>CAWUFW010003242.1:0-1200000 GCA_963921515.1 Calotriton arnoldi
TTGATTTTGGACTGTACAAAAAATGATTCAAAATGTCAATTGGATCGTGCCTCATGTTGAATAACCACTTTTTAAAGCCTCACTGTGGAAAAAAATTGCCATTTTTATAGACTTTTCCTCCTACACAGAAGCTTCTATTTTGACCTATTTCGGGCAGGAAAATTACTCTAAACACACTTATTTTTCTGGTGTGGTCATGTCTGGAGGTAAAATCATGGCAGATTCTGCGTGGCATCACCTGGCAGCCCTGGAGAGCTTTCTGGAGTTTTGCAGATCAGTCTGAATTTGTCCATCCGCAGGAAGGCGTTCAAAGGACGAAGCTCTAAGATTGGCCAACTCACCCCATCCTCCTTCGGTATGAGGAAATAACGGGCACCCTTTCGATGGCTGCTTTGGAGAGGAAAACTTGCACCTACAACAACAGAATGGAAAGGTGTGACCCTGAAATATGCTCTGATGTCGGGGGAAGATTCTGTTCAGCAGATTCGAATGGTAGGGCATACACATGTCGAACAATTTGGAGGAACCAGCCGTTGAATGAGAAGGATCACCAATCTGGGAAAAAATGCTGGATTCTGCCTCCCACCGGGTGGTTGTCCACCCCTAATGACAAGCTAAAGTGGCTTGATGGCCTTTGCAGCACGGCATGGTGATTTGGAAGACTGGGGCCCTTGATGACCTGTACATTATCTAACTGATCTTCGCCCCCTGCCTCGAAAGGGCTGGGGTGATTGCAGCAGAGGCTTGGGAGGCTGATAGTGCCTGTACACCAGCTCCCAAGAATAGCCTCTGAATTTCTGGAACTGGTGAGGTAACTGTTTGGCAGGTATCAAGAGAACCAGAGAGTACCATGGCCCTATTGTTTTCCATTCTAAAGCAGAGTTCTTGTTTTTTGCCAAACAGACACTTCAGAGAGAGGCCTATATATCTTCATAGAATTCTGTGGAGCATAACCACGCATGGGGCAAAGCACCACATTACAGCCAACCACCCTTTCCAGCCAATTAGTTGTATCAAGACCAGCATATTCACGTATTTGCTCAAACCATTCAGGATAGTCTGGATGCGGCCAGTTGTGTGCTAAGGCTTTGAGGGTTCACCAGCAAGATGTTACTGGCCATGTGCCAAAGGGCTTGGGCATATCTGCCCAACAGACAAACTATTTTGACTAACCGCAAGGCCAGGATGGCCGTAAAGAACAATTGTTTTCCGAAAGCCTCAATCTTCTTATTACCTACGATTCCCCCAGATAGAGAGTCTGAGTCGGGGTTGACTTTGATGGTTCAGGCTTCAGCAAGCAGACTTTCAAGAGCATGTCGTTTTGTGAGGAAATCTAGGTCGCCAGGTGACAGTCTGTGACATCTGGCCACTTGCCTATTCATGAGTGGGTAAGAACAGGGCTTTGACCAAGTGCCCATTAAAGTGTCAGAGAGGGACTCATTGAATGGGAGGACGGCTCAGATGTGGCTAGCCGAGGCTGCAAGATTTTTGAAGGACATTTGTCTTACACATGCTGCTGAGGTCTTAGAGCTACCCACCATTACAGTTAAGTTTAATTACCACTGCAAATAGGGCACTCTCCTTCATTGGAGGGTCAAATGGAGAGTTCCACCACGTATCAGGGAAGGTATCAAGCCCAATGTCTTCTTGTAAGTTCTTGAAAAAAGATCATTGTCATAATAAGTAGGTAAATTATCTCCATCGTCAGTACTGGGTGGTGGCAAGTTGTGATCACAAATCTGAGGGAAAAACACAATGGAACCTCATAGGGCATGTCTGTTCTAGAAGAGGAATAGGAGTGGAATCACGATTTATAGGGACCAGTTGCGCTTTCTTGTTTTCATAGCACATCATTAATCGAGATCTTGCTAAAGTCGGTTGGGGTCCAACATCGGAACTAGCAATGGATTCTCCACTGGCACCGGCCATACCAGCATCAATAACAGGAGAACTAATGCATGTTGTGGCACCAGGGTGGACGCATGAGCCTAAACAGGAGCAGGTACAAAGCTTGTGAAAGGCCCAACTGGGTCAGTTGGTGCAGAGGACGGATTAGTCAGCAGTAACCTGACTAATGACTCCTGTGGGTCCTTGGGGCCTGATGGTGCACCAGAGGGAGCAAGAAGAATGCCAAATAACTGCAACATGGTCTCATTGAAGGCTAAGACATGTTGCGGTGTTGCAGATGGCCCGGGAATTCAGAGCACACAGGGACCAACTGGAGAAAGGCTCCGCAATTGGAGATCTGAGGTGAGACATAATGTCATCTTGATACCCTAGCACCTTCTCTTTTGATTAAGAGTGGTCCCCCAACACCTTCTAGCATTTGTGTTTGTGGTCAAAATCCTCTGGTAAGTCAAAGTCCAAAGTCTACCTCTCTAGGTAATGAGCTCAGGAATGGGAATGGCTCTGCACCCTCAACATGGAGCATACACAAAACTCAAGATGACTTCTTGCGTTTGATGCACAGCTGTACATTACCACTTTTGGGTACACTTATTGCACAACTTTGGTACTTGGGCTCGGGGCTCAACTCAAAGATACATCTCATGTAGGTCTGTTACCAACTAGATAATGGGGGAGGGGGGACAATGAGCTAAATGAAGGTCCGGTAACTCGTGCTCCTGAGCGTAATGACTTAATCCCACTGGAGTCACTGTTCCTATGTAGAGAGAAAGACTAAAGTCGTCCTAATACTGTGGTACTTGGGGACAGTGTGTCCTGATCTTGGTGCCCTCACACACCCCGAAGGATGTCATGCTTCATCATTGGGCAATGCTCCTCGTCGGGCCAGCGCTGCAATGCCCTACAAGTCCCCCGAAGGGTTGCTTTGTCAGAGATCTTTTCAGGATAAAGCTGTGTGGGTGCGTGGGGGTGAGTGGCAGTGAAGTCCTAAAGTGAAGTCTAAAAGATGGCTGGAGGGGTGGCTCAACGATTTATTAGAAAAAATATCCCTCTGCCAACATTAAAAACCAAAAAGGTTGTGCTGATCAGAGGGAGATAATGGCCCAAAGTAGCAAGAGAAATCTAGCATGCCCCTAATCGACATGTTTGGTGGTCAACATGTTTCGCGCTACCTATTAGTCTCAGGAGGCGATCCAAAGTGCTTCTTCAGGACCGAAAAGAGTGATGTGTAAAAAAGGGGTAAAAGTGAGTGGCCTATATACGTTGATGTAGTGCCACTAAAGGTTGATACAGTATTCTGGAACAACAAAAAAGAAGAAAGCAAGAGAAGGTAAGCGTAGTTAATGCATCCATACCCTCCAGGGTAGTCCTTAAAAACAAGCGTGATCCTGGGTTTCCATTGGTGCGCCAGGTGCACGTAGTATATTATCGTCTATGGTGAATGTCCAGATAGTGGATCAAAATGCGGGCTATGGACATGTAGTGACAATACAGGACGAACGAACATATAATGGTGCTCAGGGCACAATGTCAATTTTATGAAAAAGACACAAAAAAACACATAGGGCATCATTACGATGGCGGGCGGACAAAGTTCGCCCGCCACTGCAACGGCAAACGGGACCGCCCGCAAGAGGTGCGGCGGTCCCACCATGACTATTAGGATGCCACGGTGGAAGTGGCATCCCGCATCATTTACATTGCAGCGGGCGGTGCTGTGAGCAGCACCCGCCGCAATGTGAAAAAAGCATGTTGCGCATTGGCATGCACAACGTGACAGGCACCGCGCGGTGCCCACCACCCTGTGCATGCCAATGTAGGTGGGTACCATAGGTACCCCCAAGTGCACCCCCCACCCCCCCCGGGGGCCCACAACAGGCCCCCATTGCAAAATACCGTATGCCTTTCCATGGCGGCGTTGCCGCCATGGAAAGGCACATCTCCACATGCATCATAATATGGATGGCGGTGTCTTGCAGACACCGCCACCATGTTATGCCCCTATTCCGCCCGGTCGAATCGTCGACCGGCGGAAAAGCGGCGGGCGGTCTTTCTGTCCGCCGGGGTCGCCCCGCCATCGTAATATGGCGGGGGGAAATGGATTGCGGGCGGTGTAAAATAGTGGGCAGATCGCCACCGCCATATGGGCGGTGGCGATCCGCCTGCTATCATAATGACCCCCATAGTTGTGAGTAAAGCACTTGATCGCTGCCAAAGTAGGTAAGTATTGTCACATCGTCCAAACTAGGTAGCACCATTGATAGCAAACCTCAGGTTGCTGTGTACACTAAAGCGTTTCAATCATCCTTTTGGGCTTACCTAGATATTAAGAGGAAATTGCCCCATGAGATGCGGCTGTGGGTATCCTCGAGACCTGTTATGAGGAGTTATGGCATCAGGTAAGGCAAACAAAGGTAGCGGAGCGCATGCAGCCGTGCTATCAGGTTGCAATGCATGCGTTATGGCTGCGCGGTAGTACTTACAGTTTCTCATAGGTTTGTATGGCCCGGTCACCTACCCGACCTCACGCCGTCTCTGCTGAGGCTGAAATGTGCACACCGCTGTGTTTAAGTAGCGGTGCAGAGACCGGCATGTGGGCGTATTCACCTGCTGCTTGTTGTTGAATCCTGTGCCGGTTGCACTGAGTGCATCTGCGCATGTGCGGGCGCCATATTTGGTTGGGCAAAGGCAGGGGTGTGCCTATTGTGTGTGCAGCGCTAGTGTGGGCGCCATCTTTAAATGTAGTTTAACCATACTCTAGTGTCTGTAAAGTGTCCGGGTAATGAATATTGATAGTATACTGGACTATGATACACCATGTTGTATTCGGAACACTACTCTGCAAGGTGTCAAGAGATATACATGCCTCACTGATGTTTTCATCGAAGATAGCCTAAGAAAGCCATTATAGTTGTGCATATTATAGTGATCACAGGTTAGTGGTGCCCTCTATCAAGTAGTACGGTGTACTCTACGTAGGTTGCCTGGCAAGTAGTCTGCACGTGTAGTATGTACTGTCCCTTGTTATAACTATGCATAACGTCACAGGGATCATAATGGTAAAGGAACGGGATGTACACAATCACAGAATAAGCATATAGTTTTTGTATAATAGTGTTTGTATTAGAAAATACCCGAGAGGCAGATAGCGCAGAGTTGTTATGTCAGAGGTGGTCATGTCTGCACTAACATACATCTTAGGGCAAAATGGCCATATAACTGGTTCCAGAGCGGTCTAGAGAGTAGTACATACAGCTCGGCGGGCTCATCGTTGAGTCCCCGTACATTGGTTCGTAGCTTGTGGACCCATCTTTGTTCTTTCCGGAACAGTGTCGCGGAATTCCAGATGGGGTTGGTTTCTAGAATGGTCCAATGGAGCTGTTCTGTTGTGTGTTGATTTTCAATGAAGTATGTACTCATAAGATGTGGTTGAAACAGAACCAAGATGTTACTTCTGTGCTCGTTTATTCTGATCCTGACCTGACGTGTGGTCATACCCACGTAAAGGAGGTTACACGGACACTTGATAAGGTACACGCAATTCTTAGTGTTGCAGTTTGTATGTTTGCGTTGGGTCCTTATTATGTCGCCCAATTGGAGTTCCTTAGTGTGGGTGGTAAGGCTACAAACATTACACTGTCCACATTGGTAATGTACCTTCACTGCTGGGAGCCCTCAGAGTGTGGTTTGGTCAGTAGTGTGCTTGGTCTGTGGTCTTGTATGTACTAAGAGGTCCCTCAAGTTTTGTGTTAGTTTAAACGCAAATCTTGGACGTTCCAGTTGGAGGTCCCCTGTGTTGATGATATGCCAGTGATTTAGTACTATGCTCTTCACTTTGTGGGACATATGTGGTTTTGTGTATGTGACTACCATCACACCTGAGGACATCGTTACGTGAGTCTCAAGGAGGGCGTCATGATGGTTGTTGCATGCTCTCTTCCTAGCTGATTTTATGGTCTGTCTGGGGTAGTTCCTTTTTTGCAGGTTATTACTCAATTCCTCAGCTTGGAGTTCGTAGTCCTGAACTTTGCTACAGTTCCTTCTCAACCTCAGAAATTGACCATATGGAAGGTTTTCCCTGTGTTCCTTGGGGTGATGGCTGTTGTATGGTAAGAGACTGTTGCGGTCGGTAGGCTTCCTGTAAGCCTTGGTGGTGAGGTTGCCATTGTCCATAATGATTAGTAGGTCCAAGAAGGGGGATCTCCTTTGGTGAGGTTGACAAAGTAAACTTCAAATATGGGTCACGCTGGTTGATCCAATTGAGGAACTCGATGCATCTTTCCTCAGATCCAGTCCAGAACACTAATATATCGTCGATTTTATCGTTTCCATTTATTAATCTCCTTGAAGAAGGGGTTGTTCTCAGTTTGTATATGGGTTTTTTCAAAATGTGCCATATACAGGCACGCCAGGCTCGGTGCAAACGTGCTGCCCATACAAGTTCCGTGAACCTGGTGGTATATTTGGCTCTGGAATTTATAGAACTTGTTCTTTCAATCTAATTCAGTGCATTCCATAATGAATTCCACCGGGAGCGTTTCTGTGCTTGTTGTGGTTCTCAGAGTCTCTTCAATCACCCTAATGGTGGCCTCCTAAGGGATGTTTGTATATAATGCCTCAACATCCTGGGTGACGAGTAACGTGATCTCGTGTTGTTCCGGGAGATTCTCGATGAGGCGGAGGGTGGCTTTGGTGTCTTTCAAGAGAGAGGGTGTTTTCTGGACCAAGGGTTGTAGGAAGTGGTCGCAGTACTGGCTGAGAGGTTCCAGAATGGAATTGATACTGGACACAATGGGTCTGCCCGGTGGTGGTGTAATATTCTTATGTATCTTAGGTAAGACATAGAAATACGGGGTGGTGGGTGTATTTTTTACCATGAAGTTTGCCTCATTGCGTGAGATCAGCCCGTTGGTGTGTGCCTCATTGACCACATGCATAGGGATAATGGTCAAAGACTCTGTAGGATCTGAGTCTAGTTTTCTGTAGTATTTGGTATTGGAAAGTGGTTTATGACACTCCTTGTTGTAGTCATCTGTGTTAAGGATGACGATGACGCCATCCTTATCTGCAGGTTTGATAGTGATGTCTGGGTCATCATTAAGGTCCTTGATGGCTCTCCTTTCTTTGGCAGGTAGGTTATCGAAGGTGGTTTTGGGTTTGACCTTGTCAATATCTCGTAGTACTGCCTTCTCAAAGGTCAGGATTTCGCTTGGTGTCATAGCCGTGGTAGGAGTGAACTTGGAAGGGTACCTAAGTCCAGAGTCCGGTGTGGTGTTGGTGTCCTTGTCACTTTTAGAGTTGCGAAAGAATGAGCGCAGTCTCAGTTTTCTGAAGAAACAATGTAGTTCACCTGTAAGTTTAAAGGGGTCTTCTCTGGGTGTTGGGACAAAACCCAGTCCTCTCTGCAGGACTGTCTCCTCAGTGTTTGTGAGCGGTCTTCGTGATAGGTTGACTACTAACTTTTCTTCGTCTGACTCCTGGTTTCGCGTTAGGTCCAATGGCTAGACTGTGGGAACCGTTTCTGACCGCCTCTTCTCCTTCCTCTTCCTCTGCCCCTGCCTCTGTTCCAAAAAGGATGGGGTTGTTGGTTTTGGTAGAAGGCTAATGGAGGTGGCGGGCCATGATAGCAGGGGTACCAGAGTGGTGGTGCAGAGTGGTATCCTGGCGGTTCGTAGTTGTACAAAGGTGGTGTGGGGATGAGTCCTGGTCCTCCTTGGTTACTCTTCCAGCTTCCGTTGCTTGAGGTGCTATTTGATCTTCTTGATCGCGTCGAGGTGACTGAGTCATCATCAGATGAGGTCTCTGTGTTGGCGTTGGGAAAGTCCTCTCTTGTGTATGGATATATCTTTTCCTTCTCGAAGTATTTGATGTCCTTCTGGAGTTTGTTGATCTTTTTCTGAAGTAGGTAGTCTTCGTGCTCATTCATTTCGGTGTTTATTTCCGCAAGTCTTGATTTCCATGCGGCAATGCTCACGGGGGTCTTCAGGGCGTTTTCAGCGATGTTTATTTTGATGATGAGCGCTTCCGATAGGCGTTTAGCCGTGCTGATGATGAGGATGAGCCAGTCCCCTGAGCACTTCCAAGCTATTTGGCTCCATTCCTTACGAAATATCAGATCCTCTAGAAAGATGCGTGGGGCTACAGTTACGAGCAGGCCATTGGGCGCCATGTTTGCCCGTAGGTACTCTGTCATTATGGACCCATGCATGGCTATTTTCACCTGTTGTTTCTTGAGAGCTGCTATTGAGTTCCAATCACCTTGGGGTGTGCTAGTAGATGCTGTACCATCCGCCCCCAAGAGACTTGGTGCCCGTAAGATTTCAGAGACCATATCGTCACCATATCCTAAGCCCAGGTGATCATCCATCGTGTATGGAGAAAGAAAGAAAGGTAAAGAGATAGAAATATCCCTTGGCTAAACTGCCATGCTGGATACACTAGATAATGGGGGAGGGGAGACAAGGAGCTAAATGAAGGCCCGGTGACTCGTGCTCCTGAGCGTAATAACTTAATCCCACTGGAGTCACTGTTTGCATGTAGAGAGAAAGACTAAAGTCGTCTTAATACTGTGGTACTTGGGGACAGTGTGTCCTGATCTTGGTGCCCTCACACACCCCGAAGGATGTCATGCTTCATCATTGGGCAATGCTCCTCGTCGGGCTGGCGCTGCAATGCCCTACGGGTCCCCCGAAGGGTCGCTTTGTTGGCGACCTTTTCAGTATAAAGCTGTGTGGGTACGTGGGGGTGAGTGGCAGTGAAGTCCTAAAGTGAAGTCTAAAAGATGGCTGGAGGGGTGGCTCAACGATTTATTAGAAAAAATATCCCTCTGAGCAGCACAACCTTTTTGGTTTTAAATGTTGGAAGAGGGATATTTTTCTAATATATCGTTGAGGCACCCCTCCAGCCATCTTTTAGACTTCACTTTAGGACTTCACTGCCACTCACCCCCAGGCACCCACACGGCTTTATCCTGAAAAGATCTCCGACAAAGCGACCCTTCGGGGGACCCGTAGGGCATTGCAGCGCCGGACTGCCGAGGAGCATTGCCCAATGATGAAGCATGACATCCTTCGGGGCATGTGAGGGCACCAAGATCAGGACACACTGTCCCCAAGTACCACAGTATTAGGATGACTTTAGTCTTTCTCTCTACATAGGAACAGTGACTCCAGTGGGATTAGGTCTGTCACCAACATCTGTTTACAGGCTTCAAACCATGCCGAAAGTGTTGGAGTTTTAAGAGAGGACATCATTCACTAGCACACTGGATTTTGTTTAGAAGATGTTAGAAGACTGACGAAATTGGGAGCGGAACTTTGGATCTGCATTGGAAGGTACGGAAAGAAAAGAATGGACGTCAGTGTGCAGGGCAGCTTTCAAAACCCTTCCTTTGACTTGGAAATGCCAAACAGATCTGTTACGAATTGCAACTATTGATTCCCATAACAACATCATACTGTCTAGATTCCCAGCAAGAGGGTAAAACAGTTGTACTACAGACAGAGGAGAAGACACCTCATCTCAATGGGGCCAGGCTTGAGGAAAAGCCAGAGCTCCAGTAGGTGGATGATGGATGGGACCTTTCTGGAGTAGGGACTCGGAGGAGGTTTGCAGTAAGCACAGAGGAAGTGCTACCAAGGGGTTGGGGAACTGTGTGATAAACTAGTTCAGATTAGGTGTAGGGAAAGGAGAGCACACAGGATAAGAGTTGCACTGCATCACCACTTTCTCAGAACAGTCCTAGCCCTCGGAAGAAACATCTGAAAGAAAAGATGATTCTAGCTAAATGCTGAGGAAATATGACTGGAGAACTCCTGCTAGCACCCAGGTATTGGAACGGCTCTCCAAAGATCAAGTAGTTATAATCCTATTGCTGCTACATGGAGTCAAAAGGCAGACGAGATCTCTGCTCTGAAGAAAGCACAACTCACTATTTGTGATTGAGCTCTGTAAAATCCCCTACCGAAGAGAGAACTGGATGCTTTCCCTGAGGACTGCAGAACAGAGTGGCTGTTCCAGCACAAAAAAACATTGAAACCTTTGTTGTAGTTGAAAGCAACGGCAGAAAGACCCGTCTTGACAAAGAGCACCTGAGAGATTGTATGCATTTCAGTGTAGCAGTATTTTTGATTTAATAGACGATGACCAAGAGGGAGGGGAACCAACCAACAGTGGTGCATTAATGAGGATGGTCCCGATTGGAGCCCAGACCTCCATCTGGGCCTGGTGCTTTATACATAGACAATCCCAGGATACTCTTCCTAACCTCCTCAACAGTGAGAGTAAGAGCAGCTTTCTCTTCTGCCTCAGCCAAACCCACACAGGGTGTGGGTGAGGGCGGGTTATATATTTCCTCAAAGTGGGCCACCCAACTATCTTCAGAAATGTGGGCCTCTAGGGAAAAAACATCAGCTGCAAAGAAAGGACTATTAATAATACTTCAAATTCAGGGCTACTTCGAGAGTACGAGCCTTAATAAGTTCTGACCAAGCCTCCTCTTTTAGTGTAGCAATATAAAGGATTATTTACACTAGAGCCCCTGACCTCCCAGCATCAGTGAGGTAGAAACCTTGAATCTTTTTCCTTATTTTCATTTCTGATAAGAGTGTGGCATCTGTTGGAGCATTACTCAAAACACCCAAGACTCATGTGACTTCTAGATCGCCATTGTTCTTATGGCATTTTTTTACCATTTTTCCTTAAAACTTTAAACATCCTTAGCTCTGGTTTTCCTTATCCAATTTTAACCATTTTGGTTCCTTATGTCGTCCTTGGCCTTAATGTTGCCTGGTACTACTTGAAAGGAACATTCATTGCCCTGCTGAGGAACTGCCAAGGTTTGAGCATAAAATATTTAAGGACTGTGTGGTGACCTATCCAGATTGTGTTTATTAAGTTGGTATGGGTAATGCCCTCTCAAATTAATAACAACATTTTAGACAGGTAGCGACCTATAGCACTGCTTCCATTTCCTTCCAAACTTCTTGAGAAAGACTGTTATCTATAAAGAAAGAGTGATGATAAATGTTTGCTCGAGGATATGAAATCCAGCTTTCACTCATTGTGTGGAAGCAGAAACCGCGCTACTTGCTGAGGCCCCCTGCTCCAGTGCTGAGCCTTTTTTTTTTATATTTAAGGCACTTTGTGGAAAATGATTATGAATGTTTTTAGCGCAGAGTTATACAGGGAAAATGTGTCTAATTTCTTAGTTCACACCAGGGGATTCCAGAAACAGCGTGCGCCTCTAGAATCTTCGACACAAAGATTTACCATTTTCTTTTTGAAGGTGGGAGAAAGTGCTGTCCATAAAAGTGTATGTTTCTTTCCTAAGAATGGCATCAACAAATGGTTTGCTGCGCCAAGATCCACACCACCCTGGATTTCCATGAGCATATGTTTCAGAAATGCCCAGGGTTGGTAGATTCCCTGGCTGCCAGATGACCAAGAGATTGAATACTGCATCTTCAATACGCCAAGCGAAATGAGAGGAAATTGGGATTCTTTAGGTATAGGTTTGACATATAGGCAGACAGTCTATACATTTCTGATTTTGTTCCAGGCAGTCTGGTGGGCTTTACGCCACTGGGTGGGCAGACTGGGGTATTTCCCACCTATCTGCCTGTCAAAGGATGGGGTAGGGGTTATTAATCCCACTAGATCATCAAGGAAAAAGTGAGAAACAGAATGGGGTGGGGTACCTTGCCAGGTAGGTCGCTCCCCCACCACACAGCTCCGCCTGTGTTGTCTGCCCGCTGCTTCTGCAGGTAAGATCGCCCTCCGCTTGTGGCCCCGGTGCCCGTTTTTTTCTGCCTGTCTCCCCTTTTCCTTTCTGTGCCCCTCGCTGCCCCATTGTCGTTGTGCCCGTGATTCTGTCTGCTTTCTCCCTGTTTTCCTTTTTGTGCCCCTCGCTGCCCCATTGTCGCTGTGCCCGTGATTTTGTCTGCTCTCTCCCCTTTTCCTTTCTGTGCCCCTCGCTGCCCCATTGTCGTTGTGCCCGTGATTCTGTCTGCTTTCTCCCCTGTTTTCCTTTTTGTGCCCCTCGCTGCCCCATTGTCGCTGTGCCCGTGATTTTGTCTGCTCTCTCCCCTGTTTTCCTTTTTGTGCCCCTCGCTGCCCCATTGTCGCTGTGCCCGTGATTTTGTCTGCTCTCTCCCCTGTTTTCCTTTTTGTGCCCCTCGCTGCCCCATTGTCGCTGTGCCCGTGATTTTGTCTGCTTTCTCCCCTGTTTTCCTTTTTGTGCCCCTCGCTGCCCCATTGTCGCTGTGCCCGTGATTTTGTCTGCTCTCTCCCCTTTTCCTTTCTGTGCCCCTCGCTGCCCCATTGTCGTTGTGCCCGTGATTTTGTCTGCTCTCTCCCCTTTTCCTTTCTGTGCCCCTCGCTGCCCCATTGTCGTTGTGCCCGTGATTCTGTCTGCTTTCTCCCCTGTTTTCCTTTTTGTGCCCCTCGCTGCCCCATTGTCGCTGTGCCCGTGATTTTGTCTGCTCTCTCCCCTTTTCCTTTCTGTGCCCCTCGCTGCCCCATTGTCGTTGTGCCCGTGATTCTGTCTGCTTTCTCCCCTGTTTTCCTTTTGTGCCCCTCGCTGCCCCATTGTCGCTGTGCCCGTGATTTTATCTGCTTTCTCCCCTGTTTTCCTTTTTGTGCCCCTCGCTGCCCCATTGTCGCTGTGCCCGTGATTTTGTCTGCTCTCTCCCCTTTTCCTTTCTGTGCCCCTCGCTGCCCCATTGTCGTTGTGCCCGTGATTCTGTCTGCTTTCTCCCCTGTTTTCCTTTTTGTGCCCCTCGCTGCCCCATTGTCGCTGTGCCCGTGATTTTGTCTGCTCTCTCCCCTGTTTTCCTTTTTGTGCCCCTCGCTGCCCCATTGTCGCTGTGCCCGTGATTTTGTCTGCTTTCTCCCCTGTTTTCCTTTTTGTGCCCCTCGCTGCCCCATTGTCGCTGTGCCCGTGATTTTGTCTGCTCTCTCCCCTTTTCCTTTCTGTGCCCCTCGCTGCCCCATTGTCGTTGTGCCCGTGATTGTCTGCTTTCTCCCGTTTTCCTTTTTGTGCCCCTCGCTGCCCCATTGTCGTTGTGCCCGTGATTTTATCTGCTTTCTCCCCTGTTTTCCTTTTTGTGCCCCTCGCTGCCCCATTGTCGTTGTGCCCGTGATTTTATCTGCTTTCTCCCCTGTTTTCCTTTTTGTGCCCCTCGCTGCCCCATTGTCGCTGTGCCCGTGATTTTATCTGCTTTCTCCCCTGTTTTCCTTTTTGTGCCCCTCGCTGCCCCATTGTCGCTGTGCCCGTGATTTTGTCTGCTCTCTCCCCTTTTCCTTTCTGTGCCCCTCGCTGCCCCATTGTCGTTGTGCCCGTGATTTTGTCTGCTCTCTCCCCTTTTCCTTTCTGTGCCCCTCGCTGCCCCATTGTCGTTGTGCCCGTGATTCTGTCTGCTTTCTCCCCTGTTTTCCTTTTTGTGCCCCTCGCTGCCCCATTGTCGCTGTGCCCGTGATTTTGTCTGCTCTCTCCCCTTTTCCTTTCTGTGCCCCTCGCTGCCCCATTGTCGTTGTGCCCGTGATTCTGTCTGCTTTCTCCCGTTTTCCTTTTTGTGCCCCTCGCTGCCCCATTGTCGCTGTGCCCGTGATTTTGTCTGCTCTCTCCCCTGTTTTCCTTTTTGTGCCCCTCGCTGCCCCATTGTCGCTGTGCCCGTGATTTTATCTGCTTTCTCCCCTGTTTTCCTTTTTGTGCCCCTCGCTGCCCCATTGTCGCTGTGCCCGTGATTTTGTCTGCTCTCTCCCCTTTTCCTTTCTGTGCCCCTCGCTGCCCCATTGTCGCTGTGCCCGTGATTTTGTCTGCTTTCTCCCGTTTTCCTTTTTGTGCCCCTCGCTGCCCCATTGTCGCTGTGCCCGTGATTTTGTCTGCTCTCTCCCCTTTTCCTTTCTGTGCCCCTCGCTGCCCCATTGTCGTTGTGCCCGTGATTCTGTCTGCTTTCTCCCCTGTTTTCCTTTTTGTGCCCCTCGCTGCCCCATTGTCGTTGTGCCCGTGATTTTATCTGCTTTCTCCCCTGTTTTCCTTTTTGTGCCCCTCGCTGCCCCATTGTCGTTGTGCCCGTGATTTTATCTGCTTTCTCCCCTGTTTTCCTTTTTGTGCCCCTCGCTGCCCCATTGTCGCTGTGCCCGTGATTTTATCTGCTTTCTCCCGTTTTCCTTTTTGTGCCCCTCGCTGCCCCATTGTCACTGTGCCCGTGATTTTGTCTGCTCTCTCCCCTGTTTTCCTTTCTGTGCCCCCGCTGCCTCTCGCCATTCCCGCCGCTGCGTCCCTGCGGCCCCGCCCCTGACCGCCCATTCGCTGCCCCTGCCTCCCGCCTCCCAGCTGCTCCTCCCTCCCACCTCCCCATAAATGGCGGCCGCTGCGCGTCCGCGCCGCTGGCGCGCCGAGGCGCGCCTAAGGCAAGCCCGTCTGCGCCCGTCCGCGACTGGACCGCGCCCAGCGCCAGAACCCCTGGATCCCACCGATGCATCACCACTCGACGGACCTACGACGCCGCCACACTCACCACACTCAATGCCGGCCGGAACCCTGCCTGCTACCGAGCCTCACCGAGACGCACCCACGGACCCTTCACCTGCCAAACCTGCCGATTCACCTGCCCCCGGACGTGCACCACCTCCGCCAAGTCGAGCACCAGCAGCAGCCACCTGAAATGCATCCTGCTGAACACCCGCTCCGTCCACAGGCACGCCGTGGAACTCTGGGACCTGCTCGACGCAACAGCACCGGACATCGCCTTCCTCACCGAAACCTGGATGAACGCCTCCTCAGCGCCCGACATCGCCATAGCCATCCCGGACGGATACAAGATCACCCGGAAGGACCGCGTCAACCAGACGGGAGGAGGCATCGCCATCGTACACAAGAACACCATCCGCATCTCGACTAACTCCGACAAGACCTTCACCGCCGCCGAACACCTACACTTCCAGATACACACTGACCCCAAGACCACCCTCCGAGGCACCCTCATCTACAGACCCCGGGACCACGCACACTATTCAGCGAAGACATCGCAGACTTCATCAGCCCGCACGCCATGCCCTCCGCCGACTACATCCTCCTAGGGGACCTCAACTTCCACCTGGAGAACAACAACGACAGAAACACCACCGCCCTGCTGGACAACCTCGCCAACCTCGGACTCAAGCAACTGGTGAACACGCCCACCCACTACGCCGGCCACACGCTTGACCCCGTCTTCTCGTCCAGCAAGCACATCTCCTTCAGCCACGCCACCGGACTCCACTGGACCGACCACAGCTGCGTCCACTTCAGCTTCAGAAAGACTACGACCCACCACCACCCGCAACAGGCTCCCCGCCGGAGCTGGAGCAAGATCACCGCCGAGCAGCTCACCGCCTCCCTCAGCCAGAACACACCCACCAACACAACGGACCCAAACGAAGCAGCCAGCAACCTCGCCAAGTGGCTGACCGCCTGCGCCGACGACCTCGCACCACTAAAAACCCTCCCAGCAGACCCGGAAGCAAGAAAACCCCTTGGTTCACCAACGAACTCAAGGAATCCAAGAAGAACTGCCGCACTCTCGAGAAAACCTGGCGACTCGACCAGACCACAGACAACAGGACCGCCCTCAAGCACGCCACCCGCAAACACCACCAGCTGATCCGTGCCACCAAGAAGTCGGCACTCAAAGAACGACTGGACAACAACGCCCATGACAGCAAGGAACTTTTCAGCATCGTCAAAGAGTTCTCCAACCCCAGCGCCGGAAACAACGACATCACCCCCTCGCAAGACCTCTGCAACTCACTCTCCGCGTTCTTCCACCGCAAGATCACCGACATACATAACAGCTTCGACGCACAAACAACGCACCCTACCGCCGAACCAACGCCCGCCACCACCACCCTCTGCAACTGGACCCCGATCAGCACCGAAGACACCACCCGCACGATGAACTCCATCCACTCCGGATCACCAACCAACCCCTGCCCACACCACGTCTTCAACAAAGCCGACGCCACCATCGCACCCCATCTCCGGGACATCATCAACTCCTCCTTCCACACCGCCACCTTCCCGGAGAGCTGGAAGCACGCCGAGCTTACCGCCCTCCTGAAGAAACCAACGGCGGACCCCACCGACCTTAAGAACTACCGCCCATCTCGCTCCTTCCGTTTCCGGCCAAAGTCATCGAGAAGACCGTCAACAGACAGCTTGCTGCCTTCCTCGAGACGAATGGATCCTCGACCCCTCGCAGTCCGGGTTTTGGGCCAACCACAGCACCGAGACCGCCCTTATCGCAGCCACCGACGACATCAGAACCCTAACCGACAACGGGGAAACAGCTGCCCTCATCCTCTTGGACCTCTCCGCGGCGTTCGACACCGTCTGCCACCGCACCCTAGTGAAGCGCCTCAGCAACATCGGAATCCGAGAGAAAGCACTGGAATGGATCATCTCGTTCCTCGCCGGAAGAACCCAGAGAGTCCGCCTCCCCCGTTCAGATCCGAAGCCACCGAAGTCATCTGCGGCGTTCCACAGGGATCCTCACTCAGCCCAACCCTCTTCAACGTCTACATGAGCCCCCTCGCAGCCATCGCACGCCGACACAACCTCAACATCATCTCCTACGCCGACGACACCCAACTGATCCTCTCCCTCACCAACGACCCCACCACCGCCAGAGCCAACCTACACGACGGGATGAGAGACGTCGCCGACTGGATGAGGAACAGCCGCCTTAAACTGAACTCAGACAAGACGGAAGTCCTCATCCTGGGCTCATCACCCTCCGCCTGGGACGACTCCTGGTGGCCCCCGGCCCTGGGCACCGCGCCCAAGCCAACGGACCACGCACGCAACCTGGGCTTCATCCTTGACTCCTCCCTGTCGATGACCAGACAAGTCAACGCCGTCTCATCTTCATGCTTCAACACCCTGCGCATGCTCCACAAGATCTTCAGATGGATCCCCACTGAAACCAGGAAGACCGTCACCCAGGCACTCGTCACCAGCCGACTGGACTATGGGAACACCCTCTACGCCGGAACCACAGCCAAACTTCAAAAAAGACTCCAGCGCATCCAGAACGCCTCCGCACGACTCATCCTGGACATCCCCCGACACAGCCACATCACCGGACACCTGAAAGACCTGCACTGGCTCCCCGTCAGCAAGAGAATAACGTTCAGACTCCTCACCCACGCACACAAGGCCCTCCACGACCTGGGCCCAAAGTACCTCAACGACCGCATGACCTTCTACACGCCCACACGCCAGCTACGATCAACCAGCCACGCCCTCGCCACCGTACCACGCATCCGCAGAACCACCGCCGGAGGAAGATCCTTCTCCTACCTGGCAGCCAAGACCTGGAACTCCCTCCCCACTCACCTTCGGCGAACCCAGGACCATCTCTCCTTCAGGAAGCAGCTCAAGACCTGGCTGTTCGAGCAGTAACTTACCCCCTCCCCCAGCGCCTTGAGACCCTCCCGGGTGAGTAGCGCGCTCTATAAATGCCGTGATTGATTGATTGATTTGTCCATCCAAGCATTGCACTGCATTACCCCACTGCCAGGCACCAGTCTTTCTGCCACCCAGGGTGCTAGATTAGGGGGGTAACCCTCTTTTTGTCGGCCTACATCAAAACTAGACCCACAAGAATTCAAATTTTCTTTTGCTTTCAATGCGGATTCCCAAGGACAGAGGTGGCAGGGTGAGTGGGGAGACAGTTGGGGCTTTAGGGAAGTGGTGTGACCTGAAGTAAGAACAAGCAGGTAAATTAAAGAAGGGTGAATAAGGGTGCACAGAGAACACAGTGTATGAAAATGCACTTATAAACGTAAAATCACTGCAGTGCTCTGGAGGAGGGATGTCAGCCCACATTCCTTATTAGAACATAACGAGGACACTGAGCACATGCAATACTGTAAGTCCACAGAGTCAAAGTCAATCCGACAGTCGTCAATGTATTCAGTCTTTTCTTTAATTGGTGAATCTTGAAACATGTGTTGGCTGGTGTGATGGTGTTTGGTCTCTGGGTGCAATAACCCTCGACTTCCTCTGGGCTTAAATCCAGAATATAGGTTCCATCTGCATAGATATATAGTATCACGTAAAACCAAGAATGATGATGCGGTATAATCCACTGCGGAGTCACCCCTCTCAAGTACGAGTTGCGTCTCCGGCATAGTACGGCGTCTCCTGTCCAATACGGCGTGGAAGCTTACACGCCGTACTGGACAGGAGATGCTGTACTATACAGGAGATGCTGGCTCGTACTCGAGAGGGGAGTTTGAAGATTCACCAATTAAAGAAATGACTGAATACATTGACAACTGTCGGATTGTTCTCACGAACAAGTAGGCCCTCATCCAATTCTTGAAAATAAATCCACCAATGGCATCCAGTGGACTTTCTGACACCTGGTAGACATATGGTGTTAAATCCTACAATCTCCCACACCCCAGGTGGGGCAGAAAGACTGCAGGAGTTTTAGATGTGGGAGGTATAGCCCATTGCCAGGACAGTCGATCGCCACTCTATTTTTTCTGGGGGGGGGGGGTAGAGGGATAATCTATCCCTGGTATCCAGCGGGGTTTCTGCCCCACTCTCTGGCCAGGGTGAGAGCAGATTGGAGATAAATTCCCAATCACCCTCCCATTGGTGCAGAAAAGCCAAATTTACTCCACCTTTCTGGGTTCTAAGAGGCCGAACCCTGTTAGGGAAGTATCCTTTTTGCAGCAACCCCCAAGCAGGGATCCACCAGGCAGAGGTATAATGTCCCCTTTCAAACAGTATCTTTCCCACCTTCATCAATGATCTGTGCCTCGGGGGCTGAGATATGCCAAAAAACAAAGTAAAAGCCACCAGCACCTAATGTTGCAGCCTGCTTTCAATTTCACTGTGTGAACTCAGCAGTCTGCTTATCAGTGTAGGGAAGAAACCCAAGTCATTATCTCGCATCCCAAGTTTTTTTTTTTTTTTAAGGAAATCTTGCACCAGAAATGCTTCCTCTGGTTCTATGGAGGAGGAGATGTTTGTGTCCTCTGCATTACTTGTGCAGTGTGGAGGACACCAACATTTCATACTTTGCAGAAAAATGGTAAAGCCAAATTATGAATCAGGACAGCAGAGCAGACAAGACGCTTTTAGCTCATAGTGCGGCTTTTGATACAGTTTGCCACTTTGTGATGTCATCCATGTAAGACATTGCCCAAGAAAAATGAACAGTTCAGAAAAGACAATTTTACTCTATTTAATATCTAGTTCACTCACTGAGAGTTAAAGTGGCATAGAAGCACAATCATTGAAACTTAAATTTAAAGCTGTCAATTAGAGAAACAATCTCGCGAAGTTGAACTTGTCTTTGGTGGTTGTTTTATGGTGACATATTTGAGCTTTAGAGGCACCTCCCTATGTGTGGTTTCCCCTGTGGTGGCCGACAGATTTGAGCTCTCACCCTACCTTGGACACTATAGCTAAAAATGTACAATTTATATTGGGTCATTTCTTGAATCCATTTAACCGTAGATTCTGTACCTGTTTTTTCGAAGTCTGATGCGTAAAATCATCTCACTGCTTCTTCCAGGCTGCCGTAAAAGTGCGGTTTAAGCTGCTTTCTTTCCAGTCTTGACTAATTCACTTTGAAGATGAATACCAAGTTAAACTATTCAGAATGCAGGCAAAAGCTATTGTTGGCCTTCCACTGATAATCATTATCTCCTTTTTCTGCCCTACACCGGCTTCCAGGGGTCAAAACCTCGATCTTCAAGGCATTATGTATTAGTTAATGTGCTCTTTGTAGGGCACTGGCTCTTTATATGGTATACCAAAAAGAGGCATACTGTGCAAAAAGTCCAGGTATTCCCTTTCCAGTGGACAGGGGCTTGTCCTAGCAGTCCCAATGTGCTCCTCTAGGGGGTAGTGTGTGGTTGAACAGCCTTAAGCTTATCAGATAGACATCTGTAAATACGCACAATAGTCAATAAATGATGCACACAACACTAACAACTCAATAAGTAGATCCACACCAATTCATAGAAATAGCACGTATCTTTATATGTTTAGGTACCAGAATCCATATATGTTTAGGTACCAGAATCAATACGATCAGGTACGTCAGTTTTTCAAGAGGAATACTTTTGCATTTCAAAAGGTTGACAGTGCTTTTTTCAGAAACTGCAATGAAATCCTATGAAAGGAAAAACAAGTACGGCATTCAGGTACAGTACAGTGACTTACAAGACAAAACTCCTGAACGTGAGTATGGGGCAAGGTCCAAGGCAGCACCCACAGGTCACTTTGGGCAGCACTGGGGCAGCTGAATGCAGAGGTGCTTCTCAGTATTTGGTGCCCAATGTTATCCTATGGGGGGAAAACATGTACTGCATTAGGGCATAGGTTCAGCGACTTGCAGAACCGATCTCCGGAACGGAAGGTCAGTATGGGGCAAGATCCAAGGCAGCACCCACAGGTCACCTCGGGGGGCACTGGGGCGGCCGGGTGCAGAGGTAATTTCAGCATTGGGTGCCTGTGAGAAAGTGATTCTGACCATCTGAGCCGCCCGGATTTTTTTTTGCTTTTTCATCACCTGATTGTTTACCTTTTTCTGTGGAAGAGCCTCATAACCTGGGATTCACCCACTTTAAACTGATGGTAAAATGGACTGCACGTGTTTTTCGCCAGTGTACACCTTGTGAGATAAGGCCGCTGCAATGCAGCCAGGGTAGGGGCACTGGGATGGTTACATCTGGACATGTGTGCACTCGTGTGTGCACCAGTATAGGGGCTGTGTGGGGGAGATTCCTGTCGTGCACAGCCCAGGACCAGTGTACAGATAGACTGCATAGTCCCTTCTGCACCAGAGTTGGGTGGTGACTTGGAGTAGGCCTTATAATGTAGGGGTACACATGTAAGGGATAGTCAGTGTGCTTTACTGTTTCATTGTAGGAACACTCCATTATACTCCTATGGAAAAGGATGCCTCACGGAGTAGCTTCAGTTCCCTTGGGCCTACAAACTCCAGACACGCAGGAAAGTACACTGTAAATTGTGTGAAAAGAACCCTTTTGCTATGTCCAAAAGCATATCTGTACCGCTTATGGTTCATCCACAAATGTCATACTCCTCTGACTCAGCTCAGAACCAGAGCCAAGGCCTTGTGTGTCCCAGCCAGGCTGGATTAATGACCTTCCTCCCCCCAGCTGTAGCATCAGATGCCTATCCCTTCATGGCAAGCACTCCCCAGGGTGGAGGTCTTCTCTCCAGGGGGGAGAGATGGGGTGAAGCTGTTGCAGGGATTCTGCACATATACATAACTATGCGCAGGAAAACAGGACCTCAGTGAATAGGGGTGTACCAACCTACCACATTAGTACCCAAAATCCCAAACCGACTAGCTATAGTGTCTCATTTAACAGCGAAGCTACCAATGATTAGACAACCCAGAACACGACACTCCCTCAGGAATCGCGGGAGCCAGACAACTCTTTCGCTCACTCACTCATACTTGTCCACAATGCTAGTAATCAGTCATGGTATAGTTTAAAATGTTTATTTTAACTAACGCGCTCTATGGTACAGTACACGTGCCATTACTAGCAGCATAATGCATAAACACAATATAGTCAGCATTGTCACAATTCCATAGAATATAAACGGGGATATCATTTTATAAAGACAGTGGAAAAGGGCTACAATACCTAACCACCCTCCCCGTTGTAAGAAATAGTTTATTATAAAAAAGAAGACCTCTGGGCTTTGTCAGCAGACCCCATACCTCAAGGCCTAGATGAAAGGTTTACATCTCAGGACAAGCACAGCTTTTCTCTTCCGAAAGGAGTCTCTCCAAGTGCATGCACAACATGTTGAGCTTGCAATATTAAAGCATACGATTTTCAGTAGTGCAGCTGTGTGTCATGTTATGTCTAGGTTCGAGGGCCTGACCAGAACAGAATAACAAGGGGCATTGTTGATCGACCTTGTATATCGTGTGCAGACTAAACCTCAGAGCACGGCAGAGAACGCGAAAAGCAGACAGTTCTCATGTGAAAGGGCACAAACAGAGTCTTGCGAAATCTATGCATGCAGTGTCGTGCGCAAAAGCAGCCTCATGGCTAACTTAGCAGATGTCAACAATGGACTCACGATCCATACTACACCCTCCCCCTGGTAAGACCATCGCATGTAGACATAGTACGAAAACAGAGTTCAAAAAGTGCGGGCAGAGTTCAAAACGTGTAAGTGAAAGAAAAAAAAAACCTATTAGGGAAAAAAAAAATTTGTAAAAAGGCATCTGAAAGGACTGGTGAATTTAATCCATCAGAGTGTAGGAGCAAAAAAATGCAACACCCTCCAGAAGGAAATCATTGTCATTGGTAGAAAAAAGGGACGCCATCCAGTTTATCAAATCGAATGAACAAGTGTGCTCCTCATATACGGGCGCCTCCATTAGCATCTCCGGACAACTTGCGTGATATTTGATGCAACTTTGAAGTAGGAGATTCTGCGCAGCCTCACAGACATCCCATTGAGCCAAGATTCCAAGTGCAGCCACATGAGCCATAAAGACAATCCCAGAACATTCCTGCTCATGGGCCACTAAGGGACCCATCAGCTGGTCGAAATCCGGGTCCGGACATGACGAATTGGAGAGGCACAAATCCAATGCCCATGTAAACGGACATTTGAGACATGAAAAGACAGGTTGCACGCAAGTGAAGTATGCAAAGCGGAAGGACAACCCATAAGACACACTGAGAGCTGCCAGTGGTAGTGTACCGAAGCATTCATGCATACGGACACGAAGCAATCGCAGCCGGTCTTGTCTGTGCAGCACCAAAAGAGGAGCAGCCATTGCGCAGCAGACACAGTAGAAGCAGGATTCCAGCAGCTAGCGCCAGCATTAAAGGGAATCCACCAAAGACGCTGGAAAAGATAGAATGAATGAATGCAGGATTAACACCAAATATTGTCTGAAAAGAAGTCACAAGGCCAGAGCCGACAGCTTTAAAAAAATGAGCAAGGCCACATGTACCAGACGCATTAAATATGCGGTGGATTAGCTCCCAAAAATGCAGTGGGAGGTTAGTTGTTAAAAGTGTTTGTATTTCGCTAGCAGCGCTAGCCACCTGCAGGTTGAAGGTTTCTCGTGCGGAAGTAAGGGCAACTTCTTGTTGGGTTAAAAGCGCCTTTAATCTGCTCAACTTGTTGAAATCTGATTTCAAAGTTGGTATGGTAGGCCAAATTGAGCTATCGAGCTGTCCAAGCGGGGGAGGAAAAAGTACATTTTTACAACAAATTACGCACTGTGAAACCGGTACTATGTATGGTATGCCAGCCAGCAAGCCACAGCATTCTTGGTTATTTAGAATAAGGTAACTACCGTTAGTAAGCAGAGTGAACATGGGAATTATTGCGGGAATCGGATTACCTTTCAAAACACATGCAAGGTTCGGACTGACATATTACATGCTCCGTGCAATTTGATATTTTTGCAAACAAGGGAATGACCCACTGTAGAATCACAGTCCTCCCCCGTAAGGTATACTTCAGTTTCTTCCCGCAAACATCGGTAGGTAAAAGGCAAAGACCACAGTTCATGCAGAAAAGCGCTATCTAGGGGTTCAAAGCAGCCTAGTGGGTAATGTTTCATACAGGAGCTGAATTGGAACAGCGAGAAAGGCAAAGATATAACCCCATGAATTAGCCCAACAGCAGTATCAGTTTCCGCTACAGAAAAAGGCAAAGGGTCTATTTTTTCTATGTGTAGAAGAGTGTAAATTGCATCTTTCATGGACATGAACTGCTGTTTGTCAGTCAAATTAAATGGTAAAAACAAAGCAGTCGCATTTAAATAATCCCATGATACTTTTCCCATTTTTAAAGTTTGCAAAGTCCATGCGAATTGCATTACAGAACGCATAAATGATTTTGACCATGATATAACAGAGAGACATCTTCTTGCACAATATCAATAACAGAAGAAACAATATTATCCTATGTATAAATGCAGGAAGATAGTGTGTTAATACTATTATCGACAACAGCTAGAACTTTTTCTAAGTTCGCTTGGTCAATTTCCCGCAGACGTGACGCCGCTTCAATCTGTGAAAGTTTCCATATTTCATTGTAAGCTGCGTAATAGAATCTCTTTGTTCTAGGAACCCTGGGTCCCAAAACAAAGTCGGCCAAATTAATGTTATTGGACAACAACGATAAATGATGCTTAACGGACGATAGTGTAGAGTGCTGCAACCACTGTTGACATAATTTTCCAACCGAATAGGTTGTTACCGAATGTGTTTCTGGAAATCTTGGGTCGGGTCTGTCTTGCATATAACCTGAATTGGT
The DNA here is from genome assembly GCA_963921515.1 of Calotriton arnoldi. Taxonomy (NCBI): domain Eukaryota; kingdom Metazoa; phylum Chordata; class Amphibia; order Caudata; family Salamandridae; genus Calotriton; species Calotriton arnoldi. The sequence continues at coordinate 24,245 of CAWUFW010003242.1, forward strand.
GTTATGAAAACGGAGTTGGCAGGCATTCAAATTCGTCTGCCAAACTAGCCAACCTAAAGAATCAATTTCAGATACATTAAACGTGTTATTTTGAAACAAAGATTGTAAGGCATTAATGGTATAATTCGTGTATTTGCGCCAATTATTATACTCCGCTAATGAGGGAATGGCAGGGGCATTCAACTTTTTTGCAGTTGCCAAACCAAAGCAGGTTGTCTGGTAAACTGTTTCATTCAAAAACAAAATTTGTGTTGGGATGAGGCAGGCACGATGTAAGGCTTCAGTGCCTCGCACCTGCCAGGTTTTAGAACCCCAGATCGATTTCAAATCAATCGTGGCTCTCCAGTGATCATAACCCCTGACTGACAGATCATGTCTGAAAGAATTTGAATAAATTAATTTCATATGGGTCAACATTATTTGGGAGTTGAAGGAACATTTAATTTAAAATAATAGGCCTCAGGTGTTGACCTATCAAAATCTTTAAAATATGTAAATTTATCACTAACAGTTTTTGAACTACCTTTTAATGGTGTAGGGCAATGTTCCCACTGTGTGTAATTGACAACAGGGCGTAATGTATTAGTCTTATGAAGGAAATGGTGCCCATAATGTTGAAAACAGAATAAATCGGCATAATTGGCAGAATTTAAATATAAATCTTCAGCATTAAAAGCGGCATAATATTTCACATCGGAAAACAATGATTGTATTGCATACACATCCCAGTCATCTGAGCGTATGTCCTGTATTACCACATCACCCATGGAGACACGAAATACGTATGGAACATTGATAATTTCCGTCGGGCCATGGACCTGTAAATCCACTTTATCCCAGATGATGCCATCCGCAACTGGGAATGCTGAAATGTTAACAAGAGATTGGTCACGCTTCATGATGTGGGAAGATGAGTGAGGGGCCAGAATACCATCAACCAAGTTCACAGCAGACCGTTCTGGTAAGTAGTGACCATTGATGAGTAGGAAAAATACCGTCACAGACCGAATTGACATGAAAAGAAAAATGAGCAGTATTAACCAGATGTATGTCCAAGGAGGGACCAAATAAGTCTGTTTAAACCAGGAAACACAAATAGACAATTTGGTAGGGCCAATTGAAGTGGTGCAGGACGAGTCAAAAGAAAAGCTGCCATGGCGTAAAGGGCCTTCGGGCAAGCCATGCAAAGACTCACTTGTGGGATAAGTATACTAAACTTCCTCGTTGCAGGAGGGAGCAGGAGGGACAGGTAAATGGTCAACATCAGGGTCCATCTCGATGACAGTGTCATTAGGTGAGCTGAAAGATGCGCTAACCCCAGGATTTCTTGAAATTGTGGGGCACAAAACAGCAGGCGTCACACTATTCAGAATCGGCCAGATGTTGTAGCTTGACATTGTCAATTGAGATGTATCTGTTGTCCTTGCGACCAGGAAGCGGTTGTAAAATACTGTACGAGTACCCTTCAAGGCAAGCACTGGAACCGGTGCACGATAAGAGGGACCAAATTCTTTTTTGTTCTCCAACTTCTCTCGGACCAGATCACCAACTTTCGGAAGCCAGCCGGCCACCGGAATCAGCAGTGCAGCTTCTGTTGCCGAAGGCAAATGTTCAGTAGCAAGACGGGCACGGGTCTCTTGTAGGTCCTGTAATATATTAGAATGATTATCTACGTCAAAGGTCGCGGCTGCCGCCGCAACGTCTAGACCATCAAGGTCTGGCACAAACATTTTGATGCCAAAGATCATCTCGTATGGGGTCCGCCCACCCAGAGGTCTTCCAGGGAGATTATTAAGTGCACGTTGAACCCCATACAAGTGGGCCAGCCAGTTCCTGCCAGTACCTAAGACTCTAGCTGTCAAGGATTGCTTTAAGTCACAGTTCATTCGCTCCACAATTGAATTGCCCTCAGGCCTGTATGGAGACGAAAACTGCACCAGCACCCCCAAAGACTTCATCGCATCCCTGTATGCCTTAGAGGCGAACGCAGGACCTTGGTCTGAATGAAAGGTGCCACAGGCAAAGATTCCTACAAAGACACGCAAATCCCTGATGACATTTCGAGCGTCAGCACTGCGTTGTGGCCAAACCCAGAGGAATCTAGTGCATGAATCAACTGCAACCAAAATGTATTTATATGCAGTATCAGAAGAGGACGGACCGCAGTGATCAAGATATACACAAGCAAAGGGGCGATTTGCAATGCAAAGCTGTGTTTGTGGTGGACGTGTTACCGTAGAAGGCTTGATTTGTTGACAGATGTCACACGAAAGCACATACGTACGGGTCTGTTTATATAAACCACGCCACCAATAACGTTGCTGCAAGATAGAAACAGTCGCGGACACTCCAGCATGGGCCGAAGCCATACCTTCGTGTGCGGTTTTGATTAAAGTGTGTCTGCGGTCCGCGTTGGGAATCAGCCGATCTCCAACGTCAGGTATTCTAGCAAAAGGAACATTTTCAGGAGTTAACTGATAAGAATACTTTGAAGGGAAACCCCGTGGATAATTAGAGCCCTCCGCAGTTGCAGCAATTGCTGCCAAAATGTCATTATCAATTTTAGTCATGGACCTTGTAACGGATGCTACGGAACACATGGCTACTGCAGATTTGGCTGCTTCATCAGCCAAACAATTTCCAAGAGCGTGTGCTCCCACACGCTGATGGCCAAGAGTATGTATAACATGTGTGAGTGGCAGACGTTGTTTAAGATCCGCCACTCGAACCCAAAGCGTTTTATGCTTAATTGTGCTGCCTTTAGAATCTCGATAATCATTTTGAGACCAAAAGAATAAGTTGTCATTGAAAGACTGAACACAGTAGTAGGAATCGCACACAATGAGTGTAGAAACACTAGGATCTGCAAACTCGAGAGCAAGAACCAAAGCGCGCAGCTGGACCAATTGGGTGGTACAGTCCCCTAGCGCCTGTGTATGCATTATACTAGACTTGAATTCTCCATTCAACATTGTACCAGCCACAATAGAGCAAGCTTCTGAATAAGCATGTTTAGAACCAGTGGCCGCTTGCGCCGAACCATCGGTGTAGATGATACATGTGTACTCCTCTAAGGGAAGCAAAGACAGAGGAGGTGGATGAACGTGTTCATACTGCAAGAACTCCTGTGTCTGAAGAGAGGGGTCAAAGATAAACGTGACATCCGGAGATGTCAAAGAAGTAGCCCATTGTATCCAACGGGGATGTAATGCTTTAGAGTTCGGCACACTCGCCTTAGTTACTGCTTCCAAAGCAGGAAAAGGAGTAGCCACTAAAATGCGCTTACCCTGTGCTAGTGCGCATTCCTTCAGGACCGCCATCTGCACAGCTGTCAAAACCTTTTCGACAGCGGAAAACCGCATTTCGGCTGAAGTGTACAAATGTGATTTGTATGCAATAGGTACTGTGTCGCCTTCAATGTACGTCAAGTAAGTGAAACCCACTGCGCCTGGCACGATTCGTATCACCAGGTTTGTGTGGTTATTACGTGTCAACAAGTACTTGGATTCAAGCAAGTTAGATTGCAAAGAATGCAAAATAGCAGAATGTTCCGGGAGTCAGCTGGCTTTTGAAAAGGTAGGTTGTATCAAAGCATAAAGAGGCTTGATACGCTGGGCATACTCGGGAATGTAAGACCGTCCGAAATTTTAAAATCCCAGCAAAGACTGAAGTTTTTTCAGGGTAGTTGGAGATTGCAAGCGTGCGCATTTCTCCAGAAAGTGGGGTGCCAAGCCCCGACCTTCATTATTGAGCTCATCGCCCAGAAAAAGCACCGCATAGCAAGCATTGAGATTTAGCAAAATTAAATTTGTATCCGTAATCCACAAACTCAAGGATGATGCGGTCAACACGGCATAGATGCGGCCATAATTCGCTGTCTGTGAGATAAATATCATCAACATACGAGTATGCATCTGGGTCAATGCTGTCCAACAAAGAGACAACACGCGCGGCGACAACCCCGGGGCTATTCTTATATCCCACAGGTAAACGCCTACATTTTTTCCTGTTTTCCACCGGCCGTGAATGCGGTCCACTGACTACATTCAGGGGCCAGGTTATGACTGTAGAAGCCATTGGAAATGTCAAGAGTCGTTTTATATTTTTTACGAACAATACTGTCCACAAGAGCAGAGCTATGGGTATTCTGTACCGCACAAGTACGACAATGAGAGTTCAAATGCCGGTAATCTAAAACTATGTGATAAGACCCATCGGGTTTAGACACAGTAAAAAGATGATTATTCATCGTTGACACACATGTCTCAATCACTCCTTGATACTCCAACTCAGTTAGAACATCAGAAACGAGACCTTTGGCTTCCCGCCGGATGGGATATTGGGGTTGAGGCATAGACCGCAATGGAATCTCATGTGGCGGAGAATCTTTATCCCAGCCCACTTGATTACGGTACACTGCCGGCGCCAGGGCCAAAGCCCACTCAGCTGCAAAAGCCTCTGCATGCTCCTTGGGGACGTAACACGAAAAACTCGTATCACGTCCTCCCCCTTGATGCGGCCAGTACAAAAGGTGGGGGCCAATCTGCCTCTGCTAACAAAATGTCATAGGAAGCGGTCAGATTCTCCCAAAAAATCCTTGTGATTACACGCTCAATGTCACCTTCAATTCGAAAAACTATTTTATACAGCCTATCCAGGGGGGCAACCCGGGTGTCAGCTGTCTCTACTGTAATGAAAGTTTCAGTTGCTGTCGCCTCCAGACAAGGACGCAGTGCCTCCCGCACAATGGTAACTGCCGCTGCGCTGTTGAGCAGGGTCACCGCCCAAGTCCAATCCAGTAGTCGGGTTCTCACCGTCTGAGGCATATCTCGCTGCCAAAGCGGCAACCTTTTTCTTTTGAAACGGGGCACGGAAGTGTGGTAGCTCCTCTTGTTTCCCCTTGACGTCAAACTGATGAGGCTGATCACGTCCCTGTGGCGTAGGATGACTCTTGCAACGATCCTGGCGATCCCCACCACCGACTTGAGAGCCAGATGTGTCCTGTGAAGAATGAGGAGAACGCTGATCAGGGACTTGAAATCTATCAGGAGTCTTAATTTTCGCGCGGTCGCGCAAGTCATAAGTACGCTCAGAAGTGTCAGGTGTCGGTGAACCAGCACGCGAACCCTGCTTCTGTTGTTGCTGCCCGTTTTTTACTTTTCCAGTTCTTTTTAGGAAAGACTGGACGCCCATCTTTATCAGACTGAGCTTTCTGTTGTGTTTGAGATTGACAGGCATATGCATCAAGGTAGGATTTTGCGAGTCCTTAATTGCGATTATTAAGTTAAGGAATCGCAATTAAGGACTCGCAAAAGCCTATGCATGTAGGAATCGCTATAAAAATAGCGATTCCTACACATTCCTTATTTGCGACTACTAAATTGCGAGTCGCAAATAAGGAATGGCTTCCCATTCATTCCTATGGGCCTACAGGCCCATAGGAATGAATGGGAAATTGCAAGCGCAATTTCAAGGTTGCAAGGGTGTCAAAAGGACACCCTGTTGCACCCCTGAAATTGATCTGTGCACATATGTTGCGCACACACATGTCCCAAGGACATGTGTGTGTGTAACCTACAACTTTGAAAAATGCACTTTAGTGCATTTTTCAAAGTTTTCGCTATTTACCATGTGGTATGATTCCACAGTAAATAGCGGGCCCAAATAGCGAAATCACTATTTTTAAAGGCATCTTGCATTGCATTTAAGGAATCGCAATTTGCGATTCATTAAATGCAATCGCAATTTAAGAAATCGCAAAAAATTGCGATTTCTCAAATTGCGAGTGGCAAGTTGTTTCATGCATCGCAAAAGCTAATTTTGCGATCGCAAACGGCCAATTTTTGCGAATCGCACCGTTTGCGATCGCAAAAAGCTTTGATGCATGTGCCTGTTAACTCCCAAACTATTGCGGCCTATCGTTTTATAAACGCCTTTGCAATAATCTTCGGTAATTCACGTGATTTGTCTGCATCAGGCACAGCCTCCAAGCCGTTAGCGACTTGAAAGCTTACTGCATCGCCCTTGACATTGGCAAGGATCAGATCAGCAACCACGTTGAACACCCCCACCAGTCTCATCCCCAGTTCTACAGCCGCTTCAGCACCGTGTTCATCTTGAACACGTTTAATCACGGAGGGGAGTACAGTCATAGAGGGAGTGCCGAAACACTTTGAATATACAGCAGCAAACACCCTGCCCCAGGTGTTACAATCAGCCACCTCAGGAAGTAAGTCTTTAGGCAAACTTATCGTCAATATCCTGTGTTTCTCCACAGGATTTGTATTGAGAAAAACAGCTTCAAGCTGTCCAAATTTCTCAGCAAGCCAATAAGGTAAATCATCCTTATTTTGTGGGCGCTTGCCCATTACGGAATTAACCATGACAGGACTGATGGTTATACCAGCAGGTCCAGCAGGCTGCGCAGCAACGCCAGGCGGTCCCACCTGGTAGTTGCGCGACATGAACTGAATAGCCGCTCTATGCACGCGTATTAAAGAAGTGTGTAACACGCGAAGTTCTGCCAGCGTAGCTGTTGTAAGCCCACGCGGGTGAGGGTTATATCCAGCCAAAAAGGGCCATGTGGCCCCATCTATTGATAAAGGACCTAAACGGACCGGGCTGAGGAAGGGAACCATTAAACCAAATTCGGTGTTGCCAAGCTGTGAGCGGAACCTCTAGAGCCCGATAGGGCTGATACTCATTAGGAACAGCCGTGGCAGTGTATCCATGAAACAGATTATCCGGTCCGTCTACCGCCGGAAAAGTGACCCAAGAGTAAAACACTTCGAAGCGGTATGCTGGATCCGCTTCTACTACAAAAATCAGCGCAACACCCGCATCAGGGACCCCATGTAGTGTCAAATGAGCCCTGAGCGGTGCGCGACTAGGTGGCGGGATGTTAACCGCCATCTCGAAAAGCCAAGAAGAACAACTTAATAAGTGGCAGCACAACAATGGGTTAAGAACAAAGAGAGAAACCTTTTATTTAAACTTCATGCTTGAAAGAACCTATAAAAACATCAATATAGGAGGTTACACCGTCACAGCTGTCACCGGAGACAAAAGTGAGGGTATTGTGGACAAGCACAAGCACTACTCAAGCGTCTCGCAGATAAGAACCAGACCAAACGTTGGCAGTGCCATGTTGCAGGGATTCTGCACATATACAGAACTATGCGCAGGAAAACAGGACCTCAGTGAATAGGGGTGTACCAACCTACCACATTAGTACCCAAAATCCCAAACCGACTAGCTATAGTGTCTCATTTGTTCTCCGACTAACAGTGAAGCTACCAATGATTAGACAACACAGAACACGGCACTCCCTCAGGAATCGTGGGAGCCAGACAACTCTTTCGCTCACTCACTCATACTTGTCCACAATGCGAGTAATCAGAGTCACGGTATAGTTTAAAATGTTTATTTTAACTAACGCGCTCTATGGTACAGTACACGTGCCATTACTAGCAGCAAAATGCATAAACACAATATAGTCAGCATTGTCACAATTCCATAGAATATAAACGGGGATATCATTTTATAAAGACAGTGGAAAAGGGCTACAATACCCAACCACCCTCCCCGTTGAAAGAAATAGTTTATTATAAAAAAGAAGACCTCTGGGCTTTGTCAGCAGACCCCATACCTCAAGGCCTAGATGAAAGGTTTACATCTCAGGACAAGCACAGCTCTTCTCTTCGGAAAGGAGTCTCTCCAAGTGCATGCACAACATGTTTAGCTTGCAATATTTAAAGCATACGATTTTCAGTAGTGCAGCTGTGTGTCATGTTATGTCTAGGTTCGAGGGCCTGACCAGAACAGAATAACAAGGGGCATTGTTGATCGACCTTGTACATCGTGTGCAGACTAAACCTCAGAGCATGGCAGAGAACGTGAAAAGCAGACAGTTCTCATGTGAAAGGGCACAAACAGAGTCTTGCGAAATCTATGCATGCAGTGTCGTTCGCAAAAGCAGCCTCATGGCAGCGAAGCTCATGCTAACTTAGCAGATGTCAACAATGGACCCACGATCCATACTACAAAGCTGCGGGGCATTAATCAGCAGCTGTCACCCGGTGCCAGGGACCAGGCCTGTTCCAGGCCCGTGCCGTGAGGTCAGCAAGTGGGGGAAGTGGACTTTTCAGAGACCATGTGGCATGGGACCCCTGGACCTCTATCCCAGAGGCCTATGCAGGAAGGTGGGAAGAGGGGCACAGAGGAGATGTGGCACTGCAGGATAGGCTAGAGGTACATTCCTGTCAGCATCCTCTACCCCTCCTTAAAAGGTCTGGCGCAGGAAGAAGAGCTCTCTGGGGTGTGCGTCATTTGAGGAACACTGGGACAGGAGGCTGATGCCATGGGTGGTTGGAAGGAGGAACCCCCTGAAAGAGGCACAGTCCAGAGTCCTGGGGACAGAGGGAGTCCAGGACCAGTGAGGGAGATACTGGGTTTTAGAGAAGCCAAGAAGAGGAAACCAGGCAAAAGGCTGGTGCAGGGAGCCAGTGAAACCTGCTGAGTCCTCCTGCCTCCTGTCCACCCAGAGGATGTAGAGTGCTCCAGGTGGCTAGGTCTGGCCACCAACAGCAAAAAGAGGCCAAGATCATCGAAATTGGCCCAACAGGGCCAGGGATATGCCCCCAGGAAGGTAGGCGACCTTCGTCGTCTGACCCACCAGAGCTCAGAGCGTGTGGGGCTCTGCCGTTGGTCTCTGATTTGCCCCGAGGGTGGGTCAGGTCCGAGGGGCTGCCCCCAAGAAGAAGACAAAGCCAGAGAGTGCAGACGCGCTCCCCGTGAGGGTGCCTTCAAGTAAAGTCGGGGAGCGTTTTGCCACCGTGGGGATTCCTGGGGGCCCAGGCACCCATCCCTGGGCCCCAGAGTAGTGGAGGAAGCTGGGGAGTACAGTCATGTCCCCGTGAAGGTGCCTGCAGTAAAGTCAAGGAGCGCCATCCCGCTCCCCATGAAGGTGCCCAGGACCCCGACCCCACTTCACGCGCTCCCCATGAAGCAGCCCCATGTGGCGACTGGCTCAGCCACCCAGTGCATGTGTGCCCGGGGGCAGACCAGAGGAGAAGTGGCCAGAGGCCTGCTCTCACCCCCGCAGCTCTGCTGGTGTGCCGCCTCTGCTGTGATTGACTCTGCCCTGATCAGCAGGGTTCGAGTCCGCTCTCCGCCGGTCCTCGCAGGTATCGTTCTGTGAGCCCTGCATTGTGCCTTAGTTGTGCATGTTTTTCGTGTGCCCCTGTACTGTGTATTTTTTTCTTTGCCTGGTTCTCCTGTGCCCCTGTTTATTTTCTTCCGTGCCCACTCTGCCACCCGTTTCCCGCCGCTGCTGCCCCTGCAGCCCTTCGCCCCCTGCCTCTTCCCGCTCCCGCCTCCCAGCTGTGCATTCCCTCCCCTATTTAATGGCGGCCGCACGCAACGGGTGCGCCCTGGCGCGCCAAAGGCAAGCCCGTCTGTGCCCGTCCGCGACCAGCGCCAGGGCCCCTGGGTCTCCAACATCCCACCGCTACGACTCAGCCGCCCTCCTTGTACTCAACTCCGGAAAAAAAAACAACTGCCAGCAGTCCACGCTGAACCCGACCCACGGCCAGTTCTCCTGCCGCCAGACCTTCACCAACACCGCTGACGCCCTAAGATGCATCCTCCTCAACGTACGCTCCATTCACAGGCACGCCATAGAGATCTGGAACTTCTTGGACACCCTCTCATCCCAACTTCGCCTTCTTTACAGAAACCTGGACCACTGCCTCCTCCGCCCCTGACATCGCCATCGCGGACGGATACAAGATCCAGAGGAAGGACCGCCCCAACCACCCGGGAGGAGGACTCACCATCGCGCACAAAAACTCCCTCCGCCACCTGCACTTCCAGATCCAGACCAGCCTCAACTCCACACTCCGCGGCACCGTCGCCTACAGACCCCCCGGCCCCTCTTCGCCGACACCATCACCGACCTCATCGCACCCCACGCCATCTCCTCCATGGACTACATACTCATCGTAGACCTGAACTTCCACCTCGACAACACCAGTGACCGCAACTCCACCACCCTCCTGGACAACCTCGCCAACATCGGCCTGAAACAACTCGTCACCACCCCTACCCACAAAGCAAGACACACCCTCGACCCCATCTTCGCAGGAGGAAACAGCATCTACTTCAGCCACACCATGCAACCCCCATGGACGGACCACCACTGCGTACACTTCCTCGTCGACAAACCCAAGCCGCCCAAAGCTGCTCCGCGCCCTCCGCGAAGGAACTGGAGCAGAGTCACAGAGCAGCAACTCAACTCCACCCTCAACCGCAACACCCCCACAGCCGCAACCGACACCAACCTCGCAGCCAGGGAACTTCACACATGGATCTCCAAGTGCACAGACAAGCTTGCCCCGCTATGCAACTCCGACAGACAGCGCCCCAGGAAAGCCACCTGGTTCACCACCAACCTCCAGGAAGCCAGACGCACATGCAGACGCCTCGAGAAGAACTGGAGAAACAGCAAGACGCCTGAAAACCACACCACCTACAGGAACGCCATGACGGAATACCACCAATGCATCAGAAGCACCAAAAGAACCTTTATCCACAACAAAATCCTCACCAACTCCAAGGAACTTTTCAGCGTCATCTAGGAACTCACCAAGCCCCCCAGCGAAGCCACGGAAATCACCCCCTCCCAGGACCTCTGCGACAAGCTCGGATCCTACCTCCACCAAAAGATCAAAAACCTCTACGACAATTTCAACAACCACACACCAGACTCCGCAACCACCCCACCCGCCGGCAATGCCAGCCAACCCACCATCTCCTCCTAGACACGGTTACGACCGAAGAGACCGCCGCAACCATGAAAGGCATCCACTCGGGGGGCCCCCACAGACCCCTGCCCACCACACATCTACCACAGAGCCGCCACTGCCATGGCGCCAGAATTACGACTCACCATCAACACAACCTTCAAGACCGGCCCCTTCCCCGATGACTGGAAACGCGCAGAAGTCAGACCCCTGCTCAAGAAGCCCTCAGCAGATCCCATGGACCTTAAGAACTACCGGCCCATCTCGCTCCTCCCCTTCGCGGAATGTCGCTAAGAAGACCGTCAACGCACAACTAACAAGGTTCATCGAAGACAACTCCATCCTCGACCCTTCCAATCCGGATTCCGCAGCAACCACAGCACCGAGACCGCCCTACTCGCTGCCACAGACTACATCCGCACCCTCCTTGACCAAGGCCACACTGCAGCCCTTATCCTACTTGACCTATCAGCAGCATTTGACACCGCCTCCCACCGCACACTCGCCGCCAGACTACACGACGCCGGCATACAAGGAACAGCCCTCAACTGATCCTTTGGCTTCTGCTGGCGAGGAACGAGCGGATCCAGACTGCCACCCTTCCTCTCCGAACCCACGGATATCAACTGCGGAGTACCCCAGGGGTCATCGCTCAGCCCAACCCTCTTCAACATCCACATTGCCCCCCTCGCCGCCATTGTCAGACAACACCCAGCTCATCCTCTCCCTCACCAAGGAACCGACCACCACCAGACTCAACTTCCAGGAAGGAATGCAGGACGTTGCATCCTGGATGAGCACCAGCTGCCTGAAGCTCAACTCGGAGAAGACAGAAGTCCTCGTCCTCAGAACCACCCCATCGACATGGAACAACACCTGGTGGCCCACCGCTCTCAGCAGCCCTCCGACCCCCACGGACCAAGCCAGAAACCTCGGCATCATACTCGACTCCTCCCTCTCCATGAACCGACAGGTCAACGCCATCGCCTCCGGCTGCTTCAACACCCTCTGTATCCTCCGTATGACTTTCAAATGGATCCCCCAGCCCCCCCGAGTCAAGGAAAACAGTCACCCACGCTAGCCTCCTGTGGAGCCGGCAAGAGTAGCCAGGGGTGGGCTCCCTGAGCTGCTCTCGGATGTCCTACCTGCACGAAGGGTTCCCGGGTGGGAGCAGGTACCCCAAGACAAAACAAACTGCAGCACGAGTTCGCCTGCAAATCCCGCGCTTGTCTCCCCGGAGCAGCGGGGAGCCGCTGCTCTCAAGTATGCACACTCCCGATGGAGCACCCCAGAATGCCCTGCTGTACCGGGCCTATTCTTAGAGGAAAAACTGCTCATTTGTGGTGTGTGGTGACCCCTTGCGGAGGGGGTCACCGTCAAAGTGAAGCAACAGTGCAGGAGGAGCCGCAGGAGCAGTGGAGACTTCCCCAAAAGAATTAGCAAGTCCCCACCATAAGTCTCGGGGGACCGGAAGAGAATAACCCCACAATGGTTTTGTTGATTGTCAAGCTCCCTTGGTGCTGGAACTTTTGTTCTACAGCATGGAGGATCCTTTCTTCTAGGGACAAGGATTCTGGTTGCAAGACTTGTGGCCAGAGTTAATCCACTGAGAGATTTCATGTTGTGAGATACTCTCTAGGGGTGGAAGGTGGTAAATGCACAGATGTGTAGTTACAAAAATTACATTCTAAAGCCTATTACAGGTACTGGGCGCGTAATGTAATTGCCTTCCAAATTCTATAAGAGGGATCGCTTTAGCGCGGGGACACACCGGTGGTGTAACCAGGCGCTCTACAAATGGCTAAACTAAACTAAACTATGACATATGCAACATTTCTAAATGCAGCTCATATGCAACATGTTTTAATGTGATTTCTCAATGTGGAAAGCACCCTTTAGGGGTATAGGAATTATAACTGCACAGCATTGATATGATCTCTGTGGTGCCCTTTAGGGGCTGTGATTGAATTGCGTTATTCAGTTATGATAAGTATACCATGCTCTTAAGTCATGCTAAGACATCTATTCTTGCGAATGCTTTAACAATGACAGCCACTGTGATTAAATTTTGTATACTTTAGTAGAAATACGAGACTGAGAGCACTGAATACTGACAATATAGGTAACTATTGCATGTTTTCCCATTATGAAATGCTTGTTGAAATAATGCGGCAGACAGCCACTTGCTTAGTGCCAGTAGTAAGGGCCCTCACACCAAGTTATGGTCAACCCTTGGCATTTAAGGACCAGAAAATGTTTATACATGTGAGTGCGTAAACATTCACACCTTACCCACAGGAGAGGGGGGTCTAGTACCACCAGTGTCATCAGGAAGTATTACCATCGGCTTATGTATATTTGTAAATTGTTGCATAGTACTGAGTAGTGTGTGTGTCCAGTCTTTTCCTTTTTCTAAAGAAAAGCAAAGTACATTTATTACAGTCATTTATCGAGTGTTATTATTGTGCATCTGTGAATGGTGATTACTAGCCCACACCACCTCCCTTGAATAGGACTTGGACTGCTCTGCAATGCTACCCTATGAGAGTCCAGCGCTACAATGGGGTGTTTGGTTCCCAGTGGAGGACAAATGTAGAACCATTACTTGTGCAGGCCACACAACTAAGGTGACCAGATTTTCAGAATGAAAAACTGGGACACTGCCATAGAAATAGAAATAAGACTATGTTTTGGCCATGCCAGATTATGGTCAGAGGAGGATTACACAAAAAAAACATTCATTTATTACCTATTGGCGGTCACCAGTAGGTAGTTATAGTTAGGACCTTGTTTCTATTCAAAAAGCGTTTTTTCTTTTGCCAATATCTTTGGTGCCGTTTGACGAATCTTTGCGAAAGTTTCAAAACTAATGGCCCACGCAGCCCCGGGGACTGCCACCTCCCCGGGGCTAAATTCAAAGGATGCGTGTGGGGGGCTCACCCCCCCACGGAGCCTTGGGGACCACCACCTCCCCAGGGCTACAATGTAGATGGGAGGGGGGCCGCGTGGCCTCCCTACAGGAGCCCTCCATGGCCCTGGGGACTACCACCCCCCAGAGCCGGCTCCAGCAATGTCCTGGAGCACTGCTCCTGCCATGCTATAGCAAACTCTGGTCTGCTTCATGGAAGCGAGAGTAGGAAAAATGTTCTTTGCTTCCATGAAGCAGAGCAGAATTGCTTTTGGGCAGTGGGAGCTGCATGTTTGCTTCTCCCTCTGCCCAAAAGCAATGCCGGCTCCCGCAGGAAGCCGGCAGGGACCGCGGGGGCCTTGAGGCTCCCCCCGCGGTCCCCAACGAAGTGGACATGCCCCAGGGGATGGGGTCCCCGTGGCTGAAAATAGCCCAGGTAGGGGGGCCGCGCAGGACCCCCTACCCATTCTTATTTTTTTTTTAAAGAAAGGATGTGGCCTCAGGAGGGGGACCGCGTAGGCCTCTCTTCAAAATAAAAAAAAATAAATAAAAGGAGGGCAGGCCCCGGGGGATGGGGATTCCGGGGCAGAAATCGGCCTTGGGAGGGGGGCCTCACGGCCCCCCTCCCATTTTATTTTTATTAAAAAATAAAAAAAAGTTTCAGGCTCCGGTGGATGGGGTCCCCAGGGAAAAGAAAGGGTAAAGGGAAGAGGGGCCACGGAGCTCCCCTTCCTAAAATAAAAAAAATAAAAAAAATTGGAAGCCGGCAACTCACCGGAGGCCCTGCCCCCATTCTCCACAACTCTGCAAACACACCTCCTGGCACACTACTGGTTGGGGGATTAAGTCCACTTTACTCCAGAGGGACCTTGGGGGCCAAGAAGCCCTCCTGGTACCTCCTGTAAGTCCTATGCATCACAATTCCTGCGAGCCGGTCAGAGTCCCAGACTCCTTTCTCCAAAAGTTAAAAAAAACTTGGAAATTCACTGAAAAAAACACAGGTTAGAGGGACGTTATAGTTGGTCTGGTTTTGTACGAGTGAAATGTCAGACTAAGTCAGCTATTATAGTTAGCTGAACTAACTATAACTTGCGCCCCGCAATGCACTGCTTATGACCTCACATATTACATCACTCATGACATGGTCAGTGACATCTCAAATGACATCACTGATGACATCGTCAGTGAGATCAGTGATGACCTCATCCACAGCATCTCTGATGCACCCACTCACACCTCTATCGAATCTTTTATACACCCACAGCCACTCCCACACAAACATTCACAAACCAATTCATAGAGCCATGCCAGTACTTACACACCCACTCACCGATTCATTGATCTATACACTCATCCACTTGCTCAACCATATTGCCACTCATAGACCCACTCACTCACTAATTCAGCCATTAACATATCTACTCATACAGCCATACAGGCACTCACTCATACTCACTCAGCTATACAATTTCTAAGTGGGTGGTTATGTAAGTATGTGTTACTCACCCAAACAGTTACTGTCACCGACAGAAGCATGCACTCATCTATATAACCACTCTCACATTCACTCACTCACACATACAGGTACTCATATACCCCGTCACTCATGTATACTGTATTTCACATACTCAGTTACTCGCCCATACTGACACATGCACTCAATCACTGACACAGCCATACACTCACTCACCCATACAACTTCTCACACATGCAACAGTACCCATACAGCCACTGACTGCCTTTATGGATCAGTGAGTGGGCGAGTCACACACCTCCTCACCCACAAACACAGACACCCAGATAACCATAGACGCAGACAATCAATCAATCACCCATATAGCCATTCACGTACCCACTAACACACTTATACACCCACTTAGACATCAACTGACAGATACACAAATTCACACAACCAGTCACTCACCCATACATTCACTGAGACACCTAATCACTCACTTATACAGTCAGTCATGCACCCACAGAGTCATCCTTACAGTCACTCATACACCCACTGATTCACCAATACACCTTGGTATATATATTTAACACTCAAACTTTTAAAAACTTAAAAAATAACAGTCTGAATTTCTCTGGTTTTGAATAAGAGTGAAGTGTTAGCCAACTAGAACGTCCCTCTAACCTTTAGTATTTAAAAACACCTTAGGTTTCAGGGACGTTGTAGTTAAAAATTGGTTTTTCTGTGAATTTCTGTAGCTTTTTCAGTGAAACGTTTTAAATCTATCCTTCCTTCCCTTCCTCCCTATTGTGATGTGACCCAGGAGCAGGCTACTAATGATCCTGGCTTGGGGTTATGTGACACCTATTCCCCACTCATTAAATCCTGCTGTGCTGCATGAATGATGCAAGCCAACACAGCAGGCAGTTTTTTAAAAAACTGAACTTCCTACATTTTGAGAAAAGAGAGCTCTTTAAACTGCTAAACTTCTGTTCCTGGTGTTAAGAGAGAGTCAAAGGAAACGTGAGCCTGCACCATGCTGATTAATGTGTGGGCTCACCTGTCCCTCTCTCAAAACCGGGACATATCTTTGTTTTAGCAAGAACTGTTCGGACGCCGGGTCAGTCCTCGAAAAACCAGGACTGTCCGGGCAAATCCGGGATGTCTGGTCACCCTACAAGCAACTAATGCCTAATTTTCCAACAGTGCCCAATGTTATCCTATGGGGGAAAACATGTAATGCATTAGGACACTTCGCTCCAGTGCCGCCTTGGACCTTGCCCCATACTCACTTTAAGTCCAGGAGATTGGTCCCACAAGTCGCTGCGGTCATTTGCAGAGGTGCTTTTCAGTGTTGGGTGACCAATGTTATCCTATGGGGATCAGTCCGGTCCAAAAGAAGCTGACTGCAGGCTTGGCCTGGGAAGCCAGTCTGAACCACAAGGGGGGCTCAGGTCTCATGAAGCATGGTGACACCTTTGGACCTCTTCTCCATGGGCCAGAGGCAACGGGTGCAGAGGTGTCTTCAGGCATTGGATTTTCACCACCGGGAGAACTTGTGGTAGAGGGGGCCTGCAAACAAACTCTGCAGGCGGCGGCGGAAGTCCACAGTGGACAAGTCCAGGGTGGGGTTTGTCTCTGGAGGGCCGGGGGACCACACTGGCACCATTGGCCCACTTCAGGGTCAGGTATTGGCAGTCCGGAGTCCTCTCAGTTTTCTTAGGGTGCCTTCAGGATGCAGGGAAGCAGCTCTCAGGCTTTTGGAGGCACCGCAGCTTGCAGGATGGGTCAACTTTGGGGCAATCAACGGGAACAGCAGACAGGCAGAGCAGGCCTGGTTTGTGGCCTCCCGAGAGCAAAGGTCCCCACCCTTGGGGGGTCAGACACGCTTCTGGCTTTCGTCAGCCCGCCACCAGTCAGAATCACCACCAGGGGCTGGTAGGTTTTAAGGGGGTACCTCTAAGGTGCCCTCTGGGTGCAAGCATTACTAAATCCGACACTAGCATCGGTGTGGGTTTATTAATATGAGATGTTTGATACCAAACATCCCTCTTTTCCCTAGCTACATGATGGGTTCACTGAACTTGTTTTCACCAGTGTCCAGTAAGTTTTAAAATTACTTTCCTGTTCACTTGTACTGGCAGTAATGGAACTGACCAGCACAGGGGCATATCTGCTCATGCAGATATGCCATCGCATGTAATATAAGGCACCCCGCCTTAGGGCTGTAAGGCCTGCTGTAGGGGGTGACTTAAAAATATTACCTGCAGTGTTAGGGGACATGGCACACAGGGATGTGCATCACGTTGTGTTTTCACTTTTGTCTGCACCAAGACACGCAGCTTGCATTAGAAGTTTGCATAAGCTTAGAGAAGGGTCCTTTAGGGTGGCACAAATTGGGCTGCAGCCCTTGGGGACCCTCTTTCGAGCTTCAGGCCCTATATACCATTTACTAGGGACTTACAGAGGGTACTAAAGGTATTGTCAATTGGAGAAAACAATTGCACAGTTTTGGGAAAGATATCTAGCGCTGGGGACCTGGTTAGCAGGAACCCAGTGCACTTCCAGGTGAAATCACATCAAATACCAGGCAAAAAGTGGGGGGTGATGGTGTCAAAAAGGGCACTTTCCTACACTCTTCATAAGACCGTACACCTCTGTCTTCAACAGAGCATCACCACATACGTTTATGCCATGCCTTTGTATTAGCCACAGGTAATCTTGATCAAGAGAGACCGCATTAGGGATCACTCTTTTTGAATTTTAATTGCAAAGCACTGTAGATCTCACATGGTGCATAGTCGCAAAATTACACCAATGATCTCGTCTTTAGGAAATAAATAAGACCTGTTTGTTTACTCTTTCTCAATAAGGCCTTCTGCTTTCCTTTAGTCCTTACTAGCACTAGAACAGCATGTTCAGGGCGTCAGTGAGCTCTACAAGTGCCTTTCGTCATTATTTTGCCCTAGCTGCAATGTATGCTACAAACAACTGCTCGGTAACTCCTAGGTGGACTATCCACAGTCCTGCTGTAACAGGCATAACAAAAAACCCATATAAAGTGCATGTGTGTAACACTGATGCCTTTTAATAACCATAATACACGTCAGGATAAGAGCACTGTTCTAGAGATTCAAATAACTCCTAAAGGCTTCCCACTTAGGCCACACTGCAATTCAACATTTTCTGAACCAAGACCTTTAACACACCTACATGCCAACACACCCGATTCAGGCGGGACCTTCACCATTTAAAAGCCCAAAATGGCTTTATTATAGCTTGCTCCCACCTGAAATGACCCCCATTTCATTGGGAGTTAATGGAAAAATTATTTCCCCCGCTTTATTTTTGAAAACCTCCCTTTTTCCCACTTCCAAATGTTTCATCAAAGTATTGTCTAACACTTGCAGCATTCAATTTTGAAAATAACATTTCATTCTTCAAAAATGATTGACTGAGGGAAATGAGGAATTGGATGCTTACTACAAGTACCGGTTGAATTTATACACTGGAACTCACAATGGTGGGACATTTCTCTTGGGCACTTGATCACACCTTGACAGTCTGTGTATCCGTGGCAACTCATTGAACTCTTGTCCTCTCGCCTAAGGTGTCCTGCATTGTCTGTTATTTTCCCAAGCTCAACGGTCTCATTTGGTTTGGTTACACATCTCTGTAGCAACTTCACTAGAAGAACAAGTTACTTACCTTCGGGAACGCTTTTTCTGGTGGATACAGTATTTGCCTGTGGATTCCTCACCTTTTTAATTACCCCTTGCGTAGCATTGCACAGAAACTTTTCTCCATAGCTCTCCCATGTCGACGAGGACGTCACAATAGAACAGCTCCGCTCGCAACCCCGCGCTAAGCCATCGGACCATAAGAAGACCTCGACGGCGTGCGGACGTCAGTTCCACCCATTTTTCCGTGCCTTCGAGGCGAATGGGTGAACCCACATTTCACAAGTATACACAGTATACAGAAACCTAGAAAGAAACTGGAAATTCTAAAACATAAGTGACAAATACTACATCATTGCAGTATTTCAAAATAAAATGCATGAATCACTTGTCCATTATTTTTCGGTATAAATAGGCAGGCAACAGGAAGGCGGGTGGATCAGTGAGGAATCCACAGGCAGATACTGTATCCACCGGAAACAGCGTTACCAAAGGTAAGTAACTTGTTCGTCTGATGGATACATCTGCCTGTGGATTCCTCACCTTTTGAATTGAATCCCCAAGCAGTCCCGCACCCGGAGGAGGGTGCTCGCCTATCTTATACCAAAAAATCTTGCAGCACAGAACGTGCAAAGTGGCCATCCCTCCTCACCTCTGAGTCTAAGCAATAATGCTTCACGAAAGTGTGGAGGAAAGCCCAAGTTGCCACCTTGCAGATGTCTACAACAGGGGCACCTCTAGCTAAAGCCTAGGAAGAAGACTTGGCTCTGGTGGAATGAGCTTGAATACCTTCAGGAGGCTCCTTCTTGGCCAAGGCGTAGCAGATCTTGATGCAGAGGATGATCCACCTGGACAGCGTTCTCTTGTGAACAGCCTTGCCCTTCATCTTGCCCACATATCCATTGAAGAGTTGGTCGTCCAACCTGAAGTCCTTAGTCCTCTCCAAGTAGAAGCTGACTGCCCTCTTAGGGTCCAGGCGGTGAAGTCTCTCCTCCTCCTTGGAAGGGTGAGGGAGGGGATAGAAAGTGGGTAAAAGAATAGATTGCCCTAAGTGAAAGGGAGTGACCTCCTTAGGCAGGAAAGCATCTCTGGTCTTAAGAACCATCTTATCCACATGAATTGAGGTAAATGGGGGCTTAGAGCTAAGGGCCTGCAGCTCACTAACCCTCCTAGCGGAAGTAATTGTATTCAGAATAATTGTCTTAGATGCTAAGAATCTCAATGGACAACTATGCAGGGGTTCAAATGGAGACCCCATCAAGAAAGTAAGGACTCAATTCAAATCCACAGAGGCATGATAAAGGGAGTGGGAGGAAACCTATTAGTGAGACCCTTCATGAATCTCATGACTATGGATTTAAACAAAGAGGGTTGGTCTGGTAAGCAAAGAAAAGCCTACAAGGCAGACAAGTAGCCCTAGACCATTGCTACTGCACAACCCTGCTAAGGAAGGAGAGAAACTGAGAATATCAGATCAATTGATCCTTTACGAGCCCATTTGTCTAACTCCACACCATTTTACAAACCTGGCCGACCTACTAGAGTAGACAGATTTGGTGAAGTGTCTTTTGGCCGATAAAATAACATCTACCACATCTGGCAGAAGAGAGAAAGAGCTCAGGTTGCCCTGTTCAATCTCCAGGCAAAAAGGTGCAAGCTCTGGAGGTGAGGGTGTAGAACCTGCCCCTGCAACTGCGAGAGGTCTGCCTTGAGAGGGAGACGGAGCGTACGGAGCGATGAGAGGTAAAAGAGGTCTGTGTACCACACCCTTCTTGGCCAGTCCGGAGCGATCAATATGACTTGGGCCCGGTCTTGGCCAAACTTCCTCACAACTCAAGTAATCAAGGGTATGGGAGGATAAGCCTAAAGAAGCTGTGAGCCCCAGTCTAGCTGAAACGCGTCCCCCACCGCTCCCCGCATCGGATACTGGAGACTGCAGAACGACAGACAGTGTGCGTTCCAGTGAGTGGCAAAAAGGTCCAACCCACACATCCTGAAAATGTGATGGACCACCTTCGAGTGGAGATGCCACTCATGATCGGCTGAGTACTGCCGACTGAGACTGCGAATCATCTGGCTGGAGAGCTGAATGTGTGTGCAGACAATCAAGCAAATCTGATGGCCCTGAACCAAGGACCAGATTCGCAGAGCCTCGCTGCATAGACGATATGACCCTACTCCTCCCTGTTTGTTTATGTACCACATCGCGGTAGTGTCGTCGTCAGGAACTGAACTGATCGACCGACCGCAAAGGGAGCGAAGAAAGACCTTGAGAGCCAAACGTATCGCCCGCAATTCTAGAAGATTGATGTGAAGCAACCCTTCCTCTGGAGACCAAAGACCCTTCACCTCCAGATCCCCCAGATGAGCTCCCAACCCTAGAGTGGAGGCATCTGTTATCACTAGGGCCACCGAAGAAGGAGGTTGAAACTGCTTCCCTTGAGACAGGTTGTCCAAAATACTCCACCATAACAACTCCACTGCAGTGTGTCTGGAGATTCTGACTACCTCCCTTAGATCCCCGTTGTGCTGAAACCACTGCCTGTGGAGGCACCACTGGAGTGCCCTCATGTGCCAGCATGCATGGTTGACCAACAGTATGCAGGAAGCGAACAGACCGAGCAGGCCTAAGACCTTCAGGACTGGAACAGTTGCTTCAGCTTGAAAAATTGGAATCAAATCCTAGATATCTAGAATCCTCAGAGGAGGCGGAAAAGCATGACTCACCATAGGGGCAGTACTGGACACTACTAACAGGTTGTGCTGAGAGGGCACCAGGTGAGATTTGGGTACATTTATCGAGAAACCCAAGTCGAACAACAGTTGCGTTGTTACCTGCAGGTGATGCAGCACCATCTCTAGCGACTTTGCCTTGAGCAGCCAGTCATCCAGATATGGAAAAACAGGAATCTCCGATCTTCTGAGATGCGCTACTACCACCGCCATCAACTTTGGTCTTGCATCCGCTCTACGGGTCTTCACAAATGGAAGGACCGCAAACTGGTAGTGCTGAGATCCCACCGTAAAACGGAGATACTTCCGATGCGACTTCAGGATGGGAATGTGAAACTACGCATCCTGTAAATCAATCAACACCATCCAGTCTTCCTGCTGCAGCACCAGAAGAACCTGACCTAGGGTCAACATCTTGAATTATTACCTCAAACAGGAGAAATTCAAGATCTTGAGGTCTAGGATTGGTCTCAATCGCCCGTCCTTTTTGGGGATCAGGAAATACCGGGAGTAGCATCCCTGACCCCTCTCCTGCTCTGGAACAACCTCTATCGCACCTTTCTGTAGAAAAGAGGGAACCTCTTGTTGCAGGAGCAACAGAATGGTCCTCCGAGCACCAGCCCTGGCGAGGGGGGAAAGGAGGAAGAAACTCCCGGAAAGGAAGGGCGTATCCATTTTCTACGAGATCCAAAACCCAGACATCTGATGTAACAGATCTCCAATTTCGAAGAAAATGGGACACCTGACCTCCCACTGGATAAACATGCTCTAAGATGGGGTATCTAGAGCTGCTTCCCTGTGGTACCAGTTGGGGGAATGGGAGAAGAGGAGGATGAGGAGGAGACTTGCTGACGAGCTGAGCTTCGTAGGCGACCTCTACCTTTCCCTCTGTACGATCTGTACAGAGGATTCGCCTGTTGCTGCTGCTGGGCCCAAAAGGAAGGAGACTTGCCAAACCCGCAAAATCTGCAGTAACTAAAGCCTCTGGGCTCGGTCTGTAGACCCAACGATCTAGCTGTGACCCTACTATCCTTAAAGCAGTGTAGCGCTGAGTCGCTCTAGTACCAAAGAGGCAAGAGCCATCAAAAGGCAAGTCCAAAAGGGTGGCCTGCACATCTGAAGAAAAACCAGACCCTCTTAGCCAGGCATGCCTCCTGGTTGCCACTGAGGTACTCATCACTCTAGCAATAGAGTCTGCTGTATCAAGCCCAGATGGTATGACTTGAGGGGCTGCAGCTTGTGTTCCCGACAGAACCTCCGCAAAATGGCCCTGAACGTCCTCCGGAAGCTTGGGGATCACTTCCTTTGCAGAATCCATCAAAGCGTGAATGTAGCGTCCCAGTAGACACATTGCATTTGTGGATTTTAAGGCCATGCTGCCTGAAGAAAACACCTTTTTTATGATTGATCCATCCTCTTAGATTCTCCAAGAGCCAGTAGACTGCTTAGTAGAACATGATGCCTACACTACTAAGCTCTCAGGGGATGGGTGTGCAGATATGAATGCTGGATCCCTAGGCGCAACCTTGTATCTTCTTGCAACCGATCTGGACACAGGAGGGGCAGTCATTGGCTTCTGCTATATCTCTAAAATGAGCTCAGTCAAAGCCCAATTAAAAGGAAGCAGAGGCTCCGTTACAGATGGAGAGTGAAGAACGTCCGTCAGGATGTTAGGCTTAAGCTCCGCAGTAGGTAACTGCAATTCCAGCAGATCCGCTTATTATGGAGTAGTAAGAAGAGACCTCCTGGGATGGAAGACCTTTTGGAGAAGAGATTTCCCACTCCGGAGATATATCCAAACCACTAGCCTCCTGCAGTCCCTCAAATTCTTGCTTAGGGTCAATAACCTCCCCTTCTTCAGCCTCTTCCTGCTGCTCCTGGTACTCTTCCTCCTCCAGCAGCCTCTGTGCCTCCCTTCTGGATCTCATCCTGGGTGTCGGCGTCGGCAGAGGTGGTGCCGGTGACTTCAGGACCGGCGTCGATGGAGGCTCCACAGGGTTAGCTGAAGGCACCAGGCGAGGCCGAGACGGCGCCGGACTGGAGCCAGAGGGCACCGGAGAATCCTCCAATTGGCCTCTTCCCTCCAGGGATTGCACTGGTGTTGAGAACCTCGGCATCGGGAGAGGCCAACTCCCCGGAGTCATTGGCATAAAAGGCATGAATGGTGAGTGTGCGAAGTGAGGCGGCAAACCTCCAAGGGAGTACATCGGTCCCATGGGGCCAACAGGTGCACCAGTAGGGTTAGCCGCCCTGACAAACACGCTGAACATCGCATTCAAGAAATGCAAAGGATCCGTACCTGTAGCCGGAAAGGGTGGGTAT
The DNA here is from genome assembly GCA_963921515.1 of Calotriton arnoldi. NCBI lineage: Eukaryota > Metazoa > Chordata > Amphibia > Caudata > Salamandridae > Calotriton > Calotriton arnoldi. Next base: position 48,146 of record CAWUFW010003242.1, read on the forward strand.
GGATCCGGTACCATCGGTTCTGGGACAGCTCGAGGAGGCTGTAAGACTGGTTCCGGTTGCTGCGCCGGAGACACTGGAGCCGGGGGTAGAGTGGCCGGAGGCGAAGGTGTTGCTTCCCTAGGCGCCAGAGAACCCCTCGAAGCCAGAGAGTGCGCCGGAGTCACCTGAAGTGAAGGGGAGGGTGAGACTTCATCCTTTCTGTGACGCTGGAGTACCAGGGACCCCGACTTCAGTGACTTATCTTTAGACGAACGATGTCTGGGAACATGACGTCGCTTTTTCTTGTGTTTCCTCGAGGACTTCTAGGTGTACGGAGTTGGAGACTTAGATCTCATCCTTTTCCGGCTCCTCTTCTGCTTCTTCGCCCTGGCCATGAACAACTTGGCCTCCCTCTCTTTGAGGGCCTTCGGATTCATGTGTCGGCACGATGAACACCCCTCGACGTCGTGCTCCGATGAGAGGCACCAAAGACAATCATCATGGGGGTCAGTGATAGACATATGACCCCCATATTCACTACAAGGCTTGAAACCTGACTTTTTCCGAGCAGCCATGTCACTGCTACAATTTCAGGAAGAACCTGCAACAATGAAACTCTCAGAAATGGAGAGCCCTGGAAAAAAATGTTATGTGTTGGCTGCGCGGAAAAAAGGAAACTGACGTCAGTTCGCCGACTAGGTCTTCTTATGGCTTCGATGACGTTGTGCGGAGTCGTGAGCGGAGCCATTCCATTGTGATGTCCTCATCGCCGTGGGAGAGCTATCGAGGAAACTTTCTGTGGAATGATGCGCATGGGGTAATTGTTAGCGTCGCCCCTGTGGCGCGCGTTCTAGGGCACGCCCCCACTGACCATTTTGACTTCCGTGGTCACCGGATTCATGGCACTACGTTACTGCGTTGTGGGAAGTTACATTTTCCAGGTGCGCGGTGGTTGCTACGATGTGCTATACTTGTACATTGATCCCTACTTGTACATTAAGTACTGTAAACTGTTCTTTGTATTTTTTCCATGGTGCTATATTTTCCTTTTTTGGTGTGTTCCTTTTTCTTTTAGGCTTTGGTTACAGGGGACTGCATATCCCAAAATTCCCTGCATATCCCAGCCCACTATTCTGGATCTTGCCTAGTGGAAGCAGCCTTGGTCTTCTCTGCAGTTCTTGTGAGTCCATTCCTTTCCTTATCCTGGGCTTTAAGGTAAGCCTCTGTTGGCTCGTGGCCAGCAGAGAATCTTCTTTGATATTTAGTTAGTCCTTTTGAGCAGTTGGTGTGAATTCGGAGCTTCGTGAGGCATATTTGCATATCGCTTGTTGTCAAAACTCACGAACGATCGTCTTGGACTCATTTGCATATTGAAGTGTTAAGTTGGTGGAAAAACGCTTTAAAACTCATTTGAGGAGTGAATCTTTGAACCTTAGGAGCGGGCGCTTCGAGGCTCATTTACATCTTTGTCATTTCAAACGCTTGGATAAGCGCTTTGGGGTTTATTTGCACATCGTGTTGATGTTGAGCACGCAGACAAGCGCATTGGGGCTCATTTGTGTACTGTGCTGTTATTGAGTACATTGACAAGTGCTCTGGGTTTATGTGCATATCGCAGAAAAGAACCCGATCTAGCGTTTATAGCTCATTTGCATATTGTCTTTTCAACGTTCAGACAAGCGCTTTAGAGCTCATTTGTATATTGTAACAAAAACTATGAATATTTGTTATGAACATTATTGTATTTGCTAAGGAAGGCGAGATTGTATCTTATTTGATTGAGAGCATATTGCCTGCATACCCAATATCACGGGCCCGTGGTACAGTTACATATATATAGACTTTTCTCCTGCAACTTCCGCAGAATATTTACGTCAGTATCTAAAAGAGTATATATCTATTTATATATTATCTACTGGCGGTCGCCAGTAGATAGTTATAGTTAGGACCTATTTTCCATAGGAAATCCGCGACATTCTATTTGAAATAACTCTTGCGTCGGTTGACGAATCTTCGCGAAATTTTCAAACTTTATGGCCCGCTCCGGTCCGCTCCTACCCTGAAAGTCTCAGGGTGATTCGTCAAGCGGGGGCCGAGAAAAAAGGGGGGTTCCAAAACGTGTTTTCCCCATTCATTTTCCCATAGGAAACTTTAGACACGGCTACAGCCCGAACTGCTGAACGGAATTACACCAAATGTGGCAAAGAGGTAGTTCTTGGTTCAGAAAGAACCCTTTTTGTTAAATGGTGTAAATCCGTTCAGTAGTTCCTGTGAAAATCAAAATGAAAATCACATATATATCTATGGCCGCGTCGGATTCGCGCACCCTCCCGATCACGAGCTGCATGCTAATTGGCTGTCAACACTTCAAATCAGGAAGTGTTGGCAGCCATTTTGTCCCTCGGTAGAACCGAGGGACAGAAACAAGTGCGCAAAGCGCAAAGAGGGGGCAGGGTAGAAACACCCTGACCCCCTAGGTCTGCTCAGGGGTCCCACAAGGACCCCTGGGCAGAAAAAAGCATTAAAAAAAAAAAACATCGGCAGGATGCGCTCAGGGTGCGCGGATCCTGCCGGAAAAAAATCAAAGCGCGGTCTCCCGCGCTCGATGTTTATTTGCCCCCGGGTGGGCCAAGTCCCGGGGGCATGGTGGGGGGTTTAGATTTAATGTGGGGGCCTCTAAGGCCCCCAAGCCCCGGGGACCGCCACCACCCGGGGCTTTAGAAAATAATGGTGCGGGAGGGCTCTTGGCCCTCCCGCAGCCCCGGGGACCGCCACCCCCGGGGCTTCTTTTTTTTAAAAATTTAACCTGTGTGGGGGGCTCCAGCCCCCACACGCCCGGGACCGCCACCTCCCGGGGCACTAAAGATTTGAATATGGGGGTCCGTTACGGACCCCCAAAGCCCCGGGGACCACCACCTCCCCGGGGCTGTGAAATGGTTGGGAGGGGGGCCGCGCGGCCCCCCTCCTGGAGCCAGTGATGGCCCTGGGGACCACCACCCCCCAGGGCCGGCTCCTGCAGTGTCCCGGGGTGCCTACCCCTGGGACACTGTAGTTTGCTATGACAGGACGGGAGCCTCGCGGCTCCCGTCCTGTCATAGCAAACTTGGTTTGCATTTTGAAAGAGAGAGCAGGAAACCTGCTCTCTCTTTCAAAATGCAAACCCAATTGCTTTTCCACATGGGGAGCAGCATGTTAGCTGCTCCCCATGTGGAAAAGCAATGCCGGCTCGCGCAGGAGGCGGGGAGCCGGCTGGGACTGTGGGGGGATAGGGGACCCCCCCACAGTCTCCAACGAGAGGCCAGGCCCCGGGGGATAGGGTCCCCGGGGCCATAAGTGGCCCGGGAGGGGGGCCACGCAGCCCCCCTCCCCAAATAATTATTATTTTTTTTTAAAAGGGCAAGGAAGGCCCTGGGGGATGGGGTCCCTGGGGCCTTAAATGGCCTGAGGAGGGGGGCCACGCAGCCCCCCTCCAAAATAGTAAAAAAAAAACATCGAGGGCATGCCCCGGGGGATGGGGTCCCCGGGGCCAATACAGGCCCAGGGAAGGGGGGCCACGCGGCCCCCTTCCCGTTTTTTGGGGGGAATAAAAAAAAAAAAATGCACAGGCCCCGGGGGATGGGGTCCCCGGGGCCAAAAGTGGCCAAGGGAATGGGGGCCACGCAGCCCCCCTCCCATTAAAAAAAAACAACAAAAAAAACGACCGGCATCGTGCAGGAGGCCCCGCCCCCTCCCTGCAGTACTCTGCAAACGCGCCCCCTGGCGCGTTTTAAGAAGGGAAGTAATTCCCCTTGAATACTGGGGGTCCCTGGGGCCAACTAGCCCACCAGGAACCTCCAGTATGCGCTAGGGGCTGCGTTGCAGAGAGGTGTACAGAGGCCACGCCCCTTTTACACCTCTCTGCAACGCAGCTCTGTGGCGCTTTTTAGAAGTACATGGTGGGCTAGTTGGACTCCAGGGACCCTCAGGATTCAAGGGGACTTAATCCCCCAACTTAAAACGCGACACGGGGCGCGTTTGCACAGTGGTGAAGGGAGGGGGCGGGGCTTCAGGTGACATGTGTGCAAACAGGCCCCGTGGCGCGTTTTAAGATGGGGAATTAAATCCCCTTCAATCCTGAGGGTCCCTGGGGGCCAACTAGCCCAACAGGTACGTCCAGAAAGCGCCACAGAGCTGCATTGCAGAGAGGTGCAAAAGGGCGTAGCCTCTGAACACCTCTCTGCAACGCAGCTCCCTGGCGCATACTGGAGGTACAGGGTGGGCTTGTTGGACCCCAGGGACCCTCATGATTCAAGGGGACTTAATCCCCCAACTTAAAACGCGCCACGGGCGCGTTTGCACAGATGTCACCTCAGGCCCCGCCCCTCCCTTCACCATTGTGCAAATATTCCTCTAAAATCAGCCGAACTACGAATTCCTATTTACTCACCTGTTATCAGGAGAGACCTCAGTGCTGCATCTTTCAGCCCAGTACTGATCCTGAAAAGTAATTTTAACCGTACTTACCAGTAACTTGAATTTCCTTCCATAGGCTAACATTGACTGGTTTCACTTGGAAATTCTTCTAAGTGTGGAGTTTTGGAACTTTATAATATTCCTCTAAAATCAGCCGAAATACGAATTCCGATTTACTCACCTGTTATCAGGAGAGACCTCAGTGCTGCATCTTTCAGCCCAGTACTGATCCTGAAAAGTAATTTTAACCGTACTTACCAGTAACTTGAATTTCCTTCCATAGGATATCATTGTCTGCTTTTTGCTGAAAAAGTTTCTAAGTGTCGATTTTTGAAACATACAAATATTCCTCTAAAATCAGCCGAACTACGAATTCCGATTTACTCACCTGTTATCAGGAGAGACCTCAGTGCTGCATCTTTCAGCCCAGTACTGATCCTGAAAAGTAATTTTAACCGTACTTACCAGTAACTTGAATTTCCTTCCATAGGATATCATTGACTGGTTTCACTTGGAAATTCTTCTAAGTGTGGAGTTTTGGAACTTTATAATATTCCTCTAAAATCAGCCGAAATACGAATTCCGATTTACTCACCTGTTATCAGGAGAGACCTCAGTGCTGCATCTTTCAGCCCAGTACTGATCCTGAAAAGTAATTTTAACCGTACTTACCAGTAACTTGAATTTCCTTCCATAGGATATCATTGCCTGCTTTTTGCTGAAAAAGTTTCTAAGTGTCGATTTTTGAAACATACAAATATTCCTCTAAAATCAGCCAAAATACGAATTCCGATTTACTCACCTGTTATCAGGAGAGACCTCAGTGCTGCATCTTTCAGCCCAGTACTGATCCTGAAAAGATTTTAACCGTACTTACCAGTAACTTATATTTCCTTCCATAGGAATCCATTGTCTGGTTTTCAGCAGAAAAGTTTCAAAGTGTTGATTTTCACAAACTACAAATATTCCTTAAAAATCGCCTGTATGACTTAAACGCATTCTTTCAACTGTTTACAGGAGATGCACCAGTGCTGGATACAGGATCCACCACTGAGTAAGAAAAAGTAACGATAACACTACTTACCTGCTAAGTGAATTTCCTCCCATATGATAACATTGGTGATTCTATGTGAAAAAGTTTCTAAGTGTCAACTTTTAAAATACAATAATATTCCTTAAAAATCACTACTGTAACCAAAACGCTTTTACTCAACTGTTTACAGGAGATGTCCCAGGACTGAATCTAGGATCCAGTCCTGTGGTTAGAAAAGTAATCCATAAAGTAACTAATTGCATTTAACTAGAAATTCACATTGAGCTCAATGTTTCATTGTGTTTGAAATTGTGTTGCCCATTGCAACAACTGTAACTACTATACTTAAAAGTCTATTGCCTATTTGCAAAGTATTTAAACTAAAGTAATTCATTCTGAGAAAGTATATTTTGTAATTTAATGTATAATGTAATTACAATGTAATTTAAAAAATAAAATATGTAAAAATAGTTTAAAAAAATGTAGTAAATCAGTATCAAAAAAATAAATATAACAATTAATACATTTAAAAATTGTCATTTACAAAACCTTTGAAATTCACTGAAAAAAACCATAGGTTTCAGACATGTTATAGTTAGGAATTAACATTTAAAAACCTTTGAAATTCACTGAAAAAACCATAGGTTTCAGACACGTTATAGTTAGAAATTAGCATTTAAAAAACCTTTGAAATTCACTTAAAAAACCATAGGTTTTAGGGACAGTTATAGTTAGTTGGACATTTCACTCGTACAAAACCATAGAAATTCCCCCGTTATAGTTAGTTCAGCTAACTATAACTCGCGCCCCCGCAATGCACTGCTGATGACGTCACATATTACATCACTCATGACATGGTCAGTGACATCAATGATGACATCTCAAATGACATCACTGATGACATCACTGATGACATCACTGATGACATCATCCACGTGATAATCTGATGCACCTCCTCACACCCTGATATAACCTTTGATACACCCACTCTAAATTACAGACTGCCATTCGCAAAACCATAGACACTCCAACACCAATAACTACATACCCACTCACTGATTCTTAGGTCTACACACACATCCACTCACTCACCCGTACAGTCACTCATACTTACGGTCACTCAGTACAGGACTATCATATGCACTCATACTCCTATATAGACACTCAAACACCGCCACTCATCCATAGAGGTACTCACACACCTAGTCAGTCATGCAAATAATTAAACACACTGCCATTTACTCACCTATACAGTTATACACACACCAGCTCACTTACTCATACAAATACTAGCACATTCTTACGCTCTTATACAATCACTGATACAAGCACACACTCATCCATACAGTCACTCTCACAATCACACACTCTTGCTTATAGCTATTTATATACTCCAACACACATATATACTGCCTTTCACATATGTAGTTACTCACACATGTACCACTGGGACATACATTCACTCACAAACACACTCTTACACACACTTACCCACCCATACAGTCTATCACAGATGCACTCTTGAAACCATCCACCCAGTGAATCACCCACTCACACATCTATGCACAGAGTCGCACACACCCCACCCACACAAACACTCAGGCACCCATACAGATACTCAGACAACTAATCAATAACTCATATAGACACTCATGTAGCTATTCACAAACCCATGCAGCCACTTACACAGCAATAGACAGACGGATACAGACATTCACCCAGTTTAGTCACTAACCCATGCATTCAGTAAGATACGTTTAATCACTCACTTATAGAGTTAGTCACGCACCTACTAAATCATCCATACAGACACTTATACACCCACTCATTCTTCAATACGCCTTTCCCTATATATATTAAACATATTTAAACTTTAAAGAAACACACAGTCACTGGATGATGTCATCAGTGATGTCATTTGAGATGTCATCAGTGATGTCATCAGTGATGTCACTGACCATGTCATGAGTGATGTAATATGTGACGTCATCAGCAGTGCATTGCGGGGGCGCGAGTTATAGTTAGCTGAACTAACTATAACGGGGGAATTTCTATGGTTTTGTACGAGTGAAATGTCCAACTAACTATAACTGTCCCTAAAACCTATGGTTTTTTCAGTGAATATATATTCACTGAAAAAACCATAGGTTTTAGGGACAGTTATAGTTAGTTGGACATTTCACTCGCACAAAACCATAGAAATTCCCCGTTATAGTTAGTTCAGCTAACTATAACTCGCGCCCGCAATGCACTGCTGATGACGTCACATATTACATCACTCATGACATGGTCAGTGACATCACTGATGACATCACTGATGACATCTCAAATGACATCACTGATGACATCACTGATGACATCATCCAGTGACTGTGTGTTTCTGTAAAGTTTAAATATGTTTAATATATATAGGGAAAGGCGTATTGAAGAATGAGTGGGTGTATAAGTGTCTGAATGGATGATTTAGTACGTGAGTGACTGACTCTACAAGTGAGTGATTAAATGTATCTTACTGAATGCATGGGTTAGTGACTAAACTGTGTGAATGTCTGTATCCGTCTGTCTGTTGGTTTGTAAGCGGCTGCATGGCTTTCTGAATAGCTACATGAGTGTCTACATGGGTTATTGATTGATTGTCTGAGTATCTGTATGGGTGCCTGAGTGTTTGTGTGGGTGGGGTGTGTGTGACTCTGTGCATAGATGTGTGAGTTGGTGATTCACTGGGTGCATGGTTTCAAGAGTGCATCTGTGATGGACTGTATGGGTGGGTGAGTGTGTGTATGGGTGTGTTAGTGATTGAATGTATATCTCAGTGGTACATGTGTGAGTAACTACATATGTGAAAGGCAGTATATATGTGTGTTGGAGTATATAAATGGCTATAAGTGAGAGTGTGTGATTGTGAGAGTGGCTGTATGGATGAGTGTGTACTTGTATCAGTGATTGTATAAGAGCGTAAGAATGTGCTAGTATTTGTATGAGTAAGTGAGCTGGTGTGTGTATAACTGTATAGGTGAGTAAATGGGTGTGTGATTAAGTTTTTTGCATGACTGACTAGGTGTGTGAGTACCTCTATGGATGAGTGGCGGTGTGTGAGTGTTTATATAGGTGTATGAGTGCATATGATAGTCCTGTACTGAGTGACTAAGTATGAGTGACTGTACGGGTGAGTGAGTGGATGTGTGTGTAGACCTAAGAATCAGTGAGTGGGTATGTAGTTTTTGGTGTTGGAGTGTCTATGGTTTTGAGAATGGCAGTCTGTAATTTAGAGTGGGTGTATCAAAAGTTATATTAGGGTGTGAGAAGATGCATGAAATTATCACATGGATGATGTCATCAGTGATGTCATTTGAGATGTCACTGACCATGTCATGAGTGATGTAATATGTGACGTCATCAGCAGTGCATTATGAGGCGCGAGTTATAGTTAGCTGAACTAACTATAACGGGGAATTTCTAAGGTTTTGTACGAGTGAAATGTCCAACTAACTATAACTGTCCCTAAAACCTATGGTTTTTTCAGTGAATTTCAAAGGTTTTTTAAATGCTAATTTCTAACTATAACGTGTCTGAAACCTATGGTTTTTTCAGTGAATTTCAAAGGTTTTTTAAATGCTAATTTCTAACTATAACGTGCCTGAAACCTATGATTTTTTAAGTGAATTTCAAAGGTTTTTTAAATGCTAGTTTCTAACTATGCCTACAGAGGTAGGACATGTGAAGAAAGAAGAAAAACGCACAGAAAGAAGCAAAAGATGTGCAGAAAGAACCAACAGAGGAGCAGAAAGAGGCCTTGTTGCAAAATCATCCTGTGCCCACAACTTTTTCAGACGGGTACTGGTGGTAACTGACTCTGACTAACCAGAGCCAGTGCTATGCTAAAAGACACTTAGAATACAGTGAAAACACCTACATACACTAGGGAACACTATGCGTTGGGGTACCCCTGTGATTAGCATGACCTCCTCTGCAAGTCCCTAGTACATAATAGGGCAGGGGGATTAAAACTACCTCTTAAAGCACAAGTTACTAACTTGTGTAACGATATATCTGTAAGAGACAGTAGTTAGTGACAGATTCCTCACCTTAGAATATCCCCAGGCGTCAGGCTGGATCCGGAAAGTTTTTGCGTAGCAGTACCCTTGCGCGTCGGTAGGCGGCGTCGTGCGGCTCCGCGTCAGTCGTCGGCGTCGTGATCGCCGGGATGACGTCGCGGGCAGTACTTAGGCGCCGCCCCTGCGCGCTGACGTCAGTTCTGTACACGACTTTCCGCGCCAGGAACGCAGAGCCATGCAAGAAGCTGACATAGGTGTCTGAAAAATACTAGGGCCCTGAAAGGGATGTCCTTAACCCTAGAAATCAGTTCGCAGAACGGGGAGGATGGGTGGGCGGTAAGGAATCTGTCACTAACTACTGTCTCTTATAGATATATCGTTACACAAGTTAGTAACTTGTGCATCTGAAAGAGACACGTTAGTGACAGATTCCTCACCTTAGAATAGATACCCCAGCAATACCAACCCCGGTGGTGGGTCTGCGAACAAAGATCAGACAAGGAAGTCCTGGAGGACAGAACGGCCAAAGAAGCCGTCCCTCCGGACCTGACTGTCAAGGCAGTAATGCTTTGTAAACGTGTGCAGCGAGGCCCACGTAGCTGCCTGACAGATAACCGGCAGCGGAACACCGCGGCCCAAGGCCGTGGTAGCAGCCGTTGCCCTGGTGGAATGGGCACGCAGCCCAACAGGAGGCTCCTTCTTAGCCAAAGAATAGCAGGTCTTGATGCACAAGGTAACCCAGCGGGAGATGGTCCTCTTGTGCACCGCCCGACCTTTTTGGCGCCCACGTAGCCAACAAAGAGCTGGTCATCCACCCGGAAGTGTTTTGTGCGGTCGATATAGAAGGAGAGCGCACGTTTTGGGTCCAGACGGTGGAGCCTCTCTTCCTCTCTGGAAGGATGCGGAGGCGGAAAGAAGGTGGGCAAAGTGATGGTCTGCCCAATGTGGAAAGCAGTAACCACCTTTGGCAAGAAGGACGGACGCGTCCGAAGAACAACCTTGTCTGGATGAACAGACAGAAAAGGAGGTTTGCAAGATAGAGCCTGGAGCTCACTCACCCGCCGAGCGGAGGTGATGGCCACCAGAAAGGCTGTCTTCAGAGTCAGAAGACGAAGAGGACAGTTATTCAGAGGCTCAAAGGGAGCGCACATTAAAAAGGTAAGAACCAAGTTCAAGTCCCACTGAGGCATCACAAACGGAACAGGAGGGAAGAGGTGAGTAATGCCTTTTAAGAACCTGTTAACAACAGGGGACTTGAAAAAGGGAGGGCTGATCAGGGAGCCTGAGGAAGGCCGAGATAGCACAAAGATAACCCTTGATGGTACCCAGGGCAGAACCCTGTTGGGCCAGAGAGAGAAGGAACAGAAGGACCTCAGAAAGAGGGGCAGAAAGGGGATTCACAGCCTTTGCTGTGCACCATGCCACAAATTTGTTCCACCTGCAGGCGTATACCACCTTAGTGGAGGGACGCCTGGCTGCCAGAATCACATCACAAACTTCGGGAGGCAAGTCGAAAGGAATCAACTGCCGCCGCTCAATCTCCACGCAAGCAGGTGTAGACTGGACAGGTTCGGGTGGAGGACCGTCCCCTGCTGCTGCGACAGAAGATCCTCCCGAAGAGGCAGACGGATCGGGGGATCTACGCTCATATTGAGTAGCTCGGGATACCAAACTCTTCGAGCCCAGTCCGGAGCCACAAGAATGACTTGGGCCCGGTCGTGCCGAATCTTCTTCAACACTCTGGGTAGACGTGGTATAGGCGGAAAGGCGTACAATAGACCGCAACTCCACTCGTGACGAAAAGCGTCGCCGAGCGAGTGCCGCCTTGGAAATTCCAACGCGCAGAACTGATGACATTGCTCGTTCTCTTCGGTGGCGAATAGATCTAACCAAGGCTCTCCCCACTGTAGAAAGAGTCCTTGCGCCACTTCCGAGTGAAGACGCCATTCGTGATCCATCATGCACCTGCGGCTGAGTTCGTCCGCCCTGGCGTTCAGGGAACCTGCCAGGTGTTGAACCATCAGGAACATGCCCTGATGTTCCAGCCATGTCCAGAGGCGCAGAGCCTCCTGACAAAGGGTCCAAGACCCCACCCCGCCCTGTTTGTTGCAGTACCACATGGCGGTGGTGTTGTCTGTGAACACCTGCACTACCTTCCCTTTGACAGAGGGAAGGAATGCCTTGAGTGCAAGTCGGATCGCCCGGAGCTCCAGAAGGTTGATATGGAGCCGGGACTCCGCCGGAGACCAGAGGCCTCTGATCTCCGCCTCTCCCATGTGACCGCCCCATCCCAGAAGGGACGCGTCCGTCACAACTGTATGCTTTGGCTGGGGAAGGGAGAGGGATCTGCCCATGACCCATTGCCGGTTCGAGAGCCACCACTGCAACTGTTTTGCAGTCCCCTCCGAGATCTGGACGTGATCGGACAGGTTGCCCTGGTGCTGCGCCCACTGGAACTTCAGGTCCCACTGCAGAGCCCGCATATGCCATCTGGCATGATTGACCAGCAGGATGCAGGAGGCCATGAGGCCCAGCAGCCTCAGGGTCATCCGTACCGAAACCCAGGATAAAGGCCGAAAGATCGGAATCATAGCCTGAATATTCCGGACTCGCCGTTCGGGAGGATAGGCCCGAAACTGCGTCGTGTCCAGAACTGCTCCGATGAAAAGGAGCTGTGGAGAAGGAATCAGATGCGACTTCGGCACATTGATGGAGAACCCCAGCGAGTGCAGGAGTTCGGCCGTAGTCTGGAGGTGGGAGACGACTGCCTGGGACGAGCCCGCCTTCAGCAGCCAGTCGTCGAGGTAGGGGAAGACTGAAACCCCTGCCCGGCGCAGATGAGCTGCGACCACCGCCATCACTTTCGTGAACACCCGAGGGGCACTGGTAAGGCCAAAGGGGAGCACGGTGAACTGAAAATGCTCGGGGCCTACCGTGAACCGAAGGTAACGCCGGTGGGCCGGCAGGACGGGGATGTGGAAATACGCGTCCTGCAAGTCCAACGCTACCAACCAGTCTCCAGGGTCGAGGGCAGTCAAGACCTGAGCTAGGGTGAGCATCTTGAACTTCTCCTTCCGGAGGAAGCGATTGACGTTCCGGAGGTCCAAGATAGGACGCATGTCCTCCTTGTCCTTTTTGGGCACCAGAAAGTAGTGGGAGTAGCAACCACGCCCTACTTCTGGGGTCGGAACATGCTCGATGGCCCTCTTGGTCAAGAGGGCCGTGACTTCCTTCTGTAGAAGCACCAAGTGATCCCCTGACATGCGGTGGAATTGAGGTGGCATGGCTGGGGGGGTGATCTCGAAGGGGAGGGAGTAGCCCCTTCGGACAATGTCCAAGACCCACCTGTCCGAGGTGATGGTGCGCCAGTGGGGAAGGTGATGGCGGACCCTGCCCCCTACTGGCGTGCCGTGCACCTGAAAGGAGGGACTAGGAGGGCTTGGAGGCCGCGGACGGGTTGGAGGTGGTGGCCTGACCCGCACGCTGGTTGCCCGATCCGCCACGACAGAATCCACGTCCTCGGCCACGCGAAGACGCCTGCTGCGCGGGCCGGTGGCTGGGCTGCTGACGTGAAGGGGCGCCCCTACCGTGGCCACGATAGGGGCGAAAAGCAGAAGTTAGCGGAGGGCGTGTAGCAGAAAGGCCCAGGGACTTGGCAGTAGCCCGTGAGTCCTTAAAGCGCTCCAACGCATGGTCTGCTTTGGACCCAAAAGACCGACTCCATCAAAGGGCATGTCCATGAGAGTATTCTGGACATCCCCTGAAAAACCAGTGGTTCTCAGCCAGGCGTGGCGTCGGAGCGCCACCGTCGTTGCAATAGACCTGCCCAGCGAGTCGGCGGTGTCAAGGCCACAACGTATAGTGTATTTAGCCGCATCCCTTCCTTCCGCAATGGCGCGGGAAAGCAGTGTCTGGACCTCCTCAGGACACTGGGGCAAAACATCCGCCACCGAATCCCACAGGGAGTGGGTATATCGGCCCAAAAGACAAGCGGTGTTAACGGACCGCAAGCCAGCACTGGAGGAAGAAAACCTTTCTTCCCAAACTGATCCAGGCGTTTGGATTCCCTATCCGGAGGAGCGGTAGGGAAGGCGGTTTGGGAAGCGGAGGCTTGGACAACAAAGCTCTCAGGAGTGGGGTGGACAGAGAGAAACAGGGGGTCGCCCGGAGCTGGGCGATGGCGTCGTGACACGTTCCGATCCACAGGAGCCCCTGTGTTGGGCTTGGACCAGGCGCCCAAAAGAACGTCAGTGAGGGCGTCGTTAAACGGCAGCACAGTCTCCGCAGAGGAGGCTGCCGGCTGAAGCACCTCTGTCAAGATGTTAGGCTTGACCGTCAAAGTAGGGAGTTGGAGACGTAAGGCCCCAGCTGCCCTACGCAACACCGTACCAAAATTGGCTCCCTCCTCCGTAGCCACGGGAGGAGACAGCATGCCAGTGTCAGGGGAAGTATCCAGACCACTGGCCTCCCCTAGACTCTCTGTCCAGTCCTCATCGTACTGACAGTGTCGTGTCAGAGGGTCATCAGACCCCTCCCAGTCCAACTGGTCCTCCTCTGGTTCAAAATAAGGAGGAGGAGGGACAGTTGGGACCCAAGGTCCCATCGGCGCCGGAGCCGGCGTCGAGCGACGTCGGTCCGGATCCATGTCCGGAGCCGGAAGGAACTGGGGGACGACGCCGCCCGGAGCCCAGGGCGGCGTCGAGAACGGCACCGGAGACATCGGCGCCGGCGGAGGTGTCGTTAGGTCGACCGGCGTCGATGGGGGTTGTGGAGCCGGGATCGAGGCCGGGGCCGAAGCCGGAGCCGGGACCGAGGCTGGAGGCACGGGCGACGCCGGGGCCGGAGCCGTCGGCGACGCCGGAGCAACCCCATCAGGGCCCGCGGGGCCCGAAGGCGCACCGGAGGGGCCTGGAGGCCCGAAGAGGCGGGCCATGGCCGTCAGGAATTCCTGCACTTTGGCCGGATCCGCCCCCGAACCCGGGAAGGGCGGGTATGGCGGGGGCGACTCCACAGGCATGTCCGGGGCCGCGGGGGCGGGGACGGTGCCGGGAGGGGCCTCAGCCGAGTCGCGAGACCGGCGAGGCGAAGTCCTAGAGCGATGATGCTTCTTGGACTTCTTGTGTTATGACTTACCGGACGAAGAAGACTTCGACGCCGACGACCGGTGTGGACTCCGTGTCGTGGAGCCGAATGCCGGGCCTCGAGGAGCTTTCGAGACCGCTCTCGCAAAGCTTTCGGGTTGAGGGCCTGGCATTCGGGACAAGACTCCGTGTCGTGGCCTCGGCCGAGGCAGAAGAGACACTCCCAATGCGGGTCGGTGACGGACATCATCCGCGCACAGGCGCCGCATCGCTTGAAGCCGGGCATCCCTACGACACCTTGAAAGATGAAAAAACAGTGAAAAAATTCACCAAAAAGTATGGTCAAAAAATGACCAGGGCACTGCTCTTCCCGGATCTGCGCTTGCTGGTGCGGAAAAAGAAGAACTGACGTCAGCGCGCAGGGGCGGCGCCTAAGTACTGCCTGCGACGTCATCCCGGCGATCACGACGCAGACGACGGACGCGGAGCCGCACGACGCCGCCTACCGACGCGCAAGGGTACTGATACGCAAAAACTTTCCGGATCCAGCCTGACGCCTGGGGATATTCTAAGGTGAGGAATCTGTCACCAACGTGTCTCTTTCAGATACGCGCTACAGGGCGCGTTTGCACAGTGATGAAGGGAGGGGGGGCCTGAGGTGACGTGTGCAAACGCACCCCGTGGCGCGTTTTAAGTTGCGGGATTAAGTCCCCTTGAATTCTGAGGGTCCCTGGGGCCCAACTAGCCCCCAGGTACCTACAGTTAGGACCACAGAGCTGAGTTGCAGAGAGGCGTTCCGAGGCCACGCACCTTTTTTCACCTCTCTGCAACGCAACTCTGTTGTGCTTACTGAAGGTACCTGGTGGGCTAGTTGGCCCCCAGGGTCCCTCAGGATTCAAAGGGAATTAATTCCCCTACTTAAAACGCACCACAGGGCGTGTTTGCGCACATGTCACCTGAGGCCCCGCCCCCTCCCTTCACCACTGTGCAAACGCGCCCCGTGGTGCGTTTTAAGTTGGGGGATTAGGTCACCTTGAATCCTGAGGGTCCCTGGGGCCCAACTAGCCCACTAGGTACTTCCAGTAAGCACCACAGGCCTGCGTTGCAACGCCTGTAACAAATTGTGCAGTTGTGTTTAGGTAGTGAAGAGGGTCGTGCTGGGGGTAGTGTTTTAGGGTTTAGGGTAGTGCAGTGGTGTTTGTGTAGTGTAGGGGGTCATGCTGCGGGTAGATTTAGGGTTTAGGGTAGTGCAGTGGTGTTTGGGTAGTGTAGGGAGTCGTGCTGGGGGAGTGTTTTAGGGTTTAGGGTAGTGCAGTGGTGTTTGGGTAGTGTAGGGGGTCGTGCTGGAGGTAGTGTTTTAGGGTTTAGGGTAGTGCAGTGGTGTTTGGGTAGTGTAGGGGGTCGTGCTGGGGGTAGTGATTTAGGGTAGTGCAGTGGTGTTTGGGTAGTGTAGGGGGTACTGCTGGGGGTAGTGTTTTAGGGTTTAGGTTAGTGCAGTGGTGTTTGGGTAGTGTAGGGGTACTGCTGGGGGTAGTGTTTTAGGGTTTAGGGTAGTGCAGTGGTGTTTGTGTAGTGTAGGGGGTAGTGTTTTAGGGTTTAGGGTAGTGCAGTGGTGTTTGTGTAGTGTAGGAGGTCGTGTTTTAGGGTTTAGGGTAGTGCAGTGGTCTTTGGGTAGTGTAGGGAGTCGTGCGGGGGTAGTGTTTAAGGGTTTAGGGTAGTGTAGGGGGTCATGCGGGGGGTAGTGTTTTAGGGATTAGGGTAGTGCATTGGTGTTTGGGTAGTGTAGGGGGTCATGCGGGGGGTAGTGTTTTAGGGTTTAGGGCAGTGCAGTGGTGTTTGGGTAGTGTAGGGGGTCGTGCTGGGGGAGTGTTTTAGGGTTTAGGGCAGTGCAGTGGTGTTCGGGTAGTGTAGGGGGTCGTGCTGGGGGGAGTGTTTTAGGGTTTAGGGCAGGGTAGTGTAGGGGGTCGTGCTGGGGGGAGTGTTTGAGGGTTTAGGGCAGTGCAGTCGTGTTCGGGTAGTGTAGGGGGTTGTGCTGGGGGTAGTATTTTAGGGTTTAGGGTAGTGCAGTGGTGTTCGGGTAGTGTAGGGGGTCGTGCTGGGGGAAGTGTTCTAGGGTTTAGGGCAGTACAGTGGTGTTTGGGCAGTGTAGGGGGTAATGCTGGGGGTGGTGTTTTAGGGTTTAGGGCAGTGCAGTGGTGTTCGGGCAGTGTAGGGGGTCGTGCTGGGGGTGGTGTTTCAGGGTTTAGGGCAGTGCAGTGGTGTTCGGGCAGTGTAGGGGGTGGTGTTTCAGGGTTTAGGGCAGTGCAGTGGTGTTCGGGCAGTGTAGGGGGTCGTGCAGGGGTGGCGTTTCAGGGTTTACGGCAGTGGTGTTCGGGCAGTGTAGGGGGTCGTGCTGGGGGTGGTGTTTCAGGGTTTGGGGCAGTGCAGTGGTGTTCGAGCAGTAAAGGGGGTCGTGCTGGGGGTGGTGTTTCAGGGTTTAGGGCAGTGCAGTGGTGTTCGGGCAGTGTAGGGGGCGGTGCAGGGGGTGGTGTTTCAGGGTTTAGGGCAGTGCAGTGGTGTTCGGGCAGTGTAGGGGGTGCTGCAGGGGGTGGTGTTTCAGGGTTTAGGGCAGTGCAGTGGTGTTCGGGCAGTGTAGGGGGTCGTGCAGGGGGTGGTGTTTCAGGGTTTAGGGCAGTGCAGTGGTGTTCGGGCAGTGTAGGGGGTCGTGCTGGGGCTGGTGTTTCAGGGTTTAGGGCAGTACAGTGGTGTTCGGGCAGTGTAGGGGGTCGTGCTGGGGCTGGTGTTTCAGGGTTTAGGCCAGTGCAGTGGTGTTCGGGCAGTGTAGGGGGTTGTGCTGGGGCTGGTGTTTCAGGGTTTAGGGCAGTGCAGTGGTGTTCGGGCAGTGTAGGGGGTCGTGCTGGGGCTGGTGTTTCAGGGTTTAGGGCAGTGCAGTGGTGTTCGGGCAGTGTAGGGGGTCATGCTGGGGCTGGTGTTTCAGGGTTTAGGGCAGTGTAGTGGTGTTCGGGCAGTGTAGGGGGTCTTGCTGGGGCTGGTGTTTCAGGGTTTAGGGCAGTGCAGTGGTGTTCGGGCAGAGTAGGGGTCATGCTGGGGCTGGTGTTTCAGGGTTTAGGGCAGTGCAGTGGTGTTCGGGCAGTGTAGGGGGTCTTGCTGGGGCTGGTGTTTCAGGGTTTAGGGCAATGCAGTGGTGTTCGGGCAGTGTAGGGGGTCGTGCTGGGGGTGGTGTTTCAGGGTTTAGGGCAGTGCAGTGGTGTTTGGGCAGTGTAGGGGGGTCATGCTGGGGCTAGTGTTTCAGGATTTAGGGCAGAGCAATGGTGTTCAGGCAGTGTAGGGGGTTTTGCTGGAGGTGGTGTTTCAGGGTTTAGGGCAGTGCAGTGGTGTTCGTGCAGTGTAGGGGGTGGTGTTTCAGGGTTTAGGGCAGTGGTGTTCAGGCAGTGTAGGGGGTCTTGCTGGGGGTGGTGTTTCAGGGTTTAGGGCAGTGCAGTGGTGTTCCGGCAGTGTAGGAGGTCGTGCAGGGGGTGATGTTTCAGGGTTTAGGGCAGTGCAGTGGTGTTCCGGCAGTGTAGGAGGTCGTGCAGGGGGTGGTGTTTCAGGGTTTAGGGCAGTGCAGTGGTGTTCGGGGAGTGTCGGGGGTCGTGCAGGGGGTGGTGTTTCAGGGTTTAGGGCAGTGCAGTGGTGTTCGGCCAGTGTAGGTGGTCTTGCTGGGGGTGGTGTTTCAGGCTTTATTGCAGTGGTGTTCGGGCAGTGTAGGGGGTCGTGTTTCAGGGTTTAGGGCAGTGCAGTGGTGTTCGGGCAGTGTAGGGGGTCGTGCTGGGGGTGGTGTTTCAGGGTTTAGGGCAGTGCAGTAGTGTTCGGGCAGTGTAGGGGATCGTGCAGGGGGTGGTGTTTCAGGGTTTAGGGCAGTGCAGTGGTGTTCGGCCAGTGTAGGTGGTCGTGCTGGGGGTGGTGTTTCAGGGTTTAGGGCAGTGCAGTGGTGTTCGGGCAGTGTAGGGGTGCTGCAGGGGGTGGTGTTTCAGTGTTTAGGGCAGTGCAGTGGTGTTCGGGCAGTGTAGGGGGTCGTGCAGGGGTGGTGTTTCAGGGTTTAGGGCAGTGCAGTGGTGTTCGGCCAGTGTAGGGGGTCGTGCTGGGGGTGGTGTTTCAGGGTTTAGGGCAGTGCAGTGGTGTTCGGGCAGTGTAGGGGGTGCTGCAGGGGGTGGTGTTTCAGTGTTTAGGGCAGTGCAGTGGTGTTCGGGCAGTGTAGGGGGTCGTGCAGGGGGTGGTGTTTCAGGGTTTAGGGCAGTGCAGTGGTGTTCGGGCAGTATAGGGGGTCATGCTGGGGCTGGTGTTTCAGGGTTTAGGGCAGTGCAGTGGTGTTCGGGCAGTGTAGGGGGTCTTGCTGGGGCTGGTGTTTCAGGGTTTAGGGCAGTGCAGTGGTGTTCGGGCAGTGTAGGGGTCATGCTGGGGCTGGTGTTTCAGGGTTTAGGGCAGTGCAGTGGTGTTCGGGCAGTGTAGGGGGTCTTGCTGGGGCTGGTGTTTCAGAGTCTAGGGCAGTGCAGTGGTGTTCGGGCAGTGTAGGGGGTCTTGCTGGGGCTGGTGTTTCAGGGTTTAGGGCAGTGCAGTGGTGTTCGGGCAGTGTAGGGGGTCGTGCTGGGGTGGTGTTTCAGGGTTTAGGGCAGTGCAGTGGTGTTTGGGCAGTGTAGGGGGTCATGTTGGGGCTAGTGTTTCAGGATTTAGGGCAGAGCAATGGTGTTCAGGCAGTGTAGGGGGTTTTGCTGGAGGTGGTGTTTCAGGGTTTAGGGCAGTGCAGTGGTGTTCGTGCAGTGTAGGGGGTGGTGTTTCAGGGTTTAGGGCAGTGGTGTTCAGGCAGTGTAGGGGGTCATGCTGGGGCTGGTGTTTCAGGGTTTAGGGCAGTGCAGTGGTGTTCGGGCAGTGTAGGGGGTCTTGCTGGGGCTGGTGTTTCAGGGTTTAGGGCAGTGCAGTGGTGTTCAGGCAGTGTAGGGGGTCTTGCTGGGGGTGGTTTCAGGGTTTAGGGCAGTGCAGTGGTGTTCCGGCAGTGTAGGAGGTCGTGCAGGGGGTGGTGTTTCAGGGTTTAGGGCAGTGCAGTGGTGTTCCGGCAGTGTAGGAGGTCGTGCAGGGGGTGGTGTTTCAGGGTTTAGGGCAGTGCAGTGGTGTTCGGGCAGTGTAGGGGGTCGTGCAGGGGGTGGTGTTTCAGGGTTTAGGGCAGTGCAGTGGTGTTCGGCCAGTGTAGGTGGTCTTGCTGGGGGTGGTGTTTCAGGCTTTAGTGCAGTGGTGTTCGGGCAGTGTAGGGGGTCGTGTTTCAGGGTTTAGGGCAGTGCAGTGGTGTTCGGGCAGTGTAGGGGGTCGTGCTGGGGGTGGTGTTTCAGGGTTTAGGGCAGTGCAGTAGTGTTCGGGCAGTGTAGGGGATCGTGCAGGGGGTGGTGTTTCAGGGTTTAGGGCAGTGCAGTGGTGTTCGGCCAGTGTAGGTGGTCGTGCTGGGGGTGGTGTTTCAGGGTTTAGGGCAGTGCAGTGGTGTTCGGGCAGTGTAGGGGGTGCTGCAGGGGGTGGTGTTTCAGTGTTTAGGGCAGTGCAGTGGTGTTCGGGCAGTGTAGGGGGTCGTGCAGGGGGTGGTGTTTCAGGGTTTAGGGCAGTGCAGTGGTGTTCGGCCAGTGTAGGGGGTCGTGCTGGGGGTGGTGTTTCAGGGTTTAGGGCAGTGCAGTGGTGTTCGGGCAGTGTAGGGGGTGCTGCAGGGGGTGGTGTTTCAGTGTTTAGGGCAGTGCAGTGGTGTTCGGGCAGTGTAGGGGTCGTGCAGGGGGTGGTGTTTCAGGGTTTAGGGCAGTGCAGTGGTGTTCGGGCAGTGTAGGGGGTCATGCTGGGGCTGGTGTTTCAGGGTTTAGGGCAGTGCAGTGGTGTTCGGGCAGTGTAGGGGGTCTTGCTGGGGCTGGTGTTTCAGGGTTTAGGGCAGTGCAGTGGTGTTCGGGCAGTGTAGGGGGTCATGCTGGGGCTGGTGTTTCAGGGTTTAGGGCAGTGCAGTGGTGTTCGGGCAGTGTAGGGGGTCTTGCTGGGGCTGGTGTTTCAGAGTCTAGGGCAGTGGTGTTCGGGCAGTGTAGGGGGTCTTGCTGGGGCTGGTGTTTCAGGGTTTAGGGCAGTGCAGTGGTGTTCGGGCAGTGTAGGGGGTCGTGCTGGGGTGGTGTTTCAGGGTTTAGGGCAGTGCAGTGGTGTTTGGGCAGTGTAGGGGGTCATGTTGGGGCTAGTGTTTCAGGATTTAGGGCAGAGCAATGGTGTTCAGGCAGTGTAGGGGGTTTTGCTGGAGGTGGTGTTTCAGGGTTTAGGGCAGTGCAGTGGTGTTCGTGCAGTGTAGGGGGTGGTGTTTCAGGGTTTAGGGCAGTGGTGTTCAGGCAGTGTAGGGGGTCTTGATGGGGTTGATGTTTCAGGGTTTAGGGCAGTGCAGTGGTGTTCGGGCAGTGTAGGGGGTCGTGCTGGGGGTGGTGTTTCAGGGTTTAGGGCAGTGTAGTGGTGTTCCGGCAGTGTAGGAGGTCGTGCAGGGGGTGGTGTTTCAGGGTTTAGGGCAGTGCAGTGGTGTTCGGGCAGTGTAGGGGGTCGTGCTGGGGGTGGTGTTTCAGGGTTTAGGGCAGTGCAGTGGTGTTCGGGCAGTGTAGGGTGTCGTGCTGAGGGGTGGTGTTTCAGGGTTTAGGGCAGTGCAGTGGTGTTCGGGCAGTGTAGGGTGTCGTGCTGAGGGGTGGTGTTTCAGGGTTTAGGGCAGTGCAGTGGTGTTCGGGCAGTGTAGGGGGTCGTGCAGGGGGTGGTGTTTCAGGGTTTAGGGCAGTGCAGTGGTGTTTGGGCAGTGTAGGGGGTCGTGCAGGGGGTGGTGTTTCAGGGTTTAGGGCAGTGCAGTGGTATTCGGCCAGTGTAGGTGGTCTTGCTGGGGGTGGTGTTTCAGGCTTTAGTGCAGTGGTGTTCGGGCAGTGTAGGGGGTCTTGCTGGGGGTGGTGTTTCAGGGTTTAGGGCAGTGCAGTGGTGTTCGGGCAGTGTAGGGGGTCTTGCTGGGGCTGGTGTTTCAGGGTTTAGGGCAGTGCAGTGGTGTTCGGGCAGTGTAGGGTGTCGTGCTGGGGCTGGTGTTTCAGGGTTTAGGGTAGTGCAGTGGTGTTCGGGCAGTGTAGGGGGTCGTGCTGGGGCTGGTGTTTCAGGGTTTAGGGCAGTGCAGTGGTGTTCGGGCAGTGTACAGGGTTGTGCTGGGGCTGGTGTTTCAGGGTTTAGGGCAGTGCAGTGGTGTTCGGGCAGTGTAGGGGGTTGTGCTGGGGGTGGTGTTTCAGGGTTTAGGGCAGTGTAGGGGGTCGTGCTGGGGCTGGTGTTTCAGGGTTTAGGGCAGTGCAGTGGTGTTCGGGCAGTGTAGGGGGTCGTGCTGGGGCTGGTGTTTCAGGGTTTAGGGCAGTGCAGTGGTGTTCGGGCAGTGTAGGGGGTCGTGCTGGGGCTGGTGTTTCAGGGTTTAGGGCAGTGCAGTGGTGTTCGGGCAGTGTAGGGGGTGCAGTGGTGTTCGGGCAGTGTAGGGGGTCGTGCTGGGGGTGGTGTTTCAGGGTTTAGGGCTGTGGTGTTCGGGCAGTGTAGGGGGTCGTGCTGGGGGTGGTGTTTCAGGGTTTAGGGCAGTGCAGTAGTGTTCGGGCAGTGTAGGGGGTCGTGCAGGGGTGGTGTTTCAGGGTTTAGGGCAGTGCAGTGGTGTTCGGGCAGTGTAGGGGGTCGTGCTGGGGGTGGTGTTTCAGGGTTTAGGGCAGTGCAGTGGTGTTCGGGCAGTGTAGGGGGTCGTGCTGGGGGTGGTGTTTCAGGGTTTAGGGCAGTGGTGTTCGGGCAGTGTAGGGGGTCTTGCTGGGGGTGATGTTTCAGGGTTTAGGGAAGTGCAGTGGTGTTCGGGCAGTGTAGGAGGTCTTGCTGGGGGTAGTGTTTCAGGGTTTAGGGCAGTGCAGTGGTGTTCGGGCAGTGTAGGGGTCATGCTGGGGGTGGTGTTTCAGGGTTTAGGGCAGTGCAGTGGTGTTCGGGCAGTGTAGGGGGTCGTGAAGGGGGTGGTGTTTCAGGGTTTAGGGCAGTGCAGTGGTGTTCGGGCAGTGTAGGGGGTCGTGCTAGGGTATGTGTTTCAGGGTTTAGGGCAGTGCAGTGGTGTTCGGGCAGTGTAGGGGGTCGTGCAGGGGCTGGTGTTTCAGGGTTTAGGGCAGTGCAGTGGTGTTCGGGCAGTGTAGGGGGTCGTGCTGGGGGTAGTGTTTTAGGGTTTAGGGTAGTGCAGTGGTGCTTGTGTAGTGTAGGGGGTCGTGCTGGGGGTAGTGTTTTAGGGTAGTGCAGTGGTGTTTGTGTAGTGTAGGGGGTCATGTTTTAGGGTAGTGCAGTGGTGTTTGGGTAGTGTAGGGGGTCGTGCTGGGGGTAGTGTTTTAGGATTTAAGTTAGTGCAGTGGTGTTTGGGTAGTGTAGGGGGCGTGCTGGGGGTAGTGTTTTAGGTTTTAAGGTAGTGCAGTGGTGTTTGTGTAGTGTAGGGGGTCGTGCTGGGGGCAGTGTTTTAGGGTTTAGGGTAGTGCAGTGGTGTTTGTGTAGTGTAGGGGGTCATGTTTTAGGGTAGTGCAGTGGTGTTTGGGTAGTGTAGGGGGTCATGCTGGGGGTAGTGTTTTAGGGTTTAGGATAGTGCAGTGGTGCTTGTGTAGTGTAGGGAGTCGTGCTGGGGTAGTGTTTTAGGGTTTAGGGTAGTGCAGTGGTGTTTTTGTAGTGTAGGGGGGTCATGTTTTAAGATGCAACGCTCCAATACCTGACCAGTCTGCACTACATAAAACTGCAAAAAAACTAAAAATAAAAAGTGTTTTGCACACTTTTGTCATTGGGCTATATGTGGGCTACATCTGGGTAATGTTTGTGCTACATTTGGGCTCTTTTTTCACTGGTGGCCATCTTGGAAGACTTCTTTGTTATGAAGTTTCCTAATTTCCTCATTTACTGCAGTCTCCTCAGTAGGAAATGCTTTCAGTTTTTTACTTTGATTCCATCAAGAAGGCATTCAGATGTGTCACACATTTGCCATAAATTCAGAATGTTATTACTCTAGTTGTTCATTAGATCACTGTAGTAAAGCTACTGCTCACCAAGGACTTAACTGGAAGTCTACTGCTGGTATTGAAAGTGATTGTTTCGGTCTGCATGTCAGAATTTTCTAATGAAATAGAAGAGGATTTGAGATCTCACTTAAAACATGCACTAAATTTTCTTTTTGCAGCACTAACCATAATTTCTATGGCAAAATGAACCCCCTCATTTTGTTCCTTTTTAAATTAAATGTTTTAAGTGTTACCAGTTTATTCCAATCAAGATGGCTTCAGGTGTGCCATACTTTTGTCATAAGTAAGGCTGTTAGCACTCTAGTTGTTCTTTAGAACACTCTGGGAAGCTGCAGTAGAACACAAAGGCATCAACTGACAGGCTGCTCCTGTTGAAATATAACAGGAAGATATTTGAGATCTCACTTAAAACATGTCCTAATTTTTCTTTCTACAGCACTAACCATAATTTCTATGGCAAAATGAACCCCCTCATTTTGTTCCTTTTTAAATTAAATGTTTTAAGTGTTACCAGTTTATTCCAATCAAGATGGCTTCAGGTGTGCCATACTTTTGTCATAAGTAAGACTGTTAGCGCTCTAGTTGTTCTTTAGAACACTCTGGGAAGCTGCAGTAGAACACAAAGGCATCAACTGACAGGCTGCTCCTGTTGAAATATAACAGGAAGATATTTGAGATCACACTTGAAACATGTCCTAATTTTTCTTTCTACAGCACTAACCATAATTTCTATGACAAAATGAACCCCATCATTTTGTTCCTTTTTAAATTAAATGTTTTAAGTGTTACCAGTTTATTCCAATCAAGATGGCTTCAGGTGTGCCATACTTTTGTCATAAGTAAGACTGTTAGCGCTCTAGTTGTTCTTTAGAACACTCTGGGAAGCTGCAGTAGAACACAAAGGCATCAACTGACAGGCTGCTCCTGTTGAAATATAACAGGAAGATATTTGAGATCACACTTGAAACATGTCCTAATTTTTCTTTCCAGAGCACTAACCATAATTTCTATGACAAGATGAACCCCATCATTTTGTTCCTTTTTAAATTAAATGTTTTAAGTGTTACCAGTTTATTCCAATCAAGATGGCTTCAGGTGTGCCATACTTTTGTCATAAGTAAGGCTGTTAGCACTCTAGTTGTTCTTTAGAACACTCTGGAAAGCTGCAGTAGAACACAAAGGAATCAACTGACAGTCTCTGCCCTTGTTGGATGTACATGTTTTACTGAGAATGTCAGACTTCATTCTCACATGACTGAGAAAGATAATGTGAATTTACAGAAAATATGCTCTCATTTTAGCTTCTGGGGCACCATCCAAAACTGTATGGGACAAGCATGTGAAAATAGTTTTCTCTCAAACATGATTCATGATATCCCAGCAGAAGGTTTTTCACAGGGTAAAATCACCTTAGAACACACCACAATTCGTGAAATTAGTATGGTACCATCAACAAATGAATTCTAATGTAACTAAAGTCTGTTATCACCCTTTATAGTTCTCCTTTTGGTAACCCTCAAAATCTTCGATTCACTACAATGCATTTCAATGGGGTACTATCATTTATATTGGTCCCAAGATGGCTGCCAACAATTCCAGGATGAAGTGCTGACAGCCAATCAGATCTCACGATGACATGTGTGGTTAGGCTCCGCCCAGATATATATGTGTTTTTACTTTTGATTTTCTCAGCAACTACTGAACGGATTTACACCATTTAACAAAAAGGGTTCTTTTTGAACCAAGAACTACCTCTTTGCCAAATTTGGTGTAATTCCGTTCAGCAGTTCGGGCTGTAGCCGTGTCTAAAGTTTCCTATGGGAAAATGAATGGGGAAAACACGTTTTGGGACCCCCCTTTTTCTCGGCCC
The DNA here is from genome assembly GCA_963921515.1 of Calotriton arnoldi. Taxonomy (NCBI): domain Eukaryota; kingdom Metazoa; phylum Chordata; class Amphibia; order Caudata; family Salamandridae; genus Calotriton; species Calotriton arnoldi. Next base: position 73,675 of record CAWUFW010003242.1, read on the forward strand.
CCGCTTGACGAATCACCCTGAGACTTTCAGGGTAGGAGCGGACCGGAGCGGGCCATAAAGTTTGAAAATTTCGCGAAGATTCGTCAACCGACGCAAGAGTTATTTCAAATAGAATGTCGCGGATTTCCTATGGAAAATAGGTCCTAACTATAACTATCTACTGGCGACCGCCAGTAGATAATATATATATATATATATATATATATATATATACTTGAAGATGGAGGATCACAAGAAAACAACAGCCAGCCAGGGCAAAAATCTGGATCCCAAAGGATACAATGAGTCACAAAGAAATAAAATATCCAAGAAAGAAGTGACTCAAACAGATAGATTCACCAAAGAACAAAAATATATTTCAACTACAACGTAGCTGAAACGTTGTAGTTGAAATATATTTTTGTTCTTTGGTGAATCTATCTGTTTGAGTCACTTCTTTCTTGGATATATATATATATATATATATATATATATAAAGAAGCTACAAGATATTGTTTGTTTGTATATGTCTTTGTTTTACAGGTCTCCTTCCCAGCTGCTCCCTTCCCTAACCCTTCCCCCCACTTGGTCACTCTAATCTTCAGCGCTGTAATAGAATACTGAATTAGAGGTACCGAGAGGTGGGCTCATAAAGCAACGTACAGACTCCGAGGAAGTGGCGCCTTGACAGTAATTCAAAAGGTGAGGAATCCGCAGGCAGATGTATCCATCAGAAATAATTCTTCAAGCATCCGAGATACTATTCATTCTCATAACCTAGACCGTTTGAAGGGTTCAACACAATGTGGACATGCTGCAAGAAATGGCGTTTTGCAACTATTTCTAATGTCAGGTGTCCACAGTTTTCTTGTATCCAGAGATCAGGTCCCAGATGATTTGGGGGTGAGGGGTAGGTTTGAGGGTTGGACAGATGCCTGTACCTCAGTGGTATTCTGCTTGGCGATCACTTTGGTGTAGAAAATCCTGATCATCAGCTCCATTCTTTCTTCAAAAGTTGTCTCAGTAAATGCTAGAAATGGAGCACCAAGTCACAAATCTTTGGGTCTCTAGACAACATCCTTTTTAGAATGGAATGATAGCTGTTTCGTCACGTTTTGTTCAGTCTTTGCTCAACTTCCTTCTTTAGTGTTGCCTCCTGAGCACTCAAATGCTGTTTTTTCGCATGTTCTGTTGTATTTATGAAGGCAGAAAAAACACTAAACAACAAAGACTATTGATACGTCTGCATGACTGTATTACTATAAATATATTAATAAACAAACAAAGTGAAGATAAAATTACAGACATGTCCCATTTTTAGAAATAGATGATGGTTCTGTGTAAGCAACAGAGTAAACTGCAATTAATAACAAACCAAAGTGGGGTACAATAATATATTGAGGCAACCTAATGTGTCTGTGCAGAAAAACAAGACTCACTATGGATCCGGCATTTATTTTCGGTGGATGCAAAACTAAAAGGGTACTCTTACCAGCAGCTTGACCTATAATTACACTGTTGCGTCAAAGTGCCTCAAACCCATGATACCACAGTATACGTAAATACAGAGGTAATCTTGTATCACAAACACATTAAATGAATGGTCCAGACGCATACATCCAACGTTTTAAAACTAGGCAGAGTAAGATTTTGATAAAGAATGGGGGACTTCATTTTCCCCATTAACAGACATTGAAGGCTATTTTAGGCGGGAGACACCTAAATGAACACCATTTTTAGCTTTAAAAAAATCTGGAGTCTCCCGCCTGAATCAGGTTATTTGGCATGTATGCCGACCTGAAATGAAAATGAGCTAATGCATGACAAGTTGAAATGCTGAATTTTTGCGTGTGGGGTATGGACATCAGCACAGAAAATGGATGACTGTATTGAAAAAATAAAAACGGTTTTTGCAAAGACCACCCAACAGCAGACAGAAGACGACGGCAGCATACCAAAACTACCAGAGTTGCTCACAAACCAATGAACTAGATGTGAAAACCTCTCCAGGACTTGCTAAGCATTCACTTCCCCCGTTGAGAGGCATCTTCTTGGGATTGACTAAGCAGAGCACAGAGGGAAAGTTGAGTAGTAGATCAATTTCTTCTGTGCTTTGTATGAATCCCTAATTCTCGGTCTCCAATTCAGTTGTTTTACAGCATGTTAGAAAGGGTTTCTTGGCAAAGAGTAAGCTACTTAGTAGAGTACACCCAAGAGATCCTATTCAGATTGTTGCCTGTGTGCTCTGGATTTGAAGTTGCTCAACAAGAGGTCAGTGTTAGTCTTATGTAAAGGGGTTTTGAGGAGAAATAATGTTAAGAGTCTGCTCAGATTAAGACAATGAGATCATTCCCAAGATATATGGTGATTCCAGGCATAGAAAGACATGCACCCAGGCCAATGGCTACACCAAGAGACACACTGATTGAGTGTCCTTTTAGGTACTGGGTATATCTGACAAGGGGCAGAAATTCATCAGTCAACAAAACACAACATTAACTCACAAGGACTCCACTCCATAGGAAGCATTCATTTACCAGTGACTTCATAGAGCAACAGATGTGTGAAATCTATGTGCTCACTATAAAAGCAAGATATCTAGAAATATCACACCATCTCTTGCCCAAAAGCAATACTAGTTCAAACCACAATAATCTGTGTCCTTAGCAAGAGATATACTTGACCTCTTAGAAAAAAGGCACAACCACTGCAGTTAATTTTAGTCACTATAGGAGAGACAATCCACAGTGCCCCCTGCCCATTACAAAAGCAACAATTAAAATAAGTCCAGTCAATAATGACTCTCCCACACAGCAAGACATACATGTATATACAGCAGGTCTTGTCTCTCAAATCTATCAATTAAAGCATGTTCAACTCAAAAACAATCAGATATAAAGAAAGCTGACTAACATACACCAAGATGGCTTTCTCAAAGAAGAGTATGAACACAACCAGAGGTGACTCTGACTAGAAGATGAATAAATAATCAAATATAAATGCATGTCGTAGAGAATACATTCAACAAGCAATGACTCATGCATAGTCTGCAAACAATAACCTTACAGTGACTAATGTTTGGGGAAGCAGGCACATTTATACCAAAGTGATTGAATTTTGTCTTACTTTTCATTTCAATCATGTTGGATACTCTTTGTAGCAAGGTTGATAGCGAATATTATCAGATTGTATTAATACAATAGAAGCAAAGCATAAAACCATTTGGAGTTCCTAAATGTTGAAAAGAGATTTAGGGCCTGATTTAGAGTTTGTCAAACGGGTTACTTCATCACTAATGTGACAAATATCCTGTCTGCCTTATTACAAGTGCGCTTGTAATAAGGCAGATAGGATATCCATCACGTTTGTGATGGAGTATTACGTCTGCCGAACTGTAAATAAGGCTCAAAGTGTTGGTCACAAGGCAATACATGGGAACTAAATAAATGCCCCTACAATCCCAAATGCAATTTAAATGATACAAAATGCATCAAGAAGGCACAAGGCAAAGTCATTGCATACTGAACTGCCAATACCCCTGCAAATTAATTTATACAAGTTCTATTTTTTCCCCAAAGCTCAGCGACACCCTTCCTTTGCCTATACTATAATGTTTTTAGTTCTTATAATTTGTTAAGTAATCTTGGTATTGCAAAAACTGGTACACCACGTAAACCATACTATTTTGCAAGCTTTTGTGTGTATATATATAATGCAATCACATACCTATTCAGACCATGAATCCCAGAGAGGGTCTTGTGCATAACAGCCTTTTTCTATTTTTTACCTCGACAATCTGAGGGCAAGCATGAATCTAAGATGACCCAGTGGGTCCGGAATATACATCCTGTCCTGTATTCCACATCAACCTCCTCAATCCCTTCCTTGCTTCTTCAATGCCCATCAGAGACCGGAATATGAAGAGCAACTACTTTGTTGCATGCAGGTACTGCCAATGCCTTTTAACAGATACAAAATACTAACTATGTTCCAACTTTACTATTTTGTTCCAGGCACCATTGAAACTCATGTCACTCATGATAACTTGAAAGATCAGAACATGTGGCCTAGGATTTCTAATCTGCACTCCTGGCACTGAAAACCACACCTATACCGTATATAATCCCTTGCCCCTTTTTGTGTAGTTATCCCTATTTTTTACTGACTTTTTTTTGCTGGTTATTTGACTGCACACTGGGATACTGCTGTCTAGTGTCCAGGGTGTGTGTGTTCTGACCCCAAAAATTTGTAAACAATGGCTGATCCTAGATTGGCATATATAGCCCTCCTATAAGCCATAGTACATTTTATAGAAACTACACTAATGGCATGGAAAGTTAAATGTCACCTGTGGATTGCAGCACTTCTTGTGCCATCCACTAGTATAACAGGGAAAACACAGCTTCAGGCCTACCAGTGTAATCGGACTACTGCAGTTTAAACCTGCAGTCTGTCTCTTTCTTACAGGGGAAAAATATCCCTTTTAAATATTAACAAGTCACCCAAATGTAGGCCTTGTAGCCCACAAGATAGGGTGCATGGCATTTATAAGCGGGAATTTAAAATTACAATGACTCTACAATGACAAGACCCTAAAAGCTATTTTCACTGTGGCAGGCCCTGGCTGTCCTAGGAAGAAAGCCAGAGTGCAGATTAAAATATGAATTCTGCTAACTCAAGTTTGGGACCAGCTGGAAAAATGATATAACCACAATTTTTATTCTTTATTAAAAACCAGTACAATGGCGAAGTCAGATTTTTTGTAGATATTTAGGGTACAATGGCGAAGCCGGATTTTTAGTAGATATTTAGGAAACATAACTTTTAGAAAGTTACCTTTTTCCTGCCTTAATCTCCTGGAAGCCAATTTGTATTAGCCGGACAGCATCTTTCCAGCAGTGCTTGATCTTAATTATGTGTGACAACTGCTCCCAGACCAGAGACAATGACCAGGGTGTTGGGAGGTGTTTTTCTTCCCTTTGCAAAAAGATGGACCCAAGTACATCAATAACTTTTAAGGGGCCTCGTACTTCACAAGTAAATGTAGGGTGAGACATGGAGAAAGAAAACCTTTATTCCACCAGCCAGGCTGACACCAAACCCAGTGGGAGATAAGTTGAACCCAAAACCAGTTTTGAGTGACCACAGAGGAGGGGACTGCTCATTTTTCTGGCCATGCCTCTGGGTGGACACACAGACTCAGGACAAGGGATAATAGGTTCCCTCATTTTGTATTTTACAAGGAAGGTACACTGTTGGATTGTTTACAGTAAGGAAATAGGAAATGCTACAAGTGTGGGTAGGGTTACCCCTGGAAATTTCTAGCTCATTGTTTAAGGAGGAGCCAGGAATCACCACCCAACCACAAGCTAGTGCCAACCACAAATGTGGCCCACCACGGCACCCTCAAAACACTTTCTGGACCTGTGGAAAAACAGAGGTACTGACCCTGCTGTTTGAGTCCTATAGGGCTGGACCTGCTTTCACATGTACCAGGACAAAGAAGTGCACTTCAAGGGTCCGTTTGCTGACCTCCTGTGTGGCTATAGGGACACAACAATCTGAAGGAGGCCTTTTTCTGGTGGGCCCAGTTGGACCTGGACTGGACTCTACTGGTAGCACATATCGGCCAGGTCTCCCTCTAGCCAAGTCTATGCCTGAGGTCCTTGAACCCTTGGCTGTCCTAACTGGACTTCCCCTATCATTTCTGAAAAGTTGTGGTTTTTTTTTTTTTTTTAAATCAGACTTCCAGCCACCGGATGACGGGGACCAACCTTCGAACTGATCCAGCCAAGGCATGACTTCGCTGGGCGGAAGAAACAGGTTTCTCCTGATTGGAGCTTCGCTGCAGCAGCAAATCAATTTCTGTGCACACTCGCCACAAAGGTTTCCTGCCTCTTTGAATCCATCGTTGAAAACAGCGTTGTCCCGAAATTCAGTGCTCCGAAAAAGAGAGTCCTATTGTAGAAATCTTGACCGAGTGAAGGAGTGAAAAGTATCCAGCCAGTGAGAGGTCTTCCAATGACACAAAAATTGACCCTTTTCCCAACAGAGCTTTTCCCGCAAAACTAACAGCTTAAGCAGGATCTTGTCCAATGGCAATCTGCAGGCTGTATCTGAGGAAGTCCTCTTAAAGCCAATCATGCCCCCACTAGAGGATTTCGACTTCCATTTCAGAGACTAAGTCCTAAGGTAAAATCTTTGACCGGGACGAACCTGCGCGACCTATGCGACCCGTGCTCCATTGAGTTTGGCATGAAATTATGCCTAGGTCCCATTTGTACTGATTAAAGATTTAAGGAAAAAAGTACAAGAAAAAGTAAAGCTCTAAAGATCCATATGCCCGGTTCCCCTTACTTGATTTGTCATTGTAGTGTAATTTTGTTTATTAAATTTGACTCTATTTTTATAACTTGGAGCAGGATTTTTATTGAGTTGCGTTTTCAACTGTTTAGTACTTCTGCTTTATGCCATAGCTACTAGGAGCAGGATTTTTATTGAGTTGTGTTTTCAACTTTTTTTTTTACTGTTTTAGTACTTCTGCTTTATGCCATAGCTACTAGGAGCAGGATTTTTATTGAGTTGTGTTTTCAACTTTTTTTTTACTGTTTTAGTACTTCTGCTCTATGCCATAGCTACCAGGAGTTGATATTATGTTCAAAATATTGAAACCTTTGCATGGACTTAACAGTTTTGTAACTTTACTAGTTGTGGTGGACTACCATGCACCCTAATAATTCACTTTCTTACAGTATGTGTAGTCCTTGCCAAAGTAAGACATTGCCAAATGCAACAAGGCATTCATTAACCCTCCATACTCAGGATTCCTTAAGCTGGAGCCTTCCAACAATTAGAATAGTAGGCCTTAGTGTAATTGTTCTCCAAAGCACAGGAAACCATCAAACAGCATTCTGATAATGGAGTGCAATATTAACGCCACTGATTGGGTCAAGTATTTTTGCACCATATATGGAGCATGTGAGAACAGTTGCATGACTGACAAAACTTTTGTAAGCTTGCCAAACCCACCACCGAAGGTAGTATTCTCCACTGAAGTGGAAGCCGCCATCTCTAAAATCCCCAGCTCCAGAGCCCCAGGGCCGAACGGGATACCTACAGATCTGGTCAAATGTATCAGAGAACTATGGGTGCCACTTTTGACTAATGTATTCAATAGTTTGTCCCAAATAACCTTCCAAGGTCCTGCTCTCTCTCAACGATAGTGCCCATCTTCAAGAAAGGCAATAGATCGGACCCAGAGTGTTGCTGCCCCATCTCTCTGATTGACATATCAGTAAAGATTTTGGGCAGGGTCATCTTTAACTGGATCTGGGATTGGGCAGGGGAGAATAATATACTGCACCACAGTCAATATAGTGTTTTAAAGTGGGGAGTCAACCCTTGCAGGTCTCTAGATCTCCTCGGATCCCCTTTGTTATGTTAGATAACTGCTCCACAGTACCCAGACCCTCTCTAAGTCTACCACAAACAAGAAACCCTTGGGTTTGAGAAAAAATATACAACTGTTATGAATAAAAACCTAGCTACAAAGGTGTATCCCTTTAAAAGGGCGAATTCCCTCACCCACCAGAGGTGGCATGCTTTATCATCGTGATTCTCCTCATACAATGATACGTAGTTACGGTATGGGCTACAACTCCCTTACTGAGAGGGAAGAACTTAGGGAGGTTTAAATGTAGATGAGCAGTATGGATTAGTTACTTACCTGTAATCCTAGTTCTCTTCCAGGGGTATACTCATCAAAGTCATAAGCACTGAATTATCCCCGCCCATCTGCGGGATCCCGGAGCATATAGAAATATACATATATATATGAGTATGTTGGGGGATCACAAGTGCATAGCACTTCCGCGACATACATATATACATGTATATAAATACATAAATATGCAGCCTAACAAATTCCAATAAGGCAAAATGCCAAAATTACAAAGGTTTTCCCTGTACAGACAATCTCCTATATACACTCTGTAATAGAGAACATACACTGTAATAGTGTTATGCAAGAAAAACCTTTATTTTCAGAAAAGAAAACATGTAATAGCAGGCAGTTGGCCCATAGGCTGCATAGCTGAATAAATATCACCGTACAGTAAAACACTGGCACCTTGCCTTTAAGGCTTCCAAGAACTTGGACACTTTGCCTTTAAGGCCTCCAGGAGACCCTCTGCTCCCATCATGCACCACAGGTGACAGTTAGGTCAGTTCTTTTTGCACGGTGTACTAACTTTTAACAATTACTAAAAAATGCTCGTCCGGGGAGGCGGGAGGGTTGCTTATGACTTTGATGAGTATACCCCTGGAAGAGAACTAGGATTACAGGTAAGTAACTAATCCTTCTCTTCCAGGGGATACTCATCAATAGTCATAAGCACTGAATAGAGTAGCAAGCCCATACCCACTACCTCGCGGACGAGCAAATAGTATTAAAAAACAGATCATCTTAACATGACATTAAGCAAATAAATTCCTCAGTGAGGCTTGTCCCACTTGGGCATCCTCCTGAGCATCTGAATCTAAACAGTAATGGCGAGAGAAAGTATGAACAGACCGCCATGTAGCTGCTTTGCAGATTTCTGCTATAGGGACGTTCCTGAGGAGGGCCGTAGTAGAGGCCTTTCCTCTGGTTGAATGCGCTTTAGGCCTTCCCTGAAGAGACTTATTAGCTAATTGATAGGCTAGAGATATGCAGGAGACTATCCATCTTGAAATAGACCTTTTAGAGGATGCCAATCCTGTATTAATGGGGCCGTAGTTGACAAACAAGCGGTCCGTCTTTCTTATTACCTTGGTCTTATCCAGATAAAACTTCAACACCCTCTTAAGGTCTAACGAGTGTAAGGCCCTTTCAGGAGGTGTAGAAGGATTAGAGAAGAAGGTAGGCAAAGTGATAACCTGATTAATGTGGAAATCTGAAACCACTTTTGGCAGAAAACTTGGATGAGTTCTGAGAACTACCCTATTTGAGTGAAAAACAGTGTAGGGTTCCTTACAACATAATGCTTGTATCTCGCTGACTCTACGAGCCGACGTGATAGCAACCAAAAAAGCCACTTTCCAAGACAAGTGCTGCAAAGAGGACTTGTGTATTGGTTCAAAAGGTGCGCCCATCAGTTTGGTAAGGACCACATTGAGCTCCCAAGGAGGAGAAGGGGCTCGTACTGGTGGGTATACCTTTTTTAACCCTTCAAGAAAATCTTTCACCACTGGCATTTTGAAAAAAGAAACCTGTGAAGGTGATTTTCTATATGCCGTTATTGCTGCTAAGTGTACCTTGATAGATGTAAACTGCAGGCCCGACTTAGCCAGGTGTAAGAGATACGGCAAAATGACCTGTTCCTGCCCTCTAACTGGGTCATGACCATTATTCAAACACCATAAGTAAAAACGTTTCCACTTGAAAGCGTAGGAAACCCTGGTAGAAGGTCTTTTAGCTTCCTTAAGTATGTTCATACAGTCCGCTGGCAAGTCTAAGTGACCATACTGCAAGACTTCAGGAGCCATGCTGTCAGCCTGAGGGAAGGAAGGTTGGGGTGAAACACTCTCCCCTGGCTCTTGGATAGTAGGTCCGGACGACAAGGCAATCTCTGTTGCGGAACTTCGGAAAGTTGTAGAAGATCCGGATACCACCACTGGCGTGGCCACTCCGGAGCGATCAGAATCATCCTGGTGTTGGACTTGTAGAACTTCGTGATCACTGCTGGAATGAGAGGCAGTGGAGGAAAAGCGTAGAGTAAGCTCTGAGACCATTTTATCAACAGAGCATTCCCGCTTGAACCTGGTTGGTGATACCTGGACGCGTAGACGGGGCATTTGGCGTTTGTTGCATCTGCGAACAAGTCTATGTCCGGCACACCCCATCTTTGAAAGATATCCTGAGCCACTTCGGTGTTTAGCACCCAGTCGTGCGCTTCTACGAACTCTCTGCTTAGGAAGTCCGCCTGTACATTTAGGACGCCCGGCACATGGACAGCCGTGATGGTGAGATGCCGTGCCAGAAGCCACTTCCAAATGGCTTGGGCCTCCTGAGACAGAATTCTGGACCTGGTGCCTCCCTGCTTGTTCAGATAAAACATCGTCGTGGTGTTGTCTGTCTGAATCAAGAGGGAGTTGGACTGAAGAGAAGGAAAGAAGGATTTTAGGGCTAGTTGGACAGCCCTCAACTCCAGAAAATTGATATGGTATCCCTTTTCTTTGTCCGACCATAGCCCTTGCACTTGAAGGTGATTCATATGAGAGCCCCAACCTTGCAGGGAGGCGTCTGTCACTATAGTTTGAGTCGGAGTCTCTTGATGGAAGGGAACACCTTTCATTAGATGTGATCGCCTTGTCCACCACACAATGGAGTCCCTGGCAGACTGGGGCAGAGTGATCCGATCCTCCCAGCTGCCCGAAGCTTGCACCCACTGGTCCTCCAGAGCTTGCTGCAGGGGACGCATGTGCAATCTGGCATTGGGAACTATGAAGATGCAGGAAGCCATCGAACCCAGGAGAGAGGACACTTGTCGGACTGTTGGGTGGCGAATCCGCAGGAGTTCTCTGCATTTGATCCTGATTGATGAAAACCTCTCCGCCGAAGGACACACGCTTGCTTCCGCGGTGTCCAGCGACGACCCTAGGTAGTGAATGTTCTGGGTCGGATTGAGAATCGATTTTTTGAAATTGACTCGTAGACCCAACTTGTTCATTAACTGGAGACTGTAGGAGAGATGAGACTGAAGCAGGGAAGGAGTTGCACTCTTCAGAAGCCAGTCGTCCAGATACGGGTAAACAAATATTTTGTGTCTGCGGAGAAAAGCTGCCACCACTGCCATGCACTTTGAAAAAGTCCGTGGGGCTGACTTCAGTCCGAAAGGTAGGACTCGGAACTGGAAGTGACGTAGAGCAACCTGAAAACGGAGAAATTTTCGATGTTTTCTGGACACTGGAATGTGGAAATAAGCGTCCTGCAGATCTATGGAGCACATCCAGTCTCCTTGATGTAGATGGGGAAAGATCTGGTGAAGGGCAAGCATTCGAAATTTCTCTTTGCGGATGTATTTGTTCAAGATGCGCAAGTCCAGAATTGGTCTGAATTCTACTGTCGGACCTTTTTTTCTGACCAGGAAATATCGAGAGTATATTCCCTGGCGCCTCTGATGAACAGGGACGTATTCTATGGCTTTTTCTGTAGAAGACCGTTTACCTCCTCGTGTAAAATGTGATGACACAAGCGGACTCGTCCTTCTGGAGGAACCGAAGGAGGTGGGATCTTGAACCGTAGCAAGTATCCATCTTGAACAATGTTCAACACCCATTTGTCGATGGTTATGTTTCTCCACTCCTCCAGATGTAATGCGATACTTCCTCCTACCGGAGTGGAACACGTGTCTAGAGGAAGCACTCCCTCATTGTTTTGATGGTTGCTTTGAGGTAGAGGCCTGCTGTCTATTGGTCCCTCTTCCTCTTCCTGGTCTCCGTTGGTGGACGTGAGACCTCTGCTGCTGCTGACCCTGAGCCGACCATTGAGGGGTTTGAACCCTCTGTTGGAACGGGCGTTTATCATAGGGACGGGAGCGCCTACGGAATTCCTTCCGTTTTTCGAGACCCACAGCTTTCACCGTGTCCAGCTCTGCTTTCATCTTTGCCATTTCTTCGTCCGCATGTGGCCCGAAGAGAGAAGACCCGTTGAAAGGCAGGTTGGTTATCTTCCGCTGGACATCGGGTTTGAGGCCAGTCAATCGTAACCAAGCAGAACGCCTCGAACAGATACCATGGGAGTATCCGTGGGCAGCCAGATCAGATGAGTCAGCGGAAGCACTAATCACCTGATTAGCCACTAGACCTCCCTCTTGTAGAATTTCTCTAAAGTCTTGCTGGTCCTCTTTTGGGAGTTTGTCTGCAAAACGTCCCAGTGAATCCCACAAGGATCTATCATACCTCCCCAGCAGAGCGGAGGAACTGGAGACCTTCATGATAGAAGCTGAAGTGTTGCACATCCTTCTACCTAAAGAATCCATCAGTTTACTATCCTTATCCGGAGGCGCTGAGGAGGAAGACATAGCTGAGTGCGTCTTTCTAGCCGCCGCCACAATGATGGAATCCGGAGGAGGATCCGATCTAAGGAACAACGGATCTTGGTCCGGAGCCTTGTACTTTTTGGCTATTCGGGAAGGAACAGCTCCCACCGTTGCCGGTGTCAAAAAAGTTTGCATAGCAGGTTCGAGAAGGCCTGGGACAAGAGGAAGCAAAGGCCGAGTCGAGGAGCGATGATGAAGAGTCTCAAAAATCACTGAGGAGGTAACAGTCGGGACATACATAGAAATGTTCAGCTTATTCGCTCCTCTACAGAGAACTTCACTAAAAGTGCTGATGTCATCGATTGGAGAAACTCTTGACGGAGGTGTAGCTGTCAAAGTTGGAGAATAGTCTCTGATAGAGGACCTGGTGGAAGAAGACCGGGTGGGAGACCTATGCCGCCTCCTCTTCGGAGAAGAATGATAAGAGCGAGATCTGTCCCTTGATCTAGCATGCAGAGCATGTGAAGATCGTGATCTGCTTGGAGTCCTCCTTCTGGAAGAAAACACAGTCGGTGATCTTGATCTTCTAGGCGTTTTAGGGGATGACAAGCGTGAAGGAGAATAGGTACGGGAAAAATCAGACCCCGGGCTACTGAGGGCCCTAGGCTTCCTGCGCCGTGCATCTTCACCAACCACCGGAGAGCCTTCCGGGGAGATCTGGACAATATGCAGTCCTGGAGAAGATCCCGATTTTGATGATAGAGATGCAGCTCTAACCTCATCCGAGGCAACAGCAGGCTCTTTAGCTCTCGACGTCGAGCGCCTCGACGTCGACCTTTGGTTTTCCCTCGACGTCGACTTCTCCCTTGACGTGGGATGATGTCTAGGAGGAGTTAAGGACTTCGCTGCCCTCGACGGCGACCTCACCTCCCTCAAAGGTGTCCTCGACGTCGACCGTCTACTCAGGGACTTCGACGTCGAACGTACTCGCCTCCTCGACGTCAATAGCTTCGCCGTCTTCGACGCCGACTGGTCTCGCGGCACCCTTGCCGTCGGCAAACTTCTCGACGTCGACCTACGGGGAGGTGACGGAGAGTGCCTTGACGTCGACGGATGTCTCGACGTCGATGGCTGTTTTGACGTCGATCGGTCTTTGCCATGGCTATACCTCGAGCCCGAGGTAGCATGCTTCGACGTCAATACCTTTCTCGACGACGGAGACTCACGCCGTCTCGACGTCGGAGATTGTGTCGTTCGCTTCTTCGACGGCGGCAACGACGTCGACGGTGAACAGTCCGGAATCTGCCGTTTCCTCGATGTTGAAGAGGCAGAATGATGTTGGCGTCGATGTTCTTGAAGAGAGGAGGGCTCTTGACACGCAAGGCCACTTCCCAGCCGGGTTTTTCCTCTCTCGATCACAGCCTGAAGGCGAATCCTCTCCCTGTCGCGAAGAGTCCTCGTAGAAAACTTACTACAATGGTAACAAGTGTCAGGCTTGTGACTGGAAGGAAGACAAGCGATACACACAGAGTGTGGATCAGAGATGGCCATCTTCTTTCCACAGGATGGACATTTTCGAAAAAGAGCTGGCATTCTGACAGAAAAAGTTTGTTAAATTTTGTCAGAGAATGATAATAAAACACTGCCAGCACAGGAAAATCGCAAAAAACTAAAGAAAACAATTCCTGACAGAAAAGTCAGAAAAAACTGTCGAGCTCAAGCTCCAGGATCCTCATAGAAGGAGCCGGAAAAAAGAACTGACCTAACTGTCACCTGTGGTGCATGATGGGAGCAGAGGGTCTCCTGGAGGCCTTAAAGGCAAAGTGTCCAAGTTCTTGGAAGCCTTAAAGGCAAGGTGCCAGTGTTTTACTGTACGGTGATATTTATTCAGCTATGCAGCCTATGGGCCAACTGCCTGCTATTACATGTTTTCTTTTCTGAAAATAAAGGTTTTTCTTGCATAACACTATTACAGTGTATGTTCTCTATTACAGAGTGTATATAGGAGATTGTCTGTACAGGGAAAACCTTTGTAATTTTGGCATTTTGCCTTATTGGAATTTGTTAGGCTGCATATTTATGTATTTATATACATGTATATATGTATGTCGCGGAAGTGCTATGCACTTGTGATCCCCCAACATACTCATATATATATGTATATTTCTATATGCTCCGGGATCCCGCAGATGGGCGGGGATAATTCAGTGCTTATGACTATTGATGAGTATCCCCTGGAAGAGAAGCTAAATACCACAGTGATGAGCTCAATGTAGTGAGGGCAGCAAAGCAAGTGAAGGTGATAATAAAACTAGCTACAGGGTATGCAATATCCCTTTATTCAAGTGCTCCAGGGCCAGGATGATTAAAAACAGGGCACTCGAGGGGAACAAATATAACTTCAGTTAAATGTCAGTAGGTGGTCGACATGTTTCAGCCTAGTGACCCTCACACAGAGGTGTAGCCGCTTTCTTCATGACCTACTCATAGGTGCTGCTGCTCAATGTGCTTAACGAAATAAGTGGTGTGAAAGTGTGTAAGAATATCAAATATACAAAACCATCCAGTGATCCTAGTAAGTTGTCACAGAGTGGTGGATTCACTGGAGGTACCTGAAAAGGGGAGAGCCAGCTCCTGGTACAGTTTATTACAAGAGGGCTTACTCACTGATGTCGGGGAACACGCCTCAACTCACCCTGGCCTGTGGCTCAGGGGACTCATCGTCCTACAATAAATCATACGAAGGGAAACCTTGTAAGAAGAATAATCACCCAGTGGGCGTCTAGGCATTCCATGGAAGTAAAGTAGAAAGACTAGGTATGTCAAAACAGAGAAGACTGTACAATGTAGGAGCGGTGTCTGCATTCGATGGAAAAGGGAAATGCATCCAAGGAGCTGAATGGCCTCTAACAGAATGGGCCGTTCTTAAATGATTGGGAGAAAAAACAGAAACTTCCCGTTTTATAACCAAAAGCGTGTCAGCGCTTGTTAGAGAAGGAAGAGAGAGCGCTACACGTTTGCCTAACACAGCAACAATCACTGTACTCTCATAATGTATAGCAAGAATAGGACAAGGAGCATAATGTACTCCTGCAATTGCCACGCTCAAGTGAGATGGGCCCAGGACCAGGCGGTATTTGCTTGCTACTGCTAGAAAAAGTACAAGTCACAACATAGGAACTAACTTGGTTGTTTTTTTTTTACAAGGCAGACCATTTCATGTGTGTTCTGTATCGTAGCTGTACCCTCTTCTGAGTGGTTTTAAAATGGAGTACCAGGTGTAATAGAAAACGCATTGAAAGCCTCAGTAGTAGGGTAGAAGACTCATGCCTGAAGAGCAGGACCTCTCCGTAACCAGGTACAGACGCCTGCCATAATGTTACTTTATTTTCCTCTTACTAAGAGTTTTTATACAAGGCAGATCATCGCATGTGTGCTCAGAAGAAGAAGCCACAGCTATGGTCCAATGTGGTTTCAAACTGGAGCCCCGGGTATTATAGAAAGCGCATGTAAAAGCCTCAGTAGTAGGGTAGCAGACCCATGCCTAAAAAAGCGGGACCTCTCAGTAAGATTTACGCAAGGAGAAAAACAAAGTAACATTACGAAAGGTGGCTGTACCTGGTTAGGGAGAGTTAGACATACATCGTGCCACAGCAGGAGGAGGACGATTGCCACGGGATGTGGCTGCTGTACAAGTACTGGATCCGCATTGTTACTGAGCCAGAACCAGTGTGTGACTGCTAATTCCTCCCACCGTGAGCGCGTCACATCCGCACAGTCACATGACCTAGTGCTCTTGGGAGATGTAGTCCCAAGCCCGGCAGGGACCACAGTTCCCATTACACGGTGGTCCCGCCAAAGTAAAGAACGAGCTATTCTCTCTGAGCGCGTTTGATTACACTCATGCGGGCTTGGAACTACATCTCTCAAGAGCACATCGAATGCAGACACCATTTCTACATTGTATAGTAAGTCTTCTCTGTCTAGATATGCCTTATGTTTCTACTTTACTTCCGTGGAATGCCTAGATGCCCACTGGGAGATCATTTTTCCTACAATACATCCCCATCTATGATTTTTTGTAGGACGGTCAGTCCCTTGAGCTACATGACAGGGTGAGTTGAGGCGTGTTCCCCGACATCAGCGGGTAAGCCCTTTTGTAATTAACTGTACCAGGAGCTGACTCTCTCCTTTGTTTTATTTCATTTTCCTTGATCACTTGTACCCAAGAGTAAATGATACTGTGCCACATTCATCTACTGTGTACTTAGTGAGACCCCACCGCCTGCTGCCTACAACTGCCAGGCTTCTCAACTTGAAGCGAACTTAGCTGTTTTAATGTTTGACTTAGCTGTTTATATTACTCACCTTATCTCTTCATGAATATGTTGTCTTTTGAGGTACCTCCAGTGAATCCACCACTCTATGATGTAATAGGATCACTGGATGGTTTTGTATATTTGATAACCTTACACACTTTCACACCACTTAATTCGTTAAGCACATTGAGCAGCAGCACTTATGAGTAGGTCCTGAAGAAAGAACCTACCCCTCTGCGTGAGGGTCACTAGCCTGAAACATGTCGACTGCATACTTACACTTACTGCGGGTTTATTTGTTCTTCGCAAGAGCCCTGTTTTTAATCCTGGCCCAGGGACGCATTAATAAAGGGATATTGCATACCCTGTAGCTAGTTTTAAAATCACCTTCACTTGTTAGGCTGCCCTCACTACCTTGAGCTCATCACTGTGGTATTTAGCATAAAGTTCCTCTACATTAAAACATCCCTGAGCTCCTCCTTCAGAGTGAGGGGGCTGTAGCCTGTACCGTGACTAGGTATCATGGTATGAGGAGAATCCTAATGATGAAGTATGCCACCTCTGGTGGCTGAGGGAATTCGTCCTTTTAAAAGGATACCCCTTTGTAGCTAGGTCTTCATTTATAACAGTTGTATATTTTTTCTCAGACCCAAGGGTTTCTTGTTTGTGGTAGACTTACTGTGGAGCAGTACGTTAATCTCCATCCTATTGTAGGGAATTAATTATTGCTATGTGCTGTCCACTGTACCTAGCATTTATGGACCTATCAACAGCATTCAACAGTGTAAACCTTAGCAAGCCATGGAGGGTGCTGTTGGATATGGGGTTGGATGTTGTCCTAGTTCATTTTCTGCAATCCCTACATGAGCATCTGGGGCCAAGGTTGCGGTTCGGCCAAGATGGAGAACTCTCTGAGGCCTTCTGTCTTGAACGTGGGGTCCGGCAAAGCTGTGAGGTTGCACCCTTGTGGTTTATTTAATAAATTAATAACTTGACCCCATTTCTCATGGCTGCCTTTAAAGTTGTGCCGAAAATAGGTAGCATGGCAATGCCCGCAATACTTTACGCAAATGATGCAGTACTCATGGCTCACACCCACTCTTCGGAGATTGATAGATGCTTTTATTAAATTAATGACCAACCTGGCTCTGACCACCAATTTTAGTAAATCCCGCATTATGCCATGCGGTCCAAAGATGCGTATTGTATCCTCTGTAGTATGTAATGGGAAGCGACTAACTAGTGTGCATACTTACCTTAACTTGGGTATTACGTTCGATCGCTCAGGTGCATGAGGTGATCATGTTTCTGCCAGTACTTTCAAACTATCTAGGGCAGCAAGGGCCGTTCTAACTCTTCCATGGCCAGTAGGCCATAAGGCCTTGTCCCA
Source organism: Calotriton arnoldi (assembly GCA_963921515.1). Taxonomy (NCBI): domain Eukaryota; kingdom Metazoa; phylum Chordata; class Amphibia; order Caudata; family Salamandridae; genus Calotriton; species Calotriton arnoldi. The sequence continues at coordinate 91,383 of CAWUFW010003242.1, forward strand.
CCTAAGAATTAAAAATAGTGATAAGTGTGTTCCTATCGCTTGCTATGACACAGGGGTCTAGGGCTATTCCACCTGTTATCCCCTACAGGTTGAGGAGAACCACATATGCAGAAGACTTCTGAGCCAACCTCCCGCTAGGTCTAACTATTTTTCAAAGCAAATTTGGTTTGCTCTACCTGGAGGATGGCATCAAATTAGACCCTATTTTACTATGTTTATCAGTTTGGGCCAACCCTGCAGCTAGCCTGAATAGAGAGGTCATTAGTAACTGCTTGCAGTAGGATAGGGGCAGCACAAAACACTGGATAGCCTATATCGGCGCTGTCCTAAATTATCTAGTTCACCTGAGATGTTTGACTCTTCTGTGTTGATTTCCTCCACAGACAGTAAGGTGGTAAGAATCCTTTCAAGGGAAGGGCCAAACTATGAAAGTTTACAGTTTCCAATTATTGTGCTCGGAAGCAAAACGTGGGTATGGAACTGTATCTGACCTGGAAAAGTGGGAGATGGGAAAAGTGACTTCTCTTCGGTTTTAGGACATATGCTGCGGTTTCCCTTGAGTTATTCACTTTAAGGGGCACCCGCCATTGTGATGGCATTTCGGATCAAACATTGCTTCATTTTGCTTTTTCTTGGTAAATTTTCTTGGTTATATTTTAACCATATTCGATTACCTTTTTTCCGTCAAAATCGATTTGATCAACGCATGGTGGCCCTGAGATTTCTGCAATTATTGAGCAAAGAGGAGGCATGCGATTGAGTTGGATTATTTTTTAAGTTAGCTATTTACTCAAGAAAGAGTAGGTTATAATGTATAAACACATTTTATTGAATGATTTTTAAGCATTTTTTTTAGGTTTTACCAAATCTGCTCTTACGTGATGGATGGTTGTTATCAATGTTGGATCACAACCATAGATGGTTGTTTATTAAAGGAAATAAATGTATTTTTATTAATTGCTGTATGAATTTTTAACTGTTAGTATTTCTGCTTTTATGTGTACCATTGGTATGTGAATAAAGGTCGAATGAATTGAATGGAGTGCCGTTAGGATTTTTTAGTAATCTATACATTCCAAGGCAAGAAGAGCAGGGTAAAACAAACTTATTCTGAAAGGTCCAATGAGCTGGACAAAAAATATTTTGCCGGAGTGGTCAAAGATGGTGAGAAAGGGACAGGATAAGGAAAACTAATTCCATACAATCGGAAGTCGGAATACTCTTTAAGGAAAAGAGTTGTTCTGATTGTTCAAAGAGACTGTAGCAAAGAACAGGGCGTGAAAAACTGCTTCTGGCGTATAGAGAGGGGTGAATGTCTAGGGTATTTAGGCAGAACAGCACCAGCATTTGTATATGAACTGAGCAGTACGTTGTACAGACTGGAAAATCTATAAGCAGATGTGAAGGGTAGGCAGGTGGAAACCTACATATTTGGTTATGCACAACAGGGCAATGTAGACTGTCAAAGGCAAGGGAGGTGGAGGAAAAAACGGAATGCCTAAATTGAATTGATGTGTGGCAAGGGAAGCATGGTATAATGAAGGCATAGGCATAAGCCTAAGCTTAAGGGGAGGAAAGCACTAGACAACAAGGCAGGTTGATACTGGTAATTAAAGTGACTGAGGAAGTCAATGTGGCTGCCCGCCGCCCCCAAAGGGGGCACCCCTAAAAGGGCGGCCCTTTAGTGCCATTGCGGCTCAAGCCTACCCCTCGCTCTAGCCTCGGAGGGCTCCCGCCTGGAGTCCGCAGTCCAGGGGGTGTGGGCGTCACTTCCGGTGCGCCCGGGGGGAGGGAGGGTATGTATACCCCTCCGACCGTCCTAGCGGCCTCTTTTCCGCCAGCCACGCCGTCTCTGGGCACCCTGTCTTTTTGTCCTGCTGGACACGCTATCCAGTCCCGTCGGTATCGTTATCGTCGGGCCCAACCTCGTTTGCGGTGAGTGACGGGCAGGAGGGGCCATTGCCTGGTTTAACCATCACCCCCACTTTCCCCATTTGGGACGCTGTGGCTCCGACCTCCTGGTGTTGTGGCACCCTGGCCTTGTAAGCGCGTCCGCACTGCAAATGTTTACCTGTCTGGGAGCCTGCGGCTGTCCTGGGTGCCCGGGTACCGGTGTGTTTTGTGAAGGGGGGGCGGTGTATTGGCAGCGTGGATTGTGCCGCATTGTTCGCGGCGATGTTTGTGCTGCTTAAAACGTTTACAAAGTCCGGCACTTCTCGTTTGGCACCTCAGTGCTTCCTCTGTACTTGAAGTGGTTGAGAAATGGCTGCGTTTGTCTCTCTTCTCACTAATGTCTTGTTAATTGTGCCAAAGTTGGAGAAATACTGAGTATGCCTTTAATGGAGGTGAGCTGGGCGGAGGGCGTGGCCGTAATTTAAGTGCTTCCAAAACAAAAGCGACCAAGATGCTGAGACTGTCATGAGGAAGTTGAGGAACAAAATAAGCACTTTTCGCAAAGATGGCACGTGTTCATAGGGCTGATAGGCGTTAAACGCAAACAGATTTATATTGGGATGTCTATGATCGAGCGATGTATCACGCACGTAGGACAAAAGGGCATTCATTGTTCGTTGTACTGTAGATATGGTTGTGGTGTCGTGGACTGGTTTCTGCGTATTGTATCTTTTCCCGCTCTTTCTTTAAGTCACCTCATACATATGCATCGGAGCATATCGATGCCTCTGAAAACATCAACAGAAATAACGGAGTCACAGAGCTTTTCAGGTCGCAAATGGGCATGTGCCCATCAAAAATATTAAGTTTGTCGTGTGTAAATTGTCCAAGACTCGCGTCGGGTTCCGCTGGTCGGGAGCCTGCATTGTGTGGGAGGTGAGTCATCGAGGGGGTCAAGCACCCCCAGACCCCAACCACGGTACGCTGCTCCTGCTAGCAGCATCATAGGTGTAAAGACGTGGTCCTGCACTGCATCTGTACTTTCTCCATGGCCAACCTTACAGACTTACATTGTAGTCATTTGAAATATATGAAGAGGTAATGGAAAAATAATCCATATGGGCATTTTATGGCTTGAAATAAATACTGTAACTATCCTGGATCCGTGAGCAGGGTTGCTGCCTCCCGGCCGGCTGCTTATAGCCCGCTTCACTGCTCTATCGTAGCGGGTGCTACCGTCGAGTTCCCGGTTCCGGTGGGGGGCCGATTTGTGTTAGAGGTTGGTAGGGGGCGGTGCGCCCCTCCCCCCCGCCCCGTTGATAACCCATGGTGCCCGGCGGGCGATGCTAGCGGGTGGTGTGAATTCCGGCTGCGCGGTTGTGCTGGCACACGTGGGGCGAGTATGTTTTCTGGTTTTGCGTGGTTGTGGTGCAGGTCCGGTCGCAGCGACTTATGAGCAGTGCGCCGGCGGTCCGATAGCCGCTTTCGGTTCTAAATTGGATACCTGCCCGGTCCTGTTACAATTACGCGTTGCTGCCCATGCCGGTCTTTCCAGGGGGCGAGCCGCCTGCAGGGTCACAACCGTGCAGGGGTGGCGCCGAGGGCTGTACCAGGTGTTGAAGGCCTTGGGGTCCGAGTTCACTTCTGAAACAGCTATGGCTCCAGATGCTGAATGGATGTCCGTTGTTATTTAATAGTCTCATTAAACGATTAGTTACTTGTGGTGTTAATCTGCGGGCGTAGGAGTGGAGTGTGAGGCTCCTGTTGTCTTTCCGTCGTGTCTGTTTGATGCGGGATGGTTGTTTTTTGGGCACAGCTGTGTGTTGGATCTTTCCTCGTAATATTGGGGTTAGCCTGACTTTAAATCTCCCTGTTTGTTACACATGGTTTTAATGCCGGGGGTGTCTCCAAGCCCTGTACTCTGAGGCACATGGGCGGCATGGGTCTTTCTACAAGTACATGGATTTGACCGAAGCCCCCACAGTTCACCGTTCCTCACAGGGGCACGACGTGGTAATTTAATGTCGGTTTACCGTCTTTAAAAGAAATCATGGCATGAGGCGCACATGAAATACAGAGGCAATTTATCGGTTGTAAATGTCCATTGCCAAGCACTGCTGTTCACAGTAAGTGTTTCCGAGGTACAATTTTTATAGTTAGAGGGTGGCCCACTGACTACTCACTGAATTTGAGAAGTTGTGGTCTCTTCCAAGTGGCAGGCATGCGGAAGTAGTTTATGTAGGAAAGAACGGCGCAACTTTAATCTGAGCACTATTCTTATAGGATTGCCACTATAGGAGCAATTTGCCGCCGATTTTAATTTCATTTCTCTATATAGGTATAATAACACATAAGCACACACCAAACTTGGAAATGTTTCACAAAAAGCAGCCTCAAAACCTGGTCTTATTAGAATTTCGTTGCTATGGGTGTAAGTACTGATATGTTCCCCCTTCGCCTTTGTTTGATTCGCTCGCAAGACAGTGTCTCTCATAGTCTTTGAAAGGCCATTCATAGTTGCTGCAATTATGAGAATGCTACACATAGCTATCAGAAACCTGGCAGCTAGGGACGGGGGCGGCTAGCTCAGGCGCGGCCGGTGTCGGGTGCCTGGGCCCCCAAGATAGATGGTACAGCTTAGGGGCCCATACCCTGTTTTGGCCTCCTTTTCTCCAGATATTCTCATAGCGTGCTGTTTTTAACTTCCCCAATTCGGGTCACAATTATCCTGGCCTTTCATTAGAGTTCACCCTGTAGCCAGCTGTTTTCATGTTTTCCCCCATAGTGCTCCTGTCCCAGACCTGGCCTGCTCTAGCGGGAGTCAGGATTTCGGCCCATCTTGAGCGCTGCTTATTATCTTATGCAACAAACGACAAAGCCAACAGGACTGTCTTGGGGAGGACTGATGTTACTTGCTATAGCACACCCCAGATGCAATGAAAGAATAAGCCTTATACAAGTGGGGCAGGACACTAGTCTAAGCACAGACTCTTAGCCTACGGGTGTAAGCCACAACCTTAATTACAGTGGCCAGACACCGAGAGAGACCAGCCATTGCTGGTGTTCCAGAGCAGGGCACGATCTTATCCCTCCCCCCCTTTGAGAATCCCCCATTGCGGGGGGCATCGACTGACTTGTTAATCTGTGAGTGGGGCCGCCTCGGCGGGGTGCACTGCGTTATGGTGTTTGAGACGGGCGCTCATAGGCCTTGTCTTTACACATAATTATCAATGGCAGGGGTCACTAAGATTTGACAATGCTTTGACAATATACAAAGATACTTGCAATTTTAGGACACACGACAACGTGCAGGGATGTTTATGGTATGAGACCAAGAGTGGGGCAAGATGTTTACGAAACCACTGGCGCCGGGCGTCTGTGGTTGTGAGTGCAGAGCGCGGTGGGGTCCGTTGCTCCCAGTGTTTGGCGGGGGCCCCGGACTGCTTTATTATCCCGGCCCCAGAACGTTGTGCACTGCGGGTCGGCAGCTCTGCCCGTGGTCCGCCTGTGAGGCACTGATGACTGGCACTGTGCTCGCGGGCAATGGTCAGGCACGATTCATTCACTTAATCTGTACTGTTCATTATGGTCTCTCATGTTCGGTTTTGCACCCAACACTTGGGATGCATCTGGTTGGAGTAGAACTCCAGAAGCTTAACCATGGCTTCTTTTGCGCTGCTGGTGTCTTTTATAACTGGCCGGGTTCTGCTGCATCCGTGTTTAACATAGGGCCTCTCTTGTGCGCATGGTGCGCTCACTCTGGTAGTTTAGCGGGGGCCAGTGTTGTCTACTGACCCTCGCACAGGTCATGGTCCATATTCTTACAACGAAGCCATAAGTGGTTGCTTATTTACCTTATGCAACTATTACCCATTGAAAGTCATGGGTCCTGGCTTGCTGTAGGGGTCATGTTACGGTTGATTATATATCTGGACACAAGGGTAGAAGAGACAGAACTATGCAGCACTCCATGCTGAGCAAAGAGGTCCAGCTTGGATGTTTAATCCACGCCCTTCATCACATCAACCACCCCCCTTTTTGAGAGACCCCAGTTTTCATACCACCTACAGAGGTGGACACAGTCAATCTGGAGGAAGCAGTGCTTCTGTTTTGTTCAGGGGTGTTTTTGTCTGCTGACCACAAGTCACTTAGGCATTCTGTTAATGATAGCGAGTCAAGCCAAGGTCACATGACTGCAGATTATGCGAAGGCAGTTAAAGAAAGCACCGGACTTGAGGTTCCCTCTTATAGCAAGAGCCTTTGCACCGCGTGGAGCTGTTACAGTTGATATGCCTCTTTTAAGTCACTTGGCATTCTGTTAATCATTCTCGAGTTTCAGATAGAAGGGACGGGTTGTCTAGTATCTGATACGTCTCTACAATGCCCCAGATAAACAGCTTTGAAAGGTTTTGTCTGGCTATGGCTGGGTTTTACACACATTTTACCTGTTTTACAGGGGGTAGGGTGGATGTCAGCTGATTGGTGGTGTTGATTAGGGGAATGGTCCCATTTGCGGTTGAGCTTGCTATGCGTTGAAGGGAGACATTTATTGCAATGTTCAACACGTAAGGGTGACAGTCCCACTAGTTCAGAATAGAAGCATTTTCAATATGCTACGCAGCAAGCCAGAATTGTGGCTTCAGTTATCTTATACATCTAACAAGCATTGTTAAAGCTAATGGTGCTGGCGTGTTGTAGGTGTACGTCCTGTCTTGGCAGTCCAGGTCACACCCAGAGGGCAAAGGCACGGCCTCGGCCCCTGATGGGCTATGTTTAATTTTAGTTGAGTGGGGCTCGCAATCTCGTCGCGTCTGCTATGTCTGGTCGATCCAGCTAAAATGTGCCCACTGCAAACAAGGGCAGGTTACAGGTCGCCTCAGTTAAGACATATTCATCCGCGCCTTAGCCAGGGCAGCAGGCAGGTGTGGTATTTGTCATCCAACAAGGGACGGTGGTACAAAAATGTTTGGTAAACACGGTGTTAGAGCTCAAATGACGACAAAGTATTTTAGAGCAGTTGGCATTCCCAATATTCAGACAAGGACAGTTACTTGCACATATTGTTCCCCTCCGGTTCCCACAGACTTGTCTGCCCCCTGGAGTTATCCTTCCATGTGCTAGAACTTGAAGGGGCATCTTCTGCGACCTGTGTCCCAAATACGTCAATAGTCAACGCTGGGGTAGTTGTACCATGAAGGGCATGGTTACCAAGGTTGTCCCAAAGTTTTGGGGTCAAACTGGGTTGGGGCAGTAAGTCTACAGTCCTTAGGAAGCATCCAGCATTCCGTCAATCCAAGTAGGGCAGTTAGCGATACATAATATCAGCAAGTGGATAACATGCATCGGTTATTCAGCGACATCATGCCCTGGGGGGCATGCGCGCTTCATAAAAACAGTTTCAACCAGAACAGTGCCAAGTGGCAAAAACCAGTAAATAGGTTTAATATGTGTGTCTCTGGCCTTACAGCTGTGTGGGCTAGTCTCATTTAGAAGTACGGCCAGGTGAAAATTGGGTACTTCTTAAGGTTCTCATGACCAATGCGGTTTGTGGTATCTCCCAGCGGTTCACTGAAGGCGTACTGCAGGTAACATGAAACTGGGAATCTGGGATTCCGACACTTTTGCGGGTTGAGCATCCAGGGTCAGAGATAGTTAGCAGGTGCTGGCATCTGTGACCCGATGGCAGTTAAGCAAGCGGGTGCGCTGCATAAGTTGTCACTACACGAAAGGGTGAGGTGTCGCCAATAGTGGGCACAATACATATATTGTTTCAAACCAGATTCAACACCAATACGGTGTTCACCAAGGTTTAGCAATCAAAGGGATCTGTACAATTGTCTGGTCAAAGGGGCGAAGTATGTGCACCTCAGAACCAAGGGTAGGTGACCAGTTGCTGCAGTTAAGCTCAAAAGCCCCGCATGGTCAGCTATATTCGCCATGCTGGGTGGGGACGCTGGCATGTGCTGCTGTCCCCCCCCCCCCAATTTTTTTTAAAAAATGGACGCAAACCGGGATGTTACCCATTAATGTCGCGGCTGCACACGGTGCTAGCAGTTAAGCAAAAGGGAAGTCCCCCCAGAAGGAGCTGAACAGGCGGGATTTCTGTAAGACAGGAGGGATTCATGGCAAGTACAGGAGGACACACTTGCTATTATCACTTGTTCCTGGTTCATCAGATAGTTCACCTGTCAGGTGTTTTCAGGGACACACTAGGGCATTAAGTGAGCTGCATGGGGTAGCAAGGTAACGTGCTGTGAGGCAGTGTGGTCTCGGCAGACCCACAATAGGGGGCTGCGGCAATACTTGAAACTGGGAACCTTAGATTCTGACAGTATCATTGGTAACATACACATGACCCCCCTGGTCTTGTGGGGTTTGTATGTCCCATCCTGCAATTTAAGGTGACTAGAAGGGAAGCTGAATGTGGACTTGAATTTGTGGAGGGCAATAATTCCAGGGATACCAAGGTGAACTAGGTCTATAGCTGGATTGAGCTCCAAGGGTCACGGGATCGAGCTTTAGTTAAAGCAAGCCAAAGGGTCCGGTGCAAATGTCTGGGCAACTGCAACAGAGTAGGGGTTCCCTGCCCTAGGGCAGTTTTCGCGTTGATTCAGTTAAGCACTATATTCTCTGCCCTGGTAGCCCTAGTAGATAGGCTGGTTGTGGAAGCGGTCATCTAACAAGGGCGATGCTGTCCCACAAATTGGGGAAGAGGGTGTTAAAGCACAAATAAATACTGGAGGATTGCAACTACAGGTTGCAGGAGGTGGGAGCCTACATTAGCCTCAAGGGTAATATAGCCATGGTAAGAGTAGAGTTCCCTTTTGGGAGGCCATCACATTCCTACAGGTAGTGTGAGGCAGTTGCTCTTCCCGGAGTAGGATAAATTGCTCCAAGCGGTTTTCCCAGACGCAGTTTGTCGGGATGGGGTCCCCCGGAATGAGATGGAGCAGCTCTGAACAAATTGGAGCAGAGACTGGTTGGGGGGGGGGAGGTCTCCCTAACATCTTGGTGATCCATTTAGGAGGCAATGACCTCACTGCCGTGGGTAAGGGGGCATTCTTGCAAGCAATGAAGGCTGACTTAGGTGAGATCAGCATAGACATGGTTCAATGTGAGCTCTGGTGGCCTGAGATTATTCACTGCAGAGTGTGGCACGGGGCTAAGTCAGCGGATGCTGTTGTACATCCCTGAATGAGAGAACAGTTCAAGGCGTAAGTTCGCAGACCAGAGGGGCCTGGGTTTCATCAGACACGAGCAGATTCAGGCCAATGTTAAGGGCTATTTGATAAACATGGTGTTCATTGTCACCATTGGGAATGGATTGGTTCTCTTGGTCTGGCAGGGGGCCCTGGAGATAAGAGGTGGCAAGTGAGAAGACCGCTGTCTTGGTGGCATGGGCCACCCAGGTGTATGCCTAAGTTTAAGTTGACAAACATGGGGTACATTTGTCACAGGTGGGCATGGACATGTTCCACGGATGAATGCAGGAGGCCCTAGAAAGCAGGTGCAGGTGAGAAACGAGCTCTTTGGTGGGGGGGCCCTGGCTGCGACGGTGGCCGCCCCCAGGGCTGTGGCGGAGTTACAGGGCGATCTGGAAGCAGTCTGGTACAGTAAGAGTACCTCTGCGGCAGACGGGTACAGTAAGGGTACCTCTGCGCGGCACAATAGGGGTGCCAGAGCCAAAGACCAGGATCCTCAGGGCAGGGTCCTGGAGAACCGTGACGGTGCCCCGTTAGTCCTTCGGGCGGTTGGGGGCCTGACCAACCGGGGGTTTGCCCTGCTACGCTCCGCCCTGAAAGGGGCGTGAGTAGGATGGTAATAAGGTGCCACGTGATCCGGTGGTGGATCACCAAAGGAGTAGCGCTGATCGGGCATCCATCCCACAGTGCTGGCTCATCAGGCGGGCAGGGGCAGCATAGGTTGGATGGCTGCCTGCCCATGGATCGCCCGTAAGATAACCCACCTTATTGCATACTCTTGTATGGAATAAACCTGCGACAAGTTTTTCCCATAAACAAAGTGTCTTGTGTGTTTATTTATGCACGTTCGCCTATGGGAAGGTGGGGGATGTTGCTGGTATTGGGACTATGAAACGTGAGGCAAACAGGTGCCAGAGTGGGGTTGAGGAAAGCTTTGCAAGAGTAGGCAGGGTGAAGAAAGCACAGAGAAGCATACTGACACAGGATGGCATTTGTGGATAGCTAGACAGACTGTCTGGTGTGCACTAGATATACGAAGAAGCACCACAATATAAACACATCCAAAAACGTTTTATACAGTGCAAAAGAGCACACTTAAAAAATGTAGAAGCTGAATATATTATCTAAAAATTAACCAATACATACTTTTCAAACCATGACTTTGCCGTTCCAGTTTACAGGCAGACAGCCACACTACAAACCCCGCCGCTGTTGTGCACCCTAATCCCACTCCTTAAATGAATGAGACCGATTCCCACCGTGAAATCAATATGGCAGGGTGCAACTTTCATGATGAGGCGGCACAACCCCACCCCATGTTCTCTTGTAATATGGTGGCAATTGGCAATCCGGCAAAGGCCTCAATGTCCCTGAAAGGAACTCTTTCTACCAGTCAATATCGTTGTATTTTGTTTATATTGTCTCAAAGAAAGGATGCTGAAGACAGTGAAGAGTCTGTGTGTGCTGATTTAGGTACCAATCAAGAAAGTCTGTGCAGAACATGAGTCGGAATGATGTGGGCGGTCGATGGGTGCTCACAGGTTCTGCTCCTCCTCCAAATGAACTTTGGTGAAATTAAGGAGAGGCTGTATCGAGCTATTAGTGCCATGGCTCCTGAGGCTCTCAGTAGAGTCTGAAGACCCTGTATTGGGAGACAAGTATGACAGATAAAATAAGACAAGGAGGGAACAGAAATGGATTATTTTCTAAAGATCTGTACTGAAAAAAAAATGACATTACTACAAAATAAAACCCATTTAAATCGTAGACAAGAGGGCAGATGCTAATACAATATACAAGAATTGGTTAATTAACCTCAACATTGTTTTTTGACGTTTGCATCATTCATAGTCCTACTTTTAAATATTATACCACAACAACATGGTAAGTATCCCAGACCTTAAACAAATGGAGCAGACTTCACCGCTAGCTCAAGACGTTTTGCACCTACTTGAACCAATAGCAACAAGGAAGTGATGCCAGTCCTGTGCCCATTTGGTTATCTTTTTTATTCAAAGGCGGGCGTCACTGTCATCTCATATTGCAGCTGAGAAGCAACAACAGCAACATGCAGCACAACAAACAAAAATGCAAATACCCTACTGTCCTTAACAGAAAGGGAAATGTGTTGCCTGTGAATTTAAGAAAGCTCGCAGATGGAAACCCAGCCAATATTCTTAGTAACTAATTCTTCTTTTAAACACTCACTCCGCGGTCACTATACTTTTGGTTCGCAGACACACATCCAGTAGTAAATAAGGTACTAGGGCAATTTCATCATCGTGGTGGGTTCTTCGAAGATGGCTAACCTTCTTAAGAATTGACTGCTGTAGCTGAACCAATTAACAATTGAAAATAAAGTTAATGAAGGCCTCGCTTTGGAAACGGTCATGTGAAATATCCCGGGCATCACCCCCTTTGTGCCAGTTCTTCACTATCCAGAGCACCGACTGATACAGCTTCTACAGAATTTGCAGGTTAACCTCCAAATGTATGCTAACACTTTAGTACATTTAAAGTTATAACGCAGGGAGGAGAATTAAGCCAATATGGAAACTTCACTTGCCCATGTATTTCTAATTAAAATACTAAGGAAATAGTGTCTACAGGGAATATACACGTATCCACTTAAAAGTAGTGCAAACTTTCACCAACAGAGTGCTGTGTAAAAGTGTTGCACTGGCTGCTTTCTATATCCTGGAATGGGTCACTGCCCTTCTCTGGAATGGACTATGAGCCTTGTGTATGGGGGAGAGACATGAACCATCTGGACAACTGAGTCGTCCTGCCACTTACTTATTTTTCCTTATTGGCCCGGACAGCTGCTCGGCAACATTGCTTCCGTTGCTCCCCCAGCATACCTATACACACTGCTGATATGGATGTGCACCCACGGAGCTGGCGCGCCAAGGGCAGGTCCTCTGAACCCACCCACGTCAGTTCCGCGGCCTGCACCAGTCCCCCCTGGTCATTTTAATCCAGGTATTGCTCTATCTGTTGATTTAAAAAAAATATATCAATAGTAAACTGCCCCACTGTGGCAATACTATTGATCCCACTTGCTTGGAGGGTCCGGTGTCATGTAAACGCTGCAAATGTGTGCTTGGTATCAGCTGTTCCACTGAGCAACACTTGAGTAAGATTCTTGCCGGTGGACTTAATAATGTGAGGTCCCTCTTCAATCATGTCCAAGAAGTACATGACCTGGTTATTGCGCTTTTAGATTTTTTGTTTCTCACCGAGTCCTGGTTCAAACCTTGGTCCAACCCAGACATCTCAATTACTCTCCACCCTGGATAAGCTTTCCTCAGATGTGATAGGTCTGAAGGAAGTGGTAGAAGCTTAGCCATTATTTTTCAAGATTCTTTCTGTTAGAAGGTGGTTCTGACCATCTGAGCCGCCTGGATTTTTCGCTTTTTGAACATCTAATTTTTGAGGTTTTACTGTGGGAGAGCCTCATAAGCTGGGACTCACTCACAGTGAACTTATGATGGAACAGACTGCATGTGGATTTCACCGGTGTCTGCCTTGTGAGAGAAGGCCGCTGAGCTGCAGCCAGGGTAAGGGGCACCGGACTGGTTGCATGTAGACATGTGTGCACACGCGTGTGCACCCGTGTAAGGGCTGCGCGGGGTAGATTCCTGTCATGCGCAGCCCAGGAGCATGGAATAGGCTTTATAATGTCAGGAGACACATGTAAGGGAAAGTCAGTGTGCTTTAATGTTTCACTGTAGGAACACTCCATTACTCTCTTATGAAGACAGAAACCACATAGGGTAGTTACACGCACCAAAGTACACTTTAAGTTGTGTGAAAAGAAGTATTCTGCAGAGTCCAAAGCCATATCTGTACTGCTTATGGGTCATCCAGAAATGTCATATTCCTCTGACTCAGCTCATAACCAGAGCCTGGCCGGGTGTGACCCTGCCAGACTGGATTAATTACCTTGCTCCCCAAGCTGTAGCATCAGAAGCATAGCCCTTCACGGCAAGCATTCCCAAGGGCGAAGGTCTTCTCTCCAGGAGGGAGAGATGGGAGTGAAGCTGCAGGTTATCTAACAGCAGCTGTCACCCGGTGCCAGGCACCAGGCCTGCTCAGGGCCCGGGCCATGAAGTCAGCAAGGGGGGAAGGGGGCTTTTCAGAGACCATGTGGCATGAGACCCCTGGACGACGCCATTTTTAAAGTATCCCAGAGGCCTGTGCAGGAAGGAGGGAGCAGGGGCAGAGAGGTGATATATCGCTGCAGGATAGGGCAGAAGTGCCTTTCTGCCAGCCCCCTCCAATTTCTTTTAAAAGGTCTTGCACAGGAAGAGGAGCGCTCTCTGGGTGTGGTCTTGCTGAGGAAGACTGGTGCTGGAGCCTGGCGCCATGGGCAGTTGGAAGGAGGAACCCTCGGACTGTCCAAGGACTCTGGACTGCGCCTTTGAGGGAGTCCAGGGCCAGTGAGGAGAAGCCTGGGCCTCTGCGCAAGGAGGAGAGAGGCCCAGAAGGAGAGCCAGGTGAAAGGCTGGCGCAGGGAGCCAGTAAAGACAGCTCCTTGCAGAGTCACCCGCTTGGAGGCAAGGAGGGTGGTGAAAAGTGCTCCAGGTGGCTAGGGCTGGCCACCAGGACCAAGAAGAGGCCAAGATTGAGAAAATCGGTCCCCTGACGAGACCGACGACGAAGCGCGTGGGGCTCCGCCGCCGGTCTTGGATGTGCCCCCGGGGTGGGGGCTGCCCCCAGAAGAAAGTGAAGCAGGGGAGCGCCATCGCACCCCCGTGATGGTGCCACGGGGCCCAGGCTCTCAACCCTGGGCTCCCCTCGAAGTAAAGTCGGGGAGCGCCTCCGCGCACCCCGTGAAGTGGCCTGCGGGGTGCCAGGAGCCCACCCTGGATCGCGACGACAACGGAGGTCGGGGAGCGCTGTTGCACCCCCGCGAAGAGGTTCCTGGGGCCCGAGACCCCCAACTCCGGGCCCCACCTTAGACAAAGCCAGGGAGCGCCGTTGCGCTCCCCGAGAAGATCTCTGGGGCCCGGGATCCCCAACTCAGGGCCCCGGTGTCTGCAGTGAGGAGGGGGGGGGAGGAGTGCCGTCGCACTCCCCCCGCGGCGAGAGAAGACGAAGCCGTGGAGCACTGTTGCGCTCCCCATGAAGAACTCCTTGGGGCCCGGGACCACTAACTCTGGGCCCCGGAGTCCGCCGAAAGGAGGGGGGAGTGCCTGCGCACTCCCCCGTGCCAGGAAGAAGGAGGGGGGAGTGCTGTCGCACTCCCCCGAGGCCCCACCCGACTGGCAGCAGCATCCGGGTCTGACTGCAGGAGCGGGCGGACCAGATTGAAGAGCCGGCTCCTGCGGCAGCACGCAAGGGTGCTGGCCAGTCGGGGAGCTGGCGAGAGCAGCCTGGGGTGGGCTCCCCGGGCTGCTCTCCAACCTTACCTGCACGCGGGGTGCCCGGGTGGGACCGGGCCCCCCGAGGAAGAGATGTCGTGGTGTGAGGCCGCCAGCCAAGAGCCGCTGCTCTAATATTCACGCGCTGGAGAAAGCGTGCCCCATAATGCCTTGCAGGGCCTGGGAAGGCCTGCAGAGAAAACCGGCTTGTGTTCCGCAAGGTGGCCCCCGGAGGAGGGGGTCACCCCCATTTGCTGGAAAAGGTGCAGGGGGAGCTGCAGGAGCAACGCAGACTCCCCCCAGCACGAAAATGGGTAGTCTCCACCCTCAGTCTCTGGGGGACTTAAAGGAAAGAACCCCTCAAGGGTTATTCATGTTTTCTGAATCTTACCTCAGGCTGGAAGTTTTGTTCTACGGCCAGGAGTTGAAGCTTAGGGCTGCACTGAAGTGTTCAAGGTTAAACATGGATTGTCACTGAGGTGATACCCCCTAGAGGTGGAAAGGTGTAAGTGCACAGGTGGTGCATTTACCAGTGGTGTTCCTTTTGGGGACTGGAGGTCACATGTAATATGTGAAAGGCTAAGTAATGTGGAAATATGTCGCCAGGCATCCTAGTCAGGGTGCCTGGTTGTAATTGCATAGTCATGTGATGATAAATGTAATGCCTTTTAGGGGCTGTGATTGACTTGCATTATACCTGTAATCAGATATCATAAGTACTGTCATTCTAAGTGATGCCTAAACATGTATTCTTGCTACTGCGTTAGTTGAAAAACCCAGCTGTCAGCCACTGTGATTTAAGTGGGTATACTGTATGGTCAGTATGAGATGCTCAATCAGGGTTATGTGTCACTAAGGCAGGTGTTCCCATTATAAATGCTTGGTGAGATAATGGGGTGGGCCGCCACTGGGATGGTGCCAGTGGGAAGGGCCCTCACTCCAGGTTATGATCAACCCACTGCATTTGGGGGCAAGATGATGTGCATACATGGGAGTGGTGGTACTAGACCCCCCCCCTCTGCGGGAGGGGTGGGAATGTTATGCAATGTCACTAAGTATTTCCAACAGCTTATTCATATTTGTAAATTGATGCATAGTATTGAGTAGTGTGTGTGTGTAATAAATATACGCTTCCTTTTTTATAAAGAAAAGTATAGACTGGACAATCAATTATTGAGTGTTATTTCTGCGTACCTGCAAATGGCGATTACTAGCCCACGCAAAACACACAAGATGATGGACGGAATGCTGCACATTGGCAAACATTCACCCCCAGTCACAGATCTGGGTTTAATCCATCGTTATTTTGCTTCACCACGCCACCCCAGTTCAGACATAGCCATATGCAAATCAGTCTTGACCCTGTGCCTCATGGGAACAGTCCAGACCGAACTGCCAAGCCATGTCTTCCCTGGACCGGAATCAAGCATCCTAGGACCGGTTTCAGGCTATCAGCCTTCATCAGCCAGGATAGCTTGACTCCAGTGGCGTAGTGAGCACGGGACCCACGTCTGGACTGTTCTCATGAGGCACAGGGTCAAGACTGATTTGCATATGGCCAGGTCTAAACTGGGGTGGCATGGTGAGCAAAAGAATGATGGATTTAACCCAGATCTCTTGACTGGGGGTGAATGTTTTGATTTGTTCCGCATTCCGTCCATCAATTGTGTGTCTTTTGATTACTAGCCCACACCACCTCCCTTGAGTAAGCCTTAGACTGCTCTGCAACGCTACCCTCTGAGAGTCAAGCGCTACAATGGGGTGTTTGGTTCCCAGTGAAGGACAAATGTAGACATATTGTTTGTGCAGGCCTCACAAATAATGCCTCGTTTTCCTACACCTTCCAATTCAGCTATTTCGAGGTGAGCAATTTGAAACGGGCGAGAGTTTGGGTTTTTGTTCAAAAATTGGTCACTCACAGTCTTTCGCTGGGTGCTTAATATATCACCTGCCTGGATCGCGTCCTAGCTTCTTGGATATCCTAGGAGATGCCCTGTCGCCACTATTGCTCTAATACGCTAACTTCACCTCATTAGATGATTTTAATTACCACTTTAACGATCTGGAGAATTCTGATGCTAAAAGTCTCAGAGAGATTCTAACAATATTAGGCCTCCCTCAATAAGTAGGAGGCCCCATACACTCAGCTGGTCACATATTGGATGTGATTTGTACCAATTTCTCTCTACTGGTTTGGGAGGAACCTGTAGTTCACTCATAGTTGGACCATCGGCTGGCTTACTTTAGGCTGACAGCAGATGCTAGCTGTCTAGCTAACCCCCAACCTGACCGAAGTCCTCATTACTTTCATAAATGGGGCAAAATCACAAGTTCCTATCTTTCTACGCGGCTGGCCACGACCCCCCCCCCCTCCTTTACGGGAAGGCTTCCGGATGAACTTGATTTGTTCAATCAGTTGGTTATAGGCTCTGCCAATCAACTAGCCCCACTCCATATGCACCCTGGTACACACCTATTTTAGCTGTAGGAAGGCTCAGCTGCAAGCAGTGCGAGTGTAAATGGCGTTTGGCCACCAAATCTGAGGATCTGACTAACTTCAGGCTGGCCCAGAAGTCCTATCACAATTCTATTAGGGATGCCAAAAAAGCCCATTTCACCAGCCAAGTTGAAAAGACTAACTTTGACCCAAAAAAGATCTTTCAAATGTCCAAATCATTCCTGCAGCCTAAAGCCCTGTCATGAGACATTCACCCCTCACAGGCCCTATGTGATAATATTTTCACCTTCCTTGAAGAAAATATTTTAACATTACCATGTGGTTTCATAGCATGCGGCCCGAACCAAACCAGTTACATGGAGAGGCTTCTCACCCCATGTTTGCCACCTTACAGGAGATCACGTTGTCACAATCACGACAACCATTCTTTAGTGTAAGTATGGCTCTCCCCGAGATCCCTGCCCACCGGCCATTTTACATAAGGCCATTGACACGGTGAATCTAGTTATCAACCAGATATTAAAAACTTCTCTTTCTGTGGCCGAAGTCCCTAAATCTTGGAAAATAGTGGTGGTCAAAACACTGCTAAAAAAAAAAAGCCCCTGGCAGACCCTTCAATTCTGGCCATTTTCAGGTCTATCTCGTTGCTTCCAGCGTTGGGCAAAATCTTAGGAAGTCAGTTGACCGTTGACAATTTTCTCTATCTTGAAAGCTCCAATGCACTTCACATTTGCATATCCAGGGTCTGACCCACAGAGTCTGCCTTGTTAGGAGTCTCTGAAACAATTAAGATGACGCTGGATACTGGTAACAATGCTCTTTTGATACTATTGGATCTAGCAGCAGTGTTCAGTACCATTTCCCATTCGATTCCCCTTCAGCATCTTCTTGAGATTGGCATATCTCACAAGGCCTTGGCATGGTTTAGATCTTTTTTTTTTTTTTTTTGCAGATAGGAAACAACTGGTAGCTATCAGATACTACTCCTCCGCTGAGAGATCAGTGGCGTTTGATGTCCCGCAAGGCTCATCACTTAGCCCAGCCTTATTTAATATCTATATGGCTCCTTTAATATCATGGATAACCTCCTACGGAACTGCAACCACTTCATATGTGGATGACACACAATTGATCCTATCTCTTGATAAGGATTCTTTTGGGTCCGAACTGAATTTTAAAAACTGTTTTGCTAATATCTGTTGGATGGAAAAAAACATTTAAAATGCAACACTGATAAAACAGAAATTCTCTTGTTTGGAAAGGCAAATCAGTTTTTCCCTACGATGTGGTGGCTAAACTCTGTACCCCCTCCTCCATCCACAGTTGAAGTGGCTAAAAATCTGGGAGTCAAATTGGACAACGCTCTTTCCTTCCGCCCTCAAGCTCTATAAGTGGCCGGTGTGTGTTTTTCATTGATAAATTCTATTTACAAATTATTTGACTTCCTCTCCCTAGCTGCAAGGAGCAGTGGCTTTTGCCTCAATAACATCAAGGCTTGTTTATTGTAATAGCCTTTATGCAGGGAGTTAAAAGCAGTTGCTCGATAGACTCCAGATAGTCCAACACGCAGCTGCCAGACTTTACTTAAACTTCCCAGAGTTCCACTTCTGAAGCACTCAGGAGGTTGCACCGGCTTCCGGTCCATAACAGCGTTTTATTTTAAATTCTCGTTTTGGTCTTTAGAGAATTTCATGCCACAGCCCCAAATATCTCACTTCCCTTTTCTGTCACAATAGTACTCAGAGGACGCTGAGCTCTTCACATGCCAATCTTCTGAAACCTCTATAAATATTTTCATTCTTTCAAAGAGTACCTCCTCTGTTAGTCACCAGGGTATGTAGAGACTAATGGTAAGTAGTGGCTATGTAGTGAAGTGCCATTTTGCTAATTATCATTTGAAAGAAATCTACCAATTCTCAATGAATATTTTAGCAGCCTCCTATAAATGAGATCCTTCGTTTACTGCCGAGTGTTTCTCTTTAACATCTGTGGTAGTCAAGGAGATAATAAGAAATTTTGTTTTCTGAGCAGACACAATGAATGTAGCCCGAAACAGAAAGTCTCCTTCAAGCTTGCTTTCATTGCGGTGTTGCTTTACCTTGCTAAGGGGAACACTCATTTTCTTGTTTGACTTAATTCTAACTAGTTTTTATTCACACAGCATCTTTCTGGGTATGGATTTTTAGATGTTTCTATGTACACTACTAAACCAAAGAAAGCAAGTATGTTCAAACAAAATCTTAATTTACATCTTGAATAGAAAAGCTAATCCTCCCAAGTCGAAATAACTTTCACTGTCCAAAAAGCATACAAGAGATTCTGATGGGTTTCTTGAGTATAGTCATGGCAGACTACACAGTTCTGTACAGGGAATACCAGTAAGTAGTCTCCCAACTGGGGTGCTGGTAAAAATACCTGCATCTCATAACTAATAATCAGCTAACACTAACCATTAGTCATGTCATGATTGCGTCATGAGGGCGGTAGTCATCCAAGATAGGAGTACCACTATGGGTATGTTGTCAACACAGTCTAGCACTAGTGAGGTCAAGTACAAACAAAAACAAGGGACAGAGAGAGACAGCATTCGAGTGGCAATCACATTAAAAGGAAACATAATATTTCTCACATTGTAACACCTCCAAATGCTGAATGCCTTGGAAGGACTGACAGTAACACACTTGCCAGGGAGTCTCTGTCAGGGATATATCGCTGGGTCTCGTGGCTTAGTGAACTAATGCGACCACCGTAGGGGCCTGTGTTTGACCTCATGGTCACAGGTTCAAATCCACTCAGCCTGTCATCCTTCTGAGGTTGATAAAATGAGTACCATTGAGTTGGGTAACAATAAACATCTGTTATTCAGCGTCAAGATACCCTTCTGGGTGAAGATGCGCTTTACAAATACGAGTTATGTTATATGCTATGGTATGTTATATGCTTTTTAGCTACTCAAAAATAAAGTTAATTTGCCACATGCATAGAAGCTTGGAATGGCTAATGTCGCGCTTGCTCAGGTCAGCACCACCTTTTCATGGGAAGAAAGACCTTCTGTAACTGAAAGCTATCTTTCAATTAGGGAACAAGGATGTGGCTTTCCTCCTTCATGTAGCCCAGCTGGTATACCTCAAGGTGATCCAGAATGCCCACCTACCTGTTCAGATAAATTGGTTATAGCAAATGCTTTTGTGTAATAACTTTAAAAAGGCACGACCTAATGCGATTTGCGTCAATAAAACATTAGCTAGCGAAGCCTGAAAAGAGTTTGGGATGTCATTTTTGGAATAGTGCACTTCAGTATGCAAGATACAACTCAAAAGATCTTATTTAAAACTTGCCCATCTGTATTATTAGTTAGATGGTGATGATACAAAAAAGTGTTCAAAACTGCCATGCCTATCCCGAATTCCTTTTCTGAAAAGAAAACAAATACAGTTTCAATACTTCTAGCTTCTCTGGAGGAGAGCAGGCGATTACTTTTCTCTTTTACAGGATAGATGCACTGAAATGTAGATCAGCTCCAAGGTAGCTTTTTTTACAGTCAGTGACAAGAGAAACGGAGTGCTAGTAGCTTTTAACAATCATTTTTCCCATGGAGAAGGGAAGGGCCATTTATCAGCCAATCATCCATATATGAACACACATGAATCCTCTCTTCCCTGTAATGATTCAATGCAGCTCCCACTCCAATATTGAGTGGAAAAATGAACTATAGGCCTCCAAAACTAAAGAATTATTAGAGCGCGGGCGATGTTTGACAGATAGAAATATGAACTTTCAAACTTTGAGGCATCTTCTGATAACATTTCTCCTTAAACCTAAGACTACACTTGTGCACAAAAGGAGAGTAAGTATTAGGGTCAGATTATGGTCCCACTGCTTTGCATTTCAATAAAGCGTTGAGTTTAGCCCTGGAGCTTTTGCAAATCAATAATAATGTGTTGTGAATTAAATATGTCCTACAATCATCAAAACTATGTGTTATATTACAGATGCACATACAGGGGAGGGCAAACAGGCTCTTCAGTTTCTTGCAGTGAAAATACTGATGTTATTTTATGAAAAACCTTTGAAGGCCGGAAGCAATACTGGAATAACTGTTAAGTGAAGATAACTCTCAAAACGGTGTTTCTTTTCTCCATAGTGAAATCACAAACAAATATGCCATACAAAAAACGGAATCTTTACAGAATATCACAATAGACAGAATGTGGCTTTTAGGTAACTAACTATCTATGTCTCAACCAGGAAATCTTCAAGTGGTCAAAGGTAGGTACTTTAAAGGCCCCTGAGCCCTCAGCTACCTTTGAGTGGAATGCTTCATCATAGCTCGCTCATGTCGAGTGGTGGCGAAACAAGTGGACTCACCCATGCAATAAGGGAGTACTTGCAGTGGTTATGGCTATATAATCCCTACACTAGGTAGGTGTAAGGGACCTAAGAAAAACTGTTAAACTTTCTACTATGCAACAAGTAATGTTATAAGGGTTGCAGCTGGTTGAATTAAAAATGTAGACACAGAGGTTGATTCAACTTGTGATTGCCGTCTGTCGTCAAAATGTTCAAGTCCTAACCTCAACCCCAAAATGTGTCTGGAGACCTCTTCAGGACCTAGGTCAGTGAAGCACTGCCTATTTAGACAATAGATGGTGTCTCTGAAGGACAATGTTGAGTTTGGTTCTGTGAAAAAGCTTTTGATGGAAACAGTGAATAGTGAAATATACAAGGCAACTGTTTTGAGGGAAGTTGATGGGAAATGCTCTAAAGGTAAGGATCACCTGTTAATGTCAGGAGACATAATAACAACTCACATCAATATAACTAAATCAGGACAGGCATGTCTGAAGTGGCTCGGCCATATACGCAAGTGAAATTAAGCTTTCAAAGACCAAATGCATGTCAAACTAAAATCAAACTATATGACAAAACAGCTAAATTATTGAATTGTAGAATAGTGTCTTTATTTCGTCCACACAATTCCAAGGGATCCCATGAAGGAATAGTGCCCCACCTTGGGAAAAGATTACTGTTTCTGTCAAGAATGCTTACTCCAAAGGAATGACTGAGTAAATACATGCAGCAGGGAAGGAGGTCTGCAGGAGCCTGTAATGCCACTTGTTGATCAGAGACAATAAATAATAAAATTAGAACTCTGTTAGTATGGCCATCATTAAGAAAAACAGGGGAAAGGGGAGCATGCAGCTCACCTCAATCTGAGTTGTATTGCATGAGGAAACCTACCTGGCGCCTCCATTGACGTGTTGATGGAGGGACTGCTGAGGACCCCTTATAAAGGAGCTATGTCCAATGGGCTGCTTTGTTGAAGCAGGCTACGTGTCATCATGTGATCATGAAACGTGGAAAGGGGGCACTCAAAGGGAACAAAGTGAGCCCTACGTTTTGTGTCTGGGAAATTCACAAATGGAGACAAGTAGGGTAATAAACCAAGTCATAGCAGTGCGTAATGACGTCACCACTTATGAACCGTAATGTGGGAGATAGAAAACAATTTCAATTAAATCCTGTAAGGTTTCGTAAATTAAGAATAGTAGAACTCACAAGCTACTAAGTAAGGCACTTAAGTGGCACAGAAATGGTGTCCCCTAATAATGTAGAGTAATTATGTCACCGCAATTGTATGTTCATAAAGTATTGTGTCAGTATATATTGAGGGGATCTAATGAAGCCCAGTGTATTGATCAATCAATCAATCAGGAGTTTGTATAGCGCGACTACCCACCCGTGTAGGTCTCAAGGCGCTGGGGGGGGGGGGCGCTGCTGTTCCGTCTGGGCATGGAGGTTCAGTCAAGGAGACAGGTATTGAGATCCTTCCTGAATTGGGTCAGAGACAGGGATTGCCTTAGGTGGAGGGGCAGGGTGTTCCAGGTCTTGGCGGCGAGGTAGGAGTAGGATCTTCCTCCGGTTCTGGTCTTGTGGATCCATGGGACGGTGGCCAGGGCAAGTTGGGCGGAGCGAAGTTGTCTGGCGGGTACGTGGAATGAGAGGCGGCGGTTCAGATATGCTGGTCCTACGTCGTGGAGAGCTTTGTAGGCATGTGTGAGGAGTTTCAAGGCGATTCTCCTGTTGACTGGGAGCCAGTGGAGTTGTCGAAGGTGTTCTGTGATGTGGCTGTGGCGTTTTGAACGCTCTGAAGTTTCCTGAGCTCTTTCTGGGTGACGCCAGCGCAGAGTGCGTTGCTGTAGTCAAGTCTGCTGGTGATGAGTGTGTGGGTGAAAGTCTTTCTGGATTTCTGGATTGATAACAACTTAATATATGTACAATGAGAAGGTCCCTTAATAAAAAAAACATTACCTCACATAAAAAGAATTATCCTACTTATCTAACCGAGGTTGACCAGCCTCTAACAAATTGCAGATTAAATAAATCAGATGAATATAACACATTAATGTTGGGCCAAAGTTTAATAAGAAAATGCCAATATTTGATAGAATACCGTCTAGCAGTGTCAAGTGAGCCTGGTGAAGAGTGTTGAAATGCCAACAATTTGGGGTGATAAAAATGAGTGAACTACATGTAAAATCAGGTAAAAAAAAAAGTGCAGGATAGAAGTCAAATATACTGATCTGGACCCTTATGTTGATGGAACATATAGCCCTCCACTACCTATAGTTGAGTGGTGAAGAACAAGTTACTTACCTTCGGTAACGCTTTTTCTGGTGGATATAGTATCTGCCTGTGCTCACCTTTTGAATATCCCCTGCACCAGCATTCCGCGGAAACTTTTTTCCTAGCTCTCCACGCCGACGAGGTCGTCATAATACCACGGCTCCGCTCTCGGCTCCGCGTGACGTCACTGGAGCCATAAGAGAGCCTCATCGGCGAGATGACGTCAGTTCCACCCATTTTGTCCGTGCCTCCGAGGCGAACAGGTGGACCGACAACAGATTCCAAGTATACACAGTACATAATATTCAAACAAATACACATAGTGTAAAATCAAAAGGAAAGCCAAAGAATAGAAGCATTTCCCATAAATGTACCAGATAGATAGAAGATACAATGTAAAACACATGTCAAACAAAATAACCTTTAGGGTATACAAGGGTGGACATCGGGGAGGAGGGTGGGTCAGTGAGGAATCCACAGGCAGATACTGTATCCACCAGAAAAAGCATTACCGAAGGTAAGTAACTTGTTCTTCTGATGGATACATCTGCCTGTGGATTCCTCACCTTTTGAATAGAATCCCACAGCAGTCCCACTCCTGGAGGAGGGTGTCCACCCTTCTATACCAAAAAGTCCTGCAGGACAGAGCGCGCAAAGTGGCCCTCCCTCCTCATTTCAGAGTCCAAGCAATAATGCTTTGCGAAAGTATGGAGGGAGGCCCAAGTCGCTGCCTTGCAAATGTCCACTACAGGAACACCTCTAGCCAGAGCAGAAGTTGATGACTTGGCTCTAGTAGAATGAGCCCTAATTCCTTCAGGCGGTTCCTTACCAGCAAGGGCGTAGCAGATCTTGATGCACAAGATGATCCATCTGGATAGTGTGCGCTTGTGCACCGCCTTGCCCTTCATGCGTCCAACCTAGCCCACAAAGAGCTGATCGTCCAACCGCAAGTCTTTAGTCCTGTCCAAATAAAAGCTCACCGCTCTTTTAGGATCCAGGCGGTGAAGTCTCTCCTCCTCCTTGGAAGGGTGAGGGGGAGGATAGAACACAGGAAGAGTAATGGACTGCCCTAGATGGAAGGGAGTAACCACCTTAGGCAGAAAAGCAGCCCTGGTCCTGAGGACCATCCTTTCAGCATGTATGGTCAAAAATGGAGGTTTTGAACTAAGAGCCTGAAACTTGCTCACCCTCCTTGCTGAGGCAATAGCCACAAGAAAGACGGTTTTAAAAGACAGAAGTCTCAAAGGACAACTATGTAAGGGTTCAAACGGTGAACCCATCAAGAAAGTCAAAACAAGATTTAAATCCCATTGAGGCATAACAAAGGGAGTAGGCGGGAACCTATTGGTAAGGCCCTTAATAAATCTCAAAACAATAGGAGACTTAAACAAAGACGGCTGATCCGGCAAACATAGAAATGCCGATAAAGCCGACAAATAGCCCTTAACAGTGGCCACAGCACAACCCTGCTGAGCCAGAAAAAGTGCAAACTGAAGAACATCTGACAAGTGGGCCTTTAAAGGATCAATGGATCTCTCTCACACCATCTAACAAACCTAGACCATCTATAGGAGTAAACAGACTTAGTGGAGTGTCGCCTGGACGATAAAATAACATCCACCACATCCGGCGGGAGAGAGAAGGAACTCAGGTTGCCCCGTTCAATCTCCAGGCATGAAGGTGCAGGCTCTGGAGGTGGGAGTGTAGAACCTGCCCCTGCGACGGCGAGAGGAGGTCTGCCCTGAGAGGGAGACAGAGCGGAGGGTGCGAAGAGAGGTGAAGTAGATCTGTGTACCACACCCTTCTTGGCCAATCCGGAGCGATCAAAATTACTTGGGCCCGGTCTTGGCGAACTTTCCTCAGAACCCGAGGAATCAAGGGTATGGGAGGAAACGCGTAAAGGAGCCGTGAACTCCAATTCATCCGAAACGCGTTCCCCAACGCTCCCTGCATCGGATACTGGAGACTGCAGAACAACGGGCAGTGCGCGTTCTCGTGAGTGACAAAGAGGTCCAACCGAGGAGACCCCCACATCTCGAAGATGTGATGGACCACCTCCGAATGAAGCCGCCACTCGTGATCGGCTGAGTAATGCCGACTGAGACTGTCCGCACGAACATTCAGCACTCCGGCTAGATGATTCGCAAACACACAAATCTGATGGCCCTGAGCCCAGGACCAGAGTCGCAGAGCCTCTCGACAGAGACGAAACGACCCTACAGCTCCCTGCTTGTTGATGTACCACATCGCGGTAGTGTTGTCCGTCAGGACCTGCACTGACTGACCGCGAAGGGAAGGAAGGAAAACCTTTAGTGCCAAACGTATCGGCCGCAATTCCAGAAGGTTGATGTGAAGCAACCTTTCCTCTGGAGACCAAAGTCCTTTGACCTCCAGATCCCCCAGATGAGCACTCCACCCTAGAGTGGAGGCATCCGTGATCACTGTAGCCACCGGTGGAGGTGGTTGAAAGGGCTTTCCTTGGGACAGGTTGCCCTGCACACTCCACCAAGTCAGCTCCGCTGCAGCGTCTCTGGAGATTCTGACTGACTCCCTGAGATCTCCGTTGTGTTGAAACCACTGCCTGCGGAGGCACCACTGGAGTGCCCTCATGTGCCAGCGTGCATGACTGACCAACAGTATGCAGGAAGCGAACAGGCCGAGCAGGCGAAGGACCTTCAGGACCGGAACAACCGCTCCACTGTGAAACAAGGGAATCATCTCCTGAATGTCGAGGAATTCTTTGTGGAGGAGGAAAAGCTCGACACACAGTAGTATCCAGTACTGCCCCTATGAACAGGTTGCGCTGAGAGGGCACCAGGTGAGATTTGGGCACATTTATTGAAAAACCCAAGTTGAACAACAGCCGAGTTGTTTCCTGCAGATGATGAAGCACCATCTCCGGCGACTTTGCTTTGAGCAGCCAGTCGTCCAGGTAAGGGAAAACTGGGATCCCGACCTCCTGAGATGAGCTGCCACCACTGCCATCACCTTTGTGAAGACTCGAGGTGCAGTAGTAAGACCAAGCGGGAGAACCGCAAACTGATAGTGCTGCGACCCTACCGTGAAAACGGAGATACTTCCTGTGCGACTTCAGGATGGGGATGTGAAAATACGCATCCTGTAAATCGATCGACACCATCCAGTCCTCCTGCTGCAGAGCCAGAAGAACCTGAGCAAGGAGTTAGCATCTTGAATTTCTCCTGCTTCAGGTAAAAATTCAAGACCCTGAGGTCCAGAATCGGACGCAATCTGCCATCCTTCTTCGGGATCAGGAAATACCGGGAGTAGCATCCCTGACCCCTTTCCTGCTCCGGGACCACCTCTATCGCACCTTTTTGAGGTAAAGCAAGGACCTCCTTCTGTAGAAGGAGCAAATAGTCCTCCGAACAAAAACCTTGGCAAGGAGGGTAAGGAGGAGGAAATTCCCGAAAGGGAAGGGCGTACCCATTCTCTACAAGGTTTAAAACCCAAAGGTCTGACGTGACCAATTTCCAACCCTGTATAAAGTGAGACAACCGACCCCCTACAGGACCCACATGATCCAGGATGGGGGATCTAGGGCTGCTTTCCTGCGGTACCAGGGGGAGCAGGGGAGGTAGAAGAGGAGGAGGAGAGATTGCGGGCAGAACCACGTTGGCAACCCCTGGCTCTTCCTCTATAAGACTTATAGAGCGGATTTTGCTGCTGCTGCTGCTGAGGTTGTCGCAAGCCACGAAAGGAAGACCTTCCAAAACCACGATACTTTTTATAACCAAACCCCCTTGACTGGGTTTGCAATCCCAAGGACTTCGCCGTGGCTCTGCTATCTTTAAACCTTTGGAGAGCTGAATCAGCCTTCTCCCCGAAAAGCCTTGAACCATCAAAGGGCAAATCCAGAAGGGTAGCCTGAACATCCGGGGAAAAACCAGAGGACCTAAGCCAAGCTTGTCTCCTGGCAACTATGGAGGAATCCATAACTCTGGCCACAGAATCAGCCGTATCCATGCCAGATTGAATAACCTGCCGAGCAGCAGCCTGAGCATCTGTCAGAACCTCCATAAAATCTCCCCACTCTTCATCAGGCAACTTGGGTGCCAACTGCTTCGCCGAATCCATCAAAGCATGTATATAACGGCCCAACAAACAGGTAGCATTGGTAGATTTAAGTGCTATGCTAGATGAAGAAAAGACCTTTTTAGCCGACTGCTCTAGCTTCTTAGAGTCCCTGTCAGCAGGAGCCTGAGGAAAAGCGCCTGAAGACTGTTTAGAGCAGGACGCCTGCACCACCAAACTTTCTGGAGACGGATGAGAAGAAAGAAAAAGAGGGTCCCCTGGAGCCGCTCTATATCTTCGTGCCACAGATCTAGACACAGCAGGAGAAGAGAGAGGTTTATGCCACACATCTATGATGGGCTCAGTTAAAGCATCATTAAAGGGCAACAAGGGCTCAACTATTGAAGAAGGCGAATGCAAAACTTCAGTGAGCAAATTAGGCTTATACTCAGCAGTAGGCAATTGTAAGTCTAAAAGCTCTGCAGCCTTTCTTATGACCGTATGATAAGGAGCTACCTCCTGAGGAGGAGAAGCCCTTGATGAAGAAAGATCTCACTCAGGGGAGGTGTCCAGTCCATTTGCCTCTTGAATACCTTCGAATTCATCCACAGACTCATCTATCTCACCCTCTTCAACCTCCTCTCTCAGATACTGTTCCTCCTCCAACAGTCTTTGTGCCTCTCTCCTTGAACGAACCCTTGGTTGCGGCGTCGGCGGCGCCACACGCGGCGCCGACAGCCCCGGAGCCGGCGTCGAAGGAGGATCCGAAGGTGGAATCGGCGCCGTACGAGGCCGAGGAGAACGCCCACCAGACGGCGCCGTGGACTCCATATACGGCGTCGAAATTCTCGGTGCCGGAAACTGCCATGACGGCGCCGTCGGCATGAAAGGCACGAAGGGTGCCTGGGCATAGTGCTGAGGCACGCCCAAGTTGAAGGCCAGCGGACCCACGGGACCAGAAGGTGCTCCGGAGGGAAGGCTGCCTTAGCAAAATACTCCATACATTGCATTTAAAAAATGCGTTGGGTCCGAACCTGGAGTTGGAAACTGTGGATATGGAGTCGAGTCAGCGTCCGGTCGTGGAACATCCGACGCCGCAACAGCCGGATCCACTGGTGGAGCCACAGGTTCAATCTCGTGGGCAGGAGAAGGTTCATCCTGAACAGGCAAGCCCTCCGAATCCGGCGACCCTCTCGGCGCCGGTGACTGCGCTGGAGTGCCTTTTGGAGAAGGAGATCTCTCCGGAGTCACACGAGGAGAAGGCGAAGGAGACACAAAGTCTTTCTGAATACGTCGAGGAGCCGGCGAAGGAGACCTCAACGCCTTACCCTTCGACGAACGGCGCCGAGAACCATGCCTCCTCTTCTTCTTGTGTTTCCTCGACTTCGACGAATGCGAAGTCGGCGTCTTCGACTTAGATCTCTTACGTCCTCTTCCTTCCTTCTTTGCCTTTGCCATAAAAAGCTTGGCTTCCCGTTCTTTAAGAGCTTTAGGGTTCATCTTCCTACAACTGGAACAGTCTTCCACGTCGTGATCTGACGACAAACACCATAAGCAATCTTCATGGGGGTCAGTGATGGACATGTGACCCCCACACTCCCTACAGGGCTTAAACCCAGACTTCCTCGACGACGACATCTCAACTGAAACAGTAAAGATGAAGGGACAACAAAGTAACTCGTACAAAATACAGAGAGTCCTAGAAAACAGTTACGCGTCGATGGCGCGGAAAAAAGGGAACTGACGTCATCACGCCGACGAGGCTCTCTTATGGCTCCAGTGACGTCCCGCGGAGTCGCGAGCGGAGCAGTGGTATTATGACGACCTCGTCGGCGTGGAGAGCTAGGAAAAAAGTTTCCGCGGAATGCTGGCGCAGGGGATATTCAAAAGGTGAGGAATCCACAGGCAGATGTATCCATCAGAACATCATGTCAGGTACAGAAGGAAGAGGTGATCGATGTTATGCTACAATGAGAGCCACTGCATGCGATCACTAACACCCAGGATGTTTGTCCTCAAATTAGACACAGAGAGTTGTTCTTTTTCAGAAAGTCTGCAGTTGACTTCATAGTGAGTGTTAGGGTGGTGAAGCTTTTTCGATGATTACCCACTTTATGGTATCTTGGTTGTGTCCCTTTCGAGGAACTGCGTACTCATTTCAGTGGAACTTATTCCGCAGTGGGTACTGCTGCTATTTCCTTGTATGCGAACCTTAACTTTTCTCGTTGTCATTCCAACATAGCACACCAAATCAAATATACAACATTCTTGCTGTTATAATCTCCATCTAGTACAAGATAAGCAGTTCTTGTCAATGCCAGAAATGTCCGCTAGGCCAGCGAACATTTCAAAATTTGGCAGGTGGCACCTCCGTTAGGGCGACTGAGTTATTTACTCCGTCACCCTGGAGGAGGATGGACCATCCGTCCAACGAGATTTCAGGTCCTAAATCTACTGCCAATTATTTTATTGGACTGCACTATTTATACAGAATCACATGAAGGTGGTTCTCTTCTGACAAAAACAGCTGTGCTCAACCTCCTTTTCTATGCTGTTATTAATTCTGGAACTGCTCAGACACTGCAGCACACCTTTGTTTCTTTCTTGGTTCCTATTTATCACCTACACAATAAGATTCCAAAACAGTATCATTGCAGACTTTCACAATAACTGCAAATGGTCAACTAGTATGGAATGTGATATTACTAACTCATGATTTTAAGATTGTGAGCACTTTAACTAACCTGCGCCTCAAGCAGTTATACCATTATCAACAACCCTAAACTTTGAAGATCAATCTTCTCATCTCTGTTACTATATATTTTTTTTGTATTTTCACTCTCCATTAAGCATTTAAGATAGTGTACAAATTGTTTTAAATACCAAAAGATATTCTTGTGAAGTAATTTTTTCCAAATAACTGATTACGTTGGAACAACCTATCTATGTCTATAGCAACCTGAAATGAATTATCGGTTAAGAAAAGCTCATGATCTCCTGACAGTCACAATAAATACTGAGAAGCCATATTGGTGTACCAAATTTCACGCAGTTTCGTTTGTTAGGACTCGCCGTACCGGGCAGCAGGCGTTTCCCCGGGAGGCTGGAAGGGTAGAAGCCTGTTTTGCAGCGGTGGGGGCAGGGTTTGTTACTGGGGGCCTGTTTTGCAGCAATGCTGCAATATCGCCACCCAGTAACAAAAGCATCAAGCAAGCATTTCCAGCTTCCCCGGACCAGGCCGTGCTTCCCAGTGGCTGACCCGAGAAAACTGCCAGGGCTGCTTTGGGTTCCCAGTCTGGCCCTGGTTGCTGTCAACATTATTAGCAACCCAAAACATATCTGATATTCAGTCACAGCAAGTTTTGAGTTCAGTATTACTGCATAAATGTGATGTTTCATATACTGATATTTCCCTCTTTCCTTTTAGCTATAATAACAGTAGTGCCTATGTTACAACTAACAGTTGCTGAAACGTGTTAATAATAGTTTTCTCAGAGGGGTTTATCTTGTTTTTTTCCTGTGAGATATGTTTTCTGTTATGTGCAGTGCAACAAGATGTATGAAAATGGTTTGAACGTACAAATTGGAAAGTTTATTTGAAGTCCTATTTGTGGAGCATCGCCTTCCTCGTAAGAAGCTGCAAAGCTTAATGAAGGAGTCTGGTTGGTTTAATAAGTACAGGGGTGTGGAATACTTATAGCCCGATTCGCCCAGGGCATATTGGTTGGGTTCAAAGACAACAAGTTTTCATGTTTATTTTGCCTTTGGGACAAGTAGCCCCCCGCAGCACAAACCCTTTGATTGCCAGTTTACAGTACCACATTATGGATCAGGGAAGGGCATTGTCTGCAGTTAAGGTAATATTTGTGTCCATATGTTAATGCTGTTCAAACTTGTATTTACGGTTCATTAATGCAAAGCCTTTATTAGGGTGGGTACTCTAAGGAAATGTTGTAAGTTCAGACTGTACTACTGACAGTGGTTCCAGTACAAAAATGTGTACACACGTCTGCAAAGTTTAACAATATGAGGCTACGTATAATGTTCCCAGAATGCTCTCTGATTAGATGCAACTATTTGCAGAAGCATTAAAGCAAGATTGAGGATTCTTTGCTTTCAAAATATAATTCTCACAAAAATACAACTAGGAAGAAAAAATGCTTTGCCAAATGTAAGGAAATGCCTCTTTTTGCATGTTCACCCCCAAAAGTTTGGACTGATGCTGCTGGTTTATCGACTCAGAGTGCACTGAGGCCTGCTGTCTAGACCTCAGTGCCAGTGTCCTGACCCATTGCAAAAGGTATGTTTCACTGGATACCCCCAATTGGTAAGGACTGACTTACTTATAAGTCCTTAGTATAGGGTACCAAGGGCATGTAAGGCAGAGTGTTCACTCAGGGCTGAAGCACTGTTTGTGCCACCCAGCATGTGAAAGGGACAAAATGGACCCCAGTCTGCCACTGCAGACTGAAAGGGCAGTGTGTGACACTGCTAGTTCGACTTTGCCATTACACTTAATGGCAAAGTTACTACTTCCCTTAAGGCTATCTGTAAGTCTACCCGAAGGAAGGCCTATGGAGCACTATGGCAGTAAGATATACATTATTAAGTAGGAAATATTATTTTCAATATGTCTTAATAAATTGTCGGTTTGCTATGGATGGGTTAGGAGCCCCATTGGCTAAAACAGGGTAACCGACTGGCACCCCAGCCCAGCCCAGCTAACGTCTGAATGGGTTTGCCTAATGGGGTCAAGTAAGGTATCGAATTGATTGTGACATTAAATCCGATCTGGTGCCCAGGCCTGATTTAAAGTTACTGTTAAAGTTAAGCAACTTTTAGAAAGCTGCCACTCTGCACTCCAGCTAATCAAGTAACCTCACAAAAGCACTGACACATAGACGGGTCTCTGACCGCCTAGGTGAGGCATGCAAACGTCTCCCAGGCCTGGGAACAAAGGCAGTTGCCGGAGAAAGAGGTGTCACCTCCTCCCTAAGAATGGCCACTCAGGGTGTGAGTCCACAAGGCAGACTTCAAAGCAGAAGCCGTTTTGAAGGGCCACTTGTGCAACATCCCTGAGCAGGATGCCTTTTGTTCCTGAAGACAAATAGGAGACAGAGGCAAAGAAGGGAAACTAGTGTCCAAACCGGTTTTACTGTGGGCATGTAGCCGACTGGTAGCCACACCTCTAGGGTAGGCTACCCTGCTCCCGACGACCAAGGAAGAGTTGTGCCATCTTGAGGGGGGCAAGATTGACACACTCAGGGATAGCCAGATGCCACACATCACAGAAACTTCATCACTAGAGATGAGGTGACCCAGTAGCCTATTGGTCAGTGACTGTGTGGTCCCTCAGGGCACTTTCCTGGGACAGGTTGGGAAAGTAGGGCAACCCTGGCACCCTGCCCCTCAGTTCACACTGGAGAAGAAGAAAGGACCGAAGAAGGACTGCCCTGCTGCCTTTAGTTTGCACTAAGAGAGGCTGCACCGTCGAGAGGACTACAACTGCTGTGCTTCTGGGCCAGCGAGACTGGGACTGTGGCTCCTGACCGGGGAAAAAGTTGATTGCCCGCTTTCACCAACTGCAGTGAGTCCAAGGATCAGTCGGCTGATCCCCTGGAACCAGCTCCAGGGACACAAGAGCTGAAACTGCCCAAATCAACAAAGTGGTAGCCACCGCAGTTGGTGTGCCGCTGACAGTCGTTGGACCCACCGAGAGGCAAATCTGAGATGGCCAACAGTTGCGCCCTCTTATGCTGGGACCAGGGAGTGCTATCCGTGACGGGATTCATC
Organism: Calotriton arnoldi; assembly: GCA_963921515.1. Taxonomy (NCBI): domain Eukaryota; kingdom Metazoa; phylum Chordata; class Amphibia; order Caudata; family Salamandridae; genus Calotriton; species Calotriton arnoldi. Next base: position 124,754 of record CAWUFW010003242.1, read on the forward strand.
GCACCCAAGGGACACTAGCCCCCAAGGATATTTGCTGTGACTGCTGTGTCGCAAGACCGAGTGCCCAGCCTCAGCTGGCCTTCTACTGTCGCAAATAGAACGCCATGGGACCCTAAGTGCCATTGTCAAAGTCACCTCAACCCCCTCATGGACCGAGGGATCAACCGCACTTCACCCCCGTTGACTGCACAGCATCAGGAGCATCTGTAAAGTTAAGCACTTGCTTGAAAAATGCTCTGGTGGCCAGGTTACAGTCCAAAGTATCCAATCTAGACTCCTAGACCTCTGCCCTGTTGGACTTGGTCACCCAACCCAGGTCAGAGGCACCAAACTAATGGTTTCAAACTTTTCAAAAGTTTGCAAAGTTTTTGTTGACCAATGTTTGTTTGCGGTTGCATTTAAAAGTATTTATTGCTTAAAAAAATCTGTATCTCCAGAACCCTCTGGTCAACTTTGATGATCAAGGACTCTAAAAATTTATAAAAATATGTTCTATTTTTATAAATTATTGTTGTCTCTTTCTTGTTGTGTGACTTTTTTGTTTTGTTGTATGGTGCTGTCAAATGCTTTGCATTAAGTTCCTTTGCCAAGCCTTACTACTCACAGCCTCAGCTACCCAGGGTTGAACTAAGGTTAAGTAAACGATACTGACCGGACTAGAGAAGGAATCTGTGGGAGTACTCCACGAAGAGGCCCCACAGCTATATCACATAGTACACCCAGATCCTCACAGTGTGTCTTAGCAGCAAAACCCCTAAAGCTGTTGTTTTGCTGTGGAAACGTTAGTAGCCACATTGGCTAACACAGAGTTACCTGCTGGCACCTCAGCCTAGCTAAGTTCTGAATGGGACTACCTAACTGGGTACTGTAAGGTACCAAATTAATCGTGGCATTAAACCCGACCTGATGCCCAGGTCGAATTTAATGTCACTATTAAAGTAAAGCAACTTTTAGAAAGTTGCCACTCTGTGACCCAGCTGGTCCAGTAGCCTCACATGGGCACTGGCCCACAGTCAGCTTTCTGACCGCCTGGGGAGTAGTGTGAACAACCCCCAGGCTCAGAAACAATAGCAGTCCATTGTAGGGAGCGGTGTCACCTTCCGCATGCTGGAAGCCACTCAGGGTGTTAGCCCAAAACGCGAGCGTCAAAGGCGAAGCTGCTTTTGGTGGGCAAATCGAATAGGGATAACACTCCAGAGGGGCTGCCCTTTTTTCAGGTGGGCAGGCTGGAGACCGGGACAGAGAGGGAAACCCAGATCCCACACCAATTTTCCTGTGGGTGTGTAGCCACACCTCTAGGGTGGGCTACTAAGCTCCTAATAGCTGAAGAAGGGTGCCGACATCTTGGGAGTGGGCAGAATACTGCACCCCGGGATTGTTAGGTGCAATGCACTGCCGGAAAGATGTCACCAAAAGGAAGGGGACCTGATAGCCCATTGGCTAGTGATTGCGTGGTCCCCTCATTGCACTTTCCTGAGATAAATATGGCAGCTGGACCTCAGATCATGTCGGAACGGGAACAAGGACCGAAGAAGGACTGCCCTGCTGTCTCCTGGACTGCACAATGAGAGGCTGCACCGTCTGCTAGCCCACGGTGCAGCAGGTGCAGTGAAGCAAAGAGAGGACTGTGGCTGGGGGAAAAGTCATGCCCTAGCCCCAAACCAAAGGAGTGACTCAAAGTAACCGTTAACTGACCCCCTGGATCCCACACCGAGGTCACCACAGTCCAGCTCAAGTAGCCCACATCGGCAAGTTGCTAGCCACCGCAGAAGATTTGCTGCTAGCTGCCGTTGGGTGCCTCAAAAGACCGATCCTCGATGAACAAAAGTTGCACCCTTGTCAGCCGGACCCCGGAGTGCCATCAGAGCCCAAATAGGTCGCCCAAGAGTGACACTAGCCCTTCTCAAAGATTTAGCTGTGACCGCTGTATACGGAGACCCCTAGCCCAGCCGCAGCTTGCCTTCTACAGTCTTGAAGAGGACTTCGTTGGACCCTGATCTCTGTGGCGAAATTCGCCCCACATGACCCGTCGACCATGGAACCACAGCAAAAGCATGCACCCCCATCGACCGCACAGCAAATGAAGCATCCTTGAGCATCTTTCCATCCTGTTTCCTCACCATCAAGAACACTCGATTAATGTCTGTGGTGGTTGTGTTGTAAAGGTTGGAACTGGACTGGAAAAACTCCGGTGACCAGGTAACATTCCAAATCTATCCCATTGACTCCACAGACCTTCTCCCCAGTCGGATTTGGTCACCCAAGCTGGGTCGGAGTAGCCAAACTAACTTTTACAAACTTCAAAAGTTTGCAAACTTTATATTGACCCTTGCTTGTTCGTGGGTGCATTAAAAAGTGATACAACAATATGTACATCCGGAACCCTCCGGTGGATTTTGCTCATCAAGGACTCTAAAAATTCACAAAAATATACATTCTTTTTATAAATTGGTGTGATTCTTACGTGTTGTGTGGCTTTCTAATTTCGGTGTTTGGTACTGTTAAATGCTTTACACTCAGTTCCTTTGCCCAAGCCTTGCTGCTCGAAGGCATAGCTACCCAGGGGTAAGCTGAAGGTTGTTCGAATGAGCCTGACTGGACCCAAGACAAGTTTTTGCAAGTGTATTTCAAGGAACAGCAATACCATATAATACACCCAAATCCTCACACTAAGTTATTGTGAAATTTTAGGTACCATTTCTTAGACGCATCATTTAGTAAAATGTGTTGATGCGTGCTAGTATTTACAAAAAATATACATAATCGAAATTCAGTGTAACCAGTTTCAACAAAATTATGGAAAACAAAAATAAACCAGCATTAGTAAAACCAATAGGTCAGATATTGGTCAGCGTTTTGGTTTTGTCAATGAGTGTCTTGTTTTGACATGGTTTGTGCAAAACTTTTTTGTTATGGAAGCTGCCATGCCCTCACCATTATAACAAACATTGGCAAAAAGCACAAATATATTTTGGTCTTAAAAAGTACACATTGCCACAGTAGCCCCTGGCACTGAACAAAACTAGTTTGTGTGACAAGAAAGTATCGAAATTTAAGTGAAAATTGGCCCATCAAATAGCGGAGCCAGTAAACTCTTATGTTTACCTGGGATTTTAGCTAGACAAGTACAGCACATAAACAAATAAACAACATATACACAAATTAATTCAAAAGCAATGACAAAAAAATCCTTAAAAGGATTCGTACAAATCTACGGAGGACTAGCAATCAGGCCCACTTTACCTGCAGTAAGGTCAAAATTGATTTCACTCTTGACCTGTGCCTCAATAATACTAAGCGAGAACAAGTGGATAAAATAGATACTATCTTTATCAAAATGTTTGCCTTCTATTCAGCTTAGGAGATTCAACTCCTCATGCAGTGATTCAACTAATTTGAATTAAATCTTCCATCAATCCAGTTGGTTTATGTGTTCCCCCAAATTTTATTTTTTCTGAGACTGTGCTTCCGCTAGTGCAGAAACCTTGAGAGGTTTTATCTATCATGAGCTGACGCAGAATCCTGGAAGCAATTTTCCTCTTTTTCAGACTCAAATTACCGCCTCCGCCAAAGTCCATAATTTACCATCATGACAGTATCTCTTGGCTATGCCAAAATCTACCAGCAAACACGTCAATAGGAAAGGCCTACAGGAGTCCTACCGAATAAGCGATCTACTAAAAGCAACCGAATACAAAAACAAATGGCACCTCTTAGAATCGTATTTCCAATGCAATCACCAATATATTGACTCCAATTTAGAGGCCAAAGCAAAGGTTTCACTTACTATATGTCCCCCTAAAAATGTTTGAAGGGTCAGGGAACTTCAGTTCTCACTTTTCTCAATGCAGAGTTTGCAACTATCCAAAAGAGACTCTAGAAAACATCTTATGCCTCCGACCGAGCTTAAATGAAGTATGCACTAAACATCTACTACCAGCTTTCGGGAAGTCCTCACTCCAAACAGTAAAAGAGGCCATTTCAGCCTGTTTAGCAGCACAACCGAGCGCTATTATTGAGAACTTGACAAGATTCTTCGACAGATGTTATGAAAGACTACAATTGAAAGATCTTGTAACTATAGAATCCATCAAATAACTGTTTAAATACCCTTAACTGAATATTAATGTATTTTGGCATCAGAAGACCAATAGGACAATGCATATTCACATCACCCTTCCACGATTTTAACAAATAATGTTGACATTTTATAATTCCTGTACCCAAGAGACTGAGTGGGTCAGGCCATTAATTAATTTAACTCATCTCACAGAAGAATGCTGGTGTACTTAAAAAAACAAATGCAAATTTGATCCGATGGCTTTATGTATATTGTAATCAATTTTAAAAATGCATACAAAAATTGTATTTACTTACTCAGTGTGCAGATATGCTACTTGTAAAAAAAGCAGAACGTCACACACAGTGAAGTCAGCCGATAGAGAGAGAGATAGAATTTTAATAAAAACAAAAGTTCTTGATTAACACCAGCCCTAATTAGGGGCCCAATTTTAAAGAAAGTCACAAAAGTGCACCATGGTATATGTCCTTCCATTAGTGCAGATTTACGGCTTTCATGAATTCACAAGAATTTACAGAAGTAGGCCAAGAAACCGTACTCCTAGAAAAAATTTATGAACTGCATTTTAGCGTGAGCAAATATCCATGTGTAGATTAGCTCATGTGAAAATCTGTTGAGTGTTTACAAGTTCTTTCCCTCCAACCACTTTTTTCCAACCCTGGAAGAAGTTTTATTTCTGCCCTTTTCCGGAGTAAATTTCCAACCTTTCTCAGTATGGGAAAAGATAAGAGAAGAGCTCTAAAACATGGAACTTAGTGGGTTTGCACCAGTATGCAGATCTTTCAAAAGGTGTAAAAATAGTGAAGTTTCTGGTATTCAAACCCTACTATAGTATGAGCCCTGGCATAATCGGGGAGGCTAGTATCAGAGGTCTTATATAATGAGATTGGTGCCATAATATGTAGCTGCACTACACTGCACCAAAAGAACAAGTGTTTGTTTTTTACAAGATAGGTAGATTTATGAAGCACTACCACACTAAGGATCCAAGGGAGACAATCCCAAAAGAGAGCGTATTACTCCCTATATATACATGAAACTCACTGAGCTACGCTCTACTTAGGTAGGGGGTTGTGTGTTAGAAATAAGGGGAAGTGATCCTTTATAAGGACGAGAACCCTCACTCACCCAAGGGTGACATGTTTCATCATTGGGCTCCCTCCTCACATCGGGCCGCGTGGTCCCAGATGTGGGCTACAACTCTCCACCTAGTGTAGTGGGTGGAGAGGAGCTGAGGTGTTTTGAGTGGGGGATGCCACTGAGCAGTGTGAGTGAGGAGCAGAGTGCAAAAACAGAATAAGTGAATGATTAAAACTATCTCAAGGGCTCAGTGTCTTTATTCAGTAGTGTCCTTGGATAGGGTTAAAAAATGAGAGGACTGGGAGTTCAGAGGAAATATACCCCCTTGGTGGTCAACATGCTTCTGCCTTTGCTAGACTCCAACCGGAGTTCTTAGGCATTCTTCAGGACCAGACTTCAGTACAAGTCACTCTGCAAACAACAACAAAAGTTTTAAAGAATTTTTTGATAAGATGGCTATACTGGCCGTGATCAAGTGCGGTCACCAGAACAGCAGGTAATTAATACACCAACTCCATCTGGTTGAGAAGATACAATTAACCTTTCTACAGCCACATGGTACCCCGCGGCCAGTTGGGCCAATGAGACACAATCCTCAGCCGAGTGAAAGTGTATAGCGGGGGTCCTGGCTGAGGATTGTGTCTCATTGGCCGAACTGGCCGCGGGGTACCATGTGGCTGTAGAAAGGTTAAGTGTATCTTCTTAAACCAGATGGAGATGGTGTATTAATTACCCGCTGTTCTGGTGACCGCACTCGATCACGGCCAGTATAGCCATCTTATCAAAAAATTCTTTAAAACTTTTTGTTGTTGTTTGTAGAGTTACTTGTACTGAAGTCTGGTCCTGAAGAATGCCTAAGAACTCCGGTTGGAGTCTAGCAAAGGCAGAAACATGTTGACCACCAAGGGGGGTATTTTTGCTCTGAACCCCCAGTCCTCTCATTTTTTAACCCTATCCAAGGACACTACTGAATAAAGACACTGAGCCCTTGAGATAGTTTTAATCATTCACTTATTCTGTTTTTTCACTCTGCCCCTCACTCACTTATACTGCTCAGTGGCATCCCCCACTCAAAACACCTCAGCTCCTCTCCACCCACTACACTAGGTGGACAGTTGTAGCCCACATCTGGGACCATGCGGCCCTGATGTGAGGAGGAAGCCCAATGATGAAGCATGTCACCCTTGGGTGAGTGAGGGTTCTCGTCCTTATAAAGGATCACTTCCCCTCAGATTTATGAAACAACCTGTCCCACGGACAAGTAGATATTTTATTAAATTCCACATCCCTGTAAGTAGCTAAAAATGAACAATCAATGACTGACTAGACTACCTCCAACACTTGGTTATATTACTCGATATTTGTATAGTACATTATTCACATATTACTCAGCCTCTAACTGCTTTTTACAGACTTTGTTCTGAGTTTGTGCTCCATCCAGCAGAGTTTTCCTACTCAGGGAAATTCATTTCCAAACCACATTTAGTGTGGATGGGTGGTGAATGTTATTCTTATGATGTGTTCCATAGGTGGGGTTCCATAGGTTGGAGTGGGTCCTGCAAATTTAGTCTGTGTGGTGGTTCATAGTGAGGATTCTGATTCTGCAGCCCAATTGGCACTGATGTTTGACTGACACAATGTTGGTTCAGATGAATCTCTCGCTTCTAGCAGATCTTGTATTCATCTAAGAGTTGTGTTGTTGAAGCAAGAAAATGTACAGTGGTGGCTTTACTAACTGATTTTGTCAGAGAGTTGGACCTTAGACCTTGGAAGTGGGTTAGTATCTAGTCGCAGAATGGTGCCTAAGGTCTTTTACCACTGTTGGGTAGATACTTTTAGGCTATTCTTTGATGTCCTGAGAGTCTGGTGCCATCTCTCATTCCCAGGCCCTGTGCTGATTGAGCACTTGCTAAGTTTATCACTTACCAAGCCCCTGATTCCCATGCACCAAACTCCTAAATTCACCCACGATGTTTCTTTTGGTCATCTCAAAACAATTCTGTGTCAGGAATTCTCCAACTTGTAGGTGTAATTGATAAGATAGTTGTATAGTCTAATGTAAAGTGTGTCACACTACTAAAACTAGAATAGTACATCTTAGGCCATTACACCAATTAATCGTGGGACAATACACTTTTAAAGAAATGTAAGGTAAATAAGTTAACGGTTTATAAAATAAAAATAGCAGAAAGGTAACCATTAAAAAATGATTGCCCCCACCTCCACTGAGACAATATAATGTCGATGATGCAGTGCTCTTGATACAGTGTTACATGGTAGTGGTACTCAATGTGACATAAAACGTATATGTGGCAAGTTGGCTGTTCAAGAGTCAAACAACAGTCTGTGGAGAAAAGGTATTAAAGGACTTTTCTAGTTTAGCGAGGTCTCACTGTACAACTTTCTACATGGGTGCTAAAAGGAACTGTAAGCAGAGCTTGTATGGAAGGCAAGTTCCTCTTCTAGAGGAAGGTGATATAGGAGACCTCTATAGGAACAGAAAGGGAAACGTAGTGAGTTGAGTTACTGCACTTGGTGATAAAGGCAAAGTGGGGTAGGCATGTAAGGGATTGGCTCAAGGTGGTGGTATTAAGCAGAGGAAGGGACATCTTGTGAAAGTCACAGGGGCGAGGATTCGGGGACCAGGTGAAGGTGGTGGGGAAGAAGGAGAGTGCATGAGAGGGGGAAAGGAAAATATAAGAGTAGATAGCAAGGAGGCAAAGAGAACACGGAGAGATAGATAGGAGAATTCAGGAGAAAAATGGGAGACGTGATAAAACAGATGAGAGCAAGATATATAGTCAGAGGAAGAGTTCAAAGGAGAAAAAAGTGAAGGGCTGGAACAGGACAGGAGATAAGAGGATAGAGTATGGCATAGCAGGTGAGCAGAGAGCACGAGGACAGGGGACAAAAAAAAAGATAGGTGAGGGGAGAAGAACACAAAAAGGGAAGATCGAGGGGAAGCTTGAAGGGAGCCCAAGAAAACAGAAAAAGAAGAGAGTCGGAAAGCGTAGGAGAGGGCAAGAAGGGTGGAAAGAAGCAAGAGAAAAAGGTTGCGAGAAGGAAAGGGGAGGGCAGACCAGGAGACAGAGGAAAGAGCAAGAGATGGGAGAGGTGAAGAGTGCAGGAGGAGGAGGAGAGGGAGGGCCAGGAAAACAATAAAAGAAATGAGAAGAGAGAAAAATTAGAAAGCAAGTAATGCAAGGGTATGAGATGGACAAATGAGAACGAGAACGATCTAGGTGGAGGAAAGAGAAAGTTTGAAGACAGTGAGAGGGGGAGGAGGGAAATGGGGAGGACAGCAAGAGAACAGAGGAAATGTAGAGAAAGAAAAGAGAAAGAAGCAGGACATTCAGAACATTTTCAGCATATTTAATTTCGGGCCTCTTGCAAAATTACTTCTAACATTGGCAAAACTTCTTCTTACAGACTGCAACCACAATAAAAAATAAAATCTTCAATTTAAATGAAGATATGAATATCAACAAAGCATTTGCTATTCTGAAATGGTACTTGTGAATATGTAAACAAGACTTAGTAATGAACATTGGATCTGTACAAAACAAAATTCAACATTTGAAGGCAACTTTACAGGCAGAGCTTTGGCCAAATGCTCCCCTCAAATATTCTTGAAATTAATGGCACATGGTGCATGTAAAGGTATAATCAACAGCAAACCTTATCAAAACATTGACAGCATTCAGAAACCTCAAGAGGGGAATTTAAGGGGGAGAGGGATCTCGAAACGTTTATTTCCCACTTGAAAACAGGGGCAAACAGTTACTTCTAAAGGATATTGGACTAGTAGTATTGAAACATTTTCATTCCTTGATTAAAGAATGTAGGACTTTAGTTAAGAATACAAAGGCAAACTGGATATTGCCAGTTTCACATGGCCAGGTATTCACATGCGTATTAACAGGTATTGACAGTTTCACATGTGCATGGGTCTCAGTGGCCTTCAGCTGGTCCAAGGTCTGAGTCATGACTAAACTCCACAATGTGCTTAGTTTCACTTTGGGTGTGTAGCAAAATTTAGGATTGGGCAGTCCCTTTTGTGCCTTCAGCTTGGAGTGTGTGTGTGTGTGTGTGTGTGTTGGGGGTGGTCGAGAGAGTATCCTAATTTTACTCCGCTTGAGGTTCAGATATGATGGCCATTTGGGCGCAGGTACAGTCTTCCCCACTGGGAAAGGTCACAGACAGTCCAGTAAGGACCAAGCACATCCAGAAAGAGGCAGGTTATCTATAATAAGACATACACTGCTCTCATTTACCCATGACCAACACATTAGCTGACTAAGGAGTCGGGTCAGGCTGGAATCAGGACCGACTGCAGCACTGCCAGTTTCCCAAATGTGAAGCGGCTTTGAGGCTGCCTACAGTACTATCTGGTAGCACAGTTGGCTTTTGACATGTAATTGTGTCAATGACTGGTAACTCAGTTCAGCTCAAACTAATCATGTGTGCTAGATGGGAGTCAGACCTGGAGAGCCAAGTCTATTCAACTTACAAATAAGCAGTCCAGCATGTGGTGTGCAGAATTGACACCATATATTTTTTCATCACACTAAGGTACCTCCGACACATTTTTCAGAGCCATAGACCAAGAATAGGTATTTCCATTCACAATAAAAGACAGGTAAAGATTGCACAAGTTGAGTAAACATACAAGTAACAAGCAAAATCCATTGACAAGGGTCAGATAGCGGAAACTAGGGGGCACCTTTATGGCTCTCTTCAACGTTTTAGTCAGGCCGTTAGTGGACTGCACACCTCTAAAGGTGATGCCTCTTTTATTACCACTTGCCTCCTCTACCCAAAATCAGTGTGGACTAAAACAAGTGATGCACAAGATAGAAAGAAAAACATACCATGTTACTCGTCAATACCAACTGAGCAGGAATCAGGACCCAGAGCTGACCAAAACAGCGAAGGAAAAGAGACAGAAAAGGAAGGGCACATTAGAAATGAAATCAGAATAGAATGACCCACACAGCAGAAAATACCTACCAAAAAGCATTTTATTTTCTAGATTAGATCAATGGCAAAAGAGCAAATGTACAATTGCTGCCTGAAAGAGAAGTACACCTTTTCTACATAATCTAAATATGAACTTTGATCGGCTCAACTAACCTACATACAATACTGGGTACCTCATTACAACTGGGGCCTCATTCCCCAGGATACAAAAGGACTCAAACTGATCACTCACACATTGAAGGCCTTTGCCTCAAATACAGAATTGTACTGGTACCCTGATTCCTGTAGTGAGATACATCAAGTCACAGGTGCTAATGCAATTTGTGGGACAGGTGTTATGGGATACTTGTTACAAGCACATGGCGCCATGTAAGAGGAATTTCAGACGATTTTTGTAGATATCTAGAAATACTGAAGGTCATGATAATCAATGACAGAAATGCAGGAGCAAATCCATAAATTTGATGGGGGCAACCAAACACAGATAAAGGGTAAAGGAGAGAGCATAAAGTTAAAAAAAAAAAAACACTGAACTGACACGAGGCAATTTAAAATAAGAACAGACATGAAGGAATAGCTAAAACAGTTTATCAATAGTAAAAAAAATTAAAATCAAGGGAAAAGTACCAAACATTAGATTTGGTAGAAAGCAACAAAATTGAGAGAGCAAAGGGAAGCAACATCATAAAAAATCAAAAGCAAAAGAGAAACACAATATATACAAAGCCAATGAGAAAGTGAAACCGAAGTAACAACAAAAACCCCAAACTCACCACACAAGTGCTCAGTGGCAGACTACACCAAGACCAACTGGTCTCATTTATCCAATTTACTACAGCCCTACCAGGATGGAATATGCACAGAATTAAAGAGATGACACATGGATCAATGTAAATGTAGGCAACTAACGATGTTGGGAGAAAATTTTAAAAGAAAGTTTCATATATAGGTTTGAGTGCAGACGCTGGCATATTTATAGAATTTACAAAGACTTCCACAAAAAACTCTGATCAGGTGAAACCGTTGCAGTTTTCCAGATGAATTTCTAGAAAACTTTGGTCAATTTATAATAATGTTCCTGAAAAGCCATTTTCACATTCAGTACAGTGATTGCACTGCAATGAATTGCCTGTCTATGCATTTCTACTCAAAGGCAAATCATTATTCCGCTTGGAGAAATCCCTTCTTCTAATACCCACCAATTTCAGTAGTGTTCTCTTCCCATTCCCTCCTTGGAAAGGAATTTGTCACTTGCCCTAGACACAAGTAAGTGTCAAAACATTACCAAGGTGAAAACGGACGTTTGTGGACACCCACAATATCACGAGTTTGTGGGTGCTCAGTGGGAGGACTATTCAGCCACCATGGAAGTACTATATGGCTCACAACCATGAGCAATAAAGGATCAGCTCACTGGTGGCACATTTATGTCACCAAGGCAGTATTATATCAAGTTCCGGAGGAGTAGTAGTAGTTGTATGACTTTAAAAGATTTTTTACTTAAAATCATAAATGTACACACAGAAGTAAAAACAATCATAAAAGAGAAAATAACTTGTTGTATAATAACAAGATGCATCCACGAAAATAAGAAAATGACAGTATGTGTAACGAAAGCTTACTGTTCCACAAAGGCTGAGCAACAGTACATATAGCCAACATGGCTTAACCCCCAACTTATCAACATCCTCTCAGGGAGCGATATTTAAAGTGCAAATGCAAAAACATTTCTTAGGACAAACTTAAGACTCCAAAGAACATTCAAAGCAAAAATATAAAATCCACATGAACATACTCATTGCCAATGTAATATCCCAGATAAAAAACGTGACAGAAAAAACCCAGACATTATGTGTGGGTAAGAGTTGTAAAAACAAAAATGCAGGACGTTTATAAGGCCTCTCATGAACATAGTAATGGGCACCCAACCCCAAATTTCACATCCAAAACTTGCTTTGGGGACACATTCGGCATTTTAAACATTAAGCATTGCCTTAATCTTATAATGCCCAAGCCTTTGCAAAAATTCATTAATACTATAAGTGGTCCTCTTAAAAGTCATATTTTTATTGAGCAATGGTTTCCAATTCAAATGAGAATCAAGTAAGATGTCTAGATAAGTAAAATGCTCAACCCTGCTGATAAGGTGACCCTTAACCATAAATATTTTATGTGGTGTTTTTAGGACCAACCACCATGACATGGGATTTGGTTTAGTTTGTTGTGAGGTCGAGACCATCCATGAAACTAACAAAAAGGTCAAGGAGTTGCTGCAAACCCTTGGCCGTAAGTATGACTAAGACTGCATATCAGCATATAAGAAGGCAGGCAGCAAGCAGCCACCTGCACTCAAAAGTCCATCCCTAGTTCAGTTCAAACGGATTCCAGCCGATTAATATACAGGATAAGAAGAAAGGGGGCGAGGATACAGCTTTAGCTAACCCCTCTCTTTAAACTGAAGTGCTGAGTGCATTCTCCATTACACCATACATCAAATCCCATAGACAACAGCACGACCCAGAGCTTAGCTCTATTAACCCTATCAAACGTCGAGCTGAGGCCCATAAAGGCCAAGTAAATTGCACCACCCTTTGCCCTTCTAAATTTAGAGATTATCAAATGTAGATCCAGATTTTATTCAATAGTTCTCCGCCCTAGCCTGAACCCATATTGAATCTCAGATCAAATCTTCTGTTCTTTTGCCCAGGTAGTATGATGGCCCAGTGGCACCCCACCTATGATTTTAAACTCAATATCCACCAAAGAAATAGGTCGGTAACAGATGGATTCCATTCTATTCTCCTTATTAAATATAGGCAAAATCACCAATTGAAGAGCTACGAATGGCTGCATTAATATGCTGGGTCACTATTGGTGCCCATCCCTCTCCGTATATAGATATGGCCGCAAAATGTTCCATCCAGGCCACTGTAGTAATGGCTGAAACTTGCTCAGAAACCTGGTCTACGCGAAACAGAGGGTGATTCACTACCCTCCAAAAAGCTGCACTATCCTGGGAAGCACAGGTCCCCAAGGAGGTTGTCCCACATCTCCTTTTTCAGAATCCTTTTTTGATCCCTGCATGCCAAACGATAAGTGGCCCTGGCCTTCCTCACCTCTTCCCAGTTACGGGGATGCTTTTGCAAGGACACCATTAGCTGTCTATGGGCCAGTGAGCATTTTTTGTCAAACCACATATGGGGAGGTGCCAAGGAAACTGTACTAGCCAAAGTAAGGGCAGTCTTAATGCAGTCAGACAAACTAGAGAAAGCTGCCAAGATGCGAACATCGGCAGCTTTCTCATCAAGACGACTTTAAAGTTCCGGTTGACAGGAGTATAGCAAATAATAGTTAAAATCAGCTGGTATAACTATGCCTGATTTTAACCTTCACCCCTGATTTTTTTAGACTAACTTCTTCCTTAAATAAGCTCTCATTATGAAGATGGCGATTGGGTGAGACGTGGCAGACTGAGCTCCGCGAGCCCAGACCACTGCTCACCATCCTACAGGGCTCACAGACACTGGTGAAGCCTGAAGCTTACCCCGCGGTGTCTTTAGAGACTGTGGGGTGGGGAAGCGACCTTGTGCAGATCTCCGCAATACAAGGGTTTTGGCCAAATTGGAGCAAGGCCTGCAGCCGTTACCTACGCAGCGCGCTGCCGCAGAGGCGGGACCGCACCCGCACTAAGCCTCTCGATTTCTTCAGCCGGGTGAGCTCAGACACCAGAGGGGGATCGCGCCCACTACTACAGTGGAAGACCGGGCGCTGCTGGTGAGATCACTGTGAACTGTCGGGGGTTGGTGCACACTGCGCTGCGCTACTTGACCGCGCTGGCGCCTGACCTACTGTTGGGGCTGCGACGCCCAATCCACACTGTGTCTCTTTGGATGACTGCTCATGCCCTGCAGTAGGCACAACAGATGTATCCTGCTCTTTCCCCCTTACCCCACCTGCCTCTGACATTGTCCTCCACTGCCTAATACATGGGGGGAGAATAGGGACATTTGTGATTACCATGCTGAGCCTGCAGCTCTGCTCACCCCACAGCGGATCAGGGCTGCGAGCTGTAGGTCCTGGCCCTGTCCTTTTTTGTTGCATACCGCTGCCAGAGGGGACCTGCACTTGCTGTATGAGAGCCCCAAGGCCGCACCTCTCAGTCACACTAGAGGTGCTGGGAGCGACGAACAAGTTACTTACCTTCGGTACCCCTGAGTGTCGGTACGTGGCGACGGTTGACTCCGCGTCCGTCGTTGGCGTCGTGACTGCTGGGATGACGTCGCGGTGTCTATTTAGACGCCGCCCCTGCGCGCTGACGTCGGTTCTAACACAACTTTCCACGCCAGAAGCGCAGAGCCATGCAAGACACTGACCACTGGTGCACAAAACTAGGGCCCTGAAAGGGAGTCCCTTACACTAGAATTCAGTTTGCAGAACGGGGAGGATGGGTGAGGCGGTAAGAAATCTATAACTAATATATGTCTCTTATAGATATATCATTACCGAAGGTAAGTAACTTGTTCATCTGGTTCATTCCTTACCTTAGAATAGATACCCCAGCAATGCCAACCCCAGAGGTGGGTCTGCCAACCAAGTTCACACCAGAAAATCCTGGAGAACAGAACGGCCAAAGTAGCCGTCTCTCCGGACTTGGCTATCCAGGCAATAATGTTTGGTGAATGTGTGCAGTGATGTCTACGTGGTTGCCTGGCAGATGTCAATGAGCAGGACCCCACATCCCAAAGCAGTAGTGGCTGCTGTGGCCCTGGTAGAGTGGGCGTGCAGTCCCACTAGAGGCTCCTTTTTCGCCAAGGAGTAGCCGATTTTGATGCATAGGACAACCCATCGACAGATGGTGCGTTTTTGTGCAGCCCGACCTTTCTTGGCGCCCACATAACCAACGAAGAGTTGATCGCCCACCCGGAAATCTTTGGTGGGGTCTAGATAAAATGACAGTGCATGTTTAGGATCCAGACGGTGGAGTCTCTCCTCCTCCTTGGAAGGGTGCGGAGGGGGGAGAAGGTGGTCAAAGTGATGGTCTGCCCTATGTGGAAAGAGGTAACCACTTTGGGCAGAAAAGAGGGCCTAGTGCGAAGGACAACCTTGTCCGGATAGACTGCAAGAAAAGGAGGCTTGGAAGATAGAGCCTGAAGCTCACTCTCCCTGCGAGAAGAGGTGATGGCAAGCAGGAAAGCCGTCTTTAAAGTAAGGAGTCGAAGAGGACAGTTATGTAGTGGCTCAAATGGAGCACACATAAGATAGGTTAAGACAAGATTCAAGTCCCACTGGGGCATTATGACAGGAGAAGGAGAAAACAGATGAGTAATGTCCTTTAGAAATCTATTTACAATAAGGGACTTGAGAAGAGAAGGCTGATCAGGAAGGCGAAGAAAGGCACTATGGCAGAAAGGAAGCCTTAAGAGTGCCCAGGACAGAGCCCTGCTGGGCCAAGGAAAGTTTGAACAAGAGTACCTCAGAAAGAGGGGCAGAAAGGGGATCCACAGCCTTTGCTGTGCACCATGCCACAAACGTGTTCCATCGACAGGTGTATACCGTGTTAGTGGAGGGACGCCTGGCTGCCAAAATGACAGTACAGACTTCGGGCGGAAGTTCAAACGCTGTCAACTGCCGCCGCTCAATCTCCACGCAAGGAGGTGGAGGCTGGACAGGTTCGGGTGGAGGACCGTCCCCTGCTGCTGCGACAGAAGATGCTCCCGAAGAGGCAGTCTGATCAGAGGATCGATGGCCATGCTCAAGAGCTCGGGGTACCAGACTCTTCATGCCCAGTCCGGAGCCACAAGAGTGACTTGGACCCGGTCGCGCTTGATCTTCTTCAGCACTCGGGCAGAAGTGGTACCGGCGGAAAAGCGTACAGGAGGCCGCAATTCCACTTGCGACGAAAAGCGTCGCCGAGCGAGTGCCGCCTTGGAAATTCCAAGGCGCAGAACTGCTGACACTGCGCGTTCTCTTTGGTGGCGAATAGATCTAACGAAGGCTCTCCCCTGAAAAAGACCTTGCACCACCTCCGAGTGAAGACGCCATTCGTGATTCATCATGCACAGACGGCTGAGCTCGTCCGCTCTGGCGTTCAGAGAACCCGCCAGGTGTTAAACCACCAGGGACATGCCCTGATGTTTCACCCATGTCCAAAGGCGAAGAGCTTCTTGACACAGGGTCCACGACCCCACCCCGCCCTGTTTGTTGCAGTACCACATGGCGGTGGTGTTGTCCGTGAACACCTGCACTACTCTTCCTTTGATAGAGGGAAGGAATGCTTTCAGTGCCAGACGAATCGCCCGGAGTTCTAAAAGGTTGATGTGGAGTCCGGACTCCGCCGGAGACCAGAGTCCTCTGATCTCCGCCTCTCCCCGGTGGCCGCCCCACCCCAGGATTGACGCATCGGTCACCACAGTCAGCTCTGGGTGAGTAAGGGAGAGGGACCTGCCCCAGACCCAATCTTGGTTTGTTAACCACCACTGCAATTGTGTGCAGTCCCCTCCGAGATCTGGACGACGTCGGAAAGGTTGCCCTGATGGTGCGCCCACTGGAACTTCAGGTCCCACTGCAGAGCCCGCATATGCCACCTGGCATGATCCACCAGCAGGATGCAGGAGGCCATGAGGCCCAGCAGCCTCAGGGTCAGTCTCATCAAAATCCGGGATAGAGGCTGAAACATCGGTATCATAGCCCGAATATCCCGGACTCGCTGTTCGGGAGGATAAGCCCGAAACTGCGCCGTATCCAGAACCACTCCACTGAGAAGGAGCTTCTTCGAGGGAATCGGGTGTGACTTCGGCATGTTGATAGTGAACCTCAGCGAATGCAGGAGGCCTGCCGAGTCTGGAGGTGGGAGACGACAGCCTGGGGCGAGCTCGCCTTCAACAGCCAGTCGTCGAGATTGGGGAAGACTGGAACCCCTGATCTGCAAAGATGAGCTGTGACCTCCGCCATCACTTTCGTGAACACCTGAGGGGCGCTGGTAAGGCCAAAGGGGAGCACGGTGAACTGAAAATGCTCGTGACCTACCGTGAACTGTAGGTAACGCCTGTGGGCTGGCAGGATGGGGATATGGAAATACGCGTCCTGCAAGTCTAACGCTACTATCCCGTCTCCAGGGCAGACAGGACCTGAGCCAATGTGAGCATCTTGAACTTCTCCTTCCGGAGGAAGCGGTTGAGGGCCCTGAGGTCTAAGATAGGACGCAGGCCTTTGTCCTTCTTGGGCACCAGAAAGTAGAGGGAGTGGCAGCCACGTCCTACTTCTGGCCCAGGGACCCTTTCGATAGCTCCCTTGGCCAAGAGAGCTGCAATTTCCTGGCGGAGAAGGGCCAAGTGATCCTCCGGAATGCGATGGAAGGATGGTGGCATGGAGGGAGGGGTAGTCTTGAAGGGGAGGGAGTAGCCCCTTCCGACTATCAGCAAAACCCACCTGTCCGACGTGATGGTGTGCCAGTGGGGGAGGTGATGGCGAATCCTGCCACCCACTGGCCTCTGGTGGCCCTGAAAGGTCGGACTAGAGGGTTTGGAGGCTGCTCCCGGGGGGTTATAGGTAGACTGGCCCACCCGCTGGCTCCCAGATCTGCGAGGTCGCTGGGTCCCACGTCCGCAGCCACGCACAGGCTGGGCAGCTTGGGGGAACCGGTGGCTAGACTGGGCCAAACGTGGTGGGGCACCCCTTCAGTAGCCATGAAAAGGGTGAAAAGCAGACTGCGTGGGGCGAGAGGTCACCGCGAGGCCCAAGGATCTGGCCGTAGCCCTAGAATCCTTAAAGCACCGAGTCTGCCTTATCACCGAAAAGGCGACGGCCATCAAAGGGCATGTTCAGTAAGGTGGATTGGACATCCCCAGAAATACCAGACATCCTCAACCAGGCGAAGCGCCTGAGGGCTACTGACGTGGAAATCGTTCTGCCCAGTAAGTCGGCGGTATCCAGCCCACATCGGATTGTGAATTTGGCTGCGTCTCTACCCTCTGCCACTGCGTGGGTGAGAACGGCCCGGGCTTCCTCTGGGCACTGTGGCAGCTTTTGCGCAACTGTATCCCAAACTGTATGGGTATAACGGGCCAAGAGGCATGAGGTATTCACAGACCGCAGCGCTAAGCTGGTGGAAGAAAACATCTTCTTCCCAAGATGGTCCAGCTTCTTGGATTCCCCATCTGGGGGAGCAGTAGGGAATGTGCCCTTAGAAGACGAGGCTTGGACCACCAAGCTCTCGGGGGTCGGGTGTTGGGAGAGGAAAACATTTAACTGCCAGTGCCCACCTCTGCTGGGTCTTCCACTTTCATCACCACACGGAGATCCTCTACAGATTTCGCTAAACACAATGTAGTGTGTCTCTTACAATATACAGGCTTGTGGATTTTGGTGAGAGCCACGACTCGCGCTCCATCTTCTCTGCAGATGCACCAACCCCGCCGGTGGGCCCCATGGTTCGCCCCAAGCCAGACAAGCATGCAGCGAGCACATCTGATGATGGGGTGCGGCTGGGGGGGGAGGGGGGCACTCGCTGGACATATCACTGGAGCATGTTCTCAGACCATTCACGAAATATTGATGAGATCTTCCACGCAGTCTTGGATATTGAATCCTCCCAGGAGCCGAAAATATATGCCTTGGGGATTGATATGGCCTAATACGAGAAGATCATAAAAAGCTGAAAGTTTGGGTGGAGGCCAGAGTCCACACTGGCTGCGCTCAGACAGACTGTCAACGAAGCAGACTCTGGAATTAAGAAGTTCCAGGAAAGTGTGCTACCTTAAGAAGCGGGTCAAGGACCACAAGGGCCGTTCCCTCCGGAACAACATGGGAATTGTGGAGCTGCCAGATCAGATAGAGGGCCCCAGTATGAAACTTTACCTTGAGAAGTGACTCTCGCAGACTGATTTAGGGGGAACATGTTCAACCTTCTTCTCAATGGAGCGGGCCCACAGGCCGCCCTTGTGCACTTCTGAGGCCAGTGGTAGCTCGCCTCTAACTACAGAGGCTGGGACCATATACTGCAGGTGGCATGTGCGAAGGGGCCCTGGGCAATAGACAACTCCTCCGGGAACATTCTTCCGGATTACACCACAGATGTTCAGAAACGCAGGGCCTCGTTGATAGATGCAAAGAGGCAACTCCGCGACCTGGATATAAAATACGCCTTGCAATTTCCAGCCACCCTAAAGATCATGCATGAGAGTCGCACCATCTTTTGTGCAACTCCAGTGGAGGCATGGACCTGGCTGGAAGGTTGGGGTGCTGCTGAGTCGCCCGGGAACAAGGGCGACAGAGGCAGCTGGCAGGTGAACAGGTGTCGTAGGCCCAGAGGTAGAGAGCAGAAGACGGAACCTACGAAGGAACAGGCAGCCAGGGAGAGGGCCCAGGCAGTAGCACGTGCAGAATGACACTGCGCATCAGCATCACCTTACCCTCTTTTGGACAAGGACGAATGAGTGGACCACGCTCGAAAGAACAGCGACCTGGCCCGGGCAGACGCTCTGCTGCGGTGGGGGGCAGCTCTCACCCCTATGTCGGCAGAAGACTTGCTCTAAACTGCTCATATCGGTCTTCTGTTAGGTTGCCCAAGATATCTCTCGACAACTGCCCTCATTGTGCGTGTGGCCCCACTTACTGGGAGCACTGTAAGTAGTAGTAGTAATTTACATTATTCGGTTATTACAACCATCAAAGTGTTCAGCAAAACAATCAAAACTTTAAAATAACAATACAAAGACAGATCACATTATTGCCACATGCACCATTATCAGTCAGGGCTAAAACTGTAAGCACCCCCAGACCAGGCAGAATATAAATCGTTTCAAGTGCCACTTCCAATGCAAAATGTGCAATAGTGTTAAAAACTAAGCAATAAAAAATAAAGCATAAATAAAACAAATGTATATATACAATGAAGGCAACAATATATAGTATCTACCCTCATCAGGGACATACTAAGCGA
Source organism: Calotriton arnoldi (assembly GCA_963921515.1). NCBI lineage: Eukaryota > Metazoa > Chordata > Amphibia > Caudata > Salamandridae > Calotriton > Calotriton arnoldi. The sequence goes on from CAWUFW010003242.1 coordinate 144,835, forward strand.
TAAAAATAGAGCATAGGTAAAACAAATGTATAATACAGTGATAGCAGCAGTATATAGTATCTACCCTCATCAGGGCCATACCCAGGTTTTAAAGTGCCGAGTGCTTCAAAATCAGTATATAAAACTAGGCTCCAATAAAAGTGCCATAAGATCAATACAGAAGAAAGAGTTCATTATTACAAATAAGTGATAAAATAGAGCTCATAATCATTACACTGGTTTAGTTTTAAAAATTGCATTGCGTTTGTACCAAACTGCCTCTAGAAATTTACTAACCGCTACGACAGTTCTGGGAGAGAGATCAGTCGTTAAGATCCTTAGGGCTATTTGATAACGTGTAATCCCCAGTTCTCGACAAATAGGAATAATCCACCTCCTACGAGGGGAGGAGTACTCTGGGTAGAAAAATAATAGATGAGATTCATTTCCGACACACAGATTACACATTGGACAAGACAGTGTTGACTGCTATATTCCATTTGTGGGTAAACGATCTTACAGGTAGTGTCCCCAGACGAAACCGTATAAAAAGACTTTTAGGAAAAGCAGAGGGTATAAAATCCAGGTATTCCTCTAGTAATGGGATAGATTTAAAATCAAGAATTTTATTGGTCAGAGATCCTACAGAACTTCTACTTAATATACCTTTGTTGATAAAATCCCAGTATGTGGTTTTAGGTAGGTGTATATCATTTTTCTTTAATTTGGTAGGATCAGCCCAAAATCTATAGAGACCTAGCTTTCCCATCCATGAAAACACATGTTTGATCCATGGAAGCGATCTAGCACCTGGTAGATTAAGAACTTCACTCAGGGAATCCCTATAGTCAGCAAGCTCTGGTGTACACCAGAGACGGACCCAGTAAACCAATATTTTCAAGGCCACCAAATCAGTTACTTTTTTTAGTCCCAGTTCTATATACAGTGGGATAAGGGGTGTACTATGAGGAAGACATAATACTTTACTAACAAAGCTATTTTCTACCAGTGCCAAGGGCTGAGCATCAACATAACCCCAAACTTCAGCCCCGTAAAGAGCAGCCCCTTGCACCTTGGCACAGTAAATCTCCAGAACTGGGGATACTACGTGAGACACCGTTCTCTTTTGCGTCCTCAGGATGGCATTTGACCTATGCTCAATAAGGAGTTTACTTTTCGTAATCTGGTCTAGCCACTTAAAACTGTCCATGAATCGTACTTTTAAGTAATCAAAATTGTCAACCCTCTTGAAGACCTCATTGCCCACCCGAAAAGTTTTTTTGCCTTTCTTGGCCCCCTTGCCCAATATCATAAATTTAGTTTTTATTAACGTTGAGCTCAAGTCCCCTCTCATTACAAAAGCCTAAAAATGTGTTTACCAGGGTTTGCAGACCCATGGGAGACTTTGAAATGAGTAGTGAATAGTCGGCAAATAATAAGATCGGTACCTTCTTATTATTCAGCATTCGGGAGTCATTAACACAATTTTCCAAAACCTTGACCGCATCATTTAGGTAGAGAGAAAACAATGTAGGGGCGAGTACACAGCCCTGCCTAACTCCCCGCTCCATTGGAATACGTTCAGTCAGTTCACCACTTGGTCCCCAGCGTACCTGGGCATAATTATTCTCGTGTAACTTACTCAGTAGATGTACAAGGTCGCTGGGGGCACCTATGTTGAGTAGGACCTGCCACAAGTTAGAATGGGGGATGAGGTCAAAGGCAGCTCTAAGATCTATAAACGCAACATACCGCGTACCCGGACGTAAAAGCACGGTTTTCCAGTGCAATAGTGTGAATCTAAAAATCTGGACAATAGTACAAATTTTTGTTCTAAAACCGGCTTGGAAGGGAGAGAGAATTTGTTTTTCATCCATCCATTCCGTTAGTTTATTCAGGACTTGCCGACTGAACATTTTTTGGGCATTATCTAACGGGCTTATTGGCCTGTAGTTGGCTGGATTATTAGCATCTCCCTTTTTAAATATAGTTATTATCTCAGCCCCCCTCCATGAATCAGGGACAGCTCCCCCGGCCGAGATAGCATTCGATAAAAGGTTAAAATAAATTGACCAGATAAGTGGCTCTGACTTAAAAAGGTCACCCGGAATTTTATCAGGCCCAGGTGCCTTAGCTAATTTAAGAGAATGTATTGCACTATTTGTCTCTTCAAGGCTAAACAAGATAGAAGTGTTATGCGACTTTTGCTCTGTGGGAGGTATAGTTGAGTCTTCAGCTAGATTAGTCACACTGACTGAGTCATCAGGCTTTCTTAGCGAGTAAAGTGATTAAAAATGGGCCACCCAGTTTTCTGGTGATATATTATAACTCAGGTACTTCGCACTTGCACGGTGGTTTTGCGCTACTAATTTCCAAAAGGATCTACTGTTCTTGGTTTTAGTCGCTACAAGTAAGTCCTGCCAGGACTTATCTTCCCAATCTCTTTTAGCCTGTCTAAGTTGGGATTTGTAAATTTCTCTGGCAGTACGAATTTTGGCTCTATCACCCACTGTAAGTATTAATATTCCTTCAATGGGTTGATGGTGAAGCACCCAATGCAAGCAGTAGACTGGCCAATGGGGCTCTTCTATTAGATGGCGCGCAGTTGCTGCGCCACGCTCAGACCACTATCGCACCATTGGTAAACCCCCCTTTTCTAACTGACCTTTTTACAATTATATTCTTTTGCATACAAGTGCTGCTGGCCGGACGCCCGCTGGCACTCTGGCCTCAGAGAGGGTGTTGGAAAGTTGACGATGTTTTCCTTTGTTTTCTTCATGTTTATATATTCTTATGTGTGCTGTACATGTACCTGGAACTGTGGGTGGCCACGTGTGGGAGGTTAGAACTGTGCGGTGTTGACTATGCCGATTATTGATCGTTTAGCTGGGATGCAATACCAGCTTATAACTTGGAATGTTCGAGGCATGGCGAGCTATGTCAAACAGTATTGCATTAATCAATACCTAAAACGGCAGGGGGGTACAGATCGCCCTCCTTCAGGAGACCCACCATTCCTCTACTGCTCTGGAAGGAGTGAGCAAAAGATGGCATGGTATAGTGCTAGGAATAAATTACTCTAGATATGCCAGAGGGGTCCTTATATGGGATGCTCCAGGGGTGCCTCTCTCGGTGCTGCACACAGAAACTGTCCCTGAAGGACAGCATGTGGTGCCGAAGGAAATACTAGATGGGTTCCCCATCTCCCTAGTATCCCCTATACACTTTTAAGTCTAACCAGGCATCCTTTCTTAACTCCTTGACCCCTCCAAAACTGACACAATAGCCCCATGCTGATGTGGTGTAGATTACAACTGCGTCCCGGATGCGGAATTAGACCGCTACATCTACTGGTTCCTGGCGCACAGTCTCTCTCCCTGACCAAACACCTGCAACAGTGGGTGACCCATACCTGGGTACTGGAGGCTTAGTGCAGCTTACAACTGACGAGCAGGGAATACTCGTATTACTATAGTTTGCATGATCTACACACCAGGATTGACCTAGTCTATTGCAGCCTCGATGCAATCTCTAAGGTAGCAAAGCCCGAATACCTTAGACGCACCTCTTCTGACCACAATCCACTTCAGCTTTCCTTGTCTTGGGGTCGTGGGCTTGCATGTATACCCACATGGCATCTACCTGTAGAGGCCCTGTGCGATGTGGCATTTCTAACAACCCTTTCAGAACACAGACTTCTATTTTGCAGAAAACTGGGTCTCCGCTTCAGACGCCCGGATCAAATGGGATGTATTCAAAGTGGTCCTCCAAGACCTGGCCATTAGAATGGTCTATTGCTCCAAACTGGTTCTGCGGCAGGAGCTGCACCACCTAGAGGCAGAGATCAGGACAAGCGAACTGCTACTGCCCAGAGACCAGACAGCCGTTATCCCGTTATCACAGGCAAAACACTCACATGCTGCCACTCTGAAAAATCTGGGTGCCCAGGACTACAGGGAATACATGGCCAGAAAACATGTGGAGGGGTACGTGGGGTAAGCTCCTGGCCTGACTAGTCCATACTGATTCATCTAGGATGCCTGTTGCAGCCATTTGGGATGTAGCCGGTACCTTGTCAGTACACATGAAGCGATCAACCTCCCATTCTGCGCGTATTACAGAACACTACACGCAGCCAAGATCACGGAGGATGCGTCGGTGGCTCGGACGTTTCTTGAGGCGCTGCAGCTCCCACAGATGTCAGTGCTTCACCGTGCCGACTTGGAGGCCCCATTGTTGGGAGATGAAATCATACAGGCGATCAAACTAATGGCGTATGACAAAACTCCGTGGGTGGACGGCTGGCCAGTGGAGTTTTACCCTGCCTCTGCCATGTGGCTTACCCCACGCCACCTTGAGATCTATGAATTGGCATATGAGACAGGGTACTTCCTCAGTCTCTGAGGTGTGCTACTGGTGGTCTTGCCCAAGCCAGACTGGGATCCTCTGCTGTTGGGATCTTATTGTTCTCTATCCCTTCTCAACACAGACTATAAGGTCCTGGGGAAGGTTTTGATCGACCCCGACCAGAACGGGTTCATACCCAGTCGTAACACCTTCCTAAAACCTACATCGTCTCTTCATGCTAATGGACTGGGCTAGGACCTCTGGGGCAACTCCCTGGGTCGCTTCTCTTGATATCGAAAAAGCGTTCGACACCCTGGGATGGGCAAACCTGAAGGTGGTTCTTAGGAAATTGGGTGTGGGTCTGTGGTTTCTGTATTGGGTCTCGCTGCTCTACAGGACAGGAGGCACACAGTCTCCCTCTATGGGGATGTATTTATTTTAAAAGTTTTATTTAGCGTGAACAAGACCCTTGAGGGTATCAGAGCGCTTTACAATTGATTGATAGAGAGGAGGCATATAGATCAGACAACAGGGTAGTTGAAAAGTACAGGGGGGGGGAACTTTAGGCCGGCAAAACAAGGCATAAGCAGTCAAAGCATGCACTAAGGGTGAGGGGCATGTGTCAGAGTATGCCTGTAGATTAGCGCATCAAGAATAAGCGAAGCAAATTACAAATGTCACAGAGGAGGAAGCTAGGGGATCTAACAACAAAGTAAATACGAAAAAGTACAAAAAGAAGTAATTGTCTGAAACCGAAATCAAAATACAATCATAAAAAGTCCAGCAATAAACAAGGGAGAGGCAGGCGAGTCTTAGAGTGCTTGTCAGGCGTGGGGGTTCTAGGGCCAGAATTTGTTCATCAATAGCGCTTTAACTTACTTTTTGAAATATGTCGGTTTTGGGATGACACTCTAGTGTACCTTGGAGATGAAGCAGACAACATCCTGTGCCTCCTTGATCTCCTTTGCCTCTTTGACGAGGCATCGGGACTCAGGGTAAACTGGGACATATCTCAGCTTTTCCCCCTAACAGTGACTACAGTTGACCAAAGGAGACACCTCCCCAACACTCTAATCCCCTGGAGTTGAGACACCATTAAATACTTAGGGGTGCAAGTATAACGCTCGGCACAAAATCTGACCGACGGCAATATTGGAAAAGCACTAACAACAGTACGTAGTTCTATGCCATTTTGCATCGGCCTCCCACTTTCTCCTATGGGTCGTATAACAATTTCCAAAATGTTTGTCCTCCCGAGGCTGCTCTACTTCTTCTCCACTATCCCTGCCCTGTTGACCAGGGGGTTCTTTGTAGGATTCCGCTCACTTTTGATCACATTGATAGGGGGTAAAGGGAGACTCCAAGTAGCGATCTTCAAACCGTATGCCCCTTTGACCCGAGGGTGGACTAGGGGCCCAGAATTACGATTATTATTACGCTGCGGCCCAACTGCAATGGCCGGCACATTGGCTGGCTGGCTCCGGTGTGTCACAGTCGGGGCACTGGTTCAGGAAATCATCTGTGCCAGAGATATTACAGTTGTTGCTAGGCTCTGAAGCGCTGGCTCCCAGAGGGGAAGGTACCATTCTCATGAGAGTTGCTAGAGCTTGATGGGCCACCTATACCAACAAACATCACTCGTGCATGCCCTATGTGCTGGACCTGCCCCTCTGAGAGATGGCTGGTAGCACTGCACGCCATCAGAGACAAGAGGTAACCTAATGGACAGAGGCGGGCCTCACCACCTGGGTCAATGACAAGGCCGTGTGAAGGCCTGATTAAACCTATGACATCTCCTCTGGCTCCTTTCTCATCTATGCAGCACTCACAAGCCACCTTCAAAGGGTCTGGCATAGAACTCATGACGAGCCAGAGACCTAACAATTCTTACAAACACTGCTCACACATTGGTGGGCCAGGCGGGCCATCACTTGCCAATATGGCACATTACGTATGGACAATGTCGTGCCACTTCAATCACTTAAGGCTTACTGGAGAAAACACGAGACATGCCACTAGTGGTCAGACAATGGCAACAATGCATAGGAATGGCCAAAACTATCTCTACTAATGAAATGTATGTCGGAACCACGCAGGCATTTACAACGTGGTCCGAACCACAAAAGCGTCTTTACAACACGTTCCTTTACTACGCATTTCATTACAACTTGCCTTAGGGAAAGCATTGGAGTTGGAATAGTATTATTTACTATTCCAACTCCAGTCTGGGCAACAGTAGGGAAAGTGTTGGACCTAAATTCCAACATCAATCCAACAACGCTTCCCTTAAGGCAAGCCGTTGTAACGACTTGCGGGGTGAAGGAACGCGTTGCAAAGACACACTAGTGATTCGGATCACGTTGTAAAGGCACAGGGTGGTTCGAGCCGTGGAGCAAAGGCTGTTTCCCCTACCAATGCTAGGCTTAAGTATACACAGTTTAACTACCTGCATCATACTTATCCCACCCCTGCAAGGATGGCACGGATATACCCGGCAACGAGAGATGACTGCCCATGCTGTACTTCCGCTGGGCAGATTTCATACATATGGTGTGGGAGTGTCCCTCCATCAGTACATATTGGGACGAGGTACTCACCAATACCTTGGAGATGTTGGGTTCCCACTTACCAAAAGACAAGGGGCATTGTATACTTGGGATTACCACATGCACTGCTGAGTGTAAACCCCCAAATAAGTGTATTGACCTGGCCCTTGTTCTGGCCAAGAGGCGCATAGCCTTGGGTTGGAAATCTCCCCTTCCTCCTCTTATCCAGCTATGGCTCACTGATCTGCGCTCTGAAATAGGGGACGAGCCGGACAGGCTGCGCGGGCTGGCCATGAGACATGGTGGAACGACTAGGTTCCCAGACTGGGATCGTTACTTCGCTGCAGTGGAAGCCAAATCAGATGTGAGACCACCCTGAATCATAGGCCAGTAGTGCTGCCCTTCAGCTGCACGCAAGGATTTGTAGGATCCAAGGGGCACTGTAAGTCTCGACAGTGGGCTCCTCTCACCCGGGGGCGCCGTAATGCCCTTTATCGCCCTGATATGCATCACTCCCCTATTTCTCTGCCTTTTCACTGCCAGTACCACCTCGGTGATGCGGGTCCCGCCCACCTGATCAAGCGTTCCTCCCCTTCTCTAGCAGAGGGTGAATGGGATCCCACCCATGGAATCATGGCCTATACATGCACACTGTTAACTGGTTGAGCTAGTTGCTCGTTCTTTCCTTGGTATGTGAATTTATGGTTATCTAACGCCTGAAGTCAGCAACTGCTCATGTTTGCACACAGTATTTTTAGTGGAGATTACCCATATATGTCTGTAATATTCTGCTAACCACATTCAACCCCATAACTGGGACTGCCAGACGCTGTAACTGAATGTTGTTCTTTACTTATGCCAAATGCATATATGAAATTCAAATGCCAATAAAGACTTATTTATTTAAAATAAAAAATTAAAAGCTCTCATTATCTATCATCGACAAGGACCACTGAAAATTGGCCACGAGGGGATTATAATAACTCTATGTATGCCAAACTACGTTGAAAATAATTAGCGAAGAAAATAAGCATGCCGAAACAAAAATGTAATTAATTGCTGAACTAGATATTGCCCCCTTAAAAGTTGGGGTCTGCTCTGCACATTTGACAACCCCCCCTTATTAAACATTCACTAAATTGTGAACTAAAAATTAATTATTTAACTTATCACCCTGTGCAGTATGTTTGAGATGAATTTGATCCACACCTAAGGATACATCATTAGAATCTTCATACAGATAACAATCCATAAAGGGTGCAAGTTAAAATTGCACATCAACACCATAAAACTGGAGGTACTATGAATGAAATCATCTAAAACCTTTCTGAGGTCACTGACAGCATTATGCTCCCCCTAGTTAAAATTGAATTGTAAACATTCACAGCCAAAACCCTAAGCATATTTGGAAAATTCAAAAGAATGCCCAAAATATAGAGGGAATTGGATGCGATCACCTCCATTCTATAGTTTAAACTCAATTTTATAAATGTCGATAACCCCCCTTTAGCTCTCCCATGAATGGAGGGGATGGCATGGGAAACAATCGTAGCATAACCATATAAATACTAAATCCCATCAGTATCCCACGTCTCCTGTAGACTAATATTATCAAAGGTGCAGAACAGTTGGATTCACTCATCATCCAATTTCCCTTAAACTCCCACAATACTCCAACGTATTACCTTAAGGGTGCAGGAAGTGCTCAAATGGTTGGATATAGCAAAACTGTCAGACCCTGGGGCAAGTCAGTCTTGAGTATTTAGCTCACTTAATGGTTCGAAACGGATACTCAATGGTAGACTAGGGGTCTGAAGAGCCTGAGCACTCCTCTAGTCTGGGAAGCAACCTTCCCAACCCACTCCCCCTCCCGACCCAAAGCCAGGATTATAAAAGCCCAGGGGAACACAAAATATCTACTACATAGAACAGAGCAGAGCCAAGAGTAACACTATTTCGAATGTAACCCACCCTGCTCGGGTTACAAACGATTACAACTATACAGTCACCATCAAAAGTTTTGTTAGAATAGCCAATCCAGCTCACTCTCTGAACCATAATGATTTCTTCAAAAAAAGATTGGTTGAGATTTATTCTGCCAAACAGCTAATGTGTCACTTTATTTTTGAGCTGCTGGTAACTGATTCCGCTCTTTAAAGTGTGGGGTGGAGGGTGAAGAGTATTGGCCAATACCAGGACATATGGGGTGAAAGCAGGGGGAAGCTGGATGACAACGTCACAGGGTAAGGTCCCCAAAATAGCCTGAGGGGATTTAATCCATGCCCTCCCTGGCTGCCCTTTTGCTATGATTTGAATAGATTTATGAAGGGATTCCTCCCTTTGAGCCAAAAGTCACTCGGACCTGTGAACCTGGCTGTGTGAAATGTGATGGAGGGATAGTGCTGTCTGTTATATCAGTTGAAAGGCCAACACTCCTCTGGCCCTTTTCCCTCTCTCCTAACGGACACCGCTGAAAGAGACCTTGTGCCACCTCCGGATGGAGACACCACTCGTGATCTGCAAGGCTCCTTCGGCTAAGTTTGTCTACTCGTGCTTTAAGAGAACCAAACAGATGTTGAAAGTACAGAGGCCTAGGGCGTCTTGACAGAGGGTCCACGATCCCAGTCCGCCCTGTTTGTTGCAGTAATACATGGCGGTAGTGTTGTCCGTGAACACCTAAACCAGCCTTCCCTTGATGGATGGTAAAAAGGCCTTCAATGCCAATCAGATCACCCGAAGCTCCAAGAGGTTGATGTGGAGCTTGGCTTCCGCTGTAGACCAGAGTCCTCTGATCTCCAACTCCCCCAGATGGCCGCCCCATCCCAGAAGAGACGCATCTGTCACTACTGTGAGTTCTGGGTGGGGAAGGGAGAGGGGTTTGCCTCTGACCCAATCGCGGTTTGTCAGCCACCACTGCAGGTCTTTCGCAGTGCCCTCGGATATCTGAACCAGGCCGGTGGGATTTCGCCGATGATGTGCCCATTGGAACTTCAGGTCCCACTGCAGAGCCAGCATGCGCCAGCATGCATGGTCCACCGGCAGGATGCAGGAGGCCCAACAGCCTCAGAGTCAATCTCACCGAAATCCAGGATAGAGGCTGAAACATCGGTATCATAGCCTGAATATCCTGGACTCGCCGTTCAGGAGGATAGGCCCGGAACTGCACCATGTTCAGACCCGTCCCACTGAAAGGGAGCGTCTCAGAGGGAGTCAGGTGTGACTTCGGCAAGTTGATAGTGAACCCCAGTGAATGCAGGAGGTTCGCCGTAGTCTGGAGGTGGGAGAAGACTGCTTGGGACGAGCCCGCCTTCAACAACCAGTCGTCGAGATAGGGGAAGACTGGAACCCCTGATCTTCGCAGATGGGCCGCGACCACCGCCATCACCTTTGTGAACACTTGAGGGGCGCTGGTGAGGCCGAAAGGGAGCACAGCAAACTGAAAGTGCTCATGGCCCACCGTAAACCGCAGGTAGTGACAATGGGCAGGCAGGACGAGGATATGAAAATAGGCATCATGCAAGTCCAGCGCTACCATCCAGTCTCCCGGGTCCAGGGCAGACAGGAACTAAGCTAGGGTGAGCATTTCAAACTTCTCCTTTTTGAGTAAGTAGTTGATGGCTCTGAGGTCGAGGATAGGACGAAGACCTCCGTCCGTCTTTGGAACCAGAAAATAGCAGGACTAACAACCACAGCCTATTTCTGGCCCGGGAACCCTATCGCGCCCTTGGCCAAGAGAGTTTTGACCTCTTTGCGGCGTAGGGCAAGGTGATCCTCCATCAGCTGATCGCACACTGGAGGCATAGAGGGAGGAGTCTCGAAAGGGGAGGGAGTAGCCCCTTCGCACTATCTGCAACACCCACCTGTCCGATGTGATGTTTCGCCAGTGGTGGAGATGATGGCATATTCTTCCACCAACTGGTCGTGAATGATCCTGGGGGATCGGACTAGGAAGGTTTTGCTGTGGAGGAGGAGATTGTGGCTTGGCTCGACTTCTGGCCTCCCGACCCACAGGGTGGGGATGAACCACGTCGACTGCCCCACAGAGGCTGCTGAACTTGCAGGGCCCTCTGGCTGGAGTAGGGTTGGAGCGGTTGGTAGCCCCTTCAGTAGCCACGAAAGGAGCAAAAAGCAGATACAGGCCGGGATGTTGTAGTGAGGCCCAAGCACTTGGCCGTAGCCCGCGAGTCCTTGGAACGCTCAGTGGCGGCATATGCTTGGTCTCCGAAGAGACGGGAGCCATCAAAGGGCATGTCCATCAGGTAAGCTTGGACATCCCCGGTAAAACCAGACGTCCTCAGCCAGGCACGGCGACATATGGCGACCGTCGTGGAAATCGCTCTGCCCAGCAAGTCTGTCGTGTCCAAGCCACATCGGATGGCAAACTTTGCTGCATCTCTCCCGTCTGAGATAGTTTGAGAGTGTAGGATCTGGTCCTCCTCTGAGACCCTGGGCAGCACCTGCGCATCGTGTCCCATATCAAATGGGAGTAATGGCCCGAAAGGCAATAATAGACTGGGGGAAGAAAACATTTTCTTTACAAAGCTTTCCAGTCTCTTGGATTCCCTGTACGGAGGTGCGGAAGGGGACGCGCCACAGGAAGTGGAAGCTTGAACCACCAAGCTTTGTGGAGTGCGGTGGGCAGTGAGGAAAACTGGGTCACCCGGTGCAGGGCGATGGTGGCAGGCAATCGTTCTATTCACAGGAGCCCCTGTGCTGGACTTGGACCAGGTGCCCAGACGACCGTCCAATAAGGACTCATTAAAAGGTAGCAAGGGTTCCGAGCTGGAGACAATAGGCTGCAGGACCTCTGTCATGACGTTAGTCTTGACTGCCACCGTAGGGAGCTGCAGGTTCAAGACCTCTGCAGCCCGATGAACCACCATGGCAAATGATGCCTCCTCCTCCGAAGCCAGGTTAGGTGGAGACAGCATGGCAGAATCTGAGGAGGTGTCCAGACAACTGGCATCACCCAGTTCCTCATATCAGTCCATATCTTGTTGCTGTGGGATTTCTAAGGGATCCTGCTCCCCCTCCCAATACTCCTCATCCATTCCTAACCCATCAGAATAGGGCAGGGTGAATGGCATGGAGCCGTACGTCTCCTTCTGCACTGGTCTCGGCGTCGGAGGACGCCCGACCGGCTCTGTGTCGTCGGGAATTTGGATTGGGGAGACAGCACCGGCGACGCTGAGGACCTCAGCAGCAGACATGGCACAGGGGAAGGCCGCTGTGGAGGTGCGACTGGCACCGGTCCGGACCCGGGAAAGGGTCCAGTCGGAGGCTGTAGCGTGGTCCGGAGGCGCAGAACCCATAGGGACTCCTCCATCATCTGAGCCTGCGGGGCCTGAAGGCACACCGGCAGGGTCAGCACGCCCAAATATGGCGCACATGGCGTCATAAAACTCTTTAAGATGGATGGGGGTTGCTCCCGGAAAGGGAGGGAAGCGTGGAGCCGACCCAGGCACCCGCTCTGCGGAGTGTGGCCCTCGAACGCCGAGGTTCCTCCACCTTGTCAGGTATCGGGTGGGGCACACTTCGACTTCTTGAGTTTTTTGTGTTGCCTCTTACCTGACTTTGATGAAGAGGACTTCGATTCACCGGAGCGGTGCTTTCCCTCAACCGAGACCTGGACAGGGATCGACGAAGAGACCTTCGTGGTGCCGGACGCCAGGCCGCGATCAGCTTTAGGGAACGCTTCCTCAAAGCCTTCGGCACCATGGCCTGGCAATCTGTGTCGTGGTCGCGTTCCAGACACCAGACACACACTCAGTTAGGGTCTGTGATCAACATAGTGTGGTGACTGGCACCACACGGCTTGAACCCCAAAGTTTTCTTACTAGACACCCCTAGCACACCAAAAGGTGTTGACAAAAAGTAAAAAAAAAGTCTGTCAAAAAATGACCGAGGGTAAGCTCTCTTGGATGGATCTGCGCCTGGTGGTGCGGAAAGAAAAGAACTGACGTCGGCGTGCCGGAGTGGCGGTTATATTGACGATGTGGACGTCACGACGATGGTGAACACGATGCTGACGATGTCACGCAGTCGACCGACACCACCTACCGGCACGCAGTAGTACTGCTAAGAAAAATCTTTCAGATCCAGCCTGATGCCTGGAAGTTCAAAGATAAGGAATCTGTAGCCAGATGTCTCTATCAGATCGAGGTAGACAAGACACACTAGGGTGGTCAGACAAGGGAACACTCAAAATGTTGTGTGGTGTGGGGGCCTTGAGACCAGATTTGCTTACAGTGTTAACAAATAGCGAGTGAGTAGAAGCCACTGAGTCTCCCAGTTTGCCTATAGCCTGTTTGACCTTAGAAATACGTAGGGTCAGGACATCAAAAACCATAGAAAGTTACTGTTCTACTTTCTCAAATAAATCAAGATGATGGCAAGGCTTTACTTCTTCTCTACTTCTACTACACAATTTTGTGACAGAGACCCCTTTTTGCCTCCCTTTCTAGCTTTGTTACCAGATTTAATTTCAAAGGTAACCCAGAGGATTTATTCTTTGGCCTGGCCCCTTCATGAAGTTCTCTAATGGGTTGAGGTGTGCAGCACAAACCAAGTCTTGGGGCTGATTGGAAGAGTGGTTACTGGTTAAGTCCTTGGCAGAGGGAATGAGTGTAGAACAACACTGGTTGGGAGAGCAGTCAATGGGACCAACAAAAGACGGAACCCCCAGCCTTGTCCACTAAAAGGGTCTGAGTCACAATGAATTGGGGCCAACTGATCTTCCATGCTTGAAATCTCTTCTGTTAGGACCCCCACAGCACTATTGAGGAAAGATAAAATAGTCTTGCTGGTCCTTTGTTGTTTACTAACCGTACTTGACGTTTCAACTTACCTTTTCCCCATTTTGCTGCAGAAAAACTAAGGCGAACTGTGACCTTTCCCCCCCCCCACCCCCTCCTCCCCAGGCCACCACCAATATACTGGAGAACAGGAACAGCCAGAGAAGGGTTACTCATGGCGGTCACAAGCGAAGGCAGAAATAATGGGGGTGGCCCAGCCTCTTCCGGGCGCAGATGGGCCGAATCTTGGCCCGGGCACGCCCCACGCAGTGGAATATTCGGCACGCTTTTAGCACGGAAGAAATGGGCCCCGCCTTCTCCTTGTAGAAGCCCACAAACAATAGCTTCTTGGGCCAGCAGTCCCCCGGAGCTGGCAGAGTCCACAAGCATCCCGGCAGTGGGAGATTCTGCGCACATTTAGCACACAAGTGAACCCCGCCTCTTTCTTGGAGGTCCACAAAAAACAATGGCTTCTTGAGCCAGCAGTGCCCTGGGGCCGGCAGTGTCCATAAGTTCAGGAGTAGCGTTGGGCCAACCTTTTGGTACACCAAGGAGTGAGTGGGGTGAGGACTGAAAGGGCAGGAGGTTTGGGCCAAACATCCTTCCAAACCCAAATTGGATGACACCCTTAATCTTGCTGCTCTTCATCTGGAATGTGGGCTGGGCATCCTGGGTTGAAGGCTTAAGTAGGTGAGGTGTAATAAGGTAATGCAGCCAGATTACGATTGCTAGGGAATGCCTGTGAAAATGGCAGGACCTGGCCAGTCACAGAAAATACCTGGCCCAGTGAAAAGAGAGGGAGACGGAAGGGGCATAAATAGTAAATAAACATTGTGACTTCTGAATGCTGTCAAAATAAAGAAACAAAACAAGAAGAAACAAACATTCTGCAGTTTATCTTGCTTTAAGAGTCAGCAGTATACATGCAAAGAAGTTGAAGTGGTTTTGTAGGGACTAAATCTACTGAGAAGCGTCAGTTAACAGCAAGGGGAAGATGCTTTCAATCTAACTGACTTATGGGATCCTTTGGCACAAGGGGACACAGGGGGGAAACTAACAGTGGTTCAGTAGGAGCAACAAAATGTTAAACCGTAAATGAGAGTTTTCAAGGAATGTGACTCCCAGATATTTAATGGCAATGCGTTCCAATGAGCAGTCACCTGGTATTAATAGCTTCTCTGCAAAGCACCTACATTTGGAATGCAGGAGTGCGTTGGATCTTCAACCAATGGTCCAACCAATGCTCTGAGAGGTTGGGCTGGAAATTAGGGTACTGTATTCCTGCTGCTTGCTGATCATGATACCTTCACTTCAAACTCCTTGGTTCAGTTATATATGCTCTTCTATTCAGGCCATAAGTCAATCTCACTGCCATAATATTGGTGACCAGTTATTTTCACAGTCTCTGACAGACAGATACAACCTCTAAAGGCATTTTATGGCTGCCCTTAAGGCCAGAGTTCTAACCAACTTTGACAGGTAGGAGATAAAACTCATCATCTTAAACAGTATTTGGGATCTGTGGTCCTATTCAAATTTTTTAAAAACTACTTGTTTCCCAACTTTTAAGGCAAGGCCAGGTCCTCCTGCAAGGGCATTTTTTGTTTAAGGTCAAAAGCACAACACCTTAGTTATCTGGGGCCAGCAACACTTCATTCACTTAGGGATGGAGATCAGACACATAGCAAGCAGTGCCTTTAGATTAAACATAAGACACACAATTGATGAACGGAATGCAGAACAAATCAAATTTAGGCCCAGATCTCTGTACTGGGGTGAATGTATGACATTGTTCCTCATTCTGTCCATCAACTGTTGTTTTGCATTCGTCACCCCGAGTGGGACGGGTATGCCCAGACGTGGGTCCCGTGCTCTCCATGCCACTGGAATCAAGCTATCTTGGCTGATGAGGGGTGAAACCCCGAAACCGGTCCTAGGATGCTTGTTTCCAGTCCAGGGAGGACCTGGCCTGGCAGTTCGGGCTGGACTGCTCCCATTGGGCGCAGGGTCAAGACTGATTTGCTTATGGCTGGGTTCAAACTGGAATGGCATGGTGAGCAAAAACGATGGATTTAGGCCCAGATCTCTGTACTGGGGTGAATGTATGACATTGTTCTGAACTTTGTCCATCAACTGTTGTTTTGCATTTAGATTAAACATGGCTTGACTATTAAACATGGCTTCAATAAATTTGAGCTAAAGAATGAGAGAAGCTTCTTGAATCACCCCAGTAATGTTTCCCACAATGCATAACTCCAACAGATTCAATATTAACAAATGCATAGAGGATACATGTCCCGCACAAGCTCAGGAAACTAGTCAGATGGTTTAGTGAACTGCACCAGGTATCATGCTGATATGGCAGATTTCTCTCATATGACGTGGGATTGTCCTGTTGTCATCCAGTTATAACACGAGGTAGGGGAACTAATAAAAGTCGTAGGTAGAGAACACTACATCTCATCTGAAGCTTGTCCCCTAGGTCTCACCCCTCGTCCTAAAAGAGGCAAGGTGGAAACAAACTTTCTGACTAATTACTGATCCTAGCAAAGAGCGCCACAACAATCCAGTGGAAGTCCAGAACAGTCCCATCTATCTTGGGAGGCTGCTGTCAAGACATTTAAAGAATGTGAAATCACTACATTACATAGAGAGGAAATTTGCACCCTGCCTATTGCTAGGTTATGGGAAGAGATGTGCTTAAGATGTCAGAGATTAGGAAAGATGAGACAAAACTCCCATGAACAGAACAAGGATATCCACATTGACAGACCAGCGATCTAGGGAGAATGGCCACAACAGGCAGGTCACAAGACAACCCCATTAGCTCTCTCAGAGGCCACATCCCATACTCACATATAGAAGCATGAATATGGACTTCTCTACAGACCTAGCTAACAGGGAATTGTTTAATTGTTAATCACTTGTAAATGAAAATCTATAAACAGTTTTCATCTATAAAAGGCATGTAATCAACTAGTTAATTTTGCTAATGTGTCTTGCTTTATGCGGTTGACCTACATATCGCTTAGCCGGGGAAAATTTGAAATTGAATGTTGACCTTGAAACAGCTATGTATGTCGGATGATATAGGTCATGATATATCACACTGTATGTTAAATTCTGCATAAGAATCTTGAATACTGTAATGCTGGTTATCTGCAAAGAAATAACAATAAAATATATTTTAAAAAGAAAACCTTCCAATGAAACAGGGGTATGGAATCCAGGTGGGTACCTGCACTAAAAACCCATAAATAGTGTGGACTTTCTATAAATCTTGCAGCAAAGTGCCACATTGTCAAATAGGTTGTCCTGTTGAATCACCTTGAGGCAGCCGCAGTCAATGGTGTGGTTTCAGCCTTGATGCTACTGCTTTTTGGAGATGCGATAGGAGACTACCGCCATTTTCATTTTCTGATCTCCACTCAGAGACTTATGCCTCAAGGACCCTCACTATTTTCCGTTTCTTTTTTAGCACTAACCTTCAGTTTCTTTCAGCCATCATTCACAGCCAATTTTCAGGCATGCATGTTGGTCATGTGGCACTGGATGAGCAACAACTGGCTGATACTCCATTCAGATAAAACAAAGATTATGAGGTCACTAGGCAAAAGAATGTATGTTATATTCTTGCCTTTAGAACTAGGTACTTCTCTTTTTACAGTTTCTTGGGAGACAAAGGGGTTTGCATTTGACACAAACTTATTCTAGTCAATGCAGCTGTGATATAGTGGCAGCCCCATGCTACCATCATCTGAAAACCGAGCACAAGTTGTAGTGCAATTTTCTTTGAGGAAGGAAAAGTTGGGGTTGGATCTAAACATCACCAACTATTATTGGTTCCCATCTTGATTTCCAAAATGTTTTATACTTAGGGACTTCCATGATATTTTCTGCATTAGCTCCAGTTTTTGCAAAATGCAGCCCCCAAGAACGAATGTTGGAAGAAGAAAATAGAACTGTGTAGCTAATT
The DNA here is from genome assembly GCA_963921515.1 of Calotriton arnoldi. Classification (NCBI taxonomy): domain Eukaryota; kingdom Metazoa; phylum Chordata; class Amphibia; order Caudata; family Salamandridae; genus Calotriton; species Calotriton arnoldi. Next base: position 162,477 of record CAWUFW010003242.1, read on the forward strand.
ATCCTAGAGCTCTGTTCTGGCTCTTGTGGGAACGAAGTGTTTGCTTTAAAACGATGGCCACTCTTTTCTCAAAGTCATATTGCAGAGTTATATTCCTCTGACATCTGCTCTTTCAAAAATAATTTGTTGGTGGTTCCTGTGAGAGGAAACACCAAGATGGAAGATAATCCTTTCCCTAAACCCCACATAATGGATACTGTGCAAGGACACTGTTCATCTTTACTTTCATAAAAGCTTTCAGAAGGAAAATGGTACTTACGCTGTTACCATCTATTCATAGCATGAAGTGCTTTAGATTCACAAGCTCTGCACATTCCTGCTATCTAGTGTTTAGCCCGGACGTTTGCAACTTGCTTTTCTTCAAAGAAGTCAGAGTGTGACTCCTCCCTTGATCCACAATGTTATGGTACACTGGCTGTATCTCAGATTGTTTTCCACACAGCAGGAGAGTATTGTAAGCTGAGTGCTGTGCTGAAGACACAGTATGCTGTGCATAGTAAAGCAGGTAAAGAAGGACACAAAAACAGCTATGATCGTCATTGGCTTCCAGGGAGGATGCATGTGAATCTGCAGTACTACATGCTAGAAATAGATGCTTAAAGGGTAACAGTTTCCATTCATAGCATAGACTATAAAGCAGTCTCTCTCCAAAGTGGAGGCTAGCGAGCAGATAATGCAGATGTTTGAAAAAGTGTTCTTAGTACAACTTGGCAGACTAAAGCCTGCTGACGTGCTAGAACGTTCGCTTATGAAGGTATAAGGCTTGACCAGGTTGCAGCTTGGCAGATATTCTTAACAGGGATGTTAACCAAAAAGGCTAATGTGTCTCTCTTTTTTCGTGTAGAGTGAGTTCTAGGGGCACAGGGAGTTTGCCATTGCCTTAGCATAACAGGTTTGACTTGACTTTCCAAGAGGCTTACTTCTATCAGTGTAATACATGAGCGCCCTCTTAAGATCCAAAGTATGACAGGGCCTTTCCACTGCAAACACTGAAAGGGGTAAGACGACAGGGAGCGAAATGGTTTGGTTCGTGTGAAAATGTAAGAAAACCGTAGGAAGAAATTTAAGGTAGACTTGTAGAACCACCTTATCTTTGTGAACCTGGGTGAATGGTTCCTGTACTGTAAGAGCTTGGACCTTGCTGAGGAGCCTGAGGGAGGGGACTGCAACTAGGAACACCACCTTCTAGACACGAACTCTAGGTCACATGAGTATAGGGACCCAATGGGTGGATGTATAAGTCTTGTGAGGATCACATCAAGCTTGCACACAAGTGCAGGGGATGTCTTTTGAGGTATGACCCTCTTTAGACCCTCCGTGAAGGCTGTAATTACTGGGATCTTAAAAAGAGATTAATGTTGTATGTTCTGAAGGTAAACAGTAACTGCAGTTAAGTGTAAATGTATGGAAGTGTAAGCAAAGCCTACTCAGTAAAGGCATGTAGAGAATCTTTTAATGGGTCTACGTCTTTAGAGATGTAATAATACATAAACCTTTTCCACTTAGCCGTGTAATAAGAGTGTAGTAGGATATTGTGCTTCCCATAGGATAGCCATGCATTCCTGTGGAAGGTTGAGGTTTCCCAACTCTAGGAACTCATGTGCCATATCGCAGGTTCAGCTATTTGGGATTTGGGTGTATGAGCTGACCCTGATTCTGAGTGAGAAGGTCCAACCTCATGGGGAGCTAGTCGTGGGTGCTGACATCTGCAGGAGCGTAGAATACCAGGGATGTCCTGCCATGGTTGGAGCTACTATGGTGAGGGTCATGTACACTGGTCTCATGCTCCACACATTATACGGGATGAGGGGGAGAGACGGAAATGCATAGGCAAATATTCCTGACCAGTTCATCCATAGCGCACTGCCCATGGACTGCGGCGGGTGCAAGTAACCTGAAAGCAAAGTTTTAGTATTTTGTGTTTTCAGGAGTGGTGAAAAGGTCTATTGTGAGAGCCCCCCTTCTCTGAAAATACCTGAGAAGAATATGTGGGTAGAATTCCCACTCATCAACTTGTTGATGGGTCCTGCTAAGCCAAATTTCCTGAGCTAGTACAGAGAGATGGGGCGAGTGGATGCCCCTCTTCTTCTGGATGTAAAACACAGCTATCATGTTGTCTTTTGATCCACGGAATAAGTGTCAGAAATGAGAGCTAGACTGAGGGCTAGAAGCTCCAGCTAGTTTATTTTGCAACTCCGGTGCAGTGAGCTCAAGGTGCATAGGATAATCATGTTGCGGAGATGAGCTCTCCATCCCACGAGAGATGAATCTGTGGTGATGGTCAGCTGTGGAAGGCGGTGTAGAAATGGCCTGTGAAACCAAGGTTGTTGCCGAAGCAAAGAGTGCAGGGCACTGGTTGTTACCAACACTAGATCCTCCCAATGCCCAACACTTGTGCCCACTGCTGAGACACCCCTGTAATGGGCACTTGTGTAACCTGGCATATGGTACAATCTCTATGCATGCAGTCATCATTTCTAAGTTTGATTACACTTCAAACAGTGATGGGAAAGTTCATCTGAAAAAGAGGCAGATCCTGTTGGAATACTTTCACCCTCTCTTGGGGCATGCTTTGACTGTTACCACAGTTTTAACGGAGCTGAGAAAGGATTGAAACTGGTGCGTTTGGATAGGTGACTTTTTGGCATTGATGACAAAGTTGGCCTGTTGTTTGAGTGTTGTTGGGATGGAAAAGTCCTCTACATGGTAGTAGATGTGCACCCCTGCCTTGAGCCCAACTGTATTGATACAGTACAATTGGGCACTCAAGTGTTATGACAACAAAAATGCTGATTTTTGTTATCATAGGCAAACACGGTTCGTTCGTATGTGTAATGACATAGGGCTGTCTCACGGATTGCGGTCTTGTTGGACCGGGAGGGTCCCCCAAGGTGCTACCCTCATAATGGTGGAAGGCTACTGCCTTTACCAGAAGTTAAGCAACACAAGTGCAATGGTGGCAGCATACCATGATGTGATCAGTAGGAGTGAACAGGTCATTTTTAACCTGTCACTGGAGTAAGGCCTACAGGCTTACTCATGTTTAAAGTTCCAGTAATCTGTGCTTTACTCGCCCCTGGCCTACATCAGACTGGTGTGAAGTGCTGTGCAGCGCAGAATTGGTGTAGCTGCATTGAGTGTAGGTGTGCCTGGGAAGGGTGCAATACAGGGACAGTGCAGTACTGCGCAGTGTGTGCATGGTGTAGGCATGTGCTGGATGTGCATGTGCCTGTGCCTATAAGTGGTACAGTACCTGAAGGATGAAGTGCTTTGCAGTGCGTGCAGGATAAATGCATGTGCTCGGTATATGTGTACCTGTGAGTGGTACACTGCATGAAGAATACACTGCTTGCATGTTGAATGCATATGCTGGATGTATGTGTGCCTCTGAGTGGTACAGTACATAAAGGATACAGTGCTGGTCAGTGAGTCCATTTTAAAAGAGTCACTCACTCAATCAGAATATGTGTAGCGCAGCACTGTGCCTTTGAGTGGCACAGTACATGGTGGACAAAGTACTGTGCACTGCGTGTATGCCGTATACATGCACAGGGTGTATGTGTGCCTGTGGATGGTACAATACATAAGGGGCCCTGGGCTCCTTTTTAGGGAGACTCAGGCCTGTATGGTGAAACATGGAGAGGCGGTAGAGAGATTCCCCTGACATATTTGTGTATTGCTGCATTTCTTGAAGCTGGGTGGACACACACTGGGTAAGAGCGGACCAGACCTTCTCTGTACACTTCAAAGAGTGCTCTTTGATTCAGTGAGAGGTCACAAGGAAGCGGCCTGCACACATCTCGGGAAGGAGATGGGGCTTATAAAAGAATTATAAAGAGTAGGGCTGGGTGCCCTGCGTCAACCTGTTGATGCAAGTATCACTGTGGCTGACATCCAGGTGTGAACACTAGTCACTCCCATGGCCAGTGTTGGGGGACTATCGGCTTTGGAGAAACTCCTGCTGTGACAGACTGCTCTTCAAGAGGGAGCAAAGGAGTGGGCACTTCAAAAGAAGAAGAACCCCAACATACAATTGCAAAGACTCAGACCCTAAATCACATTTGGTGCCTGGTTTTGGACTATAAGAAGGAGAGGTTGAGACTCCAAAAAATGGTCATCAGCAAAGCATCGAGACAGGCTGTGTGAGGAGCGGAATCTCTGCAAGACTTCTGCCTGTGACCAGGACTGGGGGCAAAGGCCTGCTAGTCTCCCTGCTGGGTGGGTGGACATCACCCAAGGAAACCAAGACCACCTGCCCTGGACCACCAGCATCTTCCTGGAGCACCAGCACCTTACTGCTTGACAAGAGCAGAGTGCGGAAGAGGAAAGAATTGAGGGAGCGAGGTCCAGTGGGGAGCCCTGTCAATTGAACTCCTTGTGCGAGGTGTGAGGAAACAAAGTGCAGGACAAAGTTGGTGACCCCCGTATGCCAGGAGAGGGCTGCTGTGAATTTAGCCGTGTATTGTGCTGTGCCAATCGGGCCAGAGCCATGGGCATGGTAGCAATGCAGCAACCCCGTATGCCAGGAAGGGCTGCTGGAGAAAGACTGCTGTGCTGAAAGTTGCCATAGTCTTGTGCGGTAGCGGAGCGGCGACCCCATGTGCCAGAAGGGACCGCCGGAGAAAGACTGCTATGTGGAACAGGGCCTTAGCCGTGTGCAGTAGAACAGCAGCGATCCCATATGCCAGTGGGGCCACTGTAGAGAGTATCACCATGCTGATAGGGCAGGAGCTTTGGACTGTGAATTGCAGTGACACGTATGCCAGAGGAGTCACCGGGGGCATCAATGACTGACTTGGCCTGCCCCACTGGAGAAGTAAGGACAGCATGGGAGCCCCAGTGCCCGGTCATCCAGGCGAGGGACCCAAGACAGAATCGTTGTACCCACCCCCATCGGGAGTCGAACAAACAACTACCCCGCAGGAGGAGCCGCAGGAAGCCTTCGGTTGCTTTAGGAGCGCGACAGCAAGTGAGAAATTCCGCACCTGCTGAGTGCACCTGCCTGGTCTGCATTCGGCTCACTTACTTGAACTTGACTGCAGCTCCTGCGAGGGCCCACAGACACAGTGCACTCAGGAACTCCAAATGCTGTGCACCGGTATGTGCGGATAAGACTGTTTTTAGACTGGTCCGCCCCAGGGGAACATGTTGCTAGTAGCATTGCTGCGCTATAACACTGTTGACTGTAACTGAGAGTCAAAATTTACTATTGAGACTCAGACTGCTAGTAGGGCATACTCTGGAGGTTACCAATAGTGAATGAGGAATAACTACTATCGCTAATGCGAGGAGGGAGTGGCACAGGGAATCACCATTGAAACACTAGAGCTGCGACCTCAAGGGGGTTTGTGCAGTTGTCCGTATGTGTCATATTTTTCCTTCGTGTGTTTAGCGGTACACATAAAATACTACTCTTTTTTCACAAAAGTGAGCTATTTGGCTGGACAATGATTTATTGCTGCTGCTGTGCCCATTTTGAGCCTGTGTCTTCTAATCTGTTTCCACACCTCCGACACCCCCGTCCTTCCCTCCTAAAGGGGTTCTGACAAGTGTGTTCTAGGCACTGCCTTTTGCTGCTCTCTTATCAGCCAATCATCTAAGTAAGAAAACACATGTATGGTGTTGCTGTGCAGGTGCGCTGCCACTACTGCTAGGCACTTTGTTAAGATCATTGGAGCTGTAATAGCTCCCATGGGCATGACCTTGATCTGGTAGTGCCACCCAATTACTATGAATGGAAGGTACTTGTGATGCGCTAGATAGATCTGGCTATGAAAGTACTGACATTAAGTTCCTTTGGAGTAGCAGCAGGTAACGTTCTGCAAGTTGACCTGTAAAGTGCTCGGTAAGTATGAACATGTTCAAGGGTCAACAATCGGCTGAAGGGAGCCACCCACTTTACGAATAAAAAATACAGGGATTACACCCCTGCCCCACATTTGTGTACGAGTAGTGGTTCTATGGAGCCCTTGGTAAGGAGCGTGTGTACCTCTTCGTTCAGAAGGTGACCTGAATTGGTATGCAACAGCGAGGTGGGAAGCTGGGAGGGTTGTGTGGAATACAAGGTAGGACACTTCTTGCACAAATGAGATGACCCGTTAGTCTTATATGATGTTTTCCCACTGAGCGAGGAGGTGCTTAATCTTCCCCTAACAGGTATAATGTGGTTTAGGAAAAGGGGAGTGGAGCCCCTTGCACAACCACCTCTGGCCTTGTCACATCCATTTCTGCTGTTGTTTCACCCCCACCTGGATGGCTTTGGCCTGCTGGGGATCCTGAAAGGCCTGCTGTTGTGTTTGGCACTGGGCGGGAAATATCGGACGTGAAACCCCTTGTTTGGCTCCTTCTCTGGCCTGCTGCTTACAAAAGCCGACTTAGGAAAGGGAAAGTGTAGGGTGCCCTTATTGATTTTTTTGAGCAGCTTGTTCACCTGGGGGTGGAACAGATGCTTGCCATCAAAAGGGACATTTAGGAGGTACTATTGCACCTCAGACCTAAACCCTGACAGCCTAAGCCAGGCTTGCCAGCGGAGGAGGATTCTGGTGTTAACACCCCTTATGACCATATCATCTGCATTATAGGTATAGCTAATGTTAACACTGTGATGCTTTTCCCCTCAGTAACTAACTCCTGCCCTCTTTTATGATGGGCCTCTGCTAGGTGTTTTACCAACTCCTCCATTTAACTTCCAGTGGTACCTGGAGAGGAGACCCACTGAGTTGGAGATACGTAAGTATCTGATTGCGCCAAGTGTTACCCATTTCCCTGTAGCATTGATCTGCTTACACTCTATGTCAGGCAGACAGCATTGCCTGTGCCAAAGCCCTTTTTAAGAGCAGTGTGAACCACTAACTAATCAGTCCGCAAATATAAGCTGGGTCGTTTGGGGAAGGCTTATACTTCCTTGTTACATGGGGAGCAATTTCCCTGGATTTCACCAGCTCCCTGAAAATACCAGAAGTCAGTTTGAGCATGCTCTTCAACATTGGGTGGTAGTGACCGTACATTCTGTTTTAGATAGGGTTTCAACCAGGAAGTCGTCACCTGCGTGGACCTTTACCTGGTAGTGTTGTGCAGTCCTTGATACCACTGTATACCATTCAGTGATACAATCTGGTGGTGCTGGATTGGCAAGGTATGGCACTAGATCAGAGTTGTCTGAGGGGTCTACCACATACACCCTTCCAGGGATCACCCCCGTTGGGACCTAAAGGGCTCATTACAAGGGTCGTGAAATGCAGTATGGTCTGCCTGGCTCCTAGTCAGTGTCATGCGTTTCAGTTGGAGGGGAATATGGGGGAGTAGTGGTGGTGTCAGAGCAGATGTGGATGGCAACGGTGTGAAGTGGAAGGATGGTAGCAGAGTTTGACACTTTTGGGGCTTGGTAGGCTAGCCTTGTGGTTACTCTTCGAGGGTCTGCAGAAGCTTCTTTTGGGATGTGGCTAAGTCCTGGAGCCGGAGGTTTCACAAAAACTTTGCCCATGTCCAGATGTTTGAAGGGCTTTCTCTGAATTTCTTGAGGGCCTCAAATAACCTTTCAAAGCTGGACCCCGCTGTTTTTTCTGACCAAGAGGGGGAGGGGTGTATCAGCACCAGTCTTATGGCGTATTGGCTGCAGTTTCGGCTTTGAATTTGGATCAAAGTGTGGCTTTGTGGAGCTTGGAGGCTGAGGCAATGTGGTTTGTGGCTCTGAGTGTAGCTTGTTGGAGCCTATGGACGAGGAGGTGTTGTTCAAACACCTTGGTTGGTGGGCCTTTTTGGGTATTGACCCTGCCTCATAAGTTTGAAGCTTCCCGGCTGAAGTGTCAAAGGGTTGTGCCATTTCCAGTTTCGCTTGGGACTCAACGCACATCTCCCGCAGGAGTGGTGCCCTGCTTTCATCAAAGGGCATGTCCGAGCTCACAGAAGATGGCCTCCAGACTTCCTTTTTCTTGGCCCAGCTTCTTCTGCGACTTCAAATCTTCAGCTCTGAAAAAGTCTGGTATCCACAACAAGATTTGCCTTTGTACTAGGCTCACCTTTTTCCCTCTGGTACCATAGTGTTTTTTGCAGTGGAAGGTGAGGAAGGCTTTGCACCAGTTCTCTGTGTGAACTGGGGGGAAGCAGAGATTCCACACCTTATGATGTATGCTCCATGGAAATTCTGTGTCACACCTAGGACAGAAGATAGGATTCCACTCCCTGCTGCTGCCCTAGGTGCATTCTTGAAAGAGCCTCTGCTAGAACTCGAGAAAATGACAACTCGAGGTTGTAAACGTGCAAAGTACCCCAACCGTTTTCCATCAGACCAGAGTTCCGGTGGCGTAAGCAGAAGCTATCATCAATGTAATGTGTGGTTTTCATCATAGGCTGGAAGGGGAGGCTGCTGAACAAGAGGAGGATTCAAGAAAAAAGACCCAGTGCATATTAACAAGTCGACTTCAGAGCAGGATTCCCGAACGATGGAGTACAATGGCAGAAGAAAACAATCTGAGGTGGAGCCTAGTGGGCTAGTGCATTGTAGACCAAGGGTGGAGTCACTAGTCTTGTGACTCAGACTTCAAAGAAAAACAAGCTGCAAGAGACCAGCCAAACACTAGACGGCTTGAGTATGCAGGGTATATGTATCTACAACCAAACATGTTACGAACACGCACTTTTTTAGTGAGGTGTTATCATCATGAAATCCTAAGATTTACATGCACATACAAATCAAATGACACCCAATTGTGCGTGGAAAGATTCTTCACTTTTTAAATTATCTTTATCAGGGTTTTGCATTGTAAAACAAAGCCATACAGTCGGTAAAATAAGCAAGTGAGTACAACAAGAGGTAAGGGAGACTGAGGCATAATGGACACATCTAGTGATATAAATAACTAGCATAGTTGTCAGGGGTGTTAGGTACAGGAAGAGGGTAAAAAAGCGAACATCCATGTAACTAGAACCAGGGGAAGGGGTGGGTACGGAGGCAGACACAGTGTATGAGTATTAGCTAATGGTTCATATGGCCCAGGAGAGAGGCTTGGCAGGGTAAGGGGGTAGGTCCTGAGTGTACCGCGTGTGGGCTCGTATAAGAGAAGGGGGGTGGGGGAAAGCGCGCGGGGAGGGGGAAAAATCGAATGCCTAGAACTGGGATTAATGCCAGTGGTGGACCCATAGAGTGAAAACATCACAGTGGGAAGCTCACAGAGGGAGGTCGTCCTGGGGTGGAAGGAATAACAATGATGTCAGTAGAGTGTCCTATTCCGGGGATATGGGATGCCTGCAGATGTGGCAGGCCTCCTTGAACTGGAGTGCAGCTCCCTCGGCAGTCCCCCATCAGTGTACTGCACCTTGACATGCCACCAGCGATGGGGCGGAAGGGGCCTTCCAATGTAGTGTGAGTGTCATTTGGCCAGCAACAAGGCTAGGTCAGCGAAGCGATTATGGACGGCGTGTTCCTGTCTGTGTTTAAAAATACGAAAGGCGCATGACTCCCTCGTATATATGTCAGTAAGCTTAGCGACCTCACGAAGTGTAGTATGAACACTGCCCGTAGGGAAACACGGCGGGGCAAGACCAAAGCATGTGCTGGTGATCTGCCTCTCTCGAGTTACAGCAGGGACAGTGTAAATCTGCTGTAGGAAAACAGCTGTTGAGGGGAAGGGGTCAAACAGGCGTGGTGGAGGATATGGAATTGGATACTTTTGAACCTAGCATTTCTTGAGTCAGTATGAGGGACCGCCAGCCTGGGTCCATTCCGCATAATTCAGCACCCTTCCAATATCGTCTTCCCATTTGGTACGAAGGGGTCCCAGGAAGATTCCTGTGTGTTAGCGAATTGCCCTTTAGAGCCAGGAAATCCAGTGTTTGCCTTCTCCCATGATGAGGAGCGCCTGCAATACAGCATGTTTAGGGGGACCAAATGATATCGCAGGTGTTAAGGAGTTGGTGGTGGGTGAGGAACAGCCCCGTTGGGAGATTAAAATCAGTTTTGGAGCTGTGCAAAGGAGATAAAGTGGCCATCCGAAAAAAAAGCCACTGGCTGTGGTGAGGGAGCGGTCGTGCCAACCACGTAGGGCCGTGTGTATGGGGGGGGCTTTTAAAGGGAATCCGGGGGCCTACGGAGTAACATGTCGTGTGAGGGTGCACGCTCTTGCTATACATTTGTAAGCTACCTGCACTTACAGCAAGTGCAGAGTGGTATAAGAGGGTGTCCACAGGAGAAGGAAGTTCATAATAAAAGAGGAGGTGAGTGGTGGGGGTGTTTCTCCCAGGTTGCGGTTGGCTAACCACTGAGACACCCATTGTAGTTGGGCCGCTAGAACATAGGCCTTAAAGGAAGGGGCTGGCTCCCTGTCCACCTTCTCCAGTAGGTAATTGCAACTTCTTCAAAGCTATGCGGCGGCGAGTACGCCCTCATATAAATTTTGGTTAGTAGAGCTTCGAGCTCCTGAAAGAAGGTGCGAGGGGTATCACTGGGAGTTTGGCAAAGTAATACAAAAGTTGCAGCAGCATCACTATCTTTGATAGTGCAATCCTCCCAGTTGGTGCCAGTTGGAGTTTTTTCCAAAACGAGACCTGGGATTTCAAGGATGCTAATAAGGGTAAATAAATTACCATTGAAAAGGTCAGGTGAGGTACGGTATAGGCAAATCCTTAAGTATCAGACTGCAGAGTGATACCAGGTGAGGGGAGTTCCACTTAGGGTGATATATGTTGCGGGGTCATGTTATCATGAAGTGGGCAAATGTAGGATCTGTTCCTATTGACCATCAAGCCAGATAAACTGGCGAAGGACTGCAGGCGCTCTGGTAGAGGATGGGGTCTGCGCAGGCATCGAGGAGGAACAGTAGGAGATTGTCAGCATACAATGACACTGCGTGTTTCCTATCTGCGCGTAGGATGCCCCAGTGTGTTCCATCTTGGCGGAACTGAATGGCCATTGCGAAGAGCAGGGGTGAAAGAGGACACGCCTGCAGAGTTCGACCGAAAAAGTCTTAGAGATGTAGCAATACACCTGAACTCGTGAAAGGGGCTTCGTATACAAGAGCCGAGTGTAGGCTAGAAGCTGCTTTTTCAACGCCTATCCATTCAAGGACCTTAAAGAGATAATTCCAGTCTAACGAATCGAATGCCTTCCCCAGGTCCAGCACCAGGCACACCATGAAGAGGAACCGTCCCTGTATCTGGTCCTGAATAAGGAACAGACGCCGAAGGTTCTGGGAGGTGCTGTGTCTGGGACAAACCCATTTTGGTCTGGGTGGATAAGCTCCAGTAGAATTTGGGCATAGTGGGCAAACAGGATTTTACCCAGGAATTTGTAACCTGCCCCCAGTATGGCAATTGGGCGGTAGTAAGCGGTAGCAGTGGGGTCTCGGTCTGGTTTAGAGATGGAGACCAAAAAGGATTCTTGGAGAGAGAAGGGAAATTCACCCAGTCAGAGGACCTCACTGTACATTGTGGCTAGGCGAGGGGCTAGAACATCAGCGTATGTGCTATAATTTTCTATAGGAAGGCCGTTGAGGCCTGGGGTCTTGTTCCTGGCCAGGTCCTGGATTGCTTGTTTAACATCCGCTGGTATTATGATTGCATCTGAGGAGTCTCGTTGAGTCATGGTGATAAGTAGCAGAGTAAGGTGAGTAAGAAACGAGTCAAAGGTCCCTGCCGGGGTCCGCTTGGGCGCTACATAAATAAAGGAATAATATCTATATAATTTCGAAAGGATATTGTTTTGCGTACGGAAGGCCACGCCCGAGGGAGATCTCAACTTAAAGATAAGAGTCGCCTTCTGCTCCTGTCAAATTAACCAAGTGAGGAGGCGGCACTATTTGTCGCGCTCTCTATGGGTTTTGGCAGTGTATGCCTCGAAGTTAAAACACAGCAGGCACTCCAAAAGGGAGGAATGTTGGGGTTTAGCCTCATTTAACGTGGTCAGCAGGTTGCATCATGTTCAGGCTGACGGTCTAAGAGGGGGAGGCGCTGCTCCGCTTTCGTAATTTCTATATCAATGGTATGCCGGACATCTACGATCTCTTGAAGGCAAATACCTCAGGTGACCACCTTGAAAGCGTCTCACTCCAGAAGTTTATTAGAGGCTGTACCTTCGTTGTCTGCAAAGTAAGCACGGATGTGGGAGGCTTGGGTGTTCCGGAAGACAGGATCCTCCAGACAGTCCAGGGATAGACGCCACATGGGGATCAGTGGGTGGGGGTACCCCATTGTAGATCAGTAATGTGGGCATCGTGGTTGGATACTACTCGGCCCAAGGATTCTGTAGCATGGAAGGAGGGCAGTAGGATGTTGGAGCACAGCATACGGTCGGGGCGCACAAACAAATTGTGGGGTCTGGAATGAAAAGATTACACCGAGAGGTAGGGTGAAAGGCTCTCCACACATCCGTCAGCACCCAGTGCTGCATCCAGTTCAGAAAACGTTCCCATTGAGTGTGTGGGGGGAGCATGGTAAGGGTGGGTGGGAGTGGCCAAGTAGTAAATCCAGCACGCAACTGTAATCTCTTCCCAAGATCCATGGGTCTTCCAGGGTAGGACGGCAGAGAGTGTCGTCCAGAACGCTTCTTGGTCAGCATTAGATGCATCGATGCTCCTGAGTAATATGGGTGTGCCATTGAGGCGCCTTTCAGGTAGCACATACCATCCTTCTTTGTCAACTATGCTATCTAAGGCCTGAAACTGAATCCCAGGTTGGACACAGATCATGGCACCCTTGGCATATGCAGAGTATGTAGTAGCATACACTTTACCGCACCAGCGTTTTTGGAGGCATGGCATCTCAGTTGCAGTAGTGTGGGTTTCTTAAGGTAAGGCTATGTGGGTGTGGTGCTGTTTGAGATAGAAGTATACGTAATAACGTTAGGGTCATGCATATGCCACATAAGCGCTAAGTGTAAGAATATCTAGTTTTCCTGAGCTCCGTAGTGTGGAGTAACAAAGAATTCAAATTTTGTTCCAATTATGGTCCTTATTTTCTTTATTTTCGTTTTCTTTATACATCCAACAATTGTTTCAATTCTGTAGCCCACATATGTTTCATCATTAAGGTGCATCAACCAATGACCTCCTCAGGGCTAGTCCTACTTTCCAGTATTATATCTCAAAAAAGAAGAAAAAACCCAAGTAACGGTAATGTCCAGTATCTCGCACCTAGTGTACAAGGAATATGACTCGTTACAACGCGAGTCATTACATCGCGTGGCATTACAACGCGGTCGTTACAACGACCGCGTTGTTACCACGCAATGCCATTACTACGCAAGTCATTACATCGACTTGCAGTAGATGGCGCGCTGACATTAGAAATGTATAATTTACTATTCCAACTCCAGCCTACGCAACAGTAGGGAAGGTGTTGGAATAGTAAACTATACTATTCCTAATGTTAGCGCGCCATCTACTGCAAGTCGATGTAATGACTTGCGTAGTAATATCATTGCGTGGTAACAATGCGGTCGTTGTAACCACCGCGTTGTAATGGCATTGCGGTGTGATGACCGCGATGTAAAGGTCGTTTCCCGTGTACAAGGTCACCCAATATATTTCCAAATGGCAATGGTGCTTCAGTAAACATATATCAAAAGCATAGGAGAGTACTCCAACAAGCGTCATAAACCGGCATTTTTAAAGAAAGATTAGATAGGGTGACCAAGAGGGTGATCATATTATGGTTTTAGATAGAATACTGGAAAGTAGCGCTAGCCCTGAGGAAGTCATTGGTTGATGCACCTTAATGACAAAACATGTGTTGGCTACAGAACAGAAATAATTGTTGGATGTATAAAGAAGACGAAAATAAAGAAAATTATAAGGACCATAATTGGAACAAAATTTGAATTCTTTGGAGGTAATGGAAGATTGTGAAATGAGGAATTTTATTAATAAAAACAGAATTGGAACAAATGTTGGAAGGAAAGGGAGGAAAGCTTAAGAGCATTCTAGAATATTCCGGAAGAATTAAGTGAAAAAAATGCATTGCAGTTCAGGGGTTCATGACTAATTCCTCCTAAAAACCTATGGAATAGGATTGTGCAACTGGCCCACGCCGGACATATAGGTATGGTAAAAATGTAAGAATGGACCAGAACAATGTGCAAGTCAGAAGAATGATGGAGCAGATGTTACACCTTTGTTGAGTGTGTCTGGGTCAAGTCATGGGTCTCTTCAGAGGGGTTTTGGAGATAGAAGAACCAAGAGTCCTGCTTATGAAAGATTTTATTCAAAGTTAACTTCTCATAAAAAAAATACATATCTACACTATGAAGTCCGTTGTTTGGGTTGATCAGGGAGCATGTATGTTCAAGGATTTTTACGATGGGGAGAGGAGTTGGCCTAACGGCTAGGGCGGTCGACCTCGAACCTGGGGAACCGGGTTCGAGTCTCAGCAATGGCGCTGAACAGCCTGTGATTCTGGGCAAATCACTTAATCTCCCCGTGCCTAACAAAAAAAAAAAAAATGATGAATGTGTCCTCATGTAACGCAACTGGTGCTATGTAAAGCGCTCTGATACCCGATACTGGGTCATGTTCGCGCTATATAAAACTCTGTAAAATAAAAAAATAAATAAAAAAAGATAGTAAATGCCCCTATTGCAAAGTTCTTATTGTATATATTTTGGTTGTGTTACTTTAATAATAAAAAAAGGAGGAAGTGTAATGTTCTAGATTGTTGAGCGGTAGTTGGAACCCTGGGTTAAGGGCTTCCAGGAACTGGCAGTTACTGTGGGGAGCCAGTGGATGAGGTCTATATCCAATAAAAATCCTACCTTATATGTTGAAGATTTGCTGATTTATGTCCAACATCATAGCCACACAACAAATTGTATATACAGCAAGGGAGGCCTTGCATTTTAATTTCAAAGCATCGTAAGCGAGTACGAGCAGGATAATACAGTCATAGTATGCAAACAAATTGCATGACATCATTAAATGAAACAATTACTATGTAATTTTTAGGTCGCAGCCCACCAGAAAGCGCAGCTGGCTGGCTACGCTAAAGACATCTTGTGGAGTTTCAGAAAGTTGACCTGGGAATGCATTCCGCAGATTGCTTGCCATTGGCTTTGTGGTTTGTAACACGTTTTCTTGCTTTCCATTTGCTCGCTTTATTTGCTTTAGGCTGTCCAGGTTGAGTTAGTCCCTCCTAATGCCAAAGCATTGTTTACTGTATTCTTCCATGAACTCTTTTTCTATAATAAACAGGCCTTTTAATCTTGTTCTCATCACATTTGCTGGGTATTCAAAGACTGAGGTCAAATGTCTGACGCTGTCTTATCCTTTCAAGTGCTCACTTTCTGTAAACAGGACTGTAAATCTTGTTCTTATCACGTCACATTTGTTGTACATTCAAAGACCGAGGTCAAATGTCAGGCGCTGTCTTCAATAAGGCAGCGCATTGCGGCATGCATCACCTCAGAGACAAGTTTTCACTTACCGCTCTACGACTGACAAGCCAATAACGCGCAACCAACACGGGGGTGGACGTGGTGGGGGTCACATGAAACAGGCACAGTCCCTCTTCAGGGAAGCAGCGAATGGCTATTCGTTTCAGTGGCTTCAGCTTGTGAGTCTGATCACCTAGCTAAATAATAAGTGACCCATTCTAACTAGTGTTAACGTTAGGACCAGATTGAAATGAAAATAATACAATTTACGTTTAATGTAATGTTTTCGGCTGTACCATCCTTTACTCTTGGAATATTAAGATTTACTGTTTTGTTTTTGTCTTTAGTGAAATAACTTGCATGCTGTTGCTCAGGTCTATGTTTTTGACCGTCTTAACTTGTTAGAGTGCGTTGCCATGAAAGTGTATCTTTTTGGAGCCTCGTATTTTCGGGCTCTCTACCTTTCATCCAATGTCCATTTAGAAAAGTGTGTTTTACCCCTTCACTATCTTTTAATTAACTTTGTGTCTCTTAGAATGATACTTTACATTTCTTTGATAACTCTTGTCCTGTATTAGTGGTTCTGTGCATCATGTTATCTCTTTCACTGTGAGATGATTATCTTTCCATAGCCATCCTTCCAAGCCTGCAGACGGGGACGCACTGCCGGCTTCTGTCTACACAGGTTGGACTCGTCCGTCATCTTTGTCAGTTGCGAGATGGACATTGATCAGACGGAAATAGTCCCCTTCGGGCTCAGGTAGAGGAGTATAGGGGTCAAGGGAGGTGCCAGGGCTTTAAGTGGGCCGGGTCTGTCTGGGTCTGAGCACCAGCAGTTTTTTTCAGGGGGCCTCGAAACGGGTCTCTATCGGGCTCTATTTTCGGGCCTCGCAAAGGCAGTCCGTTTTTTTTTCTTTTTTCCTGGACTGCAGTGAGAGCATGCACATCGATGTGCGCATGGTCATTTTCCTCACTTCTGAGTAGTGGAGGTCACGGCATGACGTCCACGGCACGACGGCATGACGTCATGCCAGGTGAGCGTTGTATGAGGAAGGGTAATCCTTTAAGATTTCCATTCTCTTTTCGCAGCGCAGGAGCAACGTCGTGGTGGTGCCAGCCTTGGGAGTGAAGACATCGTGGGATGATTAATAACTGAAGAGGCAGACGACCACAGGTAGCCTGCTCCAGCACGACCTACACTTAATGATTTGGACGCTGTGTTTTCCGAAGGTAGGATAATTGGAGGGGTCGGGGAAATAATTGGTTTCAGCATTTCTCACCTGTGGAGCCGCATCTTGATAGGTAAGTGCATTGGGTTATCCCCAGTTTGATTACGGTCGTTTTTCTGTTTTCCCCCCACCCTGTCGCTTATTTACTGTAGTCTTGTTATCTGCGCTGTTTAGCCGGATAGGCTGTTCTATGCTTAGACTTCATTGGATTTGCACGCAATAAGCCAGGACCACCCCCCATTTCTCCTTTATTTTCCCCATATTGGATGCTATGGCGTCAGTATATGCCGCATGTATCCGTCTCTTTTCTTTCTAGAGCTCTCTTTAGCGACCCCATCTGCGTGCTAATGTTTCTTTCTATTCAGCCAGTATCCCTTCCTGAGCGGGAGTTTTTCCATTAGAGGTTTTTACCAGGCTAGGTTTTCTTTTTTCTTTCTAAGGCATCGCTTCTTGTTTTTGGTTTTCAGACCCCAGCGATTCGTGCTTTTCTGGATTTGCCCTGAATTGATACCTTATCAGCCCGGCCTTTGACTTGACCACCTGATTACCCACGTGGAAGGTGCTTCCATATTTTGAGGTAGTATCTGAGGGCCTTCGTTCATTAGTTCTATGTATCTAGCTGTGCTGCAGCTAGACAGTACACACACTATAGCAGGTATGAGGATGTTTTAATTGACTTGCCGCAATTTATCTCGTTGGGGGGAGTTATTCATTTGTCCATTTGTTCGTGTCAGGTCTCCACGAGACAGAACATGCTTGTGTCATTAAGCTGATTGTGTTGTTTTGATTTTTATGTATATAAAAAAAGAGTTAAAAATGCATCATATGTTTTGAAAATTGTTATATTTTGGATAAATTATAAAATATTTTTGTATCATCTTTGTCTAAGCACATCTTTGAATGCTTGATGTATCTCTTACTTTGCTCCCCAAATCTGACTGACCTATAGTTATTGAGAGACGCATTGCGCTCTGGTTTATCCATAGGCAGGTGACAATTTTTCCCTTCTGGCAGAGGGTTTCTCTTTCAGCATTTCTCACCTAGCAATTGTTTTTTTTAAATTTTACTACTACGGTTCTCATTGCGTGTGCGCTTGTAATGGGGTAAGGTGATCACATGTTCTTTTGTTAGCTGTAAGACAAGCAGCAGAATGCAGGAGTACGTTTAGAGATGGCAGTGAAGTTCTGTAAGTAACGCATTATCCTAATCAGTTTTTGAGATGCCAGTGGCTTAGATTTACAATACGAGATGTCATTACAGTTTTTTGCTCTTGAAAATGTATTTTCCAAGTGCAGGTGTTCGGCAAATTATTGATTGATTAAAGGTCTGAGGCGTTTTAGAAAGAATGGAACTGATCAAACCAATTTGATGATGTGGACGATATGAGAGTTTATGGAGAGAGTTGAGGCAGTCCAGAAAATATGCATGTTGTGATTCCAGGGGTGAAGCTCTCCACACACCAAGATCGGCACCATACTTAAGATGATCCATAGCAGCCCTGTGGTAGCTCTCATAGTCCGGAAAGCCCAGTATCAGAATACAAACGTTTAGGTAAAGATCCATCACCTAAAGACAAAGAAAGATGGCAGTGCCCAGAGATAGTCGTTATTCTGTACAGTGAGGCAGAAAGGTGGCAGTGCCCAGGGATAATCTTTATTCTACTCAGCGATGAAATGAGGCAGAGATGGCAATGCCCAGAGTTAGTTGTTGTTCTGTGCTGTGAGGTAAAAGGATGGCAATGCCCGGGTAGCCTTATTCTAAGTAGTGAGGTAGAAGGGTAGCAATTCCTAGGAGCATTCTGTGTTCCATGTAGTGATGCAGTGAAGCAGAAGAATGGCAGTGCTGAGGGTTATCTGAGTAGTGATGCAGTTAGGTAGAATCTGACTTGCACTATGCATTGATGCAGTGTGGTAGATGGATGGCAGTGCCTCGGGATATTCATTATACTGTGCATTATACTGTGCAGTGATAGAAAAATGTAGAAGGATGGCAATGCCTAGGAGTGTTCTTTATACTGTGCAGTGAGGTAGGAAGAGAGCAGTGCCTACGGGTATTCTTTATTCCATGCAGTGACGCAGTAGGATGGCAGTGCCTCTGGATATTATTTATTCTATGAAGCGAAGCAGAAGGATGGAAGTGCCCTGGGATAGTCATTATTTTATGCAGTTGTGCGAAGCAGAAGGGTGGAAGTGTAAAATAATATTTCTTTATTCCATGCAGTGATGCAGTAGGATGGCAGTGCCTCAGGATATTCTTTATTCCATGCAGTGATGCAGTAGTCTATTCTTGTTTTGTGGGTTTGTTCTGTGGGTTTAGTATTATTTGGGTTCTGGAGTAGCGTGCTACTCGCCGAAAAAGCAATTCAACACCTCGGGGGTAGCAAGCGCTATATAAATGCAAACCTTTTCCCTCTTCTATCCCTCCACTATCCTTCTCAATCCAAATAACTAACACATCCACCACTCAAATTACTTTCATAATTCACTATACTAATTCGCCACTAATCCTTTATGGGTTTCGTAGTAGCGTGCTACTCGCCGAAAAAGCGATGCAACGCCTCGTCAGGGGTAGTAAGTGTTACATAAATCAAAATACAATACATCGGCTTAGCAGGGAGTATGTGTGTGAGAGAACTGTGCAGGCAGTGTGTACTGGTATCCGTGTGTGAGGCAGCGAACAAGCCCAGTGTATGCAAATCAGGATGGAGTAAGTAGACTGGAGTAGAGTACATACAGCTTTGTATGTACAACAGCAGAAAAACTGTGTGCAGAGTGGAAGTGTGTGTGGCAGCAGAGTGTGTTTCTGTGCAAGAGGAAGACAGCAATAATGTGTGTGTTTTTGGAAGTGGCTATGTGGGCTACTCGGGGAGTACATTCAGTTGTGTGGCCTGGCTGGGTGGTCAGAGTGTGTGTGCCTGTTTTTTTTTTTAAGTTAGAGGGGCTCGTTCCATATTGTTGTATTTGGCCTTCTACCTCTGCCTGGGATATTAGTCCAGTGGAGACGTGTACTAAGCAATCACCAATGCCATAATATAAGATAACATTGAAACAAATAGCTATAAGATAAACAGCTTCTTCATTGCAAGCAGGATGTTCGCACAAATGAGAGTGACAAGGGAAGCCAACGAATGGAAAGCAATGGGCGGCTCCGAGCCTCTCTATGTTCATGGTGAGCAACAGTTTACTTTGCAACAGACTTAGCATGCACTGTCTAGAAGGCTTGACCTAAACACAGCTGGCCACTGGTGTGATTGCGGTGCCCATAATCTGCAGTGCTCCAGGCCCCTCTGTGCCCTGTTAATGTATGCTATGGATAAAGCAATGGAGTCTGCAGAAAAGTACAGAAGAAGGGTTTCGATCGGTCTTATTTACCAATCCTTATTTGAAACTACTTCCATCAAATTGAGAAAAGTATCAGTCACGAAAATGTAACACTATTGATTCATTAAAAGTTTTTAGGATGTGATACATGCTGCAACAGGTCCTCCTAACATGGGAATATTGACCTCCTAAGATGTGGGTAGGCTGAACTAGTCAAAATCGGTTGCGACCCACAGTTTGGGAAACACTTATTTAGAGTGCAGTTGCTAAACTATACATGTCCAAGTGTTTTGAGTGCCATTGTGTGATAAGTCTGGTTAGATGTACCAGTGCCATCTTAAGGACTTTTGGAGACCCGGGCAAGACATATTTTGGGGCCTCCAGATCAGGAAAACCTTACAACTCCACTGCACAATGAGAGATCCTTTCAGGAGCAGCACAAAATGAAGAGTAACATCTGCCTGCCAAATGGCACTTCAATTAAACATTGTTGATCACTGGAGTAAACTATTCAATTTTTGTTGCAGGTAAGAGGCTAAATATTCTCGTTGCGTGACGCAAGGCCTTATCACCTGGAAACCAAAATCAGCAGAGGAAATCAGCAGAGGAAGATTTTCTTTTCTTTTTCAGATATACCAGTCCAGCCTTCAAGAAGGAAGTTCTAAATTTTAACATGGCTACTAGTGGCTTATCTGCTTCTGCTCTGAAGCGCAAGTCTATGCAGTCTTCAATGATTGACTTCCTACCGTCACTGAAGCGCCAGCGTGTTACAGGGGAGTCTTGTCCAGCGCAACCAACTAGTGATGAGGCTAGTAAAATTCAGCAAGAGTCTGCCAAGGACAGTCCACCTTTACAAAGACTTCAACGTGTGCCAGAGAAAGAAACTGTCAAACTCCCTGACTGCTGGAACACTAAACAGTGGAATAACTTTCAAGAGGAATATAAATGGTTGTATCTTAAGTCAGGCAATATTGGATGTTCTTCCTGCAAACAGGCTAAATCAACAGGTCTTACAGTGCACAATAACACCCAGGGCATGCGCATAAGTAAAGTGTGGGCAGATGGCGAGGTTGGTCCTTCCGGTGACGGAAAAGCTTTCAGGCAGAAACAGCTCAGGAAGAAGATTATGGAGCATAAGGCGAGCGCTGGTCACTTGGCAGCTGAAGACATTCTTACAGCTCAGCAGAAAAATACATTGGTGGTGACAGTACACGAATGTAATGCAAAACATATGGAGCGCACATGCAGGGTATTTGACACTGCCTACTACTTGGCAAAAAAGATCGCCCTTTCACGGACCACCCTGATCTAATTCTCCTTCAGACAAATAATGGCAGTGCAACGGGCCGTGTTTTGCACAGCAATGTGACTGCAACTGAAATAATAAAACACTTTGCACTGGAAATGCAACACAGATTGGTCTGTTATATCAGACAACACAAACCAAAGATCACAGTATTAATTGATGAGAGCACTTCTATTAGCAATGCTTCTACCATAATCATCTACCTCCGTGTCATTTTTGGAAATGAAAGTACCCCAGTGACCATCTATTTCGGCCTTCTGGAGCTGGCAGAAACAAATGCCCTTGGCGTAAAGACAGCTCTCCTAAGCTACTTCGAAAAAGTTGGACTCACAAAAAGTCTGCTACATGATATCTTGATTGCGGTATGTTCAAATGGAGCAGCAGTAATGTTTGGTAAAAAAGGAGGAGTAGTAGCATTGCTGAAATCAGAATTTCCAAATCTTGTACTGACATGACACTGTTTGGCTCACAGACTAGAACTTGCTGTGGCAGATACAGTTCATGAGGTTGCAGGGGTCAATCACTTCAAGATTTTCATGGACTCATTATATGCCACATACAACATGTCACCAAAAAAACAGAGAGAGCTAAATCTGGCCGCCAGCGAGCTATGTGTACAGCTTCAGGAGATAGGGAAAATGCTTGATACTAGATGGGTAGCATCCAGTTACAGATCTGTGAAAACTGTTTGGAACTGCTTCCCTGCCTTGTGCAAACATTTTGAGAATGTTTCTAAAGACCCATCCAGACCCATAAGAGACCGGAGCAGGTATGAAGGGCTCTTTAAGAAGCATACATCCTATTCTTTTATCTGAGATTTGGGGGTAATGTGTGATGCACTTCAAGAGCTCAAAGGCTTATCACTCTCCTTACAGAGGAGGGACATTACAATTGTTAATGCCCACAGAGTTTTGGTTAGTCAAGTACGTATATTTAGAGCAATGAAAGACTCACCAGGGGAGGTTTGCTTCTGCGGCTCAGAGAGCAGTTGACGAGGGCAAATTCAAGAATATTCCTCTTTTCCATGGTAGAAGTAACTCTGTTGCCCTTAATCAAAATCAGTTTTACCAAAGCCTGTCTGTAAATATCAATAAACGATGTGCCCCGGATTCTGAGAAAGAACTTATAGCCAGCTTCAGTGTGCTAGATGCAGGCAACTTGCCTTCTGGTGCATTCTTTATGGTGAAACAGATATCCAGAAACTGTGTTCAGAGTTTCAGCTGCCAGCAAGAGATACTATCCAAGCTTTTAGACTTTTCAAAGATTTTGGTGGAAAGAAAGCCTTGAAGCATTAAAAAAGTTAGTAGTTTGTATGGAAACCCTGCCAGCAAGTAATGCGGATTGCGAGAGAGGTTTCAGCGCAATGAACTTTATTGCTTGTCCAACAAGGGCCTCTCTTCTTGTCGAGATCATTTCTTCATGCTTATGGGTAAAACTCAATGGTCCTCCATTTGAAACATTTGACGCAAAGCTGTATGTAAAGAGTTATACGAACAAAAAAGAGGGTCAGAGCATAAAGATCCAGCACCAGACGTTACTCCGTGTAGTGGCCTCTAAATCCTTTCAACAGATCGGTGCACCGGGTCTGGGATGTGACCCACATACATCCCATAAAGGCAGTATACAAAACTACCACTAACAAAAACACACAATTGACCCTGCACTCGAAAACCACAAATAATCTATTTGTAAAGGCAATTGTGCATCATGTTGTGAGAACAGAATATGAGTAAATAGCTTCCCAAATGAAAAGGCCAGACGATCGTATTTTTGATTGTAGAAAAACGTTGTCCTTTTTTATTCCAAAAACGTCATTCTTTAAAATGTTCTGTTCTCACAACATGATGCACAATTGCCTTTACAAATAGATTATTTGTGGTTTTCGAGTGCAGGGTCAATTGTGTGTTTTTGTATGTAAAGAGTTGGCTGGCAAAAGGTAGAAGGTCTGCTGAAGAAAATTGTTGTGAGAAATCCCAGCAAAATAGACACAGTGAATATCTTCAAGGGTTTTGTTAAAACCTGCAATAGATTTCTAAGTAATGTAAATAATTTTTACATGTTTTTGAAAGTGTTTGGTATTTGTATGGCTTATACTTAATAAATATACCTTTTTGCCTATTTTATTATCCTTTGCTGGATGCGACTTCATGATTTTCTTAAGCACACAATGCTAGTTATCTTGATTTAGACCACGCCCCTACTCGGATAGGCCACACCCCTTTAAGGGATTTGCCACGCCCCTTTTAGAGCACCCCCATTTTTTTTCCCCACTTAAAGCCCTGGGAGGTGCTGTGTTGCATCCTGGTTTTCTGGTGCGAGAACAACTCTGACGTTCCATTTCAAAGCTCGTGCCGGCTTGGGAGAGGATTACAGATTTTTTTTAAGTTGTTTCACAATCATGGACTAGATGCGCTACATACGCAAAGAACTGGGTAACTTGAGAGCTCCG
Organism: Calotriton arnoldi; assembly: GCA_963921515.1. Classification (NCBI taxonomy): domain Eukaryota; kingdom Metazoa; phylum Chordata; class Amphibia; order Caudata; family Salamandridae; genus Calotriton; species Calotriton arnoldi. The sequence continues at coordinate 186,139 of CAWUFW010003242.1, forward strand.
ATTCTTTCAGATCTCACTCCTCCTGGAAGATTTCACATCCTCCCTTGTTGTCATATGCCCTCCCCCAAATCTTTGAGTTATCAGCCAAGTGCCCTTTCAGTCCTTTGCTTGTCAACACAAGTGCATTTAGTCCACCCCGACTTTTTTTTTTTGAGTATTGAACTTTTTTTTATTTTATAAAGTGAGTAAGATGAAAAGCATCTGAAGCGGACAATTTCCGTTCACAGCTGGGACACCGAGGATGTTCCTAGAAAACGGGGAGATTTGTATTGTGAAATTTCCTTTCGTGGTTCCAGGCCATCGTTAATAATTTGTTTAAATTAGCATTTGTTGCAGTGTGGAATGTTGTCCCTCATACACACACCTCTCATACGTGTTAGCTTTCCCGAGCTGCTTCCCAGACCCCCCAGACCCCCAAACATCCACACATAGGGGGCGTGGGGTGAGATATCTTGCCATCTGCAACTGCTCAGACCCACAGCACTCTTACATGGAAATAGAGTCTGTTGGGCCCGGAGACAGCGACACATTCTTTCTACTCTGACCCTGCACGGTCTCCGACTTTACTCTGTTACTCCAAGTACTTTACTGATTAGGCTTATACAGATATTCATAAGTTTGGCAAACAAACACCCTTGTCTTCACAGTACTCTCTAAGGGCAACCTGGCCAGTGCTTGAGAGACTGGTAGGGCTGGAGAAGAGCCAGTCGCGCTTAGGAAAAAAGCCCGGGTTCCTTAGTAAGCTAGTCCACTTCTGGGGACTTTCATCATAGATATGCTTTTTTTCCTGAAAGGGGTCTTTTTGTCAAAAGAATATAATCCAAAAATAACTGCTACCCAAAGTAGGTTTATAGCAGTGCAAACATTTTCAAAATCGCATGCTGCTACTGCAGCAAAAGTGTTTCCACTCGACCAATTAAATTGACGCAAGCAAAACGTGGCCGTTTGAGTTAAGTAGTAGCTTTTTATTTTTACTATAATTGATTTCCTGCTTGAACGTATTTTTAGCAAAATATACAGCAAAGGTTTTTCACATACTGCCTAATTAAAAGCTAAACCGGTATTCTGGCATACATTACGGGTGAAAAGTTTAAATAGTCCCTTTTCTTTCATATTAGGCCTTTGGTATAGTATTGTATTCGAGCATGTATATAGCGCCTCATTCACCTGGCACATCACAAGGCGCTTCCCGGGGTCGTTGCTTATGGTTGGTAGTAGTAAGTTTAACAAAGTGACCCATGTAGACAGCATTCGGGTGTCAGGCATGAGGTTGGTGGGTGCGTCAAATCTTTCGAAGTGAAAGTGCAAAGGCACTCAGCATTGAGTAAAGCAGAGAGCGATGTAAGAAAGTCGCTTTTGTGTTTCATTACCATACTAATTAATGGATTGCTCTGTTCATTGTGTCATTATTGTTTGTGCACTGTATCGTTTTATCAGTAAAACTCTATGTGCACATATAATGGTCATTTCAATTGAAAATGTTGTCTAATGGCAGTGCACCACTATACCATGCAAAATCCACTTTATGCCACTACACTATACGATACTCTTCGCCACTCCATCCTACAACACTTTACTCAACTCTACAACACTCCACTCTACTCTACAACACTCCATTCTACAATACTCCACACTACAACCCTCCACTCCACTTTATGCCACTCTACGACCCTCCGCTCTGACACTCCACGCCATCTTACTCCATTATATGCCACTCGGCCCTATGTCACTTTACTCCACTCTATGCTCCTCCACTCTACTCTGCGCATTTCCCTCCACGCCACTGCACTCTAGGCTCCTTCAGTCTATGCCCCTCCATTCTAGGTCACTCTATGCCACTCCACTCTACACCACTCCATGCCACTCTAAGAAATTTCCTCTATGCCACTCCATGCCAGTTTACTTCACTCTATGCCACTGGACTCTACAACACTGTATTCCATTCTATGTCACTCAATGCCACGCCACTTTATGCCATGCCACTCCATTATATGCTACTCTATGCCACTCCATTTTATGCCACTCTATGCCATTCCACTTTACGCCAGTACACGCCTCTCCACTCTACGTATCCCCACTCCACTCTACGCCCATCCACGCCTCTCCACTCCACTCTGTGCCCCTTCACTCCGCACCGCTCCACTCTGCGCCCTGCCACTCAACGCCACGCCACTCAACGCTATGCCATTCCACTCTACCCTATGCCAGTCTACTCCACTCTTTTCGCCACAATGCTCCACTCTACGACACTCTACTCTATGGCACTCCATGACACTCTACACTACTCAATTTTTTTCCGACACTCTACTCTACTCTTCGCTAAGCCACACTATGACACTACACACCATTCTCCTCTATGCCACTAAGTTTTAGCCATACTGATCAGCAGCCATGCTGGTGTACAACATGGCTAAAACTCATTCACAAAGCCAAATAGATCTTGCTTAGACAAGACCTATTGGCTTTGCCAATGCTCGTTCATATTTGAAAACCATAGAACAGGGCACAGTGTACCAATATTGATGCAGCGTTTACAAATAATTATAACAATTCTGAAAAGTAGTTAGACAGAAGTGCTCCCCAATCAATACCAGTGGTAAAAAAAAGTGATAAGCAAGTAAATATAAAAATCAACATCAAAAATATATATTCCAAGAAAAAAAAACAATAAGCAATCTCCTAGGACGCTAGTCCAAATTATTAATTTAAACACGTAGGAAGGCTTTCAACAATCATAGGGTTGGCAATGATCACTTCATAAATATTTTATGAGGGACCTTATGATCCACAATGTTAAACCCTGGGGAGAGTTTGAACAGAAAAGGGATGGTTGCCTGGGCCTCACCAAATGCCAGCGGCAGGATAAGCAGTTTAAATGGGCAGGTACTGCCAGGTACTTCTGTATTTCTGAAAGTTTGAGTATGCACCGGCATTTCTCAAAAGCAAGTATGGACACTTCGATATTTCTGTTTTAAGTAAAGTACAGAATAGAACTTTCCCGACCTGCATCAGCACAACCTCAGATTCTAACTGGATCTGGGGCCTAAATGCAAGCACATGAGTACCATTTAAGGCGAAGAACAGTGTATATCATAGTACTCCTAGATACGAGATACAGTTAAACAGGTTTGAAAAGCCTTTTTTGCCAGTTAGTTTCATTCGAGATGACAAATATTCATTAGACTTTGTACTGTGCAAGTAAAACACTTAGGGCGATTACGATGTTGGGGCGGAAAGCCTCGTCCCAACAGTCGGATTCCCCTAGGCTGTGTCGGAACCCTTACGACCGACTCGGTCGGTTTACAATCCGACCGACCAATTACAATGTTCGCGGTCGGAAGGTAAACTGCACGGTCATTCCGAATCGGTTCCAACTGGCTCTCAGAGAATTCGTGTCGGACACCTCTATGGACAGCATTTCCGACTGAGCGATTACGATGTTGGTTTACAACAGCCTTTCCAAGTCGGATTGTCCGACACGAAAAGGCTGTCAGAAAGTGACTTTTGGGGCCCCTAGCAGGGCCCCCTTTATCCTGAGGCCTCCAGTTGGGGGTCGAAGGGGTACCTAAGGGACCCCCCTGTAAAACCCTGCACTGTGTCGAAGGCACAATGGGGTGCCTGCGACAGGGTGCATGGCTTTCCGCACACCCCCCATTTCCCTATAGGAGCCTGTGTTGTCGGGCGGAACACGGAATCCCATAGGAGTCAATGGGAATCCGGCCGAACAGTGGTCGGTCGCATCGTAATCGGTCGGGCGGAAAAGCCGACTGCGAGTCGGTCGGTCCTGATTCCGAGACGGTGTCAGGCGGAAAGTTTCCGCACAACATCGTAATCGGCCCCTAAATTTGTTTTAACATACAGGTGATAATTGTACTATTGAGACTTCAAAGAACATTTGCTGACAAACATAGGGAGTCAAATCTCTTGTTTTATGTGAACAAAAATTATGGGGCCAGCAGGGCACACCAGGATAACTGCATCTGGATCGCTGCACAGGGAGCATTCTGAATCTAGTTAGACTTCCTGTGATTAAGGCAGTTCAAGAAAAAGCAAAGAGAATCTTGAAAACAATGAGAAAAACAAGGCCTCCGTCCAGAACCAATTATATCCGTAGACCCATGAGGTATAGGCAGATTAAATTATTTACCCAAGAAAACCTAACTAGGAAAGCGGGACTTACAGTGCAGATCCTCTCCTCCCTTCTCCTTTCCCACTGCTGGTATGAGTAGATCCCTGCCCATATGTTGGATGGAGACCCTTTCAGAAAGTGCAACGCCTGCTTTATGGTATTTGAATAAAGAGCTGTAACAGGTACTAAATTCACGAATGTCATAACTAACAGTTAAGTGATTTTGATGAGCTTGTTTTTTTTTTTTCTTCAGTGTGCAAGTTTAAATGTGGTAAAGCATACTGGCAGCCTACATTGTTATTTGCAATGCTTCATTTTTATCTATTTAGCTTCTTGGACTAAGGTAATCTGTAAATAACAGCTCTTAAGAATTTAACATTCTGAAGTAGAACCAATTAAGATTTCAGTTTTATGACAAGCAGGCACAACAACAGTGTTGACAACAATCTGTTTAAAAAGCCACAATCGAGTCCAAGGTTGAAGTCAGCTAATCATCCAAGTAAAGACAGATGTGAAGCTCCTGCCCTCTCAGATGGACTAGCATAGCTATCTCAACTATGGTAAAGAACTAGACGGTTTAATTTACATTGACATACTTAAAAATGTGCAAGGGAGAAAATTGCTATGGATTAACAAACCTCTGTTCCCCCTAAAGCAAATCAAGACAATAGAGAGGTATGTCTCTAGTGAAGAAAGGAAAGAAGTTACTTACCTGTAACTGTATTTCTCCAGCATAGATATCTTTCATAGATTAACATGCTTCAATTATTCCATGTCGTCAGACTGGGAACCTTCGCTTAGAATGCTAATATAGCAGAGTAGGCCCCACACTCAAAAACATTGAAATTTCTCATAGACTCTAGTTACCGATTTGCCTCATTATGTATGAACCAACCTGCAGCCAATCAGAGATCAGCACCATCAGGTGTTTCCCCTACCAGAAGTTCCCAACTGTTAGATTTTTCTAGCACATACAAGAACACAAGATAAGGATAATTGGAAGCCTCAGGACAAGGGGAGGAGGGTGGGCCGCATGTGAATCTATAAAAGATGTAAATACTGGAGAACAGGAGTTACAGGTAAGTAACTTTTTTTCCTTCTCCAGTAGTGCATCTTTCATAGATTCGCATGCTTGAATTAAGATTATCATAACTGTACGCAATGGCAAAAACAGTGGATGACGGAGGTGAAGCTTACCTTATAAAAAATGTTCTGGAGCACAGCCCTCCCGACTGCCGTATCTTTGTTAACATCCACATCTGTGCAATAATGCTAGGCGAAAGCATGTGTAGTTCTCCATGACAGCCTTGCAAATGTCCTTCAAAGAAAGTCCAGCAAAAAGAGCTGTAGTAGCTGCCACTGCTCTTGTAGACTGATCTTATCAGAGACTTTTTCATGAGCTCATAGGATTTCATGTTGCATGCAACTATCCATCTTGCAAGTCTGTTTTGTAATTGGACCTCCTTTATTTATTGTTCCAAATGCTATAAATAGGTGTTCTATTTTTCTAAAAGTCTTTGTGGCCTGTAAATAGAACTTTAAATCCAGGGAGTGTAACGATCTTTCCACTTCAGTCTTTGGATCTGGAAAGAAAGGAGGAAGCACTATTTTTCTCTCAAATTAAAAGTTGATGGTACCTTTGAGGTGAATTTTTGAATGGTTATCAATCTAACCTTTTTGTTTGCAAAATGTAACAAGCATTTGCAATGCAATAGGTCTCGCATTTACGCGAGTTTGAGCTATTGACATTGCAAATAACAATGCCTTTTATATTTGTTTTCGTTTTAAAAACATAAATAAAAGGCATTGTCATTTACAATGCCAATAGCTTCAACTCTTGTAACTGCGAGACCTATTGCATTGCAAATGCTTGTTACATTTTGTTTGTGAGTTGGACCTAAAGCATCGTCCTGGGGTTTCACCCTGAAAGGGGGAGGAGCTATATTCGTTCACTGCCTCTCTGCGCTATGTGAAACTGGCAAACCTGGCTGGGTGCGAATCCCGGCTTCCCTAGTTAAACAAGTTTTGTGAACCTATCAAATCATTTTATGTCACTGTACGTCCGTTTCCTTGACCGGCCAGCCTCATTGTTTGAAGTATTTCAGTTCAACGGGGTCCTATAGAATCGAAATTACTACATAGTGAGGTAGACAATGGTGTTACTCCGCATATGACAGCCTTGGTCATATATTTATAGTCCATGTTACACACTGACCTCATGATTCATTCATAACAGTGTATTTTTTTAAGGTTTCAACGTCCGTGTTCAGAAACTATATTTTTACTGTAGCTCATACAATGGAGTGATATAAACTAATGCACTAACTTGAAACACATACGCTTAAAAAAAATGTAATTAACTTTAAAGTATCTGTGCCATATTTTTGCGGGGTATTTAATGTATCATACAGGCACTATGTCATGCTAAGGTTTAGTACACACGTTGGTACTTCCGGCCAAAAAAGAAACCTGGCTCTGTTCTATCAGTCTGCTGACATGATGACCTAATGCACTCTCCATTTAATATTTTTTTAATATGCCAAAACGTATTTATCATTCGATAACCGTAGAGTATTTCTCCTCATAACGCATGCAGGCCATGTTAGCTGTTTACTCTGAGACGAGCTAGCTTTTAACTGCAAGTATATCAGAGGCGTCCAACACAAAGCAAGTGACGTTTGAGATGCCGAGGTAGCTCAGTGAGTTTATCGTGGCAGGGCAAAAATCTGGAACAGTCGCACGGTGTAAGTGTATCCAGTCCTGGACATCCAATTAATGACCATGGTGCATTATGCGAGTTGTAGTATTGTTTCACGTCAAAGGAAAGGAAAATTCAGGTTTGAGGTGTATCAGGTAAGCCTGCTAAATAGTCTTATCAAAGACCAATTTGGGGAGCAAGAAGGTGGCAGGGCGGCCACGTGCGTTAAACACTCGCCGCTGACGTTTGCGCGTGATCTGCCGGGTGCAAGGTAAAGTTTAGGCAGGACTAACAAAGCCTTTTATTCTTCTGATGATGATTTAATAATGAATGCCATTAACTTAGGTTGTTTAGATGCTTAGAACGACAAAAACACCGGTAAAAACACATATATAAAAAAATCATTATCTCTATATACAGTCATTACCTGTGTGCAGCTCATACTCGACCCCACGGGGCTCTCCCTCGGGCACTGTCCAGCTCAAAGTAAACGAGCAGGAAACGGAGCATGCTGGCAGGGGCATCGGATGAGGCAGCATTAAAAACAAGCATTGGCATAGCCAATAGGTCTCGTCTTTGGGGCCTTATAAGTGTTTAGGCAGAGCTATTGACTTTGCCAATGTGTTTAATGTTGGTGGAGTGGTGGTGGTGGAGTGATGGTGGTAGAGTGGTGGAGGAGTGGTGGTGTTGTGATGCTGAGGTGGTGGTGGAGTGATGGTGGAGTGGTGTTGTGGTGGAGTGATGGTGGAGTGATGGTGGAGTGGTGGTGGAGTGGTGCTGAGGTGGTGGTGTTGTGATGCTGAGGTGGTGGTGTTGTGATGCTGTGGAGTGGTGGTGGAGTGGTGGTGTTGTGATGCTGAGGTGGTGGAGTGGTGGTGGAGTGGTGGTGTTGTGATGCTGAGGTGGTGGAGTGGTGGTGGAGTGATGGTGGAGTGGTGGTGGAGTGGTGGTGTGATGCTGAGGTGGTGGAGTGGTGGTGTTGTGATGCTGAGGTGGTGGTGGAGTGATGGTGGAGTGGTGGTGTTGTGATGCTGAGGTGGTGGAGTGGTGGTGGAGTGGTGGTGTTGTGATGCTGAGGTGGTGGTGTTGTGATGCTGAGGTGTTGGTGTTGTGATGCTGAGGTGGTGGTGTTGTGATGCTGAGGTGGTGGTGTTGTGATGCTGAGGTGGTGTTGTGATGCTGAGGTGGTGGAGTGGTGGTGTTGTGATGCTGAGGTGGTGGTGGAGTGGTGGTGTTGTGGTGGTGGAGTGCTGGTGGAGTGGTGATGTGATGCTGAGGTGGTGGAGTGGTGGTGGAGTGGTGGTGTTGTGATGCTGAGGTGGTGGAGTGGTGCTGAGGTGGTGGTGTTGTGATGCTGAGGTGGTGGAGTGGTGGTGTTGTGATGCTGAGGTGGTGGAGTGGTGGTGTTGTGATGCTGAGGTGGTGGTGTTGTGATGCTGAGGTGGTGGTGGAGTGATGGTGGAGTGTTGGTGTTGTGATGCTGAGGTGGTGGTGTTGTGATGCTGAGGTGGTGGTGTTGTGATGCTGAGGTGGTGGTGTTGTGATGCTGAGGTGGTGGTGTTGTGATGCTGAGGTGGTGTTGTGATGCTGAGGTGGTGGAGTGGTGGTGTTGTGATGCTGAGGTGGTGGTGGAGTGGTGGTGTTGTGGTGGTGGAGTGGTGGTGTTGTGATGCTGAGGTGGTGGAGTGGTGGTGGAGTGGTGGTGTTGTGATGCTGAGGTGGTGGAGTGGTGCTGAGGTGGTGGTGTTGTGATGCTGAGGTGGTGGAGTGGTGGTGTTGTGATGCTGAGGTGGTGGTGTTGTGATGCTGAGGTGGTGGTGTTGTGATGCTGAGGTGGTGGAGTGGTGGTGTTGTGATGCTGAGGTGGTGGTGTTGTGATGCTGAGGTGGTGGAGTGGTGGTGGAGTGATGGTGGAGTGGTGGTGTTGTGATGCTGAGGTGGTGGAGTGGTGGTGGAGTGATGCTGAGGTGGAGGAGTGGTGGTGGAGTGGTGGTGGAGTGATGCTGAGGTGGTGGAGTGATGCTGAGGTGGTGGAGTGGTGGTGGAGTGATGGTGGAGTGGTGGTGTTGTGATGCTGAGGTGGTGGAGTGGTGGTGTTGTGATGCTGAGGTGGTGGAGTGGTGGTGTTGTGATGCTGAGTTGGTGGAGTGGTGGTGTTGTGATGCTGAGGTGGTGGAGTGATGCTGAGGTGGTGGAGTGGTGGTGGAGTGGTGCTGAGGTGGTGGAGTGGTGGTGTTGTGATGCTGAGGTGGTGGAGTGGTGGTGGAGTGGTGGTGTTGTGATGCTGAGGTGGTGGAGTGGTGCTGAGGTGGTGGTGTTGTGATGCTGAGGTGGTGGAGTGGTAGTGGAGTGGTGGTGTTGTGATGCTGAGGTGGTGGTGTTGTGATGCTGAGGTGGTGGAGTGGTGGTGTTGTGATGCTGAGGTGGTGGTGTTGTGATGCTGAGGTGGTGGTGGAGTGATGGTGGAGTGGTGCTGTGGTGGAGTGATGGTGGAGTGATGGTGGAATGGTGGTGGAGTGGTGGTGGAGTGGTGCTGAGGTGGTGCTGAGGTGGTGGTGTTGTGATGCTGAGGTGGTGGTGTTGTGATGCTGAGGTGGTGGAGTGATGGTGGAGTGGTGGTGTGATGCTGAGGTGGTGAAGTGGTGGTGTTGTGATGCTGAGGTGGTGGTGGAGTGATGGTGGAGTGGTGGTGTTGTGATGCTGAGGTGGTGGAGTGGTGGTGTTGTGATGCTGAGGTGGTGGTGTTGTGATGCTGAGGTGGTGGAGTGTTGGTGTTGTGATGCTGAGGTGGTGGTGTTGTGATGCTGAGGTGGTGTTGTGATGCTGAGGTGGTGGAGTGGTGGTGATGTGATGCTGAGGTGGTGGAGTGGTGGTGTTGTGATGCTGAGGTGGTGGTGTTGTGATGCTGAGGTGGTGGAGTGGTGGTGTTGTGATGCTGTGGTGGTGGTGGAGTGCTGGTGGAGTGGTGATGTTGTGATGCTGAGGTGGTGGAGTGGTGGTGGAGTGGTGGTGTTGTGATGCTGAGGTGGTGGAGTGGTGCTGAGGTGGTGGTGTTGTGATGCTGAGGTGGTGGAGTGGTGGTGTTGTGATGCTGAGGTGGTGGTGTTGTGATGCTGAGGAGGTGGAGTGGTGGTGTTGTGATGCTGAGGTGGTGGTGTTGTGATGCTGAGGTGGTGGAGTGGTGGTGGAGTGGTGGTGTTGTGATGCTGAGGTGGTGGAGTGGTGGTGGAGTGATGCTGAGGTGGAGGAGTGGTGGTGGAGTGGTGGTGGAGTGATGCTGAGGTGGTGGAGTGGTGGTGGAGTGATGGTGGAGTGGTGGTGTTGTGATGCTGAGGTGGTGGAGTGGTGGTGTTGTGATGCTGAGGTGGTGGAGTGGTGGTGTTGTGATGCTGAGTTGGTGGAGTGGTGGTGTTGTGATGCTGAGGTGGTGGAGTGATGCTGAGGTGGTGGAGTGGTGGTGGAGTGGTGCTGAGGTGGTGGAGTGGTGGTGTTGTGATGCTGAGGTGGTGGAGTGGTGGTGGAGTGGTGGTGTTGTGATGCTGAGGTGGTGGAGTGGTGCTGAGGTGGTGGTGTTGTAATGCTGAGGTGGTGGAGTGGTGGTGGAGTGGTGGTGTTGTGATGCTGAGGTGGTGGTGTTGTGATGCTGAGGTGGTGGTGTTGTGATGCTGAGGTGGTGATGTGGTGATGCTCAGGTGGTGGAGTGGTGGTGTTGTGGTGGTGTTGTAATGCTGAGGTGGTGGAGTGGTGGTGGAGTGATGCTGAGGTGGTGGAGTGGTGGTGGAGTGGTGTTGAGGTGGTGGAGTGGTGGTGTTGTGATGCTGAGGTGGTGGAGTGGTGGTGGAGTGGTGGAGGGGTGCGGAGGTGGTGGAGTGGTGCGGAGGTGGTGGAGTGGTGCGGAGGTGGTGGAGTGGTGCTGAGGTGGTGGAGTGGTGCTGAGGTGGTGGAGTGGTGCTGTTGTGATGCTGAGTGGTGGAGTGGTGGTGGAGTGATGGTGGAGTGGTGGTGTTGTGATGCTGAGGTGGTGGAGTGGTGGTGGAGTGATGCTGAGGTGGAGGAGTGGTGGTGGAGTGGTGGTGGAGTGATGCTGAGGTGGTGGAGTGGTGGTGTTGTGATGCTGAGGTGGTGGTGTTGTGATGCTTAGGTGGTGGAGTGGTGGTGTTGTGATGCTGAGGTGGTGGAGTGGTGGTGTTGTGATGCTGAGGTGGTGGAGTGGTGGTGTTGTAATGCTGAGGTGGTGGAGTGGTGGTGGAGTGATGCTGAGGTGGTGGAGTGGTGCTGAGGTGGTGGAGTGGTGGTGTTGTGATGCTGAGGTGGTGGAGTGGTGGTGGAGTGGTGGAGGGGTGCGGAGGTGGTGGAGTGGTGCGGAGGTGGTGGAGTGGTGCTGAGGTGGTGGAGTGGTGCTGAGGTGGTGGAGTGGTGCTGTTGTGATGCTGAGTGGTGGAGTGGTGGTGCAGATATGTGTATTGTGGCTACCACCAAGCGCCTGTGCCAAGGTATATTTGCAGATTCCTTTGATGATATAACTTTCCTTGCAAAGCTACCAAATAACTTTTTGAAGTTGAAAGAGGCGCAGGTTGACATCATGCCAAGAACAGTCTCGAAGTGTCTGTTAAAACTTTCAAAGTGAAAAAAACAACAAAATGCCCATGTTTTCCTCCAATGCCCTGCATCAAAAGGGTCACAACAGAAGCATGGCAGACGTTTCTGTGGTGGGGGAGAGGGAGGGGCATTGAAGCGAGGCGCGCACGCTTGGCCGAGCGAGAGGAATGCCACATGGCCCTCAGCTCGTGCATGTGCGCTCCCTTTGCATTAAAGCCAGAAAACTACATTAAGTGACAGTAAATGGGCTTTAAAAGGGCTGTTATTACAAGATGCAAGGGGATGCTTATGTTTATTGGCAGAGGTTAGCAGAGGGCTCCTGTATAATATCTGGTAGAAAACGCTGTACAAATAAAGAAACTTTCATTAAAGCGCAAAGATTGAGTGATATCCGTCGAGGGGCTGCGCGTTATTGAAAGATGCAAGGGGCTGTTACTACACATATAAGCATAACTAGATTATTTATAAATTGCCCGTCCTCCTCCTATGTCCGCAGAGGCAGCGCGTTTTGGAACAATGTGTCTTTAATGCATTGTTAAGCAGTCTCTGCGGACATAGGAGGAGGGTGGGCACTTCATCAATAATCTTACAACTAACAGGAAAGATTGTGCTGTTTCACTTTTTAAGAACAAATGAAAAAGCTTTGTAATAATGCATTTCATGTCAGTACATGGAATGCATTTTTACGAAGCTTTTTCATTTGTACATAAAAAGCCAAGCAGCAATCCTTCCTGTTAGTTTATGTTTATAAAAAACAAGCGCTCGCTCTGTGGTGGGGGAGGGGCAGAGCGAGGCGCTTGGGAGAGCGTGACAGGAAAGGCAGATGGCCTGGAGCATGCGAGGAAAGCGCGTTATTGTGCGCGTTCTCGCATGCTCTAGGCCAGCCAAAAGTTGTGGTCGCATTTCTGAAGCCCACACTACAAAATGTCTCGCCCAGACCAGCGCAAGCGCTGGCTCAGGACGAGACCTAAAAATAAGCGCTCGCCAGTCAGCCGCTGTTTATTTTTGCATCGCGCTTTCACTTTAAAGTGAAAGCGAGATGCAAAAATAAACATGCAGCGCCATGTCTCCTTTTTTGTCCGGCCCATCCGGACTGGATCGCACAGCTTGTTGACATAATACGCGTCCTAGCGATAAGAAACTGCTTCACGACAGCCGTGAAGCAGGCGATCCAGTCCGGATGGGCCGGACAAAAAAGCCAAAGGGAGGCAACCCAGAAAGCTCATTTCCAATGGCAGGCCACCGTTTAGCATAAACGGTGACGCCAGCCAATGGAAATGAGGGGTGGGGCTTCAAGCCCTTTTCTAAAAGTCCTCATTAGCAATAAATCTCGCCGAGCGAGCAGCGCATGTGCGCAGCAACGCTAGGCGAGACTTAAAAATGTCTCTTTACAAGATTGAGCTTGTAACTTACTCTCCTAGCTGAGGTGTTAGCTAGCAGGAAAGCCATCTTCCAAGATATATGTTGGATACTTGCTTTGTGGATTTGTTCAAATGGTTGCCTCATCCAAGCTGCCAAAACCATATTCAACTGTCATTCCGGAGCCAATCTTGGAGATGGAGGTGGAATCTAAGGAGTCCTTTTACTAGTTCCTTAATAATACGTTGTGAGAATAAAGATAATTGATTAGGTTTTCACATGTATCATAGAAATTGCAGCTGGATGTACTCTGATAGAAGCAATTGACAAGGCTTGCTTGGCCAGACTTAAAAGATATGGCAAAATTGTGAAGGTAACACTTGAAGTGATTCTAGGTTTTGTTTCATAGCCCACATAACACAATGTTTCCACTTGGGTAATATGTTTTGACTGTAAAAGACGCTCTTGCTGCAAGTGGCCAAATCCTTAGTGCTGATGACCCATGCTGTCAATTTGAGGGAACTCCGATTGTGGAGTAGAAATTTTCCTGTCTTGTCTCGATAGCAGATGCGGGTCCAATGTGATATGGTTTCGTGTTTGTACCAACATGTTTCACAGTTCTAGCAGCCAATGTTGCCGAGGCCACGCTTGGACTATCAAGATAGTCTTGCAGTGTTCCATTTGTAATTTGCGAATAGCTCTCGGAATGAGAAGCATGAGAGGGAAGGCACAGACAAATTCTCCTGTCCAATCTATTTGAGAAGCATTTCCGCTGGATCCCGAGCATGGCCTACTGCTGGCAAAGTTGGCAAACTTGCTTCTCTGTGGTGCCATGCCCAATGTGGAAAACCTCATCACAGAAAGATAAGCAGCAGTTGGTTGTCATCTAATTGCCACTGGTGAACATCAGAGTAGTGCCTGTTTAAGCGATCTGCATCATCATTATGAACTCCTGGCACATGGTCTACCGAAATTTCTGTATTGTAATGAATGGCCCTTTTCCAAAGATTCTGAGCTTCTTTGGACAGTGTGATCTGGCTCCTCCCTGCTTCAAGATATAAAATACTGTTGTAGTGGTGTCTGTCCGAAAACTGACATGAGCATTCTGGAGCAGTGGTAGGAAGGTTTTGCTAGAATATGAATTTACCTTGAAAAAATGAAACACAAGAGGTGTTTGGCAAAACAGTAACAACTGGTTTAATTAATCGCAGCGGCCGGGAGAACAGGCAACAGAGTAGGGGGTCTGAAGACTATCTCAAAGCACAGTGGTTTCGGCTGTCATTTTATATATTACATGAGGTGTCATAAAACAGTTGTACATTCCTTTGGAGACAGAAATCCGGACCAAGTCACAGGGCCATAAATCTGCTCTTTTGATAAGTAGCGCAGGTGGGCCTCGATCTTGCACGGACACAATGCGGGGCCAGTGGGTACGTGTCCATATGTCCAGCTTGTGGAGCGCGTGATCACTTTGTCTAATGTGCATGCTGTGTTCTGACTGGCTGTGTGTTCCTAACTTAGTGTTGCATCTGAGTTTACGGTGTTTTTGGGAACGCGCGCCCCTCCGGCCAAATGTGTTTTATTGGGGCCAATCTCCTGAGACGATTGTGGCGTCGCTGCCTATCTATGGGATCGATCTGGGTTTTCCTGTTCGCGCATTTGTCTAAGAGTTACATCGTCATCTCCCCCACCCACTCACCTGTGATCTGTCAATCAGTTACTTCAGGCCAAGGTCACAGGGCCTGCCTATGTATTTCTGACTCTGGTTGAGGAGGAGGTCATTAGTTTGTTATCATACATACATACATATATCAAGGTGTATATCAACATCGTATTTATCAATATTAACAAAGGCTTTCAGGGCTAATCGTACTGCTCTTAGCTTTAGGAAATTTATGAGCAGATTGCGCTCTTGTCGTCCATATACCATTCATTTCCATGCCACGGAGATGCGAGTCCCATCCCGTGAGAGATGAGTCTGTCAAGAATATTTGGGGCTTTGCCCCTGAAAATACTGTCGGTTATTGACCACCACCTGAGTGATTTTTCCATCGGGGAAGTCACCTAGACAACATCATCCCAATCTTATTGAATTTGTTGTCATTGAGAGTTCAATTGTTCTCGATTAAGTCTCATCTTTAAATGGCAATAAGGGACTAGAAAAATGCAGGAGGATAAAATTCAGGGAACTTAGTGTCCTCACTGTTGCAGTGCTCTTTCCTTGCAAAGAGATCGATTGTCGTATCAACTTTTCTCCTCTTTTCTGAGAGGGATACACCATACCTAGATGTGTGGAAATTTTTATCTGAAAAAAATGATATTTTTGCTTGATGTTAACGGAGATGTTTTGTGGTTGATAGCTAGTCTCAGACTGGAGAGAGTTAACCTCAGGAGATTGACAGCCTTCACTGCCTGAGACAAGGTAGTTGCTTGTATGAGCCAGGTGTGTGAGTACAGGTATACCACCATGTTTTGTCTTAGGAAGGCTATCACTGGAGCCATGCATTCCATGAAGACTCATCGTGACTATTTCAGACCAAAAGGCAAGGCTCTAAATTGGAAATGGCAGCCTACGACCATGAAGCAAAGGAACCTTCTAAATTTCACATATATACGTATGCTGAAATAAGCGTCCTCCAGATCTATATATGCTAGGAAGTCCCCTTCCTT
Source organism: Calotriton arnoldi (assembly GCA_963921515.1). Classification (NCBI taxonomy): domain Eukaryota; kingdom Metazoa; phylum Chordata; class Amphibia; order Caudata; family Salamandridae; genus Calotriton; species Calotriton arnoldi. Next base: position 201,594 of record CAWUFW010003242.1, read on the forward strand.
TAGGACATTCTGAAATAAGCATCCTCTAGATCTATAGATGCTAGGAAGTTCCCTTCCTTAAAGAAATTCAAAGTCTCTTGCAGGGTGCCCACATGAAAACTCTAAGTCTTCATGTATTTGTTGAGATTCCTTAGATCCAGGAATAGTCGCTTGTCTCTTGATCTTTTCAAGACGAGAAAAAATCTTGAGTAAAATCCCTGAGATTTTTCTCCAGGCAGCACCTAGTCTATTGCCCCCTTTTGTAATTGTTTTGCAACCTCCACCAGAAACTGAGGGAGTTGTTTCTGGTTTTCTTTCTGTGGCGAAATGCTCTACAAAATCCATGGTATGACCATGATAAACTATGTCCAGCACACATCTGGCTGATTTTATATGTTGCCAGTTTTTCAAGAATAGTGTTATTCTGCTCCCTACTGGCAACTGGCTTAGGGAGCATCTATCCACTGGGAAGTCATGCTTGTGTCCCGTTTGAGTCATACATAGAGGACTGATTACCTCTTCTTCTTTGTCCTCTATTATTGTTTTGCTGTTGCCGATCTGATACACATTGCCTATCTGAGCAAAACAAAAGGACCCTTAACTATAAGATCTGCTTCCTTGTCTCCTATAATATCCAGATTGTCCGGTTTGCAAGACACCCAAAGATCTAGCAGTTTCGGTATCAATCTTTATTGACTGAAGAGCTTCTTTCATCTACTTTAATCCCAAAGATGCTGGTACAGTCAAAAGGGATGTCCAATACGCTGGACTGTACTTCAGGACTAAAGGACATGCTCTTCAACCATCTGTACCGTCTCATTACGGTAGCATTGTCTATTTGACGAAAAGCACAGGTGGATGCATCCATAGCTGCATCAATTAGAGAAGCCGAAGCTTCCTCATCCTTAATTATTGCTTTCGTTTTGGCTTTGTCCTCTTCCGGCAGCTTGCCTATTAACAGATACACATCATTCTAAAGTTGACGATCAAAACAAGCCACAACAGTGGCGTTGGAAATTTTAACTGCATCAGCAGCTATTATGTATCATTTTTTACCAGTAGAGTCCCATTTACGTACTTCATTGTCCATGGGTGCAGAGCAAGGAGCAGAAGGATTACGTGACCTTAACTGGACTGCTGCAGACACTACTGAATCAGTTTTAACATGATTAAGGAAACAAGGTTTACTATATCTGTAGCTTTGCATTTTTTCTCTATTCTAAATAGATTAACAGTAGCCATTGATGGATTTTGTACGGTTACCAGGCCTTCTTCAAATAAATGGTCTAATATAGGTATTGATCTTGAACTTCTCTGTGCCTTTTCTTTGAAGTCGAAAAGGAAACATGATTTTCCAACTGATGAAACTGATAAGCGAAAGCGTTAGGACACCTTTTCGATAAAAGTATGAAATCTACCAATATTAACAGGTGGGGAGTCTCCTGGTTTTGGGTTAGCGCTTGCGTCCTCTGGAATTCCATAATCATTCCAGTCTGGGCCCCCTATCGGAGTTGCTGGATTCTCTTGATGAGATGCATCATCACCATCATCATTCAATCGAAGCAAATTTTGCAAGGCTGTGTTGCACGTATCCTGTGGTGCATGAACGGCACTTGATGGTCCTGGGCGTTCTTCACCTGATGTTGATGGATCAGCTTCAGAAGATATTTTTACCTGCAAATGTAACTCTTCTGCTGGTATACTCTTTTCAGGTGTCTTGGGTTTAGTAATAGGGTGTGGCTCCACTGGAAGTAGGGTTGGTGGTTGTGGTGTGGACAACTCTTCAGATCCTGGCCTTGAAGGTGGTGGGAGTCTGTGATGGATGTCTTTAACCATTGCTTTTAAATCATTAAACATAGATAATGGAATGTGTACCACATGTCTGAGGATGCCAACTACTACTGTACTGGCTAAAACCTGGCACTCTGGGCAAACGTAGCTCACGTACCTTGCGATGCAGTACAGGGTTCTTGTTTGCCTGTCTGATTCTACATATCCGATTTTAAAATCAGATGGTCTATCAGTCTCTTGATCATAGTCATGTCCAATTTCATCATTAAAAACGACTTACATTTCTTCCTTATTATGGTCATCATCATCGACCTCTGGGTCTGAGGCAACTTCCTGGGATGTCAGAGGACCTTGAAACATAAAGGCATGTGATGGTAATGGCTCTGTAAATGGAGTCTTTTTTTGCTTTATATTTACTGCTGTCGACAAGAGGTTTTTCGGCGGCATCGACAGTGAAATAGGTTGTATCGACGGCTGTGTCATCAACAATGAAGTTGCTGAAGCCATCATCGATGATGTTGGTACCATCATGTTAATCGATGATACTGTCAAAGAGTGTGTAATGGAGGATTCCTGCACCATCATTGAAAAATGTTTTTTTCGACGTCTCCTTAGTTGCCACGTTAGGAACTGCCATTGTCACCAATTAGGCTGAGTTCTTACTAGGCAACACACCTGAAGTTTCCTTTGGTTTCTCAAAGGATGTCTTTCTGGGTGTTGTTTCTTGAAGGACCACCTTTAATTTCTTAGTGAAAGTGTCCCTGCCTGAATCAGCTTTCCTCTTTGACTTATTTGTGTGTTTTTTTGTTGCATCCACATCTTTAGAGATGTATCAGATAGCAGCTGACTTGATGTCTGACCCTTAAAAGCAGGGTCAGAGGGTCTTGGAGTCTGACTGAAAGTCTTGCTGATAGACTTATCTTTAGGGGCCACCATGACCTGAAGGTGAAGCTTTTTCAGCTTTCTCTTCAAGAATTCTTCTTGCATAATCCTTTATAGCAGGGGTCTTCAAACTGGGTGGCGGGCCCCTTTAGGGGGGCCTCAAGTGAACCCCGGGGGGGGGGGGGCGGCCAGGCTCTAGCCAAAATTAGTATTAGGCTAATAACTGCTTTGTTTTCAGCTGAAAAAAATAAGTGGCAATAAGCTGCTCTGTAAATGGCCATCACTAACATCTTTTGTCATTTATATTCTGGGTAGGGAAAGGGGTCAAAAGGGAAGGGACTCCAAATCCCCCAACTCCATTTCTAATAATCACAGTGAGGATACTTTTACAGTTAGTAAGGCCTGCCTGAGCAGAACAGTAGGCTTGGCAATTGTGCATTGATTCCTTTTTTTAAATGGTAATAGAACTTAACTGCAATGTTTAAATAAGTTTAGACCTATTTAAACATTGCCAATTTAATAGAATAATTGTGAATAATCTTGGGGGTGGAGGCGATGATTTTTTTTTCCGTCATGGGGGGTGCGGCACTAAAACGTTTGAAGACCACTGCTTTAGAGTCTTTGAAGAAAAAAATGAGACATCTCTCACATTTCCTTGGATTGTGGCTGGGATGAAGGCAGTAAAGACTTTGAATTATTGTCATCCATAAAGATTTTCTTCTTTCCACAGGCTTTGGAGAGTGACTTCTATTGTGTCTGCTTTCCCATGTCCTTCTAAGGCTACTTTAACTAAGTAAAGATTGAAGAAAGGTCTTCTAGTAGACAGCTTCTCTTGAGGCTCCTCACTGTGACATGCGGGGAAAAAACTGGCAGTTGGAAGCTTCTGGCAGAGGAGAGCCTGAGAGTCCTTTCCTCTGATTGGCTGCAGCTTGGTTCATACATAATGAGGTAAATAGGTTATTAAAGTCTATGAAAAATGTCAGTGTTCTTGAGTGTAGGGCCTACACTGCTATATTAACGTTTTAACAGAGTTCCCAGTACAGGGAATAATTCAAGCATGTGAATCTATGAAACACCCAATGCTGGAGAACCTGTTCTATCCCTACTTCGGACCACACCAGTAGGGAAAAAAATTGTTCCTTTTGTGTTTGGGAGTATGCGCTTTGGGAGTAAACCCCAGGGGCTTCTGCGCTAATTGATAAGCAATCTTGATACATGAAACTGCGAAACCAGTTCTGATCGACCCATAGTTAACAAATAGTTGATCAGATTTTCTTATAGACCTGGACCGATCCAGATAGAATTTTAAAACCCTTTTGAGGTCCAGAGAATGCATAGCCCTCTCAGCTGGAGTGGAGGGATTGGGAAAAAGGTGGGTAGAGAGATGGTCTGATTCACATGAAAATCTGACACCACCTTTGGAAGGAAAGAGGGGTGCGTCCTCATCACAACCCTGTTAAGATGGAAGACTGTATAAGGTTCTTTAGAGCAGAGAGCCTGTATTTCACTCACTCTGCGAGCTGACGTGATCGCTACCAAGAAAGCCGCCTTCCAAGAAAGATGCTGTAAGGTTGCTTTGTGTATGGGTTCAAAAGGCGGACCCATCAATTTTGATAGCACCAGGTTTAGCTCCCAGGTTGGTGAAGGAGGTCGGACCGGAGGGTAGACCTTCTTTAAACCCTGCAAAAAATCCTTAACAGCCTGTAACTGGAAGAAGGAAGGTTGGGAAGGTGAACGTCTATATGCAGTTATAGCTGCTAAATGCACCTTAATGGAAGAAAACTTCAACCCTGCTTTCGCCAGATAAAGTAGGTAAGGAAGGATGACCTCTTCCTGACCCTTGGTTGGATTACCATTGTTTTGCATACACCACATGTAAAACCGTTTCCACTTGCATGCATACGAATGCCTCGTGGACGGTCTTCTTGCTTCCTTCAAGATGGACATGCAGTCCTGCGGTAGTCCTAGGTGGCCATACTGGAGGACCTCAGGAGCCATGCTGCCAAGTTCAGTGAGGGAAGGTTGGGGTGATGAATCCTCCCGTTCATCTTGGACAGCAGGTCCGGTCTGCACGGCAGCTTCTTGTGAGGGCACTCTGATAGGTGCAGAAGGTCCGGGTACCACCATTGTCTCGGCCAGTCCGGAGCAATTAGTATCATCCTCGTGCACGAATGGGACAGCTTGGTCACCACCTTCGGGATCAGCGGAAGGGGTGGAAAGGCGTACACAAATGCCCCTGACCAGTCTATCAAAAGGGCATTCCCTTTCGATCCTGGTCGGCAGAACCGTGAGGCGAAGTCTCGGCATTTGGTATTTTCGTCGTCTGCGAAGAGGTCGATGGTGGGACGACCCCATGACTGGAAGATGTCTTCGACGACCTCGTCGTTGAGGACCCAGTCTTCTCTGTCTTCGAAGTGACGGCTGAGCGCATCCGCTCTCACGTTTTGTTCTCCTGGCAGGTGGACTGCTGTGACTGACAGATTCCGAGCCAGGAGCCAATGCCAGAGTGTTTGAGCCTCCAGGGAAAGTGTGCGTGAGCGAGTTCCCCCCTGTTTGTTCAGGTAGTACATGGTGGTGGTGTTGTCCGTCTGTACTAACACTGAGGTTGCCTGAATCGAGGGGAGGAAAGCTTTGAGGGCTAGGTGAACTGCTCTCAGCTCTAACATGTTGATGTGATAGGATCGCTCTTTTGGAGACCACAGTCCTTGAGTCTGGAGAGGACCCATGTGGGCCCCCAACCCTGCAGCGAGGCGTCCGTGATCAGTGTCTGAGCAGGCGGAGATTGATGGAAAGGAATTCCGACTTGCATATTTCGTTTTCTCATCCACCAAGGTATGGACGCTCGAGCCGCGTTTGATGGACTTATTTTGTCGTCCCAGCGAGCTGTCTGCTGGTCCCACTTGTCCTCCAGATCCTGCTGAAGAGGACGCATTCGTAGTCTGGCATTGGGAACCAGGAAGATGCAGGATGCCATCGACCCTAGCAGGGAGGCAATCCGACGCACAGGCAGTTTTCTGTTGTGCAGAACCAGCTGGCATTTCTGTATGTGGGAACACGGTCTCTCCTCCGAAGGAAACACTTTTCCTACCGCGGAGTCTAGCAGAGCTCCTAAGAAATGTATTTTCTGCGTTGGCTGTGAAGTTGACTTGGCAAAATTCACATGCAGGCCCAGCCGGTGACACAGCTCGAGACAGCTCAAGAAATGACTCCTCACGCTGTCTGGGGAAGGGCCTTTCAACAGCCAGTCGTCCAAGTACGGGTACACGAAGACGCCCCTGCGGCGCAGTGCGGCTGCCACCACCGCCATGCACTTCGTGAACACTCTGGGGGCTGACTTCAACCCGAAGGGTAGAACCTTGAACTGGTAATGAGCGGATCCCACCAGGAATCGCAGGTACTGTCTGTGATGCTGATTGATCGGGACGTGAAAGTATGCATCTTGCAGATCCAGCGAACACATCCAATCCCCCTGCCTGAGATGTGGATATATTTGATGGAGAGCCAACATGCGAAACTTTTCCTTTTTGATGGATAGGTTGAGTGACCGCAAGTCCAGAATGGGTCTGTACTCTGCTTTTTGGCCCTTTTTCTTTACCAAAAAATATCTTGAGTAAACCCCTTTCCCTCTTTGAGATACTGGCACCCTCTCGATGGCTGACTTTCTGAGAAGGGTGGCAACATCTTTCTGCAAGAGTTTTAACTGGTGACACGATGGTGGAACTGGAGGGATTGAGGGGGACGGTGTTGAAAACGTAGAGAGTACCCATTCTGCAGCGTAGCTAGCACCCACCGATCCTTTGTGATAGCTCGCCACTCTTCGAGATGATTTGCGATACTTCCCCCACTGGAGTGGTGAACGGCGACAGGGAAGTGAGTACTCATTGCTTTGACTGCGTCTTGGCAGAGTTGTTGCCTTGATGCTGGTTTCTTCCTCCTCTGGAGGGACGTCTGCCCCGATACTGCGATTTTTGCTGGCCTTGCTGATCCTGATTTTTCTGCCAATGAGGGGTTTGAACCCTCTGTTGGGAGGATCGCCGATTGTAAGGGCGGAATCTCTTACGGAATTCCCTTTTCTTTTCAAGGCCCACAGCTTTAAGCGTGTCCAGTTCCGTTTTCATCCGTGCCATCTCTTCATCCGTGTGAGTCCCGAACAAAGAGGAACCAGAGAACGGAAGATTGAGGATGCGTGACTGCGCTTCTGGCTTGAGCGCTGTAAGTCGTAGCCAAGATGTTCTTCTTGCGCATACCCCATGAGCATAAGCATGTGCCGAAAGGGTAGCTCCATCCGCCGCAGCACTGATGACCTGGTTAGACACCTGACTGCCCTCTGTTAGGATTTCTTCAAAATCTTTACGGTCTTCCTGTGGCAACTTTTCAGTGAATCTCTGTAGTGAGTCCCATAGAGATCTGTCGTAGCGGCCCAGGAGCGCCGCTGCATTGGAGACCTTCAACATGGAGGCCGAAGTGCCACAAACCTTCTTTCCCCAGGAATCTTGCGTCTTACTCTCCTTGTCTGGTGGGACAGTGGAGGAGGATGCCACTGCATGGGTCTTCTTTGCCGCAGCAATTATGACTGAATCCGGAGGAGGATCAGCTCTGAGGAAGAGCGGGTCATCCTCTGGTGAACGGTACTTTTTTAAGATTCTCGCTGGAGCGGTCTTAACACTCGCTGGCGTGAGAAAGATGTCCATCACTGGCTCTATGATGCCTGGTACCAAGGGAAGCAGAGGTTTAGCTGCTGCTCTTTGGTGTAGAGTCTCAAAAATCACAGAGGACTTGCTTTGACGAGTTGGCATAGGGATACCCAGCTTTACAGCTCCTCTGCCAAGAATGTCCTGAAAAGTGTAGACGTCGTCCACCGGAGAGACCCTCGACGGTGGACTGTCAGTCAAAGTCGGCGAGTAGTCTCTATGGGGTGTATGAGTGGAAGAAGAGGACGGAGTAGGGGATCTGTGTGCTCTCCTCCTGCTTCTTGATCTAGACCTCCTCCTGTGTGGGTGCACAGGGGTGCGGCTGCGAGCTCTGGCCCTTGAAGGAGATTGCTCTTTATCCGCTGCTTGAATTAAACGAGCCAACGGAGATCTGTGCTGAGGACTCGAGTAATGCTGCTCTGTCGTGACCTTGTCAGTAGCCCAGTGATGCAAAGTCCTGTACCATCGTGGTGACAAATGGATGGAAGGTGATCTGCGCCTCTCTCTTCCCTTAGGAGACTGTGCAGGAGGAGTGAGGTTCACCTCTTCATGTGCTGACCTTGTTGGGGAATCTTGGTGACCCCCTGACACTGGGCTACTGGACGTTGAGATCACCACCTCCGGGGATCTGGACGCCGATGCAGTGTCATGCTTCGACGTTCCCTGCACCCTCTCAGAAGATTGCTGCCTCAACGTCGACCGACGTTGGGCTGCCGGCGACGGAGGTCTCTGTCTCGACGCCAAAGATCCACTTGGCGGTGTCGTCCGTCTCGACGGCGAGGAATGATGGATCGACATTGGAGAGCCTTGTCCCGACGTCTGCTTTGACGCCGAAGGAGGTGTCCTGTGTCTCGACGCCGAAGATCGTTGGATTGATCTCGGCGGAGACCTGCGCCTCGACGTCGATGATGAGGCGACGACGGAGAGATGTGCCTCGACGTCGATGGTCGGCGAAGAGACGACGACGGAGAGATGTGCTTCGACGTCGATCGCCGTTGGTGAGGCGACGACGGAGCGCTGTGCCTCGACGTCGATCGCCCAACCTGCGCCGACGGAGCGCTGTGCCTCGACGTCGATCGCGGCTGCGACGACGGAGTGATCTGCCTCGACGTCGAACGCCCAACCTGCGCCGACGGAGACCTGTCTCTCGAACGTTGAGCGCCGCCTGGTTGACATCAACGGAGGACCTGTTACCTTCGTCGACGATGATTTCGTTGTCGAGTGATGATGCGCTGGCATCACCAAAGTCTTCGACGCCGATTTCTTCGTCGCCGATTTCTTCGACGTCGATCCCGACGGAGAACAGGTCGGGACTTTTCCTCTCGACGTCGACCGAGTTCTCTTCTTCTGCTGCCTCACAGGAGACCTACCTCTTTCAGAGAGGCCATAAAGACGAATCCTGTCCCTCTCCTTGATAGTCCTTTTTGACAACTTCTTACAATGGTGGCAGTTGTCAGAAGAGTGGGACTCGGGGAGGCAGAGAATACACACAGGATGTGTATCTGTTCTGGCCCTCTTCTTGCCACAGGACGGGCAAGGGTCGAATAAAAAAGGCATTTTTTACAAAAATAAACCTTTTCTGTCACACAAAAAAGGTGTTACTTGCACTCTAAGACCAAAAGACGTCGAGTGAAAGTAGAAAAACTAGATTCTATAAGATATTTTTTGACAGAAAGTCAAAAAAAGCAAGAGCTGAAAATCCAGGGTCCTGGCTGAAGGAGCCGGAAAGAACAACTGACCTAACTGTCACCCCTGAGGCATGATGGGAAGCTAGGGGTCATGGCTGCCTTAAAGGTACGGTGCCAGTTTTTGTTGAAAATGCTTTCATTTTCTATGCTATTGGTTTGCAATGCAGCCTGTAGGCTAACAATGTCTACTTAATTTGCAGTTTTACTCTTTATGAGTACTTTGCTCATTAAAAAACAGAGTTCAAGTACTAATTGCCCTCTGGTGTTTTTATATATTGGCAAATACAGTCTTTATGTGTGTAATTACATTGTTTAGCCTCCTATTGGAAGCTGCATTATTTTTTATTTATTTATTTGAGTTTTATATAGCGCTGGCTAGACCCGGAGGTATCAGAGCGCTTTACATAGGGTTCCACAAAGTTACAAAATTACATCAGTTATCAGTTACATCAGTTACTAGAAAAACATTTCAAGTGCGTAAAGACGAAATAAATGGAGCTTAGAAAGAAGAGGGGGTAGGGTAAAGGGGTAAAAGGGGTAGGAGGGAAATAGGGTGGAGAGACGAGGGAGAGTCTGTCCAAAGTCCGGCTGGGTAGGTGGCGGCCGAGGGGGAAGTCCACAGCCCATCTCCTCTATAGCGATCAGGTAGCTCCACCGGGCATCGGCCAAATATTTAGGTCTCAACGGAAAAACATTTAAAAAGCATAGGGGACGAAAAAATGGGGCACAGAGGGGGAAAGGGGTAGGGTAAAGGGGTGGGAGGGAGAATGCGAAGGCGAGACGAAGGAAGGTCTGCCCAAAGTCCGGCTGGGTAGGTGACGGCCAAGGGGGCCATCTCCTCTATGGCTATCAGGTAGCTCCACCGGGCATCGGCCTAAAAACTAGGTCTAGCGCTTAACATAAGGAAACATTGTGTTTTATATAGCGCTGGCTAGACCCGGAGGTATCAGAGCGCTTTACATAGGGTTCCACAAGGTTACAAAATTGGTATGAGAAAAACTAATATATGTATATACATATATGTAGAGCTGTATATATGTGTTTTCCATATATAATTTTTATATTACTTCCGGGGTCCCCGCACATGGGCGGGAATATTCAGTGCTTATGACTATTGATGAGGATCCCCTGGAAGAGAAGTATTCCTTTTGTGTTTTTTGGACCCTCACCGACATGCTAGTACTGTGGCATGCTTTATCATCGGGTCCACGTGGCTGTAAAGACTGGGTGGGATCAATTGGATTTTTGGAGGGAGCACTTAGATGTCTAAAAGCATGTCCTTTAGTCTATGGTGACAGCGGATACACTCAGCAGAATCTCAAAAGAAAGGTTAAAATTGCCGAGGGAAAAACCCTCACTGGAGCTTTACTCAAGACATAGCAAGATTAAAAACAAATCTGATGTCCTGGAGGCATTCACTGTACTCCTGCATGGTCAACATGTTTCATTCGGTATATAATCGCCAAATTTCTTCAGGACCTATTGGACCCCGCTAGTAAGCCCTAAATTCCAGGGTCCAATATTTCATGAAAAACATGTGTGTGTCATTTGCACCATGAACTCATTCACTCATTACCACTCCTACAATTCATCTCCTAAGTAACTACAGGTTGGATGGGTTCTGGTGTCACACTATGCAACTAAGAAAAGATGATTGTTTGTGATGGGAAACCCCTTCGACAATAGCGTTATCTAAGGAGCCTTAGTTTCTCTAAGGGATGTTTAATGCCAAGATAGGGCGGAGACTGTACTCACTACCCTATGGAACCCAGCCAGCCTCTGCACCTAGTTTCGGTACCTATAGATTCTGCATCTTGAATTGCAACACCTGAACTGCCAGGCCAGGTCCTACCTGAACCGGAACACAAACAATTCAGGACCAACCGGACCACCTTTATTAGAGCTCATCAGCCAGGAATACCTTGGTTCCAGTGGCACAGTGAGCATGGGACCCACATCTGGGCATACCAGTCACACTTAGGACATAAAAAACAAGGTGATGGATAGGACGCTTGAATTAATCTCAGCCACTGGCAATTGCTTGGGCCACATCCCAATCTATTGTTTTTCGCCCACCATGCAAACTCAGTTTGGACCCAGTCAAATGCAAATCAGTCTTGACCCTGCTACAATGGGATCAGTCCAGCCCAAAATACCAAGTACTTCTTGAACCAGAACAAAAGTAACCCAGGACTAGTGTTGCCCTTATTAGGGCTCATCAGTAAGGTTGTCACTAAGAATAAAATCGTCACCATACTGAAACTGATATCAGTAGCTACAACAACTTATTTTTTCTAACTGCAAAGTGATCAAAACCACACAAAAATCCATAACCGAGTGGTTTCTCGATTGGGGTTTTTGTCAGTAGGTATAGCATCCGAGCAGCAGGCTTTGGAGGAGTGTATCTAGTTTAAATTTTCCAATTAAGAAATGAAGGAAAGGACTGTTTCAATAACACAAGACAGTCTCCTGACATTTTTATCTAAAGCCCAGCAGCAGAATTCATGCTACTTGCTTTTGCAGTCCTTGAAAGATTTTCTAATCCATCTGAACAATTGCTAAACTTTCCTCGGAGATTGTTATTACAGTAGTACAAATTCTCAGGTACGAGGTTTGCAAAATGGGTGCAGGCATGTAAAATCTAACCATCCCTCTGTGAGAATGTTCGCTCTCTGGGAAAAAAAAAGCCGATGAGGAGGGCATTACAAGTTTGAGAAAATCTTTCGCTTGATGGGAACTCTGCATATGACAGCAAATGAAGTTGGCAGTATAGCAACTTTCATTCTTGTTGATGACCTTTCTCCAGTTACGAAGCAAATCTTCGGCATTGAGAATGAATATTTGCAAATGTGTTTATGAGAAAAAGCTCTATTTGCAAAACAATTACTTTGTATCTTGTAGTGCGATTACCAGATATTGAGTGTGGACTGCTCAATTTTCTGCCTCCCAGCTGAAGTTGTCCATCTATTGTATGTTCAACATCGTTAGCTTACAAAATAATTTAATTACTAAATGGTTCTCTAAAACAGATTTTCCTATTTTCTCACAAGGTAATTTATAAAATGATTATGCCACTTTTATATTCTGTCCTCTGCAACCACGGCTAGTGGCACACAGTGACACATGGTAAAGAAGCCAATATTTGCTCTTTTGAATGGGACAAGCAAATCTCTAGGACGAGCAAAGGGCAGGGACAGAATTAAAAACTTCAGCATTTCCTTAAAGTTACAAATATTTTGTCTTTCTTGTAAAAACTGACTTGGAGAAAAAAACGTTTGTAGACATTCCTCTCAGCCTGTACCATATTCAAGATTTATAAAAGCAAATGTTGTAATGATCACAACCATATTTGGAAAGATAGGGGATAGTTTTCTTAAATGCAGTGATCCTGTCCTGGCAGCATGCTCTGAAAAGTAAGCAGTCGGAGCACCGAATATATGAAGGACGTGAACGGTCACCGATATCATCCCATAAACAATCCCTACAGATGATTCCTTGAATCTTAATGACACCTCTGGCATAAGCAGGCTGGTCTTAACTACTTTGTCATAAGACTACTTACCGAAACAGACCTCCTAAGAAAATCCAGTTTTAGAGAGGACAAGGATCTCACCTTTTTGCAGACCTTTCACCATAAAAATGCCACCTGGGAGCAACAGACAACCTCGTACAATGGGATTAATTACATTAATACAGCTCACACTTTTTTTTACAAAATATTTGTTACAACAGGGAGAATGACTTTTGGGATTAGAGACCAGAGAAGCATGGACGAGACATCTAGGCACTTAGCAAGGAGCCCCACCTATTTCAAACAAAAACTTCTTGAAAAAACGGATTCAAATTTCACAATATGACAAAGAAAAAAAAAAGCCCCAGAAATTCAAAATATTTCTCTAAAAATGATTAACTGTAGCCAAATCGTTTTATGAACTCTCAAGGGGAGAGGGTACCTACCAACTACAATAGCAAACAACATAGGACCAAACTAACATTAGCTGGAAGGGGAGAAGTGGATAGAGCCTGAGAGTGGGCCACACATCCTAGCACCTGGGCCTCGCTTCAAAGTTCTTAAAACGATTGGTGCACTTGCTCTGGTACCATGCAAAGGGACATCCTACAGAAGGACTGGGATGTACATGCAACAATTTTAATAAGCTTAGTAACCAGTTTAGTTTTCATTATTCTGACCAACCTGTTTGCCTCACATTGCATTTCTTACCATATTCACATTACATCTTAGGTATTTTAATTAATGACAAGGAAACTATTTTACAATAAATAATCAAACAATGCATCCATCTTATACATTCAATTATTTAACATTAAGTGGTTTGTAAAAAGCCCTGAAATATCACTGTATTGTTAATCAGCACTGTTTAAAACCGTATGTGGTTAGGCTTGTCATTTAGATAGCAAATGTCTGTAATTGTGAAGGAAAACATCCCACTCGAAGAGGTTAAACACAGTTTGAGGATCAGTGCCACTGACCCAGATAGCAGAGTTTAAGCAGTCCCTAAATGCTGTAAACTAGCAGTGACGTTAGAACTTTGACCCACGAATTTCTGAGTAGGTGAGAAACGTAATGTGGATAAGGTAAGCAGGCATGCCATCATTACTAGCTATGGTTTAACAGAAATATGCTTATACTAATAATGTTGACCCAGAGAGTAGGTAACTGGACTTCAGAAATACCTTTTGGGCCCTAATACTCCAGACGAAGAATGAAAGTTGGAGATTTGTTCCCAAAGGGCTACTCTGATGTCTGGTGCAAATATCCAACTTCTCAGGATTTCACAAATAATTCTCTAAGAGTAACTAACAGTAGAAACAAAATCCAGCCATTGGAGCAAAATCAGTGGAATTTCCCTTTTTAACCCCAATGGTGAAGAGAAGAAAAAGTCATATTGGTTTCCAAAAATACTTCAACAGGCATAGCAGCTCACAAAGTCCAGCATGCAATGAACATTAAAATGCTGTTGCTAGGCGGTTACAGGGTAGTTCTTTGCTGTTCCTATTAATGACCTTCAGTTGCAACAGAAATATGTAGCTAAGTGTTTCAGATAGATTCATCTACAGCGAAAGAGGGCATCCAAGATTGCTTTACAATACAGTTTACAAAGCACTGTCCTGCATTTTGGACTTCTCTACACCATGTGTGAAGACACATAAGTAAAAGGCACACACTTGAGGTGGAACACATGATTTCTAAGGGGGTTAGACCCAGTATACAGAGTAATTGTTCTTTGTTTTTTCTAAATATTTCACCAGATGTCCTCTGCAAACATTCTGAATTTGCCCTACATTTGCATTTCCTTGCTTCTAAATTCACTCCAGCATCGCTGTCTGGTTGATATATCCCAATCAGTCACCGGACAATCCTCATACTACTCTATGATGTACCATAAGGACAGTGATATTGGAGGGGCTACTAATCCTTATAAAAGGACAAGCTTGTCTCCTTTACCTGGCAGGCACAAATCCAACAGAGGATCACTTGTTGTTTCGGTAAGGCTTCGGCGCTCACTGATGCGGTCGTGCAGTATATCTTCCATTGATTGTGGTCGGCTGCCTACAGTAAACGGGCAATGCATGGTCGTAAACCCTAGGACATGTTATTACTCTTCATAAAGTAAGCTGCAATTGCCTTCCAAAGACACCTAGCAATAGAAAGACTCCAACACTTCAAAAAAGGTGAGGTCACACAACATCTTTATGAGATCAAGAGCTGCACACTTTATAATCTTCCCTGTCTTTGTATCTATTTTTTTCTGTTCCTGCCCTTGGGCCAGGTCTCCGCCCTCCACCTTGTTCTGCCCCATCTTTGTTACCCATCACCATATTTTTACCGCACTAAGGCATAGATCCTACCATCATTCAACGAGCAGGACTCTGTGATATCTTCAGCTGGAATGCTCTGTAAGAAAAAAAAAAGAGAGAAGTTAGTTTTTTCAGCTCTGTATGCTGCTTGTTTACAATCAAAATGCTGCCTGGGTAGTTCCACTGCTAGTTCCCATTTACAGCAGAGGAAAAAAGTTTCTATTCTGAGAAGAACTGACATAAATAATGATGTTAGTTGGTGGCCTTTAATAGAGCATGTGAACTAATCACAACTTACACGGCTCTCTCTCCTTATTAGCTGTGCTTCACATGGTGTGGGCAGCTGTAAATCTATGTCTTCCGCCAGTTTCTCTTCGTCCTCTTCATGAATTGGAGATGAAGGTGATCTTAACGTACTGTCAGGAAAAAAGAAGAGTGTTCCATCAAATTCAAAGACAGATCGAATGAGGGAGCAGCACAATAACACCAAATACACACACGGAGACTAACACACACCAGCATGTGGGGCAAAACCCCTGAAAGGAAGGAGCAAGGAAGAGGACCTAAATTTACAGATATATATGCATGATAGGCAAAGCCTTGCATAATAGTTATCTAATACCGATCTCTCCATGGTTTGCACATCTACATGCAGGACTGCGCTCTGCAGACTGGAGTTTCAGAGATATGGGCAGTGGGAGCAGGGATAGGGAAACTTTCCGCAGAGTGAGTCTGCACAGATTGAGCTGGGAAATTAGATGCTTTTCCAAAATGAGTGACAAGAACGGTCAGAAACGGCAGAGGTCGTCGGAAAGCAAGGGAGAGCAGAGCCCTTGAGGAATGAAGAGCTCAATCACCTATCTGTGAATCATGGAGCCCTAAGGAGTGAGCGCACCAGATAGGCTGATATCCCCTCCATCAATCAAATCTACTACATCTCGCATTGTACTACCTTTAGACAGAAGTGCCCTATTCAGCAACAGGCTTTTTTAAGTCAATGCACCTTTCGCTCCCTATCAAGAATGGATGGACCATCGGGAATGGCTGCAGTGCATCCAGAGGGCTATATACCTCTCAGTATCAATGAAATAGGTAAGGTAAGAATGAAGTTCCTTCGAGGCACCATGGCCATCGATTAGGTGTGGACCTTGTATTACCCCTGGTATGCTCTTTGGTACACCTGGCATTGTCCTGGCTTCTCCTGCTCTCAAGGGACAAGAAGCCGCCAGCAGGTATAGCCCGGTTTAATTTCAATATTAGCCCGGTTTAATTTCAATTCTATCCTCTCCATGCTCGCCCTTAGCCACACAGCAGGAAAAAAAAGGCTGGTGGGATTTGGTGGGCAAGACGTCAAGCACGTGAGGACATTAGAATTCAAGAGCTGAGTTGTCAAATCAGCAATTCTTTGCCTTTTGGTGAGCTGACATCCATGCAAGGCAGTTTATTAGATTGCTAAAAAGACATAGGCCGCTGGTCTACAGCTAAGCAGTTTGAAAAATATCAGTAAAATGGCAGGGGGGAGTCTGGTTGAGTGGCTGTGTGGGTGAGCAAGTCCCATCAAAGTTCTTAAATAATATACTGATTGTGTACCGGAGCACACTTTTGAAGTACTCAAGAAAGAAATAGAAAATGGAACGAAGAGGTTTCAATTCTTGGCACTTTGCTATTTCAGGAATTAATTTCTCATACTGATCAAATGGCTAAATTGAGCTATTGGAAGCAGGACGCATTTGAAAGGAGGAAGTAAGCAGGGAAGATGGCTTGAGAAAAAAGGGCATTTAAAACAGTCTAGTGAGCAGAGGGATAATCAATGCACATGTGAACTAAGCCAATGAATATAACAAAAGAAAAAGTTACTTACCTTTGGTAACAATGTTTCTGGTGGATACCCTATCTACTTGCAGACTCCTCACCTTTTAAATATTCTAGGCCACAGACTTAATCTGGAAACTTTTCAATAGCTCTCCACGCTAGTAGGGGGTGCTGGCTCCACTTCGGGCTGGATACAGTATACTCATGATGTTACAGGAGCCATAAAGTGCCCTTGCTAAGGTGCAGATGTCAGTTTCAAACCGTTCTTAATGGGACTTCGAGGTGGACAGATGAAACTGACATCATATGAGTCAGGTGCAGTACACTTTATAGAATTGGGGCCTTATTAGAAAACTTACTTGGTAACCAGCCATGAAAGAGGGATTAGGGCTGCTCCATGAGCAATCTGCTGGTAGATATAGTATCCACCAGAAAGATTGTTTCCGAAAGTAAGCAACTTGTTTTTTCTGATGGCTATTTCTCTCTTGCAGTTTCCTCATTTTAAATAGATTCCCCAGCAGTACTCGATGGGGAGGTGGGTGCATGGCTGGTTATACCAAGAAATCCTGGAGGACTAAGCATACTAAGTGACCTTCCCTTCACACTCCCGAGGCTAAACAGTAATGTTTTGCAAAAGTGTGGAGAGAAGTTGCCGTCTTGTGAATTTCTGCCACTGGTACCCCTCGTGCCAGGACAGAAGTATAAGACTTTGCTCGGGTGGAATGAGCCCTAATGCCTTCCGGTGGGTACTTGTGGGCCAGGTTATAACACATTTTGATGTACAAGATGATCAACCATGATAATGTCCTCTTGTGGACTGCTTTGCCCTTCATGTTGCCAACATGTCCAATAAACAGTTGGTCATCCAGTCTGAACTCTTTTGTTCTATTCATGTAGAAGCTGATTGATCTCTTGGGGCCTAGTCTGTGGGTGCTCTCCTCCTCCTAGTGGGATGTGGTGGAGGAAAGAAGGTGGGAGAGTGATAGATTGGCCTAAGTGAAAAGGCATAACCACTTAGGTAGGAAAGCAGCCCTGGTTCTGAATACCAGCTTGTCAGGAAAGAAAGAAGTGAAGGGAGACTTGGCATTGAACGTATGTAACTCACTCACGAGTCTTGCCGAAGTGATAGAAAAAAAGAATATCCTATTTTGAAAGTAAGTAGTCTCAATGGGCAACTAGGCAAGGGCTCAAATGGGAAGCACATGAAAAATGTGAGAACAAGATTTAGGTTGCATTGGGCATTATGAAGGCAAAGGGGGAAATAAGGTGGTTATTTATTCATAAAACCCTTTCAAAACCTCATTACTATGGGTGAAAACCAACGTCTTGATAAGGGAGACCGAGAAAGGCTGATAATTTTGATAACTAGCCAGTATGCATAAGGGACTAACAGAATGCAGGAAGCCAGAAGATCTAGCAGGCGTAAGACCATCAGGACTAAAACTAGCACTCCACTCTGAAAGTTCGTAATCATAGTCTGAATGTCTTGAACTCTCTGTGGAAGGGGAAAGTCTTGCCTTAATGTGGAGTCCAATATTGCCCCTATGAATATGATATGCTGGGAGGGCATCAGGTGAGATTTGGACTTGTTGACGGATAAGCCTAGGTCGAACAGCAGGGTCACTGACCTGCAGCTGGTGCAGACCATCTCTGGAGAGCCGTTTTTGAGGATGCAGTCCTCCAAGTAAGGTACTGCAGTTATTCCTAATCTTCTCAGATGAGCTGCGACCACTGCCATCACCTTTGTGAAGGCTTGTGGTGCCCAAGTCAAGCCAAGTGAAAGGATTGCGATCTTGTACTGAGCAAACCCTACCATAAAGGGAAGGTACTTCCAGTGAACCTGTAGGATCAGAATGTGGAAATATGCATCCTGCAGGTTGACCAACACCATCCAGTCTTTGCTTTCCAGTGCGAACAGCACTTAAGCCAGAGATAGCATTTTGGACTTCTTTTTGAGGAGCCAGTTCAGAATCCTGAGGTCTTGGATCGGGCACAGACCACCTTCCTTCTTTTGAACCAGAAAGTACCAGAATTAGCACCGCTCTCCCCTGTTCCTGCTCTGGTACTATCTCCACTGCTCCTTTTTGTGGTAGAACTTATCTCCTGTGGAAGAATCTGCAGGTGAGAAGGTGGCATGTGAGGGGGGGGGAGGAGAGAAGGGTTGTGGGGCCTGCTGAAAGGTATGCTATACTCCCTTTCCACAATCTGTAAGACACATTCTTCTGACGTGAAGGCCACTCCGGTCTGTGGAAAGGAGGATACCCGTCCTCCAACTGGCACCCTGTTCTCCAACAGGATAGAAATAGGGTGCTTCCTTGCGGTGGCTGGGGAGGCAGAGAAGGAGGAATCATGCAGGGCATGTCCTTTTCCCTTGCCATGTACTCTGTAGCGTTTGCACAGAAGGTTGGTGTGTTTTGATTACTGTGAGGTGTGCTGTTGTCTGCCTCAAAAGGAGAAACCCTTTGAGAAGCCGCTAAACATTTGAAACTGTTGATAGTCTCTCAGCTGCATTTGTAGGCCTGAGGTTCTTGTGGTTGCTTTACTCTTTAAATCTTTCTAGGGCGGAATCAGCCTTGGCTCCAAAGAGTTGTGTGCTATTAAAGGGGAGATCCATAAAAGTCTAATGGACATCCTGTGAAAAACTTGATCTCTCAGCCATGCGTGGCGGCGAAGAGAGATCAACGTCCTCAAAACTCAGGCAACAGATTCCACTGTGTCCAGTCACGACTGGATTACTTGCTTTGCTGTAGCTTGTTCATCCTTCACCAGAAGTGTGGCTGAAGAGAAGTGTGGCTGGAGAAGATCCGGTACATTGGGCAGAACTGCCTGGGCCATGTCCCAGTTTGTGAATAACGACCCAGGAAACCGGGGACAACGGACAAAAAAAACAACCAAAAAAAACTTACCTGCCGCAACGCTGGTCGTCCGCTCCTCTCTGGCTCCAATCCACTGCAGGCACAGGCTCCCAGACTCCTCTGTGGCCAATCCTGACACTGCTCTCATGCTGCTGCTGGCAGCATGACAGCAGCGCTCACTCTGAAACTGGGAGCCTGTGCCTGCTGCCTCCATCCCGGCAAGTAGCTAAAGTTGGAGACAGCTTCAGTGGACATGTAGGTTTAACCGTCCTGAGACGCCCAGCCAAACCCACATGTGCACTGAAGGCAATTACCCTCAGTGCCCGTCATACCCCATGGCCCTGCCACCCAAAGACTCAGCTGGGAAACAAAATAAAACGATAATAAACCTGGGTTTATTATCGTTTTCTGGCGGGGCCGGAGCTGGTGCGGCATCCTTCCTCCAAGAGGCATTGTACCTCTCATCGTGAATGGTGAGGAGAGAACTGGGGGTGGTGTAATGTGTCTTGTTTTGCAGATTACAGCACCAATGGCGTCTGTTGCAGATCTGGGGGTGTAGATAGCAGTGCCGATGGTGTTGACTGTGGTGCCGGTGGAGTCATTTACGGTGCTATAAAGGCAATGGATCCAGCGTCGAAGGCGAGCAGTCTGATGGAATTGTTAGAGGTAGGGCTCCTAGTGTGACGTAATAGTTGTTGAAGTGAGATATAAACTGACAATTAGAAAACAAAAAAACACTAAAATTCACCAGTTATAGTTTACTGAGATAACTGTAGCTCGCACCCTGGCACCACCGAGTTAAACAGTGGTAATACAGTGCTATAAACAAATTCAATTTAATGAGGATGTTTATAAAGTGTAGATGTTTATTTTCATAAGTTCACAAAAAAATATTGATGCATTCCAGATTATTCGTTAAAATAGAAATGAGGCGTCCCACTTAGAGGTGGTTTATCTCACAATGGTGTAAACATGGTTCTGAGGTTACAGACCATTGTGCCCATCTCAAGAATGTGTGTGGTGCATTTTACCAAACTACAGAGGGTTGTTCAAAGAGCCTGGCAGAAGGTATCTTCCCAATGTCAAATGCCTACTGACTTAAAATTGCAGGTCATATGATCTAGTTAAAGTGAACAGAATATAATCACATTTTTGCAGGGCGTTTAAGAACTAAAAAGGGGGTGCCCCTCCCCCCCTATTGAAGTCTATGGAGTATTGTTTATTAGCTGAGTAAATGCCGGTAAAAAGAGGATAACATCCACCAAATGTGGACAACTTGACAGATATGCTGTGCTTTCAGTATGAGGTCAAAGGTTATGTCCATTATCACGATCGGTAACTATAACTCGTGCCCTCGCCATACACTGCTAATTACCGTACATATTACATCACTCATGACATCTTCTATGACATTGTTAAAAGCATCACTGCAACATGTGAAATGACATCACTGACAACACTGTGCATGGCGGAGGCGCGAGTTATAGTTAATTTAGGGCAGGAATAATATTTACTAGTGAGAACTGTAGAATTTCAGTGGCTTTGTTTGTTTGAAACAGTATGTTTCAACTGACATTTTTACCAAACTATAACGGCGCTTTAACCTGGGGGGGGTGTATATACACACACACACACACACATACACAGAGGAAGCTGGATCTTTATTTGATATATCAATACTCTGAGACATCGTGTTAGGAAGCTGGCTCTTTATGTTATGTATCAAAACTCTGATATATTGTGTAAAGCGTTCAGGGGTTCCCTTACCAGCTATGCAATCCCAAAGAGCTTTGTTAGGGGGTAGTGTGGTTGAGCAGCCTTAGGCTTAACACAGAGGAGTGTAAGACATTTGCAAATACACCCTATGATTAATAAATGACAACACGACTCAAGAAGGAGATCCACACCAATTTATAAAAATAGCAAATACCTTTATATCTGTTCAGGCATCAGAGAAAAATCGTTCAGGTAAGAACGTTTTCAAATAGAAATTCTTTTCACTTAAAGAGGACATTGCAATTTCTGAGTTCTGCAATGTTATCCTATAGAAGGAGGAACAAGTTCTGGAAACAGGTACAGTACATCGACTTACAGGACGAATCTCCAGGAGTTAAGGTGAGTGATGGCAAGGTCGAAGGCAGCACCAACATCACCCCACCAGTGGCACGAGGGCAGCCGGGTGCAGAGTGCAAATCAGCGTTGGGTGCCCAATGCGTTTCAATGGGGATTGGTCTCAGGAAGAAGATGCTGCCGGCTCTGGCCAGGAAGCGAGTTGAGCAGAAGCAGCGAGTGGACTCAGGCCTAGCGATGCTTGGGGACACTTTTGGTCCTCTTCTCCAAGGCCCAGGGGCGACGGGTGCAGAGGTTTCTTTAGGCATCATGTTTTTCTTACCGGAGCAGTTGCGGTTGAGGGGGGCCTATGTGCAGAGGCTGCAGGCGACGTCAGGGAGTTCTGGAGGGGTGAAACCACGATGGACTCGGGCTCTTGAGTGCTGGGGAATCTTGATGGCACAGTTGGCCCACTTCAGCTCGGGCTGGAGGCGACTGGTGCAGTGGTGGCTTCAAGTGTCGGGTTTTGGCAGTTCCGGAGGGCTCAGAGTCTTTTCTTTGGAGTTTCTTCTTGAACAGGTCCACTGTTCTCTGGAGTCTTGAGTCTTTGTTGAAGGCAGACAGTCTTCCCAGGTTTCTGGAGTCCCAGTTGCAGGAAGAGTCGACTAGCCCACCAGGTACCTCCAGTAAGCGCCAGGGAGCTGCGTTGCAGAGAGGTGGTCCAAGGCCACGCCCCCTTTTTACACCACTCTGCAACGCAGCTCTGTGGCGCTTACTGGAGGAAGCTGGTGGGCTAGTTGGCCCCCAGGGACCCTCAGGTCTCAAGGGGACTTAATCCCCCAGTTTACAACGCACCAGGGGGTGTGTTTGCACAGTGGTGCAGGGAGGGGGCGTGGCCTGATGTGACAAGTGTGCAAACGCGCCCTGTGGCGCGTTTTAAGTTGGGGGATTAAGTCCCCTTGAATCCTGAGGGTCCCTGGGGGCCAACTAGCCCACCAGGTACGTCCAGCAAGCGCCACAGAGTTGCGTTGTAGAGAGGTGTAAAAAGGGGCGTGGCCTCGGACCACCTCTCTGCATCGCAGCTCTGTGGCGCTTACTGGAGGAACCTGGTGGGCTAGTTGGCCCCCAGGATTCAACAGGAATTAATCCCCCAACTTAAAACCCGCCAGGGGGCGCGTTTGCACAGTGGTGAAGGCAGGGGGCGGGGCCTGATGTGACATGTGTGTACTTATCCAATCACTCCGCCAAAACCCAAGCACTTATAAATTCACCATGCACTCTCCTTGCAGCACTCTAATCATCCAGTCACTACCCATGCACTCATGCAATGACCCATGCACTAACTAATGCACTCCTACAATACACTGAGCACTACCCATGCAGTCCAGCCATCTCCTTGTCACTACCCATGCACTCCTCCAGTCACCCAGCCAGCACAATGTACTTATCCAATCACTCCGCCAAAACCCAAGCACTTATAAATTCCCATGCACTCTCCTTGCAGTACTCTAATCATCCAGTCAGTACCCATGTACTTATGCAATGGCCCAGGCAGTAACACATGCACTGCTACAATCCCCTGAGCACTACTGATGCAGTCCAGCCATTTCCTTGTCACTACCCATGCACTTCTCCAATCACCCAGCCAGCACCATGTACTTATCCAATCACTCCGCCAAAACCCAAGCACTTATAAATTCACCATCCACTCTCCTTGCAGTACTCTAATCATCCAGTCACTACCCATGTACTTATGCAATGACCCAGGCACTAACACATGCACTGCTACAATCCCCTGAGCACTACTGATGCAGTCCAGCCATCTCCTTGTCACTACCCATGCACTCCTCCAATCAGCCAGCCAGTTCCATGTCCTTATCTAATCACTGCGCCAAAACACAAGCACTTATAAATTCACCATGCACTCTCCTTGCAGTACTGTAATCATCCAGTCACTACCCATGTACTCATGCAATGACCCAGGCACTAACACATGCACTGCTACAATCCCCTGAGCACTACTGATGCAGTCCAGCCATCTCCTTGTCACTACCCATGCACTCCTCCAGTCACCCAGCCAGCACCATGTACTTATCCAATCACTCCGCCAAAACACAAGCACTTATAAATTCACCATGCACTCTCCTTGCAGTACTGTAATCATGCAGTCGCTACCGATGTACTCATGCAATGACCCAAGCACTAACACATGCACTGCTACAATCCCCTGAGCACTACTGATGCAGTCCAGCCATCTCCTTGTCACTACCATTGCACACATCCAGTCACCCAGCGAGCACCATGTACTTATCCAATCACTCCGCCAAAACCCAAGCACTTATAAATTCACCATGCACTCTCCTTGCAGTACTGTAATCATCCAGTCACTACCCATGTACTTATGCAATGACCCAGGCACTAACACATGCACTGCTACAATCCCCTGAGCACTACTGATGCAGTCCAGCCATCTCCTTGTCACTACCCATGCACTCCTCCAATAACCCAGCCAGTTCCATGTCCTTATCTAATCACTGCGCCAAAAGACAAGCACTTATAAATTCACCATGCACTCTCCTTGCAGTACTGTAATCATCCAGTCAGTACCCATGTACTTAAGCAATGGCCCAGGCACTAACACATGCACTGCTACAATACCCTGAGCACTACTGATGCAGTCCAGCCATCTCCTTGTCACTACCCATGCACTCCTCCAATCACCCAGCCAGCTCCATGTACTTATCCAATCACTCCGCCAAAACCCAAGCACTTATAAATTCACCATGCACTCTCCTTGCAGTACTGTAATCATCCAGTCACTACCCATGTACTCATGCAATGACCCAGGCACTAACACATGCACTGCTACAATCCCCTGAGCACTACAGATGCAGTCCAGCCATCTCCTTGTCACTACCCATGCACTCCTCCAATCACCCAGCGAGCACCATGTACTTATCCAATCACTCCGCCAAAACCCAAGCACTTATAAATTCACCATGCACTCTCCTTGCAGTACTCTAATCATCCAGTCAGTACCCATGTACTTATGCAATGGCCCAGGCACTAACACATGCACTGCTACAATCCCCTGAGCACTACTGATGCAGTCCAGCCATCTCCTTGTCACTACCCATGCACTCCTCCAATCACACAGCCAGTTCCATGTACTTATCCAATCACTCCGCCAAAACACAAGCACTTATAAATTCACCATGCACTCTCCTTGCAGTACTGTAATCATGCAGTCGCTACCGATGTACTCATGCAATGACCCAAGCACTAACACATGCACTGCTACAATCCCCTGAGCACTACTGATGCAGTCCAGCCATCTCCTTGTCACTACCATTGCACACATCCAGTCACCCAGCGAGCACCATGTACTTATCCAATCACTCCGCCAAAACCCAAGCACTTATAAATTCACCATGCACTCTCCTTGCAGTACTGTAATCATGCAGTCGCTACCGATGTACTCATGCAATGACCCAAGCACTAACACATGCACTGCTACAATCCCCTGAGCACTACTGATGCAGTCCAGCCATCTCCTTGTCACTACCCATGCACTCCTCCAGTCACCCAGCCAGCACCATGTACTTATCCAATCACTCCGCCAAAACACAAGCACTTATAAATTCACCATGCACTTTCCTTGCAGTACTGTAATCATGCAGTCGCTACCGATGTACTCATGCAATGACCCAAGCACTAACACATGCACTGCTACAATCCCCTGAGCACTACTGATGCAGTCCAGCCATCTCCTTGTCATTACCCATGCACTCCTCTAATCACCCAGCCAGTTCCATGTCCTTATCAAATCACTGCGCCAAAACACAAGCACTTATAAATTCACCATGCACTCTCCTTACAGTACTGTAATCATCCAGTCAGTACCCATGTACTCATGCAATGACCCAGGCACTAACACATGCACTGCTACAATCACCTGAGCACTACCCATGCAGTCCAGCCATCTCCCTGTCACTGCGTATGCACTCCTCCAATCACCCAGTCAGCACCATGTACTTATCCAATCACTCCGCCAAAACCCAAGCACTTATAAATTCACCACACACTCTCTTTGCAGCACTCTAATCATCCTGTCACTACTCATGCAATCACCCAGGCACTAACTCATGCACTGCTACAATCCCCTGAGCACTACCCATGCAGTCCAGCTATCGCCCTGTCACTACCCATGCACTCCTCCAATCACCCAGCCAGCACCATGTACTTATGCAATGGCCCAGGCACTAACACATGCACTGCTACAATCCCCCGAGCACTTCCCATGCAGACCTCTAACCACCTACACACTACTGATTCGCTCCTCCAATTACCCAGGTAGTACCCATGCACTCCAGAAATCCCTCTGTCACTACCCATGTACTCCTCCAATCACCCATCCAGCATCATGTACTTATCCAATCACTCCGCCAAAACCCAAGCAGTTATAAAATCACCATGCACTGTCCTTGCAGCACTCTAATCATCCAGTCACTACCCATGTACTCATGCAATGACCCAGGGACTAACTCATGGCAAATACAGAGGAGGTCATGCTAATCACAGGGGTACCCCAACGCATAGTGTTCCCTAGTGTATGTAAGTGTTTTCACTGTATTCTAAGTGTCTTTTAGCATTGCACTGGCTCTAGGCCTGGTTAGTCAGAGTCAGTTACCACCAGTACCCATCAGCAAAAAGTTGGGGGCACAGGAGGACTTTCTGCTCCTCTGTTTGTTCTTTCTGCACATCTCTTGCTTCTTCCTGCACTTTTCTTCATCTTTCTGGACTTCTGTTGCCTCTTTCTGCATTTGTCTTGCTTCTTTCTGCGCTTTTCTTCCTCTTTCTTCACATGTCCTACCTTTGTAGGCATAGTTAGAAATTAGCATTTAAAAAACGTTTGAAATTCACTGAAAAAACCATAGGTTTCAGGGACGTTATAGTTAGAAATTAGCATTTAAAAAACCTTTGAAATTCACTGAAAAAACCATAGGTTTCAGGGACGTTATAGTTAGAAATTAGCATTTAAAAAACCTTAGAAATTCACTGAAAAAACCACAGGTTTCAGGGACGTTATAGTTAGTAGGACATTTCACTCTTACAAAACCAGAGAAATTCGGCCGTTATAGTTAGTTCAGCTAACTATAACTCGCGCCCCCGCAATGCACTGCTGATGACGTCACATATTACATCATTCATGACATGGTCAGTGACATCACTGATGACATCTCAAATGACATCACTGATGACATCACTGATTAAATCATCCACGTGATAATCTGATGCACCTCCTCATACCCTAATATAACCTTTGATACACCCACTCTAAAATACAGACTACCATTTTTGAAACCATAGACACACCAATACCAGTTAGTACATACCCACTCACTAATTCCTAGGTCTACACACACATCCACTCATTCACCCATACAGTCACTCATACATGCATTCAACCATCAATACGGCATTATCATATGCACTCACATATCTATACAGACACTCACACACCGCCACTCATCCATAGTTACTCACACACCTAGTCAGTCATGCAAAGAATCAATCACACTCCCATTTACTCACCTATACAGTTATACACACACCACCTCACTTATTCAAACATATACTAACACATACTTACACTCATACAATAACTAATACAAGCACACACTGATCCATACATCCACTCTCACAATCACTCACTCTCGCATATAGTCATTTATACACTCCAACACTCACATATACTGCCTTTCACATATGCAGTTACTCACACATGTACCACTGAGGCATCCATTCACTCACCAACACACCCATACACACACTCACCCACCCATACAGCCCTTCACAGATGCACTCTTCAACCCATACACCCAGTGAATCACCCACTCACACATCTATGCACAGAGTCACACTCCCCCACCCACCCACACAGAAACTCAGGCACCCATACAGATACTCAGATAACCAATCAATAACCCATATAGATCCTCATTTAGCTACTCACCAACCCATGCAACCGCTTACACACCAACTGACAAACTAAACTGTGCGAATGTCTGTATCAGTCACTAACCCATGCATTCAGTAAGACACATTTAATCACTCACTTATACAGTCAGTCACGCACCTACTAAATCATCCATCCAGACACTTATACACCCACTCATTCTTCAATACACCTTGGCATATATATAAAACATATTTAAACTTTACAGAAACACACAGTCACTGGATGATGTCATCAGTGATGTCATTTGAGATGTCATCAGTGATGTCATCAGTGACCATGTCATGAATGATGTAATATGTGACGTCATCAGCAGTGCATTGCGGGGGCGCGAGTTATAGTTAGCTGAACTAACTATAACGGCCGAATTTCTCTGGTTTTGTACGAGTAAAATGTCCAACTAACTATAATGTCCCTGAAACCTGTGGTTTTTTCAGTGAATAAATATATATATATTACCTACTGGCGGTCGCCAGTAGGTAGTTATAGTTAGGACCTAAGTTCCATAGGAAAAGCGTTTTTTGTTTCCCCAATAACTTTGGCACCGGTTGACGAATCTTCGCAAAATTTTCAAAACTAGTGGCCCGCTCCGGTCAGCTCCTGTCTTGAAAGTTTCGGGGTGATTCGTCAAGCGGGGGCCGAGAAAAAAGGGGGGTCCCAAAACACGTTTTCCCCATGTTATTTTCCATTGGAAACTTTAGACAAAGCTACAGCCCGAACTGCTGAATGGAATTACACCAAATTTGGCAAAAAGGTAGGTCTTGGTTCAGAAAGAGTCCTTTTTAGGTCTCGCCTGGCGTGGCGGCGCATGCGCTGCTCGCCCGGCGAGATATATTGTAAACGAGGACTTTGAGAAGGGGGCTTGAAGCCCCGCCCCTCATTTCCATTGGCTGGCGTCACCGTTTATGCTAAACGGTGGCCTGCCATTGGAAATTAGGGTTTTCTGTAGACGCCCTTTCGCCTCCGAGTCGGTCTCGGTGGCCTGCTTTGCGTCTGTCGCAAAGCACTTTCTTATCTTTATGGGGCCATGTGTTTCTAATTTGAAACACATGGCCCCATAAAGACAAGAGATCGAGGCTTGTTATTTTTGCATCGCTGAAAGCGCGATGCAAAAATAAACAGCGAGAATAGCGACGCTTGTTTAAGTATTGCAAGAAATGCGTGAGCTAAGTAATTAAACATTCATCCTTTATGTTTATGTTGACAAGAATGTCTGCCAAGGAAAAGTTAGGATATTAGCTGAAATTTGTTTTTTTCACAAAAAGGTGTCCTGGGAAGAAAACAGACAAGAAACTAGCGGAGTCTCAATAATTTGGGAGCATTTGTTTGTTCTACACGTCTTTTTAACTGATAACGAAGCGGAAGCCTAAAGTGCTGTTAAAAAGTAGTTCAATTGGCACTGAAAGAAATGGAGGTGATTTACACTCTAAGTTGGTTTTTGCCCAACACCCTAATTTGAGTGTTAGAGAGAACTTAGAGGCAGCGGGCATAGAAAGAGTCAGCAGAAGGGTGATGGGAACTTTAAAAACTCAGGCCGATTTCCGCAACATCGCTCCTAAAAAAGAAGTGTAGAGGGTTTTAAAAATCATGGAAAGCGGCGAAGAAGTTGGTTAAGTGGTCTCTCTTGATATCAGCGGTGACCTCCAGGGTACACGTTTGACACCCTGAAGTACCTACCAAGAGAGCCTTTCTTTCTCTCGGGTTCGTTGCATCAAGGACAGGTAAACTAAGTAATACTTACAGCTGCCATTTAAAGCACGATGAAACAGAAGCAACTGAGGGAACATGCAGTTTATAAAAGCGCATTTAATTCCTGACGCAAATTGTGATAAAGGCAATTAACTTAATGTCCCAGTGTCAGGCTTTTCACGTATCATTCCAGTAACTGGGGTAAGTTGTGTAGTATGAAAAGAGAGAGACTGCACGTGTCTCCCATAAACAGAACACAAATTGGGGCAGGCTTGGGAGAAGGGGGCTGGAGGACACCATGGAAAAGTGGGGGCAGCACGGACAATTGGGGGCAGCGTGGAAAAGTGAGATCAGCGCGGATGAAGGGAGGGTCAGCGTGTTTGAAGAGGGAGCTAGCATGAATGAAGAGATCTAGGAGGGGGCGAATATGTAGATGGAAGAGACAGTTGATCATACGGAGGGAGGGATAAATGGAGGTACGGAGAGCAAGGGGGTGGTCAGTGAGTTAGTCAGCTGTGGAGACTGCAATTATAACCTACGCATAACATAGCATAAAAGAATAGCTGTTTCTGCAGTTTTGTGATATAGAAGCCATTTTGTTGTTGCGCATGTCGTTTTTAATTTTGCCTCATCTGAAACTGGTGGCTTCTAAAAATTTAGATATGTACCTAATTTTTGTTTTCTTTTTAGCTATAAGCTTCTGACTCTAGGGTAATAAATTAGTCTGGTCCCCTGAAATGTCAAATGCAGCAGAAAGCGCTAAACAAGCATTTGCAATGCAATAGGTCTCGCATGTACGTGAGTTTAAGCTATTGGCATTGTAAATGACAATGGCTTTTATCTATGTTTTAAGAACCAAAACATAAATAAAAGGCATTGTTATTTACAATGCCAATAGCTCAAACTGCGTAAATGCGAGACCTATTGCATTGCAAATGCTTGTTGTTAAATGGTGTAAATCCGTTCAGTAGTTCCTGAGAAATTAGAAAAATAAAAAGTTTCCATATCTAGGGCAGCGGTGGGTTCGCGAACCCTCCCGAGCTTCACTGTGATTGGCTGCCGACACTCCAAACCAGGAAGTGTTGGCAGCCATCTTGTGACTCGGTAGAACCGAGTCACAAGAAAACAGTGGAAAAATGTTTAAAAACAAGAAAAGGGGGCAGGGTAGAAACACCCTGACCCCCTAGGCCTGCTCAGGGGGTCACAAAAGGACACCCAGGGCCAAAAAAAGCATTTTTCTTTTAGAATTTCGACGGAATTCGCGTTGGGGTCACGAATCCGGCCGAAATTATTTTTAAAAAATGAAGCGCGGGCTCCCGCGCTTCATTTAAATGAGGCCCCCGGGTGGGCCAGGTCCCGGGGGCATTGCCAAATTAATAATAGCAGGGGCCCGCGGGGGCCCCCGCAGCCCCGGGGACGGCCACCTCCGGCTGTGAAAAAATGCGTGGGGGGGTCCCAATTCCCCCCACATTGCCCCGGAGACCGCCACCTCCCCGGGGCTTTAATAAACAACCACGGGGGGCACGCGGCCCCCCCGCAGCCCCGGGGACCGCCACCTTACCGGGGCTGAAAAAAAAAATGCATGGGGGGGTCCCAATACCCCCCACGCTGCCCCGGGGACCGCCACCTCCCCGGGGCTCTATTTTAAAAAAAATAAAACCTGTGTGGGGGAGCTCGAGCCCCACCCCCGAGCCCCGGGGACCACCACCTCCCGGGGATTTGCAATGGTAGGGAGGGGGGCCGGGCGGCTCCCGCCCTGTCATTGCAAACACTGGTTTGGATTTTGGAAGCGAGAGCAGGTTTCCTGCTCTCGCTTCCAAAATCCAAAGTAGATTGCTTTTCCACAAGGGGAGCTGCATGTCAGCAGCTCCCCGTGTGGAAAAGCAATGCCGGCTCCCGCAGGAGGCGGGGAGCCGGCTGGACCGTGGGGGCATTGGGGCTCCCCCCACGGTCCTCAACGGAGTGGGCAGGCGCCGGGGGATGGTGTCCCCGGGGCTAGAAGTGGCCCGGGAGGGGGGCCACGCGGCCCCCCTCCCCTAAAAAATAAAATAAAAAGGAAAGGCCGGCCCCGGGGAATGGGGTCCCCGGGGCCATAAATGGCCTGAGGTGGGGGGCCACGCGGCCCCCCTCCAAATATATATATTTTTTTATTAAATACTGGCCATGCCCTGGGGGATGGGGTCCCCGGGGCCGAAAATGGCCTCCGGAGGGGGGCCACGCGGCCCCTTTCTGGTATTTTAAAAAAAAATTAACACAATAAGGGTCAAGCCCTGGGGGATGGGGTCCCCAGGGCCCAAAAAATAGGAAAAGGGGGGCCACAGAGCCCCCCTTCTAAAAAAAATTTTTTTTTAAACCGGCATCGCGCTGGAGGCCCCACCCCCTCAGTGCATCACTCTGCAAACGCACCCCGTGGCGTGTTCTAAGTTGGGGAATTAATTCCCCTTGAATACTGGGGGTCCCTGGGGGCCAACAAGCCCACCAGGTACCTTCAGCATGCGCCACAGAGCTGCATTGCAGAGAGGTGGTCCGAGGCCACGCCCCATTTTACACCTCTCTGCAATGCAGCTCTGTGGCGCTTACTGGAGGTACCTGGTGGGCTAGTTGGACCCCAGGGACCCTCAGGATTCAAGGTGACTTAATCCCCCAACTTAAAACGCACCACGGGGCGCGTTTGCACAGTGGTGAAGGAAGGGCGGGGCCTGATGTGACATGTGTGTAAACACGTCCTGTGGCATGTTTTAAGTTGGGGGATTAAGTCCCCTTGAATCCTGAGGGTCCCTGGGGGCCAACTAGCCCACCAGGTACCTCCAGTAAGCGCCACAGAGTTGCGTTGCAGAGAGGTGTAAAAAGGGGCGTGGCCTCGGAACACCTCTCTGCAACGCAGCCCTGTGGCGCTTACTGGAGGTTCCTGGTGGGCTAGTTGGCCCCCAGGATTCAAGGGGACTTAATCCCCCAACTTAAAACGCCCCACGGGGCGCGTTTGC
The DNA here is from genome assembly GCA_963921515.1 of Calotriton arnoldi. NCBI lineage: Eukaryota > Metazoa > Chordata > Amphibia > Caudata > Salamandridae > Calotriton > Calotriton arnoldi. The sequence goes on from CAWUFW010003242.1 coordinate 233,853, forward strand.
ACAGTGGTGAAGGGAGGATGCGGGGCCTGATGTGACATGTGTGCAAACACGTCCTGTGGCGTGTTTTAAGTTGGGGGATTAAGTCCCCTTGAATCCTGAGGGTCCCTGGGGGCCAACTAGCCCACCAGGTACCTCCAGTAAGCGCCACATAGTTGCGTTGCAGAGGTGTAAAAGGGGCGTGGCCTCGGACCACCTCTCTGCAATGCAGCCCTGTGGCGCTTACTGGAGGTTCCTGGTGGGCTAGTTGGCCTCCAGGGACCCTCAGGATTCAAGGGGACTTAATCCCCCAACATACAACGCGCCACAGGGCGCGTTTGCACAGTGGTGCAGGGAGGGGGCGGGGCCTGATATAAGAAGTTAGCAATCCTGCTGTGTGGGAATTACTGGTGGTAATAAAAGGGATAGTTGGCCCCCAAGGTTGACGTTGGGGGCTAACTACTCCTCCTGTTACCTCCAGTAAATCCCACACAGTGGGATTGCTAAGAGGTGTTTCGGAGGCCAGGCTCACCTTTCTCCACCACTCTGAAAACGCGACTGGTATGTTATAGTTAGAAATTAGCATTTTAAAAACCTTTGAAATTCACTGAAAAAACCATAGGTTTCAGGGACGTATAGTTAGTTGGACATTTCTCTTGTAAAAAACCATAGAAATTCCCCCGTTATAGTTAGTTCAGCTAACTATAACTCACGCACCCGCAATGCACTGCTGATGACATCACATATTACATCAATCATGACATGGTCAGTGACATCACTGATGACATCACTAATGACATCTCAAATGACATCACTGATGACATCATCCACGGGAAAATCTGATGCACCTCCTCACACTCTAATATAACTTTTGATACACCCACTGTAAAATACAGACTACCATTTTCGAAACCATAGACACACCAATACCAGTTACTACATACGCACTCACTGATTCCTAGGTCTACACACACATCCACTCATTCACCCATACAGTCACTCATACATGCAGTCACTCATCAATACAACACTATCATATGCACTCATACACCTATACAGACACTCACACACCACCACTCATCCAGAGTTACTCACACACGTAGTCAGTCATGCAAATAATCAATCCCACTCCCATTTACTCACCTATACAGTTATACACACACCACATCACTTATTCAGAGACAAACGCATACTTACTCTCTTATAGAATCACTGATACAAGTACACACTCATCCATACAGCCACTCTCACAATAACTGACTCTCACGTAGTCATTTATATACTTCAACTCTCACATGCACTGCCTTTTACATATGTAGTTACTTAGACATGTACCATTGAGACATCCATTCACTCACCAACACACCCATACACACACTCACCCACCCATACAGCTGTTTCCACATGCACTCTTGAACCCATACAGACAGTGAATCAACCACTCAAACATCTATGCACAGAGTCACACACCTTCCACCCACCCACACACACACTCAAGCACCCATAGAAATACTCAGGCAACCTATCGATAACCCATATAGACACTCATGTAGCTATTCACAAACCCATGCAGCCTGTTACACACCAACAGACAGACGGATACAGACATTCACACAGTTTAGTCACTAACCCATGCATTCAGTAAGACACATGTAATCATTCACTTAAACAGTCAGTCACGCACGTACTAAATCCTCCATCCAGACACTTATACACCCACTCATTCTTCAATACACCTTGGCATATATATAATACATATTTAAACTTTAAAGAAAAACACAGTCACTGGATGATGTCATCAGTGATGTCATCAGTGATGTCATCAGAGATGTCATCAGTGATGTCACTGACCATGTCATGATTGATGTAATATGTGACGTCTTCAGCAGTGCATTGCGGGTGCGCGAGTTATAGTTAGCTGAACTAACTATAACGGGGGAATTTCTATGGTTTTTTACAAGAGAAATGTCCAACTAACTAGAACGTCCCTGAAACCTATGGTTTTTTCAGTGAATATATATATATATATATATTCACTGAAAAAACCATAGGTTTCAGGGGCGTTATAGTTAGTTGGACATTTCACTCGTACAAAACCAGAGAAATTCCCCCGTTATAGTTAGTTCAGCTAACTATAACTCACGCCCCCGCAATGCACTGCTGATGACGTCACATATTACATCACTCATGACATGGTCAGTGACATCACTGATGACATCTCAAATGACATCACTGATGACATCACTGATGACATCATCCAGTGACTGGGTTTCTGTAAAGTTTAAATATGTTTAATATATAGAGGGAAAGCCGTATTGAAGAATGAGTGGGTGTATAAGTGTCTGAATGGATGATTTAGTAGGTGCGTGACTGACTCTATAAGTGAGTGATTAAACGTATCTTACCGAATGCATGGGTTAGTGACTAAACTGTGTGAATGTCTGTATCCGTCTGTCTGTTGGTGTGTAACAGGCTGCATGGGTTTGTGAATAGCTACATGAGTGTCTATATGGGTTATTGATTGGTTGTCTGAGTATTTGTATGGGTGCCTGAGTGTTTGTGTGGGTGGGGTGTGTGTGACTCCGTGCATAGATGTGTGAGTGGGTGATTCACTGGGTGCATGGTTTCAAGAGTGCATCTGTGATGGACTGTATGGGTGGGTGGGTGAGTGTGTGTATGGGTGTGTTAGTGAGTGAATGTATATCTCAGTGGTACATGTGTGAGTAACTACATATGTGAAAGGCAGTATATATGTGTGTTGGAGTATATAAATGGCTATAAGTGAGAGTGTGTGATTGTGAGAGTGGCTGTATGGATGAGTGTGTGCTTGTATCAGTGATTGTATAAGAGCGTAAGAATGTGCTAGTATTTGTATGAGTAAGTGAGCTGGTGTGTGTATAACTGTATAGGTGAGTAAATGGCAGTGTGATTAATTATTTGCATGGCTGACTAGGTGTGAGAGTACCTCTATGGATGAGTGGCAGTGTGTGAGTGTCTATATAGGTGTATGAGTGCATATGATAGTCCTGTACTGAGTGACCATAAGTATGAGTGACTGTACGGATGAGTGAGTGGATGTGTGTGTAAACCTAAGAATCAGTGAGTGGGTATGTAGTTATTGGTGTTGGAGTGTCTGGTTTTGAGAATGGCAGTCTGTAATTTAGAGTGGGTGTATCAAAGGTTATATTAGGGTGTGAGAAGATGCATCAAATTATCACATGGATGATGTCATCAGTGATGTCATCAGTGATGTCATTTGAGATGTCATCAGTGATGTCATCAGTGATGTCACTGACCATGTCATGAGTGATGTAATATGTGACGTCATCAGCAGTGCATTGTGGAGCGTGAGTTATAGTTAGCTGAACTAACTATAACGGGGGAATTTCTCTGGTTTTGTACGATTGAAATGTTCAACTAACTATAACGCCCCTGAAACCTATGGTTTTTTCAGTGAATTTCTAAGGTTTTTTAAATGCTAATTTCTAACTATAACGTGCCTGAAACCTATGGTTTTTTCAGTGAATTTCAAAGGTTTTTTAAATGCTAATTTCTAACTATAACGTGCCTGAAACCTATGGTTTTTTAAGTTAATTTCAAAGGTTTTTTAAATGCTAGTTTCTAACTATGCCTACAGAGGTAGGACATGTGAAGAAAGAAGAAAAAACGCACAGAAAGAAGCAAAAGAAATGCAGAAAGAAGCAACAGAAGTCCACAAAGATGAAGAAAAGATGCAGGAAGAAGCAAGACATGTGCAGAAAGAACCAACAGAGGAGCAGAAAGAGGCCTTGTTGCAAAATCATCCTGTGCCTATAACTTTTTCAGACGGGTACTGGTGGTAACTGACTCTGACTAACCAGGCCTAGAGCCAGTGCTATTCTAAAAGACACTTAGAATACAGTGAAAACACCTACATACACTAGGGAACACTATGCGTTGGGGTACCCCTGTGATTAGCATGACCTCCTCTGTAAGGCCCTAGTACATAATAGGGCAGGGGGATTAAAACTACTTCTAAGTCAGAGGTGCAGAAATATGCTACTTTAACTAGTAGTCGCGTTTGCAGAGTGGTGGAGAAATGGTGCTGGGCGTTCAACCAACGCTCAGGAATTCCGCTGCGTAGGACTTACAGGAGGTACCAGGAGGGATTTTTGGCCCCCAAACTCCCTCAGGACTAAATTGGACTTCATCCCCCATCGCGTAGTCTGCCACGAGGCACGTTTGCAGAGTAGTAGAGAAAGGGAGCCATGGCCTCCAAAGACGTCTTAGCAATCCCACTGTGTGGGACTTACTGGAGGTAACAAGAGGGGTAGTTGGCCCCCAAGGACATCCTTGGGGGCCAACTTCCCAAACTATTACCTCCAGTCAGACCCACACAGCAGCACTGGTAAGTACTCGTACCAGGCCAAGCCCACTTTGCCCACCACTCTACAAACGCGCTCCCTGGCGCGCTCTTGGATGGGGATTGAAGTACCCTTCACTGCTGGGGATCCTTTAGGGGCCAACTAGCCTACCTTTTACCTCCAGTAAGCCCCACACAGTGGGATTGGTGAGAGGTAGACAAAGGCCATGCCCCCTTTCTCCACCACTCTGCAAACGCGCCCCCTGGCGCGTTGTAAGTTGGGGGATAAAGTCCCCTTGAATCCTGAGGGTCCCTGGGGTCCAACTAGCCCACGAGGTACCTCCAGTAAGCGCCACAGAGCTGCGTTGCAGAGAGGTGTAAAAAGGGGCGTGGCCTGGACCACCTCTCTGCAACGCAGCCCTGTGGCGCTTACTGGAGGTACCTGGTGGGCTAGTTGGCCCCCAGGGACCCTCAGGTTTGAAGGGGAATTAATTCCCCAACTTAAAACGCGCCACAGGGTGTGTTTGCACACATGTCACCTCAGGTCCCGCCCCCTCCCTTCACCACTGTGCAAAGGCACCCCGTGGCGCGTTTTAAGTTGCGGGATAAAGTCCCCTTGAATCCTGAGGGTCCCTGGGGTCCAACTAGCCCAAGAGGTACCTCCAGTAAGCGCCACAGAGCTGCGTTGCAGAGAGGTGTACAAAGGGGCGTGGCCTGGACCACCTCTCTGCAACGCAGCCCTGTGGCGCTTACTGGAGGTACCTGGTGGGCTAGTTGGCCCCCAGGGAACCCCAGTATTGAAGGGGAATTAATTCCCCAACTTAAAACGCACCACAGGGCGCATTTGCAGAGTGTTGCTGGGAGGGGGCGGGGCCTCCGGCACGATCGCGTGTTTTAAAAAAAAAAAATTGGAAGGGGGGCTGTGTGGCCCCCCTTCTTTTTACTTTTTTGGGGCCCTTTGGACCCCATCCCCCAGGGCCTGACCCCCATTTAAAAAAAAATATATATATATTAACGGGAAGGGGGCCGCGTGGGCCCCCCTCCCGTGGCCAATTCCGGCCCCGGGGACCACATCCCCCGGGGCATGGCCAAATATTTTTTTTATTATGGAGGGGGGCTGCGTGGCCCCCCTCCTCAGGCCATTTATGGCCCCGGGGACCCCATGCCCCGGGGCCGGCCTTTGCGTGATTTATTTATTTATAAATTATTATTGGGGAGGGGGGCCGCGTGGCCCCCCTCCCGGGCCACTCCTTGCCCCGGGGACCCCATCCCCCGGGGCCTGGCCTCTCGTTGGGGACCGTGGGGGGAGCCCCAATGCCCCCACGGTGCCAGCCGGCTCCCCGCCTCCTGCGGGAGCCGGCATTGCTTTTCCACATGGGGAGCTGCTGACATGCATCTCCCCGTGTGGAAAAGCAATATGGTTTGGATTTTGGAAGAGAGAGCAGGTTTCCTGCTCTCTCTTCCAAAATCCAAACCACAGTTTGCTATGACAGGGCGGGAGCCGCGAGGCTCCCATCCTGCCATAGCAAACAGCAGTGTCCCGGGGGTGGGCACCCCGGGACACTGCAGGAGCCGGCCCTGGGTGGTGGCGGTCCCCAGGGCCATCACTGGCTCCAGGAGAGGGGCCGCGCGGCCCCCCTCCCATCCAAAGCACAGCCCCGGGGAGGTGGCGGTCCCCGGGGCGTGTGGGGGGGCTTGAGCCCCCCCACACAGGTTTAATTATTTATTTTAAAAGCCCCGGGGGTGGCGGTCCCCGGGGGGGCCGTGTGCCCCCCGCAAATAATGAATAAAAGCCCCGGGGGTGGCAGTCCCCGGGGCCTTTGAGGCCCCCCACACATTTTAAAATTAGCCCCGGGGGTGGCGGTCCCCGGGGCTGGGGGGGGCTGCATGCCCCCGCAACTATTTAATCAAGCCCCGGGGAGGTGGCGGTCCACGGGGCAGTGTGGGGGGGATTGGGCCCCCCCCACACATTCTTTTCACTGACCCCGGGACCTGGCCCACCCGGGGGCTTCAATACAACAAAGGGCGGGAGCCCGCGCTTCGTTTTTTTTATTTTCTCGGCCGGATTCGCGCACCCAGCGCGAATTCGGACGATTTCTTTTTTAAAAAAAATGCTTTTTTGGGCCCTGGGGGTCCTTGTGGGACCCCCTGAGCAGGCCTAGAGGGTCAGGGTGTTTCTACCCTGCCCCCTTTCCTTGTTTTTTGCATTTGTTTTTCTCTTTTCTTGTGACTCGGTTCTACTGGTTTGGAGTGTTGACAGCCAATTAGAATGAAGCTCGTGGTCGGGAGGGTGCGCGGATCCACTGCGCCTCTAAATATCGAAACTTTTATTTTTGATTTTCTCAGCAACGACTGAACGGATTTACACCATTTAGGAAAATTAGTTCTTTCTGAAACAAGGGCTACCTTTGTGCCAAATTTGGTGTAATTCCGTTCAGCAGTTCCAGCTGTAGCCGTGTCTAAAGTTTCCTATGGGAATTAACATGGAGAAAACACGTTTTGGAACCCCCCTTTTTTCTCGGCCCCCGCTTGCCGAATCACCCCGAAACTTTCAAAACAAGAGCTGACCGGAGCGCCCCACTCGTTTGGAAAATTTCGAAATGATTCGTCAACCGGCGCCAAAGTTATTGGGAAAAGAAAAAACGCTTTTTGAATAGAAACAAGGTCCTAACTATAACTACCTACTGGCGACCGCCAGTAGGTAATACATACATATATATATACACACATGTCCTTACGTCACTCGTCCATAAGTTAAAGTCGCACTCAGGATTCGATAGGAAAAGAACAATTTATTGATTGACGCGTTTCAACCTCACGGTCTTTGTCAAAGTCACTCCGTAACCCGGTGGCTGTGTTTAAAAAGCATTCTCAAGGTCAATAGACATAGAAAGCATATGCGAGTGAAGGAGTCATCATATAAGTGAAAATAGACTCCAGTCATGTTATAAAAACTATGAAGACATTTCATAAACATGTTGGAATATTTGCAAAACATGATTCAATTATAAGAAATCAATATGTACAACAACGCATATTAAATGTCATACGCGGGGTGTTTTTTCTCTAAAATCACAACAAGCAGTATTCAGCCCTCGCGCTACCACAATGCGCCAGCATTATAAAAAGCAAGTGCCAATTCCTGCCAGCTACTCAACGCGCTGCCACCGCGTGGGAGCAATAGAGAGAGCTAGTGCCTGATGTGCCCTGTAATAGGCAAGTGCCTAATGTCCAGAGTGCACCTGCCAAACCCTGCTGGGTATGGCAGCCTATCCTGAGGCGCATGCTAGAAGCATATATCCTGCCCAGTGGCGCAGTACTCCAGCCCTGTTGGCACAGTATTCCTACCAGCCAGTAATTGGGTAGTCAAGTGACCGGATCTTCACGAAATTTTCAAAACTAATGGGGCGCTCCGGTCAGCTCCTGTCTTGAAAATTCCGGGTTGATTCGTCAAGAGGGGGCCGAGAAAAAAGGGGGGTCCCAAAACGCGTTTTCTCCATGTTAATTTCCATAGGAAACTTTAGACAAAGCTACAGCCCGAACTGCTGCTAAATGGTGTAAATCCGTTCAGCAGTTCCTGAGAAATTCCAAAAAGAAAAATATCGATATCTGAGCACCGAGGAGGATTCGCGAACCCTCCCGAGCTTCATTCTGATTGGCTGCCAACACTCCAAACCAGAATGTGTTGGCAGCCATATTGTGACTCAGTTGATCCGAGTCACAAGAAAACAGTAATAAAAGCATAAAAAACAAGAAAAGGGGGCAGGGTACAAACACCCTGACCCCCTAGGCCTGCTCAGGGGGTCCCACAAGGATCCCCAGGGCCAAAAAAAGCATTTTTTTAAAATTGTTTTTTAAATCAGCCGAATTCGCGCTGGGTGCGCGAATCCGGCCGAAAATCTTTTTTTTTAAACGAAGCGCGGGCTCCCGCACTTCGTTTTTTATAAGCCCCCGGGTGGGCCAAGTCCCGGGGGCAATGCCCAATTAATTAGTGGGGGCCCACGGGGCCCAGCAGCCCCGGGGACCTTCACGGAGCTTTTATTCAAAAATGCGTGGGGGGGCTCCTGCCCCCCACGCTTCCCCGGGGACCGTCACCTCCCTGGGGCATTGTTATTTTTGTTATTTTAAGGCGGGGGGCCTCGCGGGCCCCCCAAACCCCGGGGACCGCCACCTCCCCGGGCTACTTCTAAAAAACAAAATGTGGGGGGGCTCGAGCCCCCCACACTGCCCCGGGGACCACCAACTCCCCCGGGCACTGTTTATTAAAATGCGGGGGTCCGTTGCGGACCCCCGGCATTGGGGACCATCAGGTCCCCGGAGCTTCAATCATGATGGGAGGGGGGCTGCGCGGCCCCCCTCCTGAAGCCCTCTATGGCCTTGGGGACCGCCACCCCCCAGGGCCGGCTCCTGCAATGTCCCGACGGAGCCCACCCCCGGGACATTGCCGTTTGCTATTGCAGGGCGGTAGCACGGCTCCCGCCCTGCCATAGCAAACACTGCTTTGCTTCTTGGAAGCGAGAGCAGGAAACCTGCTCTCGCTTCCAAGAAGCAAAGCAGAATTGCTTTTGGATAAGGGGAGCTGCACGTTAGCAGCTCCCCTTGTCCAAAAGCAATGCCGACTCCCGCAGGAGGCGGGGAGCCGCCAGGACCGTGGGGGCATTGGGGCTCCCCCGCGGTCCCCAACGTTGAGGGCCGGCCCCGGGGGATGGAATCCCCGGGGCCAGAAGTGGCCCAGGGGAGGGGGGCCACACAGCCCCCGTCCCTGGAAAATTACAATTAAAAAAAGTTTAAGAAACGAGGCCAGGCCCCGGGGGGATGGGTTCCCCAGGACCAGAAGTGGCCACTCGGCCCACTTCCCGGGAAAAATCAAACGGTTTCTTCCTTATTTTTTTTTAAAAGAAAGAGGTAATGTCCCGGGGGAAGGGGTCCCCAGGGTGATTTTTGAATATTTGAAGTGGAGTGGGTTTTTTTTTCGAGTTTGGAGTCGCGACCCCAACGCGGCCCCCCATGTAACGTCGCGTCGGATTCGCGGTTCCTCCTTAAATAAATAATTTAGTAGTATATAATTTAGATGATAGTGTTGCATTTGTGAAGTTGTTTTAAAAAGAGCGTGTGGTTGAAGTTAATGAGCAGATAAAAATTGATAGTTACTAAAAATATATAAAATTAAAAATTAAACTTGTAATGTGTATTGTGTTGTAGTACATTGAATTCATGCTTGAATAAAAAACGAGTATGTATGTTAAAAAAAAATAAGATTCACTGTTGGGTTATAGGGTGGCTCTAAAAAGAGCCCTTGTTTTCATTATGACTTTGTTGGAGCTACATGTAAGTGCGGATGCACAGCTTTAGGTTGTTGAGAAAGACTCTGTTTCCTGGATCTGTGAAGTGTACTCCATCACTTCTGTAGATGTGATCCATATCAAAACGTATATTGTTGTTGTAGATGGAGCCCATCCTATGGTCTCTGAGGTAAGCAGAAACAGCTTTATTGACATTCTTCCTAGCTTTCTCAATCTGTGGACAGAATTGATTTGACCACTTCCATTTCTGTCTTTGGCTCCCGCACTTCATTTAAATGAGGCCCCCGGGTGGGCCAGGTCCCGGGGGCATTGCCAAATTAATAATAGCAGGGGCCCGCGGGGGCCCCCGCAGCCCCGGGGACCGCCACCTCCTCGGGGCTTTAATAAACAACCACGGGGGCACGCGGTCCCCCTGCAGCCCCAGGGACCGCCACCTCCCCGGGGCTGATAAAAAAAATGCATGGGGGTCCCAATCCCCCCACGCTGCTCCGGGGACCGCCGCCTCCCGAGGCTCTATTTTAAAAAAAATAAAACCTGTGTGGGGGGGCTCGAGCCCCCGGCATGCCTGGGGGACCGCCAACTCCCCGGGGCACTAAAAATTTAAATGTGGGGGTCCGTTACGGACCCCCGAGCCCCGGGGACCACCACCTCCCGGGGCTTTGCAATGGTAGGGAGGGGGGCCGCGCGGCCCCCCTCCTGGAGCCCTTCATGGCCCTGGGGACCGCCACCCCCCAGGGTCGGCTCCTGCAGTGTCCCGGGGTGCCCATCCCCGGGACACTGCTGTTTGCTATGGCAGCGCGGGAGCCGTGTGGCTCCCGCCCTGTCATAGCAAACACTGGTTTGGATTTTGGAAGCGAGAGCAGGTCTCCTGCCCTCGCTTCCAAAATCCAAAGCAGATTGCTTTTCCACAAGGGGAGCTGCATGTCAGCAGCTCTCCGTGTGGAAAAGCAATGCCGGCTCCCGCAGGAGGCGGGGAGCCGACTGGACCGTGGGGGCATTGGGGCTCCCACCCACGGTCCCCAACGGAGTGGCCAGGCGCCGGGGGATGGGGTCACCGGGGCTAGAAGTGGCCCGGGAGGAAGGCGACGCGGCCCCACTACCCCCAAAAAAACAAAAATAAATAAATAAAAAGGAAAGGCCGGCCCCGAGGGATGGGGTCCCCGGGGCCATAAATGGCCTGAGGTGGGGGGCCACGCGGCCCCCCTCCAAATATTTTTAAAAAAAATTTAAATACTGGCCATGCCCCAGGGGATGGGGTTCCTGGGGCCGAAAATGGCTTCGGGAGGGGGGCCACGCGGCCCCCTTCTGGTATTTTTTTTAAAATTTAACACAATAGGTGTCAGGCCCTGGGGGATGGGGCCCCCAGGGCCCAAAAAATAGGAAAAGAAGGGGGGGCCACAGAGTCCCCCTTCTAAAAATATATATATTTTTTTTAAACGGCATCGCGCTGGAGGCCCCGTCCCCTCAGTGCATCACTCTGCAAACGTGCCCGTGGCGCGTTCTAAGTTGGGGAATTAATTCCCCTTGAATACTGGGGGTCCCTGGGGGCCAACTAGCCCACCAGGTACCTCCAGTATGCGCCACAGAGCTGCATTGCAGAGAGGTGGTCCGAGGCCACGCCCCTTTTGACACCTCTGCAACGCAGCTCTGTGGCGCTTACTGGAGGTACCTGGTGGGCTAGTTGGACCCCAGGGACCCTCAGGATTCAAGGTGACAATCCCCCAACTTAAAGCGCGCCACGGGGCGCGTTTGCACAGTGGTGAAGGGAGGGGGCGGGGCCTGATGCGACATGTGTGTAAACACATCCTGTGGCGTGTTTTAAGTTGGGGGATTAAGTCCCCTTGAATCCTGAGGGTCCCTGGGGGCCAACTAGCCCACCACGTACCTCCAGTAAGCGCCACAGAGTTGCGTTGCAGAGAGGTGTAAAAAGGGGCGTGGCCTCGGACCACCTCTCTGCAACGCAGCCCTGTGGCGCTTACTGGACGTTCCTGGTGGGCTAGTTGGCCCCCAGGGACCCTCAGGATTCAAGGGGACTTAATCCCCAACTTAAAACGCACCACGGGGCGTGTTTGCACAGTGGTGAAGGGAGGGGCGGGGCCTGATGTGACATGTGTGCAAACACGTCCTGTGGCGTGTTTTAAGTTGGGAGATTAAGTCCCCTTGAATCCTGAGGGTCCCTGGGGGCCAACTAGCCCACCAGGTACCTCCAGTATGCGCCACAGAGTTGCGTTGCAGAGGTGTAAAAAGGGGCGTGGCCTCGGACCACCTCTCTGCAAAGCAGCTCTGTGCCGCTTCCTGGAGGTACCTGGTGGGCTAGTTGGCCCCCAGGGACCCTCAGGATTCAAGGGGACTTAATCCCCCAACTTACAACGTGCTAGGGGGCACGTTTGCACAGTGGTGCAGGGAGGGGGCGGGGCCTGATATAAGAAGTTAGCAATCCTGCTGTGTGGGAATTACTGGTGGTAATAAAAGGGATAGTTGGCCCCCAAGGTTGACGTTGGGGGCTAACTACTCCTCCTGTTACCTCCAGTAAATCCCACACAGTGGGATTGCTAAGAGGTGTTTCGGAGGCCACGCTCACCTTTCTCCACCACTCTGGAAACGCGACTGGTATGTTATAGTTAGAAATTAGCATTTAAAAAACCTTTGAAATTCACTGAAAAAACCATAGGTTTCAGGGACGTTATAGTTAGAAATTAACATTTAAAAAACCTTAGAAATTCAGTGAAAAAACCATAGGTTTCAGGGAAGTTATAGTTAGTTGCACATTTCTCTTGTAAAAAACCTTAGAAATTCCCTCGTTCTAGTTAGTTCAGCTAACTATAACTCGCGCACCCGCAATGCACTGCTGATGACGTCACATATTACATCAATCATGACATGGTCAGTGACATCACTGATGACATCTCAAAAGTTGAAAATTTACATTGGAACGATGACCAATGGTTAGTATGCTTGGATGTTGAAAGCCTTTATACCAACATTAGACATAGAGATGGTCTTAAGGCCTGTGAGCATTTTTTAAAAACAAGGAGCTTTCATCTACTATCACATACAAACATGTTGTTACAAATGATAGAGATGTGTTTGACCGAAAATGTGTTTTTGTTCAACGGACAACTATACAAACAGATACAGGGAACATCGATGGGCACCTGCTTCGCTCCCAGCTACGCCAACTTGTTGGTGGGCTGGTGGGAGAAGCAGGTGCTCTGGAGTGATTGCATGGAACATTGGACAAGTAAAGTGAATATATGGCTAAGGTACATCGACGATGTCTTTTTTGTATGGGAGGGCAGAGAAGCAGAACTCTTACAGTTTGTCAATGAATTAAATCAAAACACAGTTAATCTTAAATTTACTGTGCATTATAGTCAACAAACAGTAGACTTTCTTGACATTAGACTGACAATTGAAAACAACCAATTGGTAACAGAGCTGTTTAGAAAACCAACAGCGGGCAACTCTATATTGCACTCAGCTAGTTGTCATCCCCCTAACTTTAGATGGAGCATTCCATTTAGTGAGTTTTTAAGGGCAAAAAGAAACTGCAGCTCTGATTCTAATTATCAGAGAAATAAAAAAGAGATGAAAGCTAGATTTCAAACCAGAGGTTACTCTCCTAAAATGCTAAAATTGGGTGAAAATAGAGCTGACTCCGTAAAGAGGAATGAAGCCCTCTACCAAGCACCAAAAATCAAACAAAGTGGAGATGGATCTCCCATTAGGTTGATTACAACGTACAATACCCAATCCGCATTGTTTAGCAGAATAATCAAAAGAAGGTGGGATATTCTCACACAGGATCAGATGTTGAGAGAAAAATTGGGACACCACCCATCTATAACATACAGAAAGGGTCCCTCTCTTAAAGACATGTTAGTCAGGAGTCATATGGAACATCGTAAATCCACCTGGCTTGAAAAAACTGGTGGTTTCCACAAGTGTGGAAAATGCAAAGCGTGTAGTAATAGCCAGAATGTCAGTGAAGTAAAATTACAGAGAACCAGTAGACAGTGGATCATAAGGAAAAACATCAGTTGTGGGACGGAGTTTGTAATTTATGTGATCACTTGCCCTTGTGGCAAGTGGTACATTGGATCCACCACTTTTCCAGTGAAGAAGAGAATCTTAGAGCATTGGCGAGCTATTACGAACAAAGATTTCAGTTACAGCACTGCTAGGCATTTTAATCAGGTGCATAATGGGGATTGGACCACTGCCAAATATTTTGCTTTAGATACCATCCCCAAGAATCCAAGGGGAGGCAATCGAGTACAATCACTTAGGAGATCTGAATCTAGGTTTATCTTGCAAGCAGGGAGTGTCTTTCCGTTTGGAATGAATAATGATGAGGAGATGCATGTGCATCTGTAATTCTGCACTGTACAAACAATGAATTCAGGAACTCAAGATTACACATTGTATAGAAAATTTCCTTTTTTTAAAATAAATCTCACTGTAAATATTCACTGTTTAAACCCATCCCCACGTTTTTCTTTTTGTATCCTTCATTTGATATGTGTTTTACTAATTTAAAAATGAAAGTAAAGTGGAATAATATTTTGAGATATAATGATTAACCAATTTTAGAATCAGAAAGGGTTTCTCTAAGACTGCATATTTCAATTCCACTAATATTTTTAGTAAGCATTTAATATGGAGTGCACTATATTGCATAGAGTATGTAGAATACGTTATTAATTGAACTGTTTATTGTTTTTTTCAGACCCACTATGGATTTACCTGACCATCTTCTTCACAACTAAATATAGAAAGTATGAGCACGGGGAACCGGATGTTTCTATAAACAACCGCTCTCTTCTCTTTTTTTAGGTACAAATTGGGCAATTGATCAAGTCAGTGGAATAGAATATTATGTCAGGAGGTACTATACCGTGATTGTACATTTAATTGATTAAGGGTCCAATAATGAAATTAAATTATCTTGCAAAGTTATAAACCAATCGATAGAAATCTAGGCAATGTGACATGCAAATAAGGGGTACTATACCCATAATGAATCAAGTGGAAACATATGAAGCACCAAATATATCTGAAATAGCGGTCATTCTATGAACTTAAATTAGTTTGGAAATGAAGATATTCATATCATGAAAATTTAGTCAAATTGTATGTAACAATTTGGTTTAGAAAACACATGGAATCAAATGTATTATAATTTTGTATTTTTGTATAAGTATGTTATGTATATGTTAATCACTTTTGGGAATTGGGAAATTGGGTATTCACATAGTCTTTTTTCTATGTTTGCGCCATGTGGGACGCTAGCAACATGTATATAAAAAATGTGTATTCGAGGTAAAGGTCAGGTGACCAAGAGCTGTTGAGCTCGAAACGCGTCTTTGTTTTGTGCCCGTAATAAATCTGGAATTGGCAACCTTGGATCGGCGTGGCACGTTGCTTGCTTGATAGTGCAAGTGTGGTGGTGGATATATATATATATGTATATATATTATCTACTGGCGGTCGCCATTAGATAGTTATAGTTAGGACCTATTTTCCATACGAAATCCGCGACATTCTATTTGAAATAACTCTCTTGCCGGTTGACGAATCTTCACGAAATTTTCAAACTTTATGGCCCGCTCCGGTCCGCTCCTACCCTGAAAGTCTCGGGGTGATTCATCAAGCGGGGGCCGAGAAAAAGGGGGGTCCCAAAACGTGTTTTCCCCATTCATTTTCCCATAGGAAACTTTAGACACGGCTACAGCCCGAACTGCTGAACGGAATTACACCAAATTTGGCAAAGAGGTAGTTCTTGGTTCAGAAAGAACCCTTTTGTTAAATGGTGTAAATCCGTTCAGTAGTTGCGGAGAAATTAAAAAATAAGAGTCAAAAAATCAATTTCCCATAGGAAACTTTATGCAAGGCTACAGCCCGAACTGCTGAACGGAATTACACCAAATTTGGCAAAGAGGTAGTTCTTGGTTCAGAAAGAACCCTTTTGTTAAATGGTGTAAATCCGTTCAGTAGTTGCTGAGAAAATCAAAAGTAAAAACACATATATATCTGGGCGGAGCCTAACCACACATGTCATCGTGAGATCTGATTGGCTGTCAGCACTTCATCCTGGAATTGCTGGCAGCCATCTTGAGACCAATATACATGATAGTACCCCATTGAAATGCCTTGTAGTGAATCAAAGATTTTGAGGGTTACCAAAAGGAGAACTATTAAGGGTGATAACAGACTTTAGTTACATTAGAATTCATTTGTTGATGGTACCATACTAATTTCAGGAATTGTGGTGTGTTCTAAGGTGATTTTACCCTGTGAAAAACCTTCTGCTGGGATATCATGAATCATGTTTGAGAGAAAACTATTTTCACATGCTTGTCCCATACAGTTTTGGAAGGTGCTCCAGAAGCTAAAATGAGAGCATTTTTTCTGTAAATTCACATTATCTTTCTCAGTCATGTGAG
This sequence comes from Calotriton arnoldi, assembly GCA_963921515.1. Taxonomy (NCBI): domain Eukaryota; kingdom Metazoa; phylum Chordata; class Amphibia; order Caudata; family Salamandridae; genus Calotriton; species Calotriton arnoldi. Next base: position 249,920 of record CAWUFW010003242.1, read on the forward strand.
AATGAAGTCTGACATTCTCAGTAAAACATGTACATCCAACAAGGGCAGAGTCTGTCAGTTGATTCCTTTGTGTTCTACTGCAGCTTCCCAGAGTGTTCTAAAGAACAACTAGAGTGCTAACAGCCTTACTTATGACAAAAGTATGGCACACCTGAAGCCATCTTGATTGGAATAAACTGGTAACACTTAAAACATTTAATTTAAAAAGGAACAAAATGATGGGGTTCATTTTGTCATAGAAATTATGGTTAGTGCTATAGAAAGAAAAATTAGGACATGTTTCAAGTGAGATCTCAAATATCTTCCTGTTATATTTCAACAGGAGCAGCCTGTCAGTTGATGCCTTTGTGTTCTACTGCAGCTTCCCAGAGTGTTCTAAAGAACAACTAGAGTGCTAACAGCCTTACTTATGACAAAAGTATGGCACACCTGAAGCCATCTTGATTGGAATAAACTGGTAACACTTAAAACATTTAATTTAAAAAGGAACAAAATGATGGGGTTAATTTTGTCATAAAAATTATGGGTAGTGCTGTAGAAAGAAAAATTAGGACATGTTTCAAGTGTGATCTCAAATATCTTCCTGTTATATTTCAACAGGAGCAGCCTGCCAGTTGATGCCTTTGTGTTCTACTGCAGCTTCCCAGAGTGTTCTAAAGAACAACTAGAGCGCTAACAGCCTTACTTATGACAAAAGTATGGCACACTGGAAGCCATCTTGATTGGAATAAACCGTTAATACTTAAAACATTTAATTTAAAAAGGAACAAAATGAGGGGGTTCTTTTTTAAATAGAAATTATGGTTAGTGCTGCAGAAAGAAAAATGAGGGCATGTTTTAAGTGAGATCTCAAATCCTCTTCTATTTCATTAGAAAATTCTGACAAGCAGACTGAAACAATCACTTTCAATACCAGCAGCAGACTTCCAGTTAACTCCCTGGTGAGCAGTAGCTTTAGTACAGTGATCTAATGAGCAACTAGAGTGCTAACATTCTGAATTTATGGCAAATGTGAGACACATCTGAATGCCTTCTTGATGGAATCAAAGTAAAAAACTGAAAGCATTTCCTACTGAGGAGACTGCAGTAAATGAGGAAATTAGGAAACTTCATAACAAAGAAGTCTTCCAAGATGGCCACCAGAGAAAAAAGAGCCCAAATGTAGCACAAATATTACCCAGATGTAGCCCACATATAGCCCAATGACAAAAGTGTGCAAAACACTTTTTATTTTTAGTTTTTTTGCAGTTTTATGTAGTGCAGACTGGTCAGGTATTGGAGCGTTGCATCTTAAAACATGACCCCCTACACTACAAAAACACTACTGCACTACTCTAAACCCTAAAACACTATCCCCAGCACGATCCCCTACACTACCCAAACACCACTGCACTAACCTAAATCCTAAAACAATACCCCCAGCACGACCCCTACACTACCCAAACACCACTGCACTACCCTAAAACATGACCCCTACACTACACAAACACCACTGCACTACCCTAAACCCTAAAACACTACCCCCAGCACGACCCCCTACACTACACAAGCACCACTGCACTACCCTAAACCCTAAAACACTACCCCCAGCATGACCCCCTACACTACACAAACACCACTGCACTACCCTAAACCCTAAAACACTATCCCCAGCACGATCCCCTACACTACCCAAACACCACTGCACTAACCTAAATCCTAAAACAATACCCCCAGCACGACCCCCTACACTACCCAAACACCACTGCACTACCCTAAAACATGACCCCCTACACTACACAAACACCACTGCACTACCCTAAACCCTAAAACACTACCCCCAGCACGACCCCCTACACTACACAAGCACCACTGCACTACCCTAAACCCTAAAACACTACCCCCAGAACGACCCCCTACACTGCCCGAACACCACTGCACTGCCCTAAACCTTGAAACACCAGCCCCTGCACGACCCCCTACACTGTTCGAACACCACTGCACTGCCCTAAACCCTGAAACACCACCCCCAGCACGACCCCCTACACTGCCCGAACACCACTGCACTGCCCTAAACCCTGAAACACAACCCCCTTCACGACCCCCTACACTGCCCGAACACCACTGCACTGCCCTAAACCCTGAAACACCACCCCCAGCACGGCCCCCTACACTGCCCAAACACCACTGCACTGCCCTAAACCCTGAAACACTATCCCCAGCAAGACCCCCTACACTGCCCAAACACCATTCCACTGCCCTAAACCCTGAAACATCACCCCCAGCAAGACCCCCTACACTGCCCGAACACCACTGCCCTAAACCCTGAAACACCACCCCCAGCACGACCCCTACACTGCCCGAACACCACTGCACTGCCCTAAACCCTGAAACACCACCCCCAGCACGACCCCCTACACTGCACGAACACCACTGCTCTGCCCAAAACCCTGAAACACCAGCCCCAGCACGACTCCCTACACTGCCCGAACACCACTGCACTGCCCTAAACCCTGAAACACCAGCCCCGGCACGACCCCTACACTGCCCGAACACCACTGCACTACCCTAAACCCAGAAACACCACCCCCAGCACGACCCCCTACACTGCCTGAGCACCACTGCACTGCCCTAAACCCTGAAACACCAGCCCCAGCATGACCCCCTACACTGCCCGAACACCACTGCACTGCCCTAAACCCTGAAACACCAGCCCCAGCACGACCACCTACACTGCACGAACACCACTGCACTGCCCTAAACCCTGAAACACCAGCCCCAGCATGACCCCCTACACTGCCCGAACACCACTGCACTGCCCTAAACCGTGAAACACTAGCCCCAGCACGACCCCCTACACTGCCAGAACACCATTGCACTGCCCTAAACCCTGAAACACCAGCCCCAGCACAACCCCCTACACTGCCCGAACACTACTGCACTGCCCTAAACCCTGAAACACCACCCCGTGCACGACCCCCTACACTGCCCGAACACCACTGCACTGCCCTAAACCCTGAAACACCACCCCCAGCACGACACCCTACACTGCCCGAACACCACTGCACTGCCCTAAACCCTGACACACCATTCCCCCTGCACGACCCCCTACACTGCCCGAACACTACTGCACTGCCCTAAACCCTGAAACACTACCCCCAGCAAGACCCCCTACACTGCCCGAACACCACTGCACTGCCCTAAACCCTGAAACATCACCCCCAGCAAGACCCCCTACACTGCCCGAACGCCACTGCCCTAAACCCTGAAACACCACCCCCAGCAAGACCCCCTACACTGCCCGAACACCACTGCACTACCCTAAACCCTACAACACTACCCCCAGCACGACCCCCTACACTACACAAGCACCACTGCACTACCCTAAACCCTAAAACACTACCCCCAGAACGACCCCCTACACTGCCCGAACACCACTGCACTGCCCTAAACCTTGAAACACCAGCCCCTGCACGACCCCCTACACTGTTCGAACACCACTGCACTGCCGTAAACCCTGAAACACCACCCCCAGCACGACCCCCTACACTGCCGAACACCACTGCACTGCCCTAAACCCTGAAACACCACCCCCTTCACGACCCCCTACACTGCCCGAACACCACTGCACTGCCCTAAACCCTGAAACACCACCCCCAGCACGGCCCCCTACACTGCCCAAACACCACTGCACTGCCCTAAACCCTGAAACACTATCCCCAGCAAGACCCCCTACACTGCCCAAACACCACTCCACTGCCCTAAACCCTCAAACATCACCCCCAGCAAGACCCCCTACACTGCCTGAACACCACTGCCCTAAACCCTGAAACACCACCCCCAGCACGACCCCCTACACTGCCCGAACACCATTGCACTGCCCTAAACCCTGAAACACCACCCGCTGCACGACCCCCTACACTGCCCAAACACTACTGCACTGCCCTAAACCCTGAAACACCGCCCCCAGCATGACCCCCTACACTGCACGAACACTACTGCACTGCCCTAAACCTTGAAACACCAGCCCCAGCAAGACCCCCTACACTGCCCGAACACCACTGCACTGCCCTAAACACTGAAACATCACCCCCAGCAAGACCCCCTACACTGCCCGAACACCACTGCCCTAAACCCTGAAACACCACCCCCAGCAAGACCCCCTACACTGCCCGAACAACACTGCAGTGCCCTAAACCCTAAAACACCACCCCCAGCACGACCCCCTACACTGCCCGAACACCACTGCTCTGCCCAAAACCCTGAAACACCAGCCCCAGCACGACCCCCTACACTGCCCGAACACCACTGCACTGCCCTAAACCCTGAAACAATACCCCCAGCACTGCCCGAAATTACTGCACTGCCCTAAACCCTGAAACACCACCCCCAGCACGACCGCCTACACTGCCTGAAAACCACTGCACTGCCCTAAACCCTGAAACACCAGCCCCAGCACGACCCCCTACACTGCCCGAACACCACTGCACTGCCCTAAACCCTCAAACACCAGCCCCAGCACGACCCCCTACACTGCCCGAACACCACTGCACTACCCTAAACCCTGAAACACCAGCCCCAGCAAGACCCCCTACACTGCCCGAACACCACTGCACTGCCCTAAACCCTGAAACACCAGCCCCAGCAAGACCCCCTACACTGCCCGAACACCACTGCACTGCCCTAAACCCTGAAACACCACCCCCAGCAAGACCCCTACACTGCCCGAACACCACTGCGCTGCCCTAAACGCTGAAACATCAGCCCCAGAGAGACCCCCTACACTGCGCGAACACCCTTGCACTGCCCTAAACCCTGAAACACCACCCCCAGCAAGACCCCCTACACTGCCCGAACACCACTGCACTAAACCCGGAAACACCAGCCCCAGCAAGACCACCTACACTGCCCGAACACCACTGCACTGCCCAAAACCCTGAAACACCACCCCCAGCACGACACCCTACACTGCCCGAACACCACTGCACTGCCCTAAACCCTGATACACCACCCCCAGCACGACCCCTACACTGCCCGAACACCACTGCACTGCCCTAAACCCTGAAACACCACCCCCTGCACGACCCCCTACACTGCCCGAACACCACTGCACTGCCCTAAACCCTAAAACTCTACCCCCAGCATGACCCCCTACACTGCCCGAACACCACTGTACTGCCCTAAACCCTGACTCACCACCCCCCTGCACGACCCCCTATACTGCCCGGACACCACTACACTGCCCTAAACCCAGAAACACCACCCGCAGCACGACCCCCTACACTGCCTAAACACCACTGCACTGCCCTAAACCCTGAAACACCAGCCCCTGCACGACCCCCTACACTGCCCGAACACCACTGCACTGCCCTAAACCCTGAAACACCAGCCCCAGCACGAACCCCTACACTGCCCGAACACCACTGCGCTGCCCTAAACGCTGAAACATCAGCCCCAGCAAGACCCCCTACACTGCGCGAACACCATTGCACTGCCCTAAACCCTGAAACACCACCCCCAGCAAGACCCCCCTACACTGCCCGAACACCACTGCACTAAACCCGGAAACACCAGCCCCAGCAAGACCACCTACACTGCCCGAACACCACTGCACTGCCCAAAACCCTGAAACACCACCCCCAGCACCCCACCCTACACTGCCCGAACACCACTGCACTGCCCTAAACTCTGAAACACCACCCCCAGCACGACCCCTACACTGCCCGAACACCACTGCACTGCCCTAAACCCTGAAACACCACACCCTGCATGACCCCCTACACTGCCCGAACACCACTGCACTGCCCTAAACCCTAAAACTCTACCCCCAGCATGACCCCCTACACTGCCCGAACACCACTGCACTGCCCTAAACCCTGACTCACCACCCCCTGCCCGACCCCCTACACTGCCCGGACACCACTACACTGCCCTAAACCCAGAAACACCACCCCCAGCACGACCCCCTACACTGCCCAAACACCACTGCACTGCCCTAAACCCTGAAACACCACCCCCAGCACGACCCCCTACACTGCCCGAACACCACTGCACTGCCCTAAACCCTGAAACACCAGCCCCTGCACCACCCCCTATACTGCCCGAACACCACTGCACTGCCCTAAACCCTGAAACACCACCCCCAGCACGACCCCCTACACTGCCGGAACACCACTGCCCTAAACCCTGAAACACCACCCCCAGCAAGACCCCCTACACTGCCCGAATACCACTGCACTGCCCTAAAGCCTGAAACACCACCTCCAACACAACCCCCTACACTGCCTGAACACCATTGCTCTGCCCTAAACCCTGAAACACTGCCCCCAGCATGACCCCCTACACTGCCCGAACACCACTGCACTGCCCTAAACCCTGAAACATCACCCCCAGCAAGACCCCCTACACTGCCCGAACACCACTGCCCTAAACCCTGAAACACCACCCCCAGCACGACCCCCTACACTGCACGAACACCACTGCACTGCCCTAAACCCTGAAAAACTACCCCCAGCAAGACCCCCTACACTGCCCGAACACCACTGCACTGCCCTAAACCCTAAAACACCAGCCCCAGCACGACCCCTACACTGCCCGAACACCACTGCACTAAACCCTGAAACACCAGCCCCAGCACGACCCCCTACACTGCCCGAACACCACTGCACTACCCTAAACCCATAAACACCACCCCCAGCACGACCCCCTACACTGCCTGAGCACCACTGCACTGCCCTAAACCCTGAAACACCATCCCCAGCATGACCCCCTACACTGCCCGAACACCACTGCACTGCCCTAAACCCTGAAACACCAGTCCCAGCACGACCACCTACACTGCACGAACACCACTGCACTGCCCTAAACCCTGAAACACCAGCCCCAGCATGACCCCTACACTGCCCGAACACCACTGCACTGCCCTAAACCGTGAAACACTAGCCCCAGCACGACCCCCTACACTGCCAGAACACCATTGCACTGCCCTAAACCCTGAACCACCAGCCCCAGCACAACCCCCTACACTGCCCGAACACCACTGCACTGCCCTAAACCCTGAAACACCACCCCATGCACGACCCCCTACACTGCCCGAACACCACTGCACTGCCCTAAACCCTGAAACACCACCCCAGCACGACACCCTACACTGCCCGAACACCACTGAACTGCCTTAAACCCTGAAACATCACCCCCAGCAAGACCCCCTACACTGCCCGAACACCACTGCCCTAAACCCTGAAACACCAACACCAGCAAGACCCCCTACACTGCCCGAACACCACTGCACTGCCCTAAACCCTGAAACACCAGCCCCAGCACGACCCCCTACATTGCCCGAACACCACTGCACTGCCCTAAACCCTGAAACACCACCCCCTGCATGACCCACTACACTGCCCGAACACCACTGCACTGCCCTAAACCCTGAAACACCATTCCCCCTGCACGACCCCCTACTCTGCCCGAACACTACTGCACTGGCCTAAACCCTGAAACACCATCCCCAGCACGAACCCCTACACTGCCCGAACACCCCTGCACTGCCCTAAACCCTGAAACACTACCCCCAGCAAGACCCCCTACACTGCCCGAACACCACTGCACTGCCCTAAACCCTGAAACATCACCCCCAGCAAGACCCCCTACACTGCCCGAACACCACTGCCCTAAACCCTGAAACACCACCCCCAGCAAGACCCCCTACACTGCCCGAACACCACTGCACTGCCCTAAACCCTGAAACACCAGCCCCAGCACGACCCCCTACATTGCCCGAACACCACTGCACTGCCCTAAACTCTGAAACACCACCCCCTGCATGACCCACTACACTGCCCGAACACCACTGCACTGCCCTAAACCCTGAAACACCACCCCCAGCACGACCCCCTACACTGCCCGAACACCATTGCACTGCCCTAAACCCTGAAACACCACCCCCTGCACGACCCCCTACACTGCCCGAACACTACTGCACTGCCCTAAACCCTGAAACACCGCCCCCAGCATGACCCCCTACACTGCACGAACACTACTGCACTGCCCTAAACCCTGAAACACTACCCCCAGCAAGACCCCCTACACTGCCCGAACACCACTGCACTGCCCTAAACCCTGAAACATCACCCCCAGCAAGACCCCCTACACTGCCCGAACACCACTGCCCTAAACCCTGAAACACCACCCCCAGCAAGACCCCCTACACTGCCCGAACAACACTGCAGTGCCCTAAACCCTAAAACACCACCCCCAGCACGACCCCCTACACTGCCCGAACACCACTGCACTGCCCTAAACCACCACCCCCAGCACGACCGCCTACACTGCCTGAAAACCACTGCACTGCCCTAAACCCTGAAACACCAGCCCCAGCACGACCCCCTACACTGCCCGAACACCACTGCACCACCCTAAACCCTGAAACACCAGCCCCAGCAAGACCCCCTACACTGCCCGAACACCACTGCACTGCCCTAAACCACCACCCCCAGCAAGACCCCCTACACTGCCCGAACACCACTGCGCTGCCCTAAACGCTGAAACATCAGCCCCAGCAAAACCCCCTACACTGCGCGAACACCATTGCACTGCCCTAAACACTGAAACACCACCCCCAGCAAGACCCCTACACTGCCCGAACACCACTGCACTAAACCCGGAAACACCAGCCCCAGCAAGACCACCTACACTGCCCGAACACCACTGCACTGCCCAAAACCCTGAAACACCAACCCTAGCACGACACCCTACACTGCCCGAACACCACTGCACTGCCCTAAAGCACCACCCCCAGCACGACCCCTACACTGCCCGAGCACCACTGCACTGCCCTAAACCCTGAAACACCACCCCCTGCACGACCCCCTATACTGCCCGAACACCACTGCACTGCCCTAAACCCTAAAACTCTACCCCCAGCATGACCCACTACACTGCCCGAACACCACTGCACTGCCCTAAACCCTGAAACACCACCCCCAGCACGACCCCCTACACTGCCCAACACCACTGCACTGCCCTAAACCCTGAAACACCAGCCCCTGCACGACCCCCTACACTGCCCGAACACCATTGCACTGCCCTAAACCCTGAAACACCACCCCCAGCACGACCCCCTACACTGCCTGAACACCACTGCCCTAAACCCTGAAACACCACCCCCAGCAAGACCCCCTACACTGCCCGAATACCACTGCACTGCCCTAAAGCCTGAAACACCACCTCCAACACAACCCCCTACACTGCCTGAACACCATTGCTCTGCCCTAAACCCTGAAACACTGCCCCCAGCAAGACCCCCTACACTGCCCGAACACCACTGCACTGCCCTAAACCCTGAAACACCAGCCCCAGCACGACCCCCTACACTGCCCGAACACCACTGCACTGCCCTAAACCCTGAAACACCACCCCGTGCATGACCCCCTACACTGCCCGAACACCACTGCACTGCCCTAAACCCTGAAACACCAGCCCCAGCACGACCCCCTACACTGCCCGAACACCACTGCACTGCCCTAAACCCTGAAACACAACCCCCAGCACGACCCCCTACACTACCCGAACACCACTGCACTACCCTAAACCCTAAAATACTCCCCCCAGCACGACCCCCTACACTACCCGAACACAACTGCACTGCCCTAAACCCTCAAACACTCCCCCCAGCACGACCCCCTACACTACCCGAACACCACTGCACTGCCCTAAACCCTAAAACACTCCCCCCAGCACGACCCCCTACACTGCCTGAACACCACTGCACTGCCCTAAACCCTAAAACACTCCCCCCAGCATGACCCCCTACACTACCCAAACACCACTGCACTGCCCTAAACCCTAAAACACTCCCCCCAGCATGACCCCCTGCACGACCCAAACACCACTGCACTGCCCCAAACCCTGAAACACCACCCCCAGCAAGACCCCCTACACTGCCCGAACACCACTGCACTGCCCTAAACCCTGAAACACCACCCCCAGCACGACCCCCTACACTGCCCGAACACCACTGCACTACCCTAAACCCTAAAACACGACCTCCTACACTACACAAAGACCACTGCACTACCCTAAACCCTAAAACACTACCCCCAGCACGACCCCCTACACTACACAAACACCACTGCACTACCCTAAACCCTAAAACACTACCCCCTACACTACACAAACACCACTGCACTACCCTAAACCCTAAAACAATACCCCCAGCACAAACCCCTACACTACCCAAACACCACTGCACTACCCTAAACCCTAAAACACTACCCCCAGCAGTACCCCCTACACTACCCAAACACCATTGCACTACCCTAAACCCTAAACCACTACCCCCAGCACGACCCCCTACACTACCCAAACACCACTGCACTACCCTAAACCCTAAAACACTACCCCCAGCACAACCCCCTACACTACCCAAACACCACTGTAATACCCTAAACCCTAAAACACTCCCCCAGCACGACTCCCTACACTATCCAAACACCACTGCACTACCCTAAATCTACCCCCAGCATGACCCCCTACACTACACAAACACCACTGCACTACCCTAAACCCTAAAACACTACCCCCAGCACGACCCCTTCACTACCTAAACACAACTACACAATTTGTTACAGGCGTTGCAACGCAGGCCTGTGGTGCTTACTGGAAGTACTTGGTGGGCTAGTTGGGCCCCAGGGACCCTCAGGATTCAAGGTGACCTAATCCCCCAACTTAAAACGCACCACGGGGCGCGTTTGTACAGTGGTGAAGGGAGGGGAGCGGGGCCTCAGGTGACATGTGCGCAAACACGCCCCCTTGAATCCTGAGGGACCCTGGGGCCAACTAGCCCACCAGGTACCTTCAGTAAGCACAACAGAGTTGCGTTGCAGAGAGGTGAAAAAAGGTGCGTGGCCTCGGAACGCCTCTCTGCAACTCAGCTCTGTGGTCCTAACTGTAGGTACCTGGGGGCTAGTTGGGCCCCAGGGACCCTCAGGATTCAAGGGGACTTAATCCCGCAACTTAAAACGCGCCACGGGGCGCGTTTGCACACGCGTTTTAAGAGGTCGTTTTAATCCCCCTGCCCTATTATGTACTAGGGACTTACAGAGGAGGTCATGCTAATCACAGGGGTACCCCAACGCATAGTGTTCCCTAGTGTATGTAGGTGTTTTCACTGTATTCTAAGTGTCTTTTAGCATAGCACTGACTCTGGTTAGTCAGAGTCAGTTACCACCAGTACCCGTCTGAAAAAGTTGTGGGCACAGGATGATTTTGCAACATGGCCTCTTTCTGCTCCTCTGTTGGTTCTTTCTGCACATCTTTTGCTTCTTCCTGCACTTTTCTTCGTCTTTGTGGACTTCTGTTGCTTCTTTCTGCATTTCTTTTGCTTCTTTCTGCGCGTTTTTTCTTCTTTCTTCACATGTCCTACCTCTGTAGGCATAGTTAGAAACTAGCATTTAAAAAACCTTTGAAATTCACTTAAAAAATCATAGGTTTCAGGCACGTTATAGTTAGAAATTAGCATTTAAAAAACCTTTGAAATTCACTGAAAAAACCATAGGTTTCAGACACATTATAGTTAGAAATTAGCATTTAAAAAACCTTTGAAATTCACTGAAAAAACCATAGGTTTTAGGGACAGTTATAGTTAGTTGGACATTTCACTCGTACAAAACCATAGAAATTCCCCCGTTATAGTTAGTTCAGCTAACTATAACTCGCGCTCCACAATGCACTGCTGATGACGTCACATATTACATCACTCATGACATGGTCAGTGACATCACTGATGACATCACTGATGACATCTCAAATGACATCACTGATGACATCATCCATGTGATAATTTCATGCATCTTCTCACACCCTAATATAGCTTTTGATACACCCACTCTAAATTACAGACTGCCATTCTCAAAACCATACACACTCCAATACCAATAACTACATACCCACTCACTGATTCTTAGGTCTACACACACACATCTACTCACTCACCCGTACAGTCACTCATACTTACAGTCACTCAGTACAGGACTATCATATGCACTCATACACCTATATAAACACTCACACACCGCCACTCATCCATAGAGGTACTCACACACCTAGTCAGTCATGCAAAAAATTAATCACACACCCATTTACTCACCTATACAGTTATACACACACCAGCTCACTTACTCATACAAATACTAGCACATTCTTACGCTCTTATACAATAACTGATACAAGCACACACGCATCCATACAGCCACTCTCACAATCACACACTCTCACTTATAGCCATTTAAATACTCTAACACACATATATACTGCCTTTTACATATGTAGTTACTCGCACATGTACCACTGAGATATACATTCACTCACTAACACACCCATACACACACTCACCCACCCAAGCAGTCCATCACAGATGCACTCTTGAAATCATGCACCCAGTGAATCACCCACTCACACATCTATGTACAGAGTCACACACACCCCACCCACACAAACACTCAGGCAGCCATACAGATACTCAGAGAACCAATCAATAACCCATATAGACACTCATGTAGCTATTCGCAAATCCATGCATCCACTTACACACCAACAAACAGACGGATACAGACATTCACACAGTTTAGTCACTAACCCATGCATTCAGTAAGATACGTTTAATCACTCACTTGTAGAGTCAGTCACGCACGTACTAAATCATCCATTCAGACACTTAAACACCCACTCATTCTTCAATACGCCTTTCCCTATATATATTAAACATATTTAAACTTTACAGAAACACACAGTCACTGGATGATGTCATCAGTGATGTCATCAGTGATGTCACTGACCATGTCATGAGTGATGTAATATGTGACGTCATCAGCAGTGCATTGCGGGGGAGCGAGTTATAGTTAGCTGAACTAACTATAACGGGGGAATTTCTATGGTTTTGTACGAGTGAAATGTCCAACTAACTATAACTGTCCCTAAAACCTATGGTTTTTTCAGTGAATATATATATATATATATATTATCTACTGGCGGTCGCCAGTAGATAGTTATAGTTAGGACCTATTATCCATAGGAAATCCGCGACATTCTATTTGCAATAACGTTGGCGCCGGTTGACGAATCTTCGCGAAAGCTTCCAACTTGTTGGGGCGCTCCGGTCCGCTCCTACCCTGAAAGTCTCGGGGTGATACGTCAAGCGGGGGCCGAGAAAAAGGGGGTCCCAAAACGCGTTTTCCCCATTCATTTTTCCATAGGAACCTTTAGTCGCAGCTACAGCCCGAACTGCTGAACGGAATTACCCCAAATTTGGCAAAGAGGTAGCCCTTGGTTCAGACTGGTGCCTTTTGCTAAAATGGTGTAAATCCGTTCAGTAGTTCCTGAGAAATTCACAATTAAAATCACATATATATCTATGGGTGCGTCGGATCCGCGTACCCTCCCGATCGCGAGCTGCATGCTAATTGGCTGTCAACACTCCAAATCAGGAAGTGTTGGCAGCCATTTTGTCCCTCGGTAGAACCGAGGGACAGAAACAAGTGCGCAAAGCGCAAAAGGGGGCAGGGTAGAAACACCCTGACCCCTAGGTCTGCTCAGGGGGTCCCACAAGGACCCCTGGGCAGAAAAAGCATTTTTTTTTTTTTTTTTTTTTTTTTTAATCGGCGGGATGCGCTTAGGGTGCGCGGATCCGCCGAGAAAAAAAAAAGAAACAAGTGCGCAAAACGCACAAAGGGGGCAGGGTAGAAACGCCCTAACCCCCTAGGCCTGCTCAGGGGGTCCCACAAGGACCCCCTGGGCAAAAAAAAGCATTTTTTTCTTTTTTTTAAATCGGAAGGATGCGCTCAGGGAGCGCGGATCCTGCCGGAAGTAGATGTGTGTGTGTAGACCTAAGAATCAGTGAGTGGGTATGTACTTATTGGTATTGGAGTGTGTATGGTTTTGAGAATGGCATTCTGTAATGTAGAGTGGGTGTATCAAAACTTATATTTGGGTGTGAGAAGATGCATTAAATTCTCACATGGATGATGTCATCAGTGATGTCATCAGTGATGTCATTTGAGATGTCATCAGTGATGTCACTGACCATGTCATGAGTGATGTAATATGTGACATCATCAGCAGTGCATTGCGGGGGCGCGAGTTATAGTTACCTGAACTAACTATAACGGGGGAATTTCACGGGTTTTGTACGAGTGCAATGTCCAACTAACTATAACTGTCCCTAAAACCTTATGGTTTTTTCAGTGAATATATATATACATATATACATATATACATGTCCTTACGTCACTCGTCCATAAGTTAAAGTCGCACTCAGGATTCGATAGGAAAATAACAATTTATTGACTGACACGTTTCAACCTCACGGTCTTTGTCAAAGTCACTCCGTAACCCGGTGGCTGTGTTTAAAAAGCATTCTCAAGGCCAATAGACATAGAAAGCATATGCGAGTGAAGGAGTTATCATACAAGTGAAAACGGACTCCAGTCATGTTATAAAAACTATGAAGACATTTCATAAACATGTTGGAATATTTGCAAAACATGATTCAATTATTATAAGAAATCAATATGTACAACAACGCATATTAAATGTCATACGCGGGGTGTTTTTTCTCTAAAATCACAACAAGCAGTATTCAGCCCTCGCGCTACCACAATGCCCCAGCATTATAAAAAGCAAGTGCCAATTCCTGCCAGCTACTCAACGCGCTGCCACCGCGTGGGAGCAATAGAGAGAGCTAGTGCCTGATGTCCAGAGTGCACCTGCCAAACCCTGCTGGGTATGGCAGCCTATCCTGTGGCGCATGCTAGAAGCATATATCCTGCCCAGTGGCGCTCTACTCCAGCCCTGTTGGCACAGTATTCCTACCAGCCAGTAATCGGGTAGTCAAGTGACCAGATCTTCGCGAAATTTTCAAAACTAATGGGGCGCTCCAGTCAGCTCTTGTCTTAAAAATTCCGGGTTGATTCGTCAAGAGGGGGCCGAGAAAAAAGGGGGGTCCCAAAACGCGTTTTCTCCATGTTAATTTCAATAGGAAACTTTAGACAAAGCTACAGCCCGAACTGCTGCTAAATGGTGTAAATCCGTTCAGCAGTTCCTGAGAAATTCAAAAAAGAAAAATATCGAGATCTGAGCACCGAGGAGGATTTGCGAACCCTCCCGAGCACGAGCTTCATTCTGATTGGCTGCCAACACTCCAAACTAGAATGTGTTGGCAGCCATATTGTGACTCGGTTGATCAGAGTCACAAGAAAACAGTAATAAAAGCATAAAAAACAAGAAAAGGGGGCAGGGTACAAACACCCTGACCCCCTAGGCCTGCTCAGGGGGTCCCACAAGGATCCCCAGGGCCAAAAAAAGCATTTTTTAATTTTTTTAAAAAAATCAGCCGAATTCGCGCTGGGTGCGCAAATCCGTCCGAAACATTTTTTTTAAAATCGAAGCGTGGGCTCCCGCACTTCGTTTTCTATAAGCCCCCGGGTGGGCCAGGTCCCGAGGGCAATGCCCAATTAATTAGCGGGGGCCCGCGGGCCCAGCAGCCCCGGGGACCTCCACGGAGCTTTTATTTAAAAATGCGTGGGGGGGCTCCTGCCCCCCCACGCTGCCCCAGGGACGTCACCTCCCCGGGGCATTGTTATTTTTGTTATTTTAAGGCGGGGGGCCTCGCGGGCCCCCCAAGCCCCGGGGACCGCCACCTCCCCGGGGCTATCATTTATTTTGGGCTGGGGGGCCTCGCGGGCCCCCCCGCAGACCCGGGGACCGCCACCTCCCCGGGGCTACTTCTAAAAACAAAATGTGGGGGGCTCGAGCCCCCCCACACTGCCCCAGGGACCACCACCTCCCCGGGGCACTGTTTATTAAAATGCGGGGGTCCATTGCGGACCCCCGGCCTCGGGGACCACCACCTCCCCGGAGCTTCAATCATGATGGGAGGGGGGCTGCGCGGCCCCCCTCCTGGAGCCCTCTATGGCCTTGGGGACCGCCACCCCCCAGGGCCGGCTCCTGCAATGTCCCGACGGTGCCCACCCCCGGGACATTGCCGTTTGCTATTGCAGGGCGGTAGCACGGCTCCCGCCCTGCCATAGCAAACACTGCTTTGAACCTGCTCTCGCTTCCAAGAAGCAAAGCAGAATTGCTTTTGGATAAGGGGAGCTGCACGTTAGCAGCTCCCCTTGTCCAAAAGCAATGCCGGCTCCCACAGGAGGCGGGGAGCCGCCAGGACCGTGGGGGCATTGGGGATCCCCCGCGGTCCCCAACTTTGTGGGCCGGCCCCGGGGGATGGGATCCCCGGGGCCAGAAGTGGCCCAGGGGAGGGGGGCCACACGGCCCCCCTCCCTGGAAAATTACAATTAAAAAAAGATTAAGAAACGAGGCCAGGCCCCGGGGGGGATGGGTTCCCCAGGACCAGAAGTGGCCACGCGGCCCCCTTCCCGGGAAAAATCAAACAGTTTCTTCCTTATTTTTTATTTTTTTTAAAAGAAAGTGGTAATGTCCCGGGGGAAGGGGTCCCCGGGGTGATTTTTGAATATTTGAAGTGGGGTGGGGTTTTTTTTTCGAGTTTGGAGTCACGGCCCCAACGCGGCCCCCCATGTAACGTCGCGTCGGATTCGCGGTTCCTCCTTAAATAAATAATTTAGGAGTATATAATTTAGATGGTAGTGTTGCATTTGTGAAGTTGTTTTAAAAAGGGAGTGTGGCTGAAGTTAATGAGCAGATAAAAATTGATAGTTACTAAAAATATATAAAATTAAAAATTAAACTTGTAGTGTGTATTGTGTTGTAGTACATTGAATTCATGCTTGTATTAAAAACGAGTATGTATGTTAAAAAAAAATATAAGATTCACTGTTGGGTTATAGGGTGGCTCTAAAAAGAGCCCTTGTTTTCATTATGACTTTGTTGGAGCTACATGTAAGTGCGGATGCACAGCTTTAGGTTGTTGAGAAAGACTCTGTTTCCTTGATCTGTGAAGTGTTCTCCATCACTTCTTTAGATGTGATCCATATCAAAACGTATATTGTTGTTGTAGATGGAGCCCATCCTATGGTCTCTGAGGTAAGCAGAAACAGCTTTATTGACATTCTTCCTAGCTGTCTCAATCTGTGGACAGAATTGATTTGACCACTTCCATTTCTGTCTTTGGCATATATTAGAGTAAACAAAGACAGTTTGAGGCAAAAGCAACATCAATTGGGCAAAGGTGTCCGTCATTAGCATTTCCAGACCTACCCCAGTCAATGTGCCTAGGTCATTGCAACCACAGTGCACAATCATGAGTTCAGGGGGTTGGAGATGCAAAAGGTTTTAACCAAAGGCATCAATTGGTGCCACTTTAATCCTCTCTGTGCAATCCATTTAATATCCAATACCTTTGCCTTTCTACAACATTTTTGCAATTAGTGGGTGTGATCTTTCATGGCTTGGCTACAATCTTTATCAGAAGACTGCACTTAAGGCAGGATAGTGGACAGACAATATCTTGTATATGCAGCTCAATACTGCATCCTCCATAACTCACAGTTCCTGAAGTTCTTTAGCGGAGTCTGTGAATCTTGATACAATTTCTGGGGTAAACTCGGCTGCGTGGCTGGCTTTGTCCGCAAAACGGATGTGCGCAGATGGACTTGACTCAATTGCATCCCTGAGCAACTAGTGCGCGTGGCGCCTCAAAATGGTGGCTTAAGGTGTAAAAACAGAAGAAAAAATGATGGACGGCAAACGAGCAGGAAAGCGCTCTCAACACAACTTTGCAGACAGAAGAGCAAAGTGCAGAATATCAATATTTCATTCTTCCATAATAAATTAATTAAAATCATACATAAATAATTAAAGCTGCAATTTAAACAGCCCCCAAACATGCTGTCAAAGTGTAAGAATATGAATCAATGGTTTGCAACCAGAATTCATTTGCAAATCATGGATAAGTTACTGACTCCCAAGCTGGGGTAGTAACCTATTCACAAAGGAGACCACTTCAGACTTTCACTGAAACTTTAAAAAGCCCCTTTTCCTTTATGGAAATTGGGCTGCTTTGAAAAAAACATAGTTTCTTTATTTAAAATCAATCACTGTTATGGATGTCTGCTGACACTCGTAGGCCACGATCCCTGTGCTTTTAACCAATTGAAGTGAGTCGCAATTTGCAACCAGCCTAATTAATATTATTTAAGTTGGCCAGACCGCAACTCACTCCAATTCTTTATTTTACGAACCAACCTATTAGTATATAACAGGTGAGTTTGCAAAATAGGTCTCTGGTCGCACAAATACTAGACTGAAATTGTGACTGTTTTTTGGTTCCAGAACAGTAGTAAATCTGCCTCCAAATAAGACTTACGATGTTGCTCTAAACGCGAAGGAAAGGTTGCTTGTTTTTCAGCTATCCCTTCTATCATTGGATAAAGTCAGGAGAGCCTCTTATCTCTGTACCAGTCCCTATGTGGGGTTGAAAACTGATGCTATAAGCAGATGAAGATAAACTCCTCCCATATGCATTGCATAACAATGTGATATCACAGCACTCTCACCTATACTTCTAATAATCAAAGACACTTAAGTTGGTCTCTAAGCTCTTCTAACACTCACTCTATGACAGAAGGACAGTCTCACCCAGGCAAGGGATAATTTGTTAATCTTTCCACTATACTCAGTCGGTGAGTTTGAGGAGGCAAAACCTTACTCTGAACTGAAAAACCCCCAAATGTATCTGTTTTTAGTTACACAACAAGATCCGGAGAGCCTCAATATGCTTCAGATCACCAGAAGAGGATACTTGTTATTTTCTGCTCCCAAATCAGTTGATAAGGGTTGGAAGAATTTATGGACTGTTTCCCACCAGTTGAGCCTCTTGGTCCTGCTTCCACTCAACAGCTGAGGTCAGGATAGTTTACTGCTTTGTTCCCTTGTGCCACATGCTCAGAAGAGCCTCTAGTTATGCTTCCCATCACTATTTCAAATCAGGAATGTCACCTCTAACCTCACTTATCATAAATAGGCGAAGCCAGGACGTCCCTGCTACTCTTGTGATAATAAGGCATCAAAGTTACAATTTCAATTATGGCCAGATACTCACCCGTCAGGAGACACGCTGATCTTGTTCTTCTGATGGCTCGTCTCGGTCACTCTATCAATTCCACCCAGAGGTCTGCTACTTAACCCATCTCCCATTCCAGAGTAGGTGATGGCATCATACAGAGGTGCGGTGGGGAGCTGAGGAGAGATAGATCTAAGGCCATTCAACGCTTCAAGTAGCGATATGGGCTCATACCCTGGGGGGATGTTGTCAGAGCCCTGCATAAAAGAAGAATTTAAATCAAATGATGGACCTATTCATGTAGTAAACCTGGAAAATATTTGATACACAAATGGTAAAGAGAAAAAAAGAGACATTTCAATCAACAACATATATTCCCAAAAAAGACAGCCATTGATATAAACAGAGCTGTTTGTAAAGCATCTCCTTAAAACATGAATATACATTTTCCACACTTTTAATTTGAGAGCGCAGTAAAAAAAAAAAAAACTAAAAGAAAAAATTACTTCTTTGTATGGATACCTCATTCCTTCACATTATTAAATATGTGCTGCATCAAGGAAGGCGTTGGAACAATTGAAAAGCACTCACTTGATAAATCGGTGTTTATCTTAATGGATTTCTGAGAACAAGTTGAAACAACTGGCAACATGCTTTAGAACACTAATAACAGGAGTACTTAAAGTGAAATCCTTATAGAAGCATTCATAGACTTCACCAAATATAATGTTGCAAAGATTAATTAGTTCTGGAGATAAACAGGAGTAAGCATTTAATCTAAGAATAAAAGGATTTGATATATACACGAAACTGCTGACCATCTTTTGAATCCTCTTGTTTTCTCAATATAACTATATTTTTTAGAGAGTCAAGATATAATTTGTCTTTATAAAAGGCCTGAATGAGAAGAAGAGGTATGTAGTTCCTGTGGAGGAGGGAAGAAGAGGTAGGAGGAGGGTTGGTTGGTTAACACCCCTACCCTAAGGTGGAGACGGGGTGTCTCCCAATTTGGGAAGTGGGACCCTCACACACCCGGTTGGGTGTCATGCTTCATCATAGGGCTTTCTCCTCGTCAGGCTGGCACTGCAATGCCTGACGGGCACCCTATGAGGGGCTCTTTGTCGGAGATCTTTTTCCCAAGCCATTAGGTGTGGTGCGGGTGTGGGGCCTCGTGGTGTAGATGTGGACAAGGTGTGTGGTGAAATCGTGTGTGGAGGGATAAAATGAGGCACAGTGGTGCTCCAAAATGAATTGAATCTGCAATTCCACTGGTCCCAATCAAAAACATCAATGGTGTCACTGCTGATATAATGGTCAGAGGTGGCTTACAAGTGGGTGGTCAACATGTTTTTTGCCTAGTGTGTAAGAAATCATGTGGCGATTTGTCAGGACCAGAAACACTACACTATCTACACAGTGGTTGGTTCAGTGATGCTCTCCAAGGTGAACCAAGCACACTGCTTTCTAACATTGAGGTACCTTTTTATTATATATAGAATGGACCGACCCGATTTGGGTTATGGTCAGGCTCCATCGAGTGACAGGCAGAGGATGTACGTTACAAAAGTTAACGTCAGTTCATCCGGGATCCGGTGCCGGGAACCTACCCCTCACTCCGCCTGCCTTTTCTAAAGTGCATTCAAGTATGAAAGTGATATTTACATTTCCTCTGAAGTGAAGAAAATACGTAAAATATAGACAGTGAAATGGTTTGATTGATATAAAAAAATAGAAATTGTTTTTGTGAGAAAGGATGCATGGATAATAAACAATACCTTCATAACACAATCACTTCAATATTTTGGTAATTTTTAATCTCTCCTGTTTTTGACACAGTGGGTCACACTCCTTCTGAACTGTCCTACTCCTCTTGGTTTAGCAAATATGAGTCTAAATGGGTTCGCCTCATATTTACACTTGTATTTAATATTTTACTGTAAAATGAGTTTCAAAGCAGGTAGCCAATTAAGAGCGTTTGAGTGGGAAGGCATGAAGATTGCAATTACAAAAACAATAATTAAAGGATGAGGGAAGAAACTGAAGAAGTCCAGAGTAATGGCAATTATCCAGGCAGTTACTGAGGTGGATGCAGCCTTGCAAAGGATTAAGAAAGGTGTGGAACAGCCTTAAGAGGATTGCACAGGGCTAGACCCAGGCATCTAAACAGACAAGGATGCCAACGAGAGTTTGCAAGGGTGCAGGGCTGAGGAAAGGTTCTAACCATAAGAGCAGTGTTCAGACCTCTTCTGAAAGTCTTTTTCAGATCTTCCACATGTAGGCCGGTTGTTCCGCAATGTGGAATCTTGCACAAGAAGTGCTCTGCTGTCACATCAGTTCCACCTTAAAAGCCCAGAGGCAGGAAGGTTGTAATTCAATGGCTTTGAACTCCTTCTAGGTTGGTAATGCTAAAATATATTAGAGATAAACCCCGATGTGTAGCAGTGCAGACTGAGTACAAGGAACTGAGATCCTTCTTTTACCAGAAGTCAGTGTAGTAACTTGAGCATCTCCAAATTAGGATCAAGGCAACTCAAATTGGGTAGGAGACAGGCAGACTAATTTCAGGCACTTTGTAATTTGGTCAGATCCTCTTTTGGTAGTCTGTCGTAATTGGCATTGCAACAGTACTGTTCAGAGAGATCACAATGAGAACCAATGCAATAGTGTCAGTACAGGGATGATTCCATGCAACTGGTATACATGGGAGAATGTATTTTTGCTACAAACGCTGGTGAGTGAGGAGAGGTCAATATCAAACAATAGCTGTAGATTATGTGTCTTTTGTAAAAGTTGTGGTGGAGAGTTAGGGTAAAGGTGAAGCATCCACTGGGCCTTTAAGTAGGATCTCTGTTCTCTGTCTAGTGAGACAGAGCCAAGTTGCTGGACAAATTCCAGATTGTTAGCAACTCTGTGAGGGTCCCTAGATTCTTGCTCTCATTTAAGTAGCATGTGTGTTTCATCTGTGTACAAGTGGCACCCAATTTGATATTCTTCAAAGATGTGGGTCAGGGGGATCATACTGGTATTGAACAGGATCAGTCAGATGGCCGATCCCTGAGGCAGCCCCACAATCAATGCTCCTGTAGTCACTGTTATGTTTGCAGTTGAGTCTTGAACTTTAATGAATTCTTCTAAGATGAACCAGAAATCAGATGAAATATTTCTAGATAGACACTGAACCGTTAAGTGATCCCACTGGATTAAGACTGCTGCTGAAAATCTGGCAAGCACCAGAACAGTCATTAACAGAGACTCTGGAAAAAGACTCAAACAGACCCAAGGCCCTAGAGGTGCCATGGATAAGAGCTGTCAAAACACTCACTACATAAGGTAGGCGTGAAAAGTTGGTTTGCAAACCAGATACCCATTCCTCAGCGCATCAAACTGACATTAGTGTGTCAACTATCCAAGAGCAATGGATAGGGAACAATTCCTCCAACTTAAATCAGCAGTGACACACAACTCCAAAGATGAGCGAAAGGGGCAGTATTTAGATACAGTTAAGGTGAAGATCAACATAAATAACATGAACAGTGAGGTTAAATGAAAACCTGCAATGGGTAACCTAGACATGACTGAAAAAAATCAAAAGAACGATCTCAAAATTATATTTTCTAGTACCAGCAAAAATGAAAGTGAAGACATATTGCATTTTATTTTCATCTGCGTTTGATAACAGAGCACTATAGAGTCAAACACCATAAAGTGTAATGACATATCAGTATATGTTATTAGAGATAGGGGAATATAAAAATCTGTTTAAAAGTGTGCATTACATAGGCTGATTTATATTAGAGCTATGTCCATTATTTGCAAAAACAATTTGAAAAGGCAGAATACTGCAAATTAACATAAACTATCAAAATAATTTGACCAAACACACAGATAAGCTTTGTGGCACCTCGGCTGCACTATTTATGTACTATGTGCTTCCACTAATAGCTAACCTGAAAGTAGGCAAAGTTGGGGTCAAGAAAGACAAATTGATAGTCTTTAACAGACTACAAATGTACTTAGATGTAGATCTTACTATCCGAGCTGCACTTTTCAATTTATTGGCTATGCCACGTTGATAGGTAATTAATTAGTTAATGAATGTTACAGTAATTTCAATTATCACTGATATCCCGAGCAATGAGATCTGATTGACAAAGAAATATAGGTTTTTATACATGCTTTATATATGTTACTTGAGGAATGTTTTACCAAAATAAAACACTGAAAGCAAAGTAATTTCAGATAATGTAAAACAATAAGCATCTTTAGGAGACTGGTTAAAAATAAACCTAGATTTTAAGCAGAAGTAAAAGTCAAATTATTCAGTGAAGAAGAAATTAAGATGGGAAAGATTTAAGTGACTGTGCTGCATTAGTTAAGCTTTTTGAACTAGAGTTCCCAAGTTGCTTGAGATTATCTGATGGATCTTCACTATCCTTGGACCAATCTAATATGTAATACATCACTCACCATTAACTTCTCCTTGGTGTCACTGAGATATTTAAACATATTGCCGTTGTCGTAAGTTGTCACTCTATCTGTCTTGATAGGTGATAGATTTCAGGTTTTCTTTCTTGCCAAGTCTGTTGGCCTGTCAGCACTATCTCTCGGTGCGGGCTTACTATCTGGTGGCTGAATCAGATTACTGAGCAGGAGAGCATGAGGTCTCATGCAAGCTTGGGGAGTAACCTGTGAGCGATCTACGTTCTTCGCAACTTAAAATCTTACATAAACTCAACTAATTTTCATTACGGCTACACCTTTCATGTGCTTTTCTCCCACAAAAATCCTCCATTCTCCTGTTCACATTAGTTGCAGCTTCAATGTACTAATCATGTTTCTTCTTACTTTAACACATTGGCTACACAGTTCACAGCTTTTTCAGTTTAATTTACTCTGCACAAACTACAGTTCTTTTGTTTGGAATGTTCCATAATTTAATTTCAGTTTATTGGCCGTTTTACTTAGCTCATCGAAGATTGCTTCATCTCTGTGTGCCACATCACATTTTCAACTTTCTTCTTTAATGCTTCAATAACTTTGGACTGCTCATCTCCTTTGTATGCGTTTTCCCCCTACTTATCAATCTTTAAAATTGTTTAAAATATTGCTTTTTACTTGGCACAAGTGAAGTTTTTCCAAATAACTTAGAATGCTGAATCAAAAAAGTTATCAAAAATCTTTAAAGTTTAAAGGTTGCCACACTTAGTTAACTGAGTATTGAAATGTTTGATATAACTGACCAAAAGTTTAAAATATATATATATAAAGTTAATAAGTAACGTTTGTGTTAACAAGGTATAAGCATTGCTTATATCTTGCAATAAAGAGGCCTGATATTTAAAAAGAATAAAAAACTGCTGGGTCAGTCTTTAAAACATTCGCCATAACTTTTATAATTTGTAACTTTTAGAAGCTGGGTCTTACAAAGCATGATCATAGGAAACCCGTACAGAGAAGTAGCATTATTTTCAGTTTTTCTCATAAAGGGCTCGCAGGCTTCCTTTTGTTAATGAGAATTCCAATTTCTGCTCTGTGTTTTAAGATGATGTACTAATCTTTTTCAATTGTATTTCGATTAACTTCATGATAATGTTTGAAAGTGCCTTGTAAATCGGCAATATAGAACTACAATACAATTTTAACAATCACTCTCTGCTGTCCTCCTCTTCCCACTGATGACTCCTAGTATACCACAACTTCACTGCCACAAGTATGCAGCTAAGCACAACTGACATTCTGTGGCACAATGACATGCATGTCAATGAAATTCTGAAAAGCTTTAAAGACTTTTTCAATTATAAATCTCTTCTTCAGGCACTGCCTCTTTTGACTCTTCCAAATGAAGTCACCTTTTACTTATTTTTTGTAATTTAGACCTTGGTTTCTTCAGCATCTATTACAGTTTTGCACAAGAGAAATAATATAAATTCTACATCTCAAAATACATTGTGTCAAGATCCTTCCTACTTAATAAAATAATATGACCATTTCTATAGCAGTTCAGTCACAAACTGCATTTAATCACTTACAGCTAAAATCCGACTTTTTATGAATAGGAATGATCTTCAGGAGCCTACAGAATGCGTATGACTTGGCTCTGAGCTTAACAAGACTGGAAGATTATTGCAGAACTTTGCATTTTATAATAAAAAGAATTGGCATCCCATATCTATTTTTGAGAACCATGAAGTGGTTTCATATGCTTTTATCGGTTGATCTCGGAGCTACTGTTGGGAGCCTGTTGATTTTTATTAAAGCCTTTTTGTAATGATGGCATTTGAGTTTCTTTATGACAAGGAGTCAATGAAGTTCATGTAGAGTGGCTGTGACAGAATTTTGTAAGGATCTTTGCTGCAGCTTTTGCTGTGGCAGTTTCTTCAAGGAGATCAGATGTATAATACCAAAGTAAAAACGGTGTAAATTATGAATGTTATTTTAAGTAGCATTAGATCCTTTTAAACAATTACTAATGATAACAATATTTTACAACTAGATGCCCTTAAAATTTCAATTGGCAATGATGGGTCTGATGTGATTCTCTGTGTTTTACTTTAGAGATAGTGGAAATTAGAAAAATTGGTAGTAAGAGGTGTGTAAAGAAACATTTTGTGCTACTAATCCTTTACTCGGTCTCATTAATTTTAAAACACCGTCTATTAATCACCAAATGTATAAAGCCAAAAATTGTTAGTTTAATGTATTTGAATCCTTTGAACCCTTGGTGTCAGTTTTACCAGTTAAGTGTAGAAGAATTGTTAATCATACACATATTTATGAAATCCTACACATATATACATCAGATTTTTGTGAAAAACGTTTAATATAAATAATGAAGTAGGTAAAGAACCAGGCATTTAGTTAAAACGCAAGTGTGAAAGTCTGATCACTTTCTTTTGCTGCAGACTTTTCAAATTCCTACTATTAATAAACAAGGTGAGAATTTTGTTTTTTCATGAAGCTAGTGCTTCATGCGTCACCAAAAATGTTACTTTTGTTATTCACTTTCCATATCAATTAATCTATGGCAAATGCAAGCACAATTTCTATTCGTTTACTAAGACGGAATTACGGATGACATTCTCATAGTAATGATTCTCTTTGAAAAGAAATACCATAATTATGCAGTCTCTGCTTTTTAAACAAGTTACACTTTATTTTAACTTGTTGTATTTTTAGGGTCCAGCTGCAGTTATTTGAGAAGTAGAATATCCATGAGAACCAGCTGTACGTTTGGCTTGATGAAAGTAAACATTGATGATTTTTTATTAAAAATGGAGCAAGGAGATCAGTATTCTCAATTATTATGTTTAATGGTTTGCAGCCTTTAGGTTGCAGGCTTGTAGTTCTGAATACTTCTTTCAAGTTGGTCTACATTTGAAGGTCTTACTTCAAAAACATGTTTTTCTCCTTTTCAAATATTTTTGTATCTTACTTCTACTGATTTTAGACTATATGCTCACTAATCTCTGTGATTTTCAAAATTAAATAGACTTGTATAGTTCTGCAATAATTAATAGATTCCTTAATTTCCAGTCTGAAAGGGACCAGGTCTTCCAGTGCTTTAGTACTTCAACCCTTTCTGAATTGTAGATCTAGCTTCTGTAACAACTGCAACAAAATACTTTTGTAATTCCATTTATACATGTACATCATAGCTTTTAGCTTGGATTCAGGTATCTTAGATTTGATTTTCATGTCTCCTCTTTTCTTCATAAACTGGATTAAATTTCTTAAGTGCTGGAATGAACTGGTTGTAAAAGGGTGTAACTGTCTTCACTGTTACTATTTTAACTAGAGCTAATTTAACTATGATCTATTTGATGTGATATGAAATTGATAGACTGATAGACAGTCAGTAAAACCTATAGGTTTCTAAATTTGTAGCAGATGCCTTTTCAACTAATGGTCAGTTTGGTACTTGTCCATGATTATGCACTACTTAAGTCACCAGCTGAAAATAACTGAATTAATAAATGTGTACTGGGTGATTGGGTCATGAATTCTGTTTCTTTCACTGCCCTGAGAAGAAAATCTTAAGTGACTACGCACTTATTATAGTTATCGAACTAAGATGGTGACGTTAGGTAATTCTTGGAATCGCTTTTTTGCATTTTTGGGAAATAAAATTACTGCATGACTAACATTCTCAATTACACCAGGTAATTCTTGCACACTAAGCCTCAATTGTTTAGAAGGAAGGGACAGCAATAATTAGATGTTCAAGTTTCCTTAAAAAATAAAAAAAACAACCATCCACTATTCTTTCACTTATACTAAGCTCTCGATTTAATATGATTAACATACAACCTGACAATATCACGATATGTCAGAGCAGAGTGGGCATTTCTAACCATGTCTCTGTATCTGCAAAGATATATAGATAAGATGTTTCTAAAAACTTGAAAAATATCTGTTGCAAGTGCCACTATGCATCTAGCATTTATCAGTGCAAGCAATAGTTTTCATGTAATGGTCAAATTTTCACATTACCACGATGTGAGCAAGTTAGACACATATTGTACTTGTCACGATCTAGCATTGCTGTATTAATGAACAAGTTACTTACCTTCGGTAACGATTTATCTGTAAGAGACATAGGTTAGTTATAGATTCCTTACCTTAGAATTACCCCAGGCGTCAGACTGGATCCGGAAAGTTTTTCGTCAGCAGTACCCCTGCGCGTCGGAAGGTGGCGTCGGTCGACTCCGCGTTCGTCGCGGGCGTCGTTGTCGCAGGGATGACTTTGCGGTAGCTACATAGACGCCGTCCTCGCACGCTGACGTCAGTTCTGTACATGACTTTCCACGCCAGAAACGCAGGGCCATGCAAGACACTGACCACTGGTGCACAAAAAGAGGGCCCTGAAAGGATGTCCTTAACCCTAGAAGTCAGTTCGCAGAACGGGGAGGATGGGTGGGGCGGTAAGGAATATATAACTAACCTATGTTTCTTACAGATATATCGTTACCGAAGGTAAGTAACTTGTTCATCTGAAAGAAACAGTTAGTTATAGATTCCTTACCTTAGAATAGATACCCCAGCAATACCAACCCCGGAGGTGGGTCTGCGAACTAAGTTCACACCAGAAAATCCTGGAGAACAGAACGGCCAAAGAAGCCGTCTCTCCAGACTTGGCTGTCCAGGCAGTAGTGTTTGGTGAATGTGTGCAACTATGCCCACGTAGCTGCCTGACAGATGTCATTAAGGGGGGCTCCCCGTCCCAAAGCAGTGGTGGCTGCCATCGCCCTGGTGGAATGGGCGCGCAGTCCCACTGGAGGATCCTTCTTTGCCAAAGAATAGCAAGCCTTGATGCACAGAACGACCCACCTGGAGATGGTCCGTTTGTGCACGGCCCGATGTTTCTTAGCGCCCACGTAACCAACAAAGAGCTGGTCGTCCACCCAGAATTGTTTTGTGCGATCCAAGTAAAAGGAAAGCGCACGGTTTGAATCCAGACAGTGGAGCCTCTATTCCTCTTTTGAAGGATGCGGAGGCGGAAAGAAGGTGGGCAAAGTGATGGTTTGGCCAATGTGGAAAGAAGTAACCACCTTTGGAAGAAAGGAAGGTCTAGTTCGTAGGACGACCTTGTCCGGATGGACAGCCAGAAAGGGAGGCTTGGAAGAAAGAGCTTGTAGCTCACTCACCCTGCGTGCAGAGGTGATAGCCACCAGAAAGGCAGTTTTTAAAGTGAGAAGCCTGAGAGGACAGTTATGTAGTGGCTCAAAGGGAGCACACATAAGATAGGTAAGAACCAAGTTCAAGTCAAACTGGGGCATTACGAAGGGAACAGGAGGAAAAAGATGAGTAATGCCCTTAAGGAATCTATTTACAACAGGGGACTTGAAAAGAGAAGGTTGATCAGGAAGCCTAAGGAAGGCTGAAATGGCAGAGAGGTAGCCCTTTAGAGTGCCCAGAGCAGAGCCCTGCTGGGCCAAAGAAAGGAGGAACAAGAGAACCTCAGAAAGAGGGGCGGAAAGGGGATCCACAGCTTTTGCTGTGCACCATGCCACAAATTTGTTCCATCGGCAGGTGTATACCGTCTTAGTGGAGGGACGCCTGGCTGCCAAGATAACATCGCAGACTTCGGGAGGCAGTTTAAACGACGTCAACTGCCGCCGCTCAATCTCCACGCAAGGAGGTGGAGGCTGGACAGGTTCAGGTAGAGGACCGTCCCCTGCTGCTGCGACAGAAGATCCTCCCGAAGAGGCAGTCGGATCGGAGGATCGATGGCCATGCTGAGCAGCTCGGGATAACAGATCCTTCGTGCCCAATCCGGAGCCACAAGAATGACTTGGGCCCGGTCACGCTTGATCTTCTTCAGCCCTCTGGGCAGTAGTGGTATAGGCGGAAAGGCGTATAGAAGACCGCAACTCCACTCGCGACGAAAAGCGTTGCCTAGCGAGTGCCGCCTTGGAAATTCCAACGCGCAGAACTGCTGACATTGTGCGTTCTCTTCGGTGGCGAATAGATCTAACCAAGGCTCTCCCCACTGCTGAAAGAGACCTTGCACCACCTCCGAGTGAAGACGCCATTCGTGATCCATCATGCACCTGCGGCTGAGTTCGTCCGCCCTGGCGTTCAGGGAACCTGCCAGTTGTTGAACCACCAGGGATATGCCCTGATGTTCCAGCCATGTCCAGAGGCGGAGGGCCTCCTGACATAGGGTCCACGACCCCACCCCGCCTTGTTTGTTGCAGTACCACATGGCGGTGGTGTTGTCCCTGAACCCCTGCACTACCCTTCCCCGGACAGAGGGAAGGAATGCTTTGAGTGCAAGACGAATCGTCCGAAGCTCCAGAAGGTTGATGTGGAGCCCGGACTCCGCCGGAGACCAGAGGCCTCTGATCTCCGCCTACCCCATGTGGCCGCCCCATCCCAGAAGTGATGCGTCGGTCACCACTGTGAACTCTGGCTGAGGAAGGGAGCGGGATCTGCCTTCAACCCAATCCTGGTTCGTTAGCCACTACTGCAATTGGTGCGCAGTGCCCTCCGAGATCTGGACGCAATCGGACAGATTCCCCTGATGTTGTGCCCAATGGAACTTCAGGTCCCACTGCAGAGCCCACATATGCCATCTGGCATGGTCCACCGGCAGGATGCAGGAGGCCATCAGATCCAGCAGCCGGAGGGTCATCCTGACCGAAACCCGGGATAGAGGCTGAAAAATCAGAATCATAGCCCGAATAGCCCGGACTCTCTGTTCGGGAGGATAAACCCGAAACTGCGTTGTGTCCAGAACCGCTCCGATGAAGAGGAGCTTTTGAGAGGGGGTCAGGTGTGACTTCGGCACGTTGATGGAGAACCCCAGCGAATGCAGGAGGTCGGCCGTAGTCTGGAGGTGGGAGACGACAGCCTGGGGCGAGCCCGCCTTCAACAGCCAGTCGTCGAGATAGGGGAAGACTGGAACCCCTGATCTGCGCAGATGAGCTGCGACCACCGCCATTACTTTGGTGAACACCCGAGGGGCGCTGGTAAGGCCAAAGGGGAGCACGGTGAACTGAAAGTGCTCGTGGCCTACCGTGAACCGCAGGTAACGCCAGTGGGCCAGCAGGACGGGGATGTGAAAGTAAGCGTCCTGCAAGTCCAACGCTACCATCCAGTCTCCAGGGTCGAGGGCAGACAAGACCTGAGCGAGCGTCAACATTTTGAACTTCTCCTTCCGGAGGAAGCGGTTGACGTTCCTGAGATCCAAGATAGGACGCAGGCCTTTGTCCTTCTTGGGCACCAGAAAGTAGTGGGAATAGCAACCATGACCTACTTCTGGGACAGGAACGCGCTTGATGGCTCCCTTGGCCAAGAGTGCCGAAACTTCCTGCTGGAGAAGGGCCAGATGATCCTCCGACATGCGATGGTACTGAGGTGGCAAGGATGGAGGGGTAGTCTTGAAGGGGAGGGAGTAGCCCCTTTGGACTATCTGCAAAACTGACCGGTCCGACGTGATGGTGCGCCAGTGGGGGAGGTGATGGCGAATCCTGCCGCCCCCTGGCGTTTGGTGGCCCTGAAAGGTCAGACTAGGAGGGTTTGGAGGCTATTGCAGAGGGGGCTGTGGTGGACTGGCCCGCCCGCTGGCCCCCAGAACCACGTTTTTTTTTTTTTTTTTACAGAGTTTTATGTAGCGCGAACTTGACCCAAAGGTATCAGGTATCAGAGCGCTTTACATAGCACCAGTTGCGTTACATGAGGACACATTAATTTTTTTGTTAGGCACGGGGAGATTAAGTGATTTTCCCAGAATCACAGGATGTTCAGCGTCGTTGCCGAGACTCGAACCCAGTTCCCCAGATTCGAGGTCGACCGCCCTAGCCGTTAGGCCAACTCCTCTCCCCACGTCCACGGCCGCGCAGAGGCTGAACAACTTGCGCCGGCCTGTGGCTCTGGGCGGGACGTGGCGGGGCACCCCTTCCGTAGCCTCAAAAGGGGCGAAAGGCAGACTGTGCAGGGCGGGAGGTGGAGAGGCCCAAGGACCTGGCAGTAGCCAGAGAGTCCTTAAAGCGCTCCAGCGCGTTGTCTGCCTTGTCGCCGAAAAGGCGACGGCCATCAAAGGGCATGTCCATAAGAGTGGATTGGACAGCCCTGGAAAAACCAGTCGACCTCAACCAGGCGTAGCGTCGAAGGGCTACTGACGTGGAGATCGTCCTGCCCAGTTAGTCGGCTGTATCCAGCCAACAGCGGATGGTAAACTTCGCTGCGTCTCTCCCTTCAGCAACCGCCCGAGAGAGTACGGCCCGGGCCTCCTCCGGGCACTGAGGCAGCACTTGCGCAACCGTGTCCCACACGGAGTGGGTGTAACGGCCCAATAGACATGCGGTGTTTACCGACCGCAGTCCCAAGCTGGAGGAAGAAAACATCTTCTTCCAAAGATGATCCAGCTTTTTGGATTTACTGTCCGGGGGAGCGGTAGGAAATGCACCCTTGGAAATGGAGGCTTGGACTACCAAGCTCTCAGGGGTGGGGTGTTGGGAGAGGAAAGTGGGGTCGCCCGAGGCCAGGCGGTGGCGTTGGGCAATCATCCTGTCCACAGGAGCCCCTGTGTTGGGCCTGGATCAGGTGCCCAAAAGGATGTCCGTGAGCGCTTCATTAAACGGCAGCAGGGGCTCCGAAGAGCTCGCTGCCAGTTGAAGCACCTCTGTCAGGAGGTTAGTCCTGACTGCCACCGTAGGTAGCTCGAGGTGGAGAGCCTCGGCCACCCTACGCAACACCACTGCGTATGACGCTCCCTCCTCCGTAGCCACGGTAGGAGGAGACAACATGCCAAGGTCTGGTGAGGTATCCAAACCACTGGCTTCCCCCAGTTCCTCTCTCCAGTCCTGCTCATACACCAACTGGTCGGTTAAAGGGTCCCCAGACCCCTCCCAGTCCTCCTCATAGTCCTCTGGCTGCCAATCTGGTCTCAAAGAGCCAGGGCAGAACAGGGGCACAAAAGTACCTGTCGGCGTCAGATCCGGCGTCGGTCGACGCCGGTCCGACTCTGTGTCTACCTCGAGGTGGAGGCCGGGGTCGACGTCGACTGGGGACACAGACGACGCCCGCGGCGGACGTGGTGCCGGTGGAATCGGTGCCGGGGGAGGCGTAACAAGGTCGACCGGCGCCAATCCGGATCCAGGCCTGGATCCAAGGGGACCCTGCGGTGCCGAGGCTGAAGCCGCCGACGCCGAAGGCCCAGGGCCCCCAGCCGAGTCCGCGGGGCCCGAAGGTGCGACGGCAGAGTCGGGCTGCCCAAAGATGGCGTGCATCGCTTCGTAGAACTGACGAAGCCGGGCAGGGGCCGCTCCCGGGAAAGGGGGGAAACCTGGAGCCGACCCTACGGGCTCCGCACGCAGAGCCGCGGGAGGGGCACCACCCGCATCCCTCTTTGCGTCAGCCGTCGGACGGGGAGAAGTCGAAGAGCGACGATGCTTCTCCGACGACTTCTTGTGCTTCGACTTACCTGACCCGAGTGCGAAGACTTGGAGGAAGAATGGTGTTGGCTCCGCGATCGGTCCCTCGACCTCCTACGCGACCGGGACCTCGAGCGACGCGGAGCCGACTGCCGGGCTTCGAGGAGCTTTCGGGACCGCTCCCGCAAAGACTTCGGGGCCATGGTCCGGCAGTCGGAGCACGACTTGGGGTCGTGGTCGCGCTCCAGGCAGTAGAGGCACACGCGGTGCGGATCCGTCACCGACATCAGTCGGTTAGAGGAACCACAAGCCTTAAAGCCGGGCATCCCTCATGCACCAGGAGTCGATGGACTCAAAAAACGAAGTCGACAAAAGTCGAGAAAAAAAGTCAGTCAAAAAGTGATTGGAGGTACCGTTCTCTCCGGATCTGCGCTTGCTGGCGCGGAAAAATAAAGAACTGACGTCAGCGCACGAGGACGGCGTCTATGTAGCTACCACGACGTCATCCCGGCGACCACGACGCCGACGCCGAATGCAGAATCGACCAACACCACCTTCCGACGCGCAGGAGTACTGCTGACGAAAAACTTTCCGGATCCAGTCTGACGCCTGGGGGTAATTCTAAGGTAAGGAATCTATAACTAACTGTTTCTTTCAGATATTTCTATTATATTTACAAACAGTTTAATAATCTGAGTCCTTGAGTGGCTGTTAGTTGACAAGAACTAATAAGTGATAATTGGAATACTAGTTTTCTGAAAAGCCAGCTAGAGAGCATTGCCCCTGCAATCTGTTTTTCTATCGTCTAAGAAATATTTTATGTTACAATTGATATTTATAGGTTCTTTTTTCTGGGGATTCTAATGATTTTTTAAACAAGCAATGTAGGGTACAGTATATCTATTGTCTTCCGAGGGATCTGGAATGTGTTTGTCTGAACTTATGAATTACTACCACCGCCCTAGCCATCCTATAACAATTAATTTTATCTATCCCACAACTAGTAAACCATGCCCACTTACTTTAAGAAAAGGGAGATCGCAGTTTATTGAAGGGTTGTCAAAGAATAACAGACAGTTGCTGCTGTGATCATGCTCAAAAAACCTATTCTGTGGCACATGGAATATTTGATTAAACATTCTTCAGCATAGTCTGTCATTTTCTAATGCACCGCTGGCACAAAATATATAGCGAAGATCACCATTTCAAGCTTTCATTTTAACGTGTATTCCTAATAAGACAAAACCACATTTAAAACACTAATAAATATTCAAACTTATTGGCAAGGGAACCCATTGTTCTCTTCTGCATACTTAAGACGCCAGAGTGTACAGTGATTAGCAGCTAGTCACACAGAAATAGGCACAGAAATATACGCACAGAATGTTCATCATGGTCCAGAGACTGAGCAAGCACAGGACTGAAGGAGACTGGTGACAGGGCACCTGGCTTCTTCTTTACAGCGCGGATCTGCAGGAGAGCCCGGAATGCTGAAATTTGAAATGCAGTGTGATCACGTGACCAAAGAATCTTACAAAATTTTCTTTTTTCAGAGACTTCTTTTCCCAACAAAAGCATCAACTATGGATAAGCCAATTTAATATAATAGTGACGATGGAAGCACAACCCCTGATGGAGATTCAAGCTACCTTTTTTGAACAGGAAGGCACGATGTATGAGTCAACAAAGTGATTCTGGGGTGTATTCCAGGTGTATGCATGCCCTTTCAGACCATATACTAGGGCTGCGAGTTTCAAGTGCTTCAGCATGCATTTCAATAGAAGACACACCAACAAATGTTGATACCATGTGCAAAAAAAAAAAAGAAACATAAATAGGTAAAGCTATGTTACCTACCTTGTAAGCATCGGTTTGTGGCATGTAGTGCTCTAGAACCACATGCTGTGCATACACCTGCCATATAGTGTTGGGCTCGGATGTACGCTTGGCATAGGTTCATTGTTAGATTGTTTCTCTAAAAGGAGGGTGAGGATATGAATGGAGCAAATAGATACAGAATAAGCTGACAATGCAACGAATGAAGAAAGAAGGGCTTTTGTAACAACCAATGGCTCCCAGGGAGGAGGGTAGGCACATGTTAATCTACAGCACTAAATTCCACGAACTGATGCCTAATGGGTGATATTTTCCTTTCGTGGCATGTGTAGTTGTAGATACACATGCTGTTCATAAACTGTAAAGGAGCTCTCCCCTAAGAGGTGACTAGCCAGAGGATGTTGCATAGGACTGAAAGAGTGCAAGGAGTACAGCTTGGCCAACCTTAGCTTGTGGTTGTGGTTCTGAAAGAGAGACGAAGAGTTATTGTGCCTTACGGAAACATTTTGTATGGTCAATGTAATACATGAGGGCCCTTTTGATATCTAATGTGTGAAGAGCCCTCTCTGCCACTGACTCTGGATATGGGAAGAACATTGGGAGTTCGATTGAGGTGGAAAGAAGGGACTACCTAGGGGAGAAATTTGGGGTTTGTCCTAAGGACTACCCTATCTGCATGAACTTGGAAGAAGGGTGCTTGAAGGGTTAGAGCCTGAAATGTACTCACATGCTTGAGAGAGCCGATGGCCATTAGAAGGGTACCTTCCAGGAAAGGTACTGCAAAGGGCATGAGTGAAGTGGTTCGAAAGGAGGGCCAATAAGTCTGGTGAGAACTGTGTTGACATTTCAAATAGGACATGTGGTACCCTTGGTGGAATTACTTTTTTGAGTCCCTTTATGAAGTCCCTAATGACTGGGACTCTGAAAAATGAAGTATGTTCTCTGTTCTGAAGGTAGGCAGCAATGGTGGCCAAGTGAAGTCAAATTGAATCACAAGCAAGCCCTTATTTTTACAGGTGACGCAGATAACAGACAATATCTTGGACAGCTGCCTTGAGAGGGTTGACGTGCCTGTGACTGCTGTAATGCACAAACCTTTTCCATGTAGCTGCATAGTAGGCTCTTCTTGTAGGCCTAAGTGTTTCCCTGGGGATGGGTCATACACTCTGGAGGTAAGTTGAGGTAGCCAAATTCAAAGACCTCAGGACGAAATTGCAAAGTTCTGCTTCGGATTTGGGTGTCTGAACATGCCCTGGCTCTGCGCGAGAAGTTCTGACATGTTGGGCAGCTTCTTTGGAGGCTCCAGGGAGAGGTCGAGGAGCGAGTTACACCAGGGCTGTCTGGCCCAGGTGGGTGCCGCTAGGATGAGAGTGAGGTATGTTTGCAGCAGCTTTCTAACACTGAACAGATGAAGAGGCTGAGGCGGAAAAATATAGGTAAATATCCAGGACTAATTCATTCATAGTGCATTCCCCATGGATTGAGGTTGATGGTACCTGGAGGTGAAGCTTGGGAATTTTGCATTTTTGGCGGTGGCAAAGAGGTCTATGTTGAGGAGCCCCCCAAAGCATGGGATTAGGATTCGAGGGTTGAGGTCCCACTCCTGGACTTGTTGCTACATCATGCTGAGCAGGTCTGCAAGGTTGTTGCCCACTCACGGAAGATATTCTGCTAGTAGATGGACTTTGTGATGGATTGCCCACCACCAAATGCCCTGAGCCAATGCAGATACCTGTGGGGGGAGAGTGCCTCCCTGCTTATGCAGGTAGCACATGGCTGTGATGTCTGTGTGAATGAGAACTACCTTGTACTGAACAAGAGTGAGGAACGACTGGAGTTCTAGCTGGACGGCCACCAATTCCAGGTAGGTGATGTGGAGACCCCAATGAATGGGGTGTCCAGGTACCTTGAACATTCAAGTTTCTTAACTGCGCCCCCCAACCCGGTGAAGGAAGCTTCTGTTGTGATGGTCACCTGCAGGGTCTGGGTCAAGAAAGGGCCTGTGTTGTAACAGATTGGTGCTGTTCTACCACTCAGAGACACTAGATCCTCCCAGCGACCCTATGCTTGTGACTGTTGTGCAGCTAGGCACTCCTGCAATGGGCGCATGTGTAACATGGAATGGGGAACTATGGCAATGCAGGAGGGCATAATGCTAAGAAAGTGCATGACCGTCCTTATCGTTAGTTAGCGATCTGGCTAAAAAAGAGGGATCAACTTTTGGGAAGCTTGAACCTGTACTGGGCTAGGATAGGCTTTCCTGGTGAGTGAATTGAGAACTGCTCCCAAGAAGGGCTGTACCTGAAGGGGCTAGAGGTGGGACTTCTCTATGTTGATTCTAAAGTCCAGATTGTGTAACAGGTTGATGCTAAATTGGGTTAGGCTCTTGATCAGCCAGTCGTTCAAGTATGGGAAGACGTGCATGCCGTTTCTCCGGAGGTGAGCAGCGACCACGGCAAGACATTTTGTGAACACCCTGTGGGTGGTGGTTACCCGGAATGGCAGCAGTTTGAACTGGTAATGCTGACCAATTAGCACAAACCAGAGGTACCAGCGATGTGCAGGGAGGATCGGGATGTGGAAGTAGGCGTCCTTCAGGTCGAGGGTGGTCATGAAGTTGCCTTGCTGCAGTAGCGGGGTGACATCCTGGAGTGTCACAATGTGGATTGCTCTGACAGGATGTACTCGTTGAGGGGGCCTGAGGTCTAGCATGGGTCTGAGGGACCCATCCTTTTTGGGAATGAGAAAGTACAAGGTGTACACTCCATTGCTGCGGTGGTGGAGTGGCACTGGTTCTATGGCACCCTTTGCAAATGAGTGCATGTACTTCCTCTTGAAGGAGGCGCTGGTTTTCCTGGGAGAGGGATTGTCTGAGGGGAGGGATGTTTGGTGGGGTTGAGGTGAGTTCTAAGCAGTATCCCCGATTGATGTTGGAAAGAAACCACCGGTTGAGGTGATCCCCTGCCAACAGGTGAGAAACCCCTGTAGTCTTTCCCAGACAGGTGTAGTGTGATCGGGGGGAGAGGGAGTCACTTTTTAATGCTGGTGGATGACTTAGCCGCTACACCTCTAACTCTGTTTCTAGAGCAACTGCCCTCGTAACCTCCCTGGAGTATCCCCATGATGGCGTCTGTTGGTGCTGTTGCCTCTGGTACGAGGTAGATGCCTCAAGGGAGGTGGTCTTAGAGCCGCCACTATAGTTGGACCTTTGAAAGGACCCCATGGACAAGACTTTTGGAGTGCATACATCACTTTTGCAGTGTCCATGTCCTTTTCGATTTTTTCCAGCATCTCATCAACCTGCAGTGCAAAGAGGTGTTACCCACTGAAAGACAGGTTGAGGAGATGAAGTTGTACCTGTGGTTTAAAGCCAGAGAAATGTAGCCAGGCGTGGCGGCGAATCAGGACATTAAAGTTAATGCCTCACACTGCATGTCAGCTGAATCCAGGGCACAGAAGATGGTTGTTAGACCTGGCATCCTTGGCGTGGTTTCCCCTGACTTTTTGCCTCTACCTCCTGTATTTTTGACACTGTGCTGGAATTCGTTTTTGCTGGTTTAGATGCTTTGGGCACTTTGCCACTGCTGATCTCATGCCAACGTGCAAGTGCTCCCTGGTTAAATTGTTATTGTGATTGGCTATCCATGATTGGTATATTTGCTTTACCAGTAAGTCCCTAGTAAAGTGCACTGAGTGTGCCAGGGCTGGTGATTCAAATGCTACTAGTGGGCCTGCAGCACTGATTGTGCCACCCACAGGAGTAGCCCTAAGATGGTGTCTCAGGCCTGCCACTGCATTGCCTGTGCGCAGATTGTGAACTGTCATGTTGTCCTGGCCAGTGTACACACTTGCCAGGCCTAACCCTTCCCTTTTCTTACACATTGGACACCCCTATGGTAGGCCCAAGGTACCCCCCTGGGCAGGGTGCAGTGTATGTGAAAGGTAGGACATGTACTAGTGTGGGTAACATGTCCTGATAGTGAAATACTGCCAATTTCGTTTTTCACTATTGAAAGGCTATCTTGCCCATAGGATAACATGGGGAATGCTGTGTAACATGTTTACCTGCATATCTTCCCATAGCAGCAAGATAGAAAGTTGGAATCTGGTACCCCTGAACTCAGAATTTAATTACACATCTTTTAGTGAAGATGGTTTTTAAATTCTAAGTTTGGAAATAGCACTTTTAGAAAGTGGCTATTTTCTTGTTCAACCTTTCTGTGTGCCTCTGATGGTTTGTGA
Organism: Calotriton arnoldi; assembly: GCA_963921515.1. Taxonomy (NCBI): domain Eukaryota; kingdom Metazoa; phylum Chordata; class Amphibia; order Caudata; family Salamandridae; genus Calotriton; species Calotriton arnoldi. The sequence continues at coordinate 288,884 of CAWUFW010003242.1, forward strand.
GTGACAGGGGCTGGGGGTGGCTGCAGGAGGCTGGGTGAGTCAGCACTAGGCTGAATAGACCTATCTGCATTTGGAGTGCTGGGAGGAGTAGCACCTGGGTCTGAATAGGGCTGTGCTTGCCTTCCACAATGCTGGCTCCACCTCCTGCGGTGTGTCTGATGACCCTGGCCCACACTCACAAAGGAAGGAGAGGTGCCCTGGCAGAATGCACCCTGAACTGGTTTGGACTGGGTCCAGGACCCCTCACACATGGAGAACAAGACTTTTGGGGTATAAATACTAGAGCTGAAACCCCTGAACTTTAGACTACTACTTCCTGATCAAGAGGAATCCCTGCCAACGAAGATCAGCTGAAGAGACTGAGGAGAAGTACTGCCCAAGTGTGACTAGGGCTGGCCTACAGTCTGCTGTTTCTACTGAGGAGAGATCTAAAGGACTTTGCTGTGTGCTGTGTCCCCCTGCTTGAAGAAGGACTTTGCTGAGTGCTGTGTCCATCTGAAGAAAAGTTTCCAAGGGCCTGAGAAGAGCTGGCCTCCTGTTTCTCAAGTCCCAGGCACAAAAGGACTTCACCCCCAGCTTCCCTGTACTTCCTTGCTGGGAGTTCCAGTCTGCCAGGAGGGCCTGTAAATGTGTGTGAGGCCTCTCTTGCTGTTGGGAGCTGGAAGCACGACGCAACGAGAGAGAAGCGTGACGCCGCCGCAGCAGCCGCTGTCGCATTATCGAGAAGCGTGTCGCCGCTGCCGCTGTTCGCCGTCGCATCACCGGAGAAGCGTGCCGCCGCCACAGAGGGTGCCGTCGCAACACCGGAGAAGCGCGTCGCAGGGCCGTCGCATCGCTGAAGAAGCGCACCGCCGCTGATCACCGCCGCAACACCAGAGAAGCGTGTCGCCGTCACCGAGGGTGTCGTCGCATCACCGGAGAAGCGTGTCGCAGGGCCGTCGCATCGCTGAGGAAGCGCACCGCCGCTGATCGCTGCCGCAACACCGGAGAAGCGTGTCACCGTCACCGAGGGTGTCGTCGCATCGCCGGAGAAGCGTGTCGCAGGGCCTGTCACGGCTCAGAAGTTCACCGAGTTCGCCGCACGGCCGTCGGGCGTGCACGCATCGCATCTACGTTGTCGCATCGCAACAAAGACGCCATTTCATCGCATCGCACCGGATCGGCGTAACGCATCAAGGCGCCATTTTGCCGCACCGGAACCGGAGCACCGGAAGAACCGACGCATCGCCTTCACTGCGCCCCTTTTGCTTGTTTTGCGTTACGCATCCCAGGTACTTTGAGACTGAAAGTGTCGCATTTGTGATCTACAAGTTTATTTTTGCAACAGCCCTTTTTAAAGACATTCTACTGAGTTTTGTATGTTGGATTTTTTTCGTTTTGGTCTTGTTTAAGTTTAGTAAAGATCTTTTATTTTTCTAAACTGGTGTAGTGTCCATTTGTGGTGTTTTCACTGTGTTACTGTGAGTGTTGGTACAAATACTTTACACATTGCCTTTGGGATAAGCCTGTCTGCTCGTGCCAAGCTACCAAGGGGGTGAACAGGGGTTATCCAAAGTGTGTATCCCCCTTACCCTGACTAGAAGCAAGGGTCCCTATTTGGACAAAGGTACCTACCTCTGCCAAATAGAGACCCCCAGTTCTAACAATGGTGGTGTTAGAAATGAGCATCCCTTCCGAGACAAGCTTGTGTCCCCAATTTTTGAACTCATCTGGGAACTGCTTACAGGGTCTTTAAAGGTTTCAGGTGCGATTCTTAGCATGCCTTTAAGCCTTGGGAGATACTGCTGACCTTTGGGTAGAAGAGTGTCTCTACGAGGACGCCCTCATACTCCTGGTCCCTATGGAGCTCTATCATGTGGAAGGTAGCGTTCCTGCTTATGATGTCGTGATACGAGGTGCTATCATTGGGAGGAGTCAAAGTCGAAGTCAAAATTTTATTAGCATAGTTACTTAAAACCATTGTATAAGAGAAATAAAGCATTAAAAATCCTTACAAAGTGATAAAATATTGTGTGAGCAGACAAAAGTCCTTTAAAATATATATTTTAAGTTCTTAGAATGTGTCTTGGTATAAAATTGCGTGGCTTCGGAGGGATAGCCACGATGATAGCCCTCCTTGCAGCAAAGATTAATTCAACATTAAAATACAGTGAGGCCATGCGTAAAAAGTACACCGTTGCTAGAACTTAAGAGGTGTCTGCAGAGTGCTTTGAATCAGCTTTTGAATTGTTTTGGGCTGGAAACCCCTACCTCAGCAGACTGGCTATTTTTAGCCACCAGTGTCAGGAATTGTACTAGTTGGCAGTTCAGCTGCGGATCCTCTAGTGCAAAGCAGGCCAGCACGGCTTGTCTCCGAGTCTGAATACCTCTTTGATTTAAATAAACTTTTAGGAGCTGCCTCCGTTCCTTCGAGAGTTCCTTTCAAGTGCATAGGAGGTGCAGCAGATCTTCCGTGGACGCGCCACATAAGCGGCAAGCAGTTCCTGCACAGCCCCTTGCCAGTGCGGAAGGTGCTGAGCGCATGGTAGTAGCCCCAGTTAATATTTCAGGAATTGGTCTTTAATGGTTTGTGAGTAGCCTAGGCTGAATAATTTTTGAGGTGCCAGTGTGCTATAAGTGCTCAATGTCATCCAGCCATGTGCCCTCTTTGCTAATGTAGCATTGTCTTCAACCAGCAATTGAGATCTTACTGATTTTCACACTAGCTTTTTGAATGTAGAATTGCTGATGGTTGATTTCCCAGAGCTGTAGGATCCCTGTGTTGTGCAGCCATTCACTGAGGTAAGTCACGACTGGTGATGAGTCTTTTTGTTGCAGCTCTAACCACAGGTAGTGATTGAGGGTTTCTGGTGGAGCCTTCCGGATTTTGTCCCAGCTGATAATGAAGACTCCTTGCCTTGCCAAGGTCTGCCTTTGTAGTCCAAACTCCAAGCTGTGCTGGCAAGGTGCGATTTGGCTGGCTGCAAATAATTCTATATGCTCTAATAACAGTGATATCCAGGGTGTTTGCATTGCTGCCCCTCTGTAGTTCGCTGCGGTAGGCTATCGTTGGTATTAGTTTCGCTTGTATTACTCGAACATCGGGAGGAGATGGCTTTGCAGTGTAGAGGTCTGGGTCTGTGTCTTCAAGTAGGATGAGATGTAATCGCCCCAGGGGTCATCTCCCGGCTCAGTGTCAAACAATGCCTCGTATGGATCAACTGGGACCCAAGGGATTCCCTCACCCCATAGCAGGAGTGTGGGTATCTCTCTGGGGACTGTGTTTGAGGAAGGAGTGGTGGTGGAGGAGGTGGTGGCTGAGGTGGTGGAGATGGAGGAGGAGGTGGTGGTACAGGGTGCCGAAGTAGTTCTGGGCTAGTGCTTCTGTCACAGTGTTTCCTCAACTTAGGCGGGGGAGAGGGTTCTTGAGCAATCTCCTCCTCAAAAGTCAGCTATCATTTACAGGAAAGAAAGTCTTGCTCCTTCGGAGGTGGTTTGTTTATAATACTTCCTGTCTGAGGGTGGATGTGAGGCGTCATTGTTTGGCGTCGAGCTCCTTATGGAGCAGGATGGGCTGCTCTTGATACTCCAAGCCCACTAACAACAGGGCTTTGGGCGCTGAATGCTTCGATGCAAACAAGTTTCTGCATGTCATGCGCTGAATGGCTTTTTGGAGCCAAAGAAGTCTTGGTAGCCAAGGGTGGTTTTGGCACTGACTTTGAAGGAGGTGTCGTCCCAATGGCCAGGTGTGGAGCAGCTGTTTCGGTGCTGGTGGGTGGCTGGCCTCTGATCCGAGACCACTGTACGATGCCAGCCATGGCCAACAGGAAGTGGAGGACCGCATGCCTGAGTGTGGGCTTCAGGGCTCAATGTCCGACCCTCTTTAGGACGGTGCTCGGCCTGTCGAAACAGGTGTGGAGGTGGGGAGCGGTATTGTACTCACAATCCAAGTCTTTTGGGCGAGATGAGGTTCATCTACTTCGGAGTAAAAGTGGGAGCCCGTTTCTGGGCTGAAGCAAAGGGCCTGGTGGCCCAAAGTCTCTGACTCCACCTCGATGTCTTGATCCTGGAAGAGATCAGGGGTGTCGTCGTGTTGACAGGTCACCATGGTACACTGAGCTAGGAGGAGATCTTCATGGGAGTAAAGGCCTATTTTGGATAGGAAGACGAGGCAGATAGTCCAGGATGCCTTGTCATGCTCCAGTAAAAGATGCGAGTTATAGAATCAAAGGTGGTCTGTCTAGGGATATTTCGAGTGGCACTGTGGACAGTAATGGAAAGGGGTTCTTTCTATCACAGAGTCTGCATTCTTGGTGGAAGAAGCAGATGAGACGGCCATGGGAAAGGGCAAGTGCCCCGAGGGGGTGATCAAAGGAACTCTGTCGAAGCCGACGGACGTTACCGTGGTCGAAACAGATTATGCGGTTTGAGGTGGATGCACCGAGAGGTACAGGAGACAAACAGCAGAAGGCGACGACCTGCAGCTCCCAGGATGCACATCCAAACCAAAGGACAGATAGAGACAATCTAACAATGGAGCGGATGCCCATGCGCATTACCAGTAATAGGCGGAGTTACCATACCCTGTGACTCTAAGACTTCTTCAAAGAAAAACAAGTTGCACACGTCAAGTCGAAAACTAAATGGCAGGAGTATGCATATTATGTGTATCTACAGCTACACATGCCACAAACGTATTTCTCTTGACAATTTACACAGAACCCTGTCCCTTGCAGGGCTTAAGGTTTCACAACAGAAACAGAGAACAACCAAATATGGTCATGCCACTTTCGAGCTTGAATAAGGGCCCTATACTTCTCTCTCAAGCAAGTTCCAAATGAACACCTGCTCAAACTCTGTCATCCAGCAGTCTTAATCTTCTGGCTACCACTAAACTACCCCGTGCAGCCTTCAGATTTAAATCCTTAAGCTTAGTTGATACCATCCATTTGAAAGTCTTCCCTCCACATTTGGGAGCGATCATCTCCATACCTTCATTCAAAATTGCACTGAAATCCCACCTGATCTCATTTGAACATCGTAACAAACAATGTTTTACCACAAGTCACATACTCTTACACCCAATCTCCTTCATGCTCGCCTCCTTACTGATTGGGAATATACATCTTTTAAATTTACTGGCTTCTCATTTCACTCACTTTTTCTTGCCTACCTCTTGAAGTAGCAAATTAAACATAATTTCTTGATATGTATATTCATGAAGTGTATTTGTGATAGAAATTCTACTCACTAAAATAAAATTCAAAATAATTTCTAACCATAACTACTTGCCGGCCTATGTAACTAAGGAGACAAACCAGGATAATGCCATGAAAGTTTTGATTGTTTAGGATTATTTTATGAACTTTGCAACAAAACACGAAAATGATTAGTAAAATATGCCTCCCACAATTAACCCATCAACGGCTAGTATAAAGATTAAAAAAGAAATTCAATATAGTCCACAGGTGTGGTGATTGCACTGGTCATCTTCCAAGATGAAGTTCATTTTACTCCGGTTACCAAAAAAATCTATGTTTTCCAATATGGTTCCATAGCCTTCTGACAAAATCATTGATGAACACATCAGAATTGTCTAACTTAGTTGTTAGGAGTAAATAGAGTTCTCTTTCACCCCAATTATCCAGTTTTGCTCACCAGTGGTGGAGAGGCAACTATCAGTAGTTTTAGAACTCAGCTTTGCATTTCGCAGAAAGTACAATAGAGGGTGTCATCAAGAAGGGAGTGGAAATACAAACGTGAACCTTCCACTTTTCATATAATGAGGCGGAAAAGTAAAAGATATGACGGGGTGAGAAAAAGGCATAGAGACACACAAAATTATTGTACTAGTTGATGCAACTGCTCAGGGCTACAAAGTGTTAAGGACAACAGTCCGTAAATGGGGTCTGCACAGAGGGCATTCTGCAGATAAAGAGAGCATTTGTAAACTTTGAACTTCCATGCCTAGAGACTAGACTAACAGATGAGTGCCCTAGGTAAGTATAAGTATTATTATTAACAACCCACAAAATACTTACGCAATCTGCAAATGGGGCAGTTGTTTGCTTGGTAGCGAAGAGTATCAGCACATGAGTTGCACAAACAGAGATGGCGGCATGGCAGAATAAGAGTGTCACGCAGGTCCGAGAGGCACACCACACACTCACTGCTATTGTCACTGTTTTCATCATCGGAAGGCTGCAGGAAAAAAGCAATGACACATTAGCTCATTGACCACAAACAAATCATTTGGAATTTCTATTAACCAATTGATTTGGATGTTACATATGTAGAAATAGTGATAGTCCCACTTGCTTTTCACACTGTGAAATCCTAACTACTAGGCTTCTCCTCCACGCCAACGAACAACGAGTGGTGCCTGAGTGCTTGATCCTACTAACACAATACACTTTGGATTTCTGGACAAGAACAACTTTGACAACGAACTGTGGCAATATCAGATCTAGAAGTTGTGACTATCAAATCACAGGCAGAATTGATATTAACTGCAAAGTTGCACAAATGTAAGAAAAGGTAATGCACAAACTAAGGTCTAAAGAGCAAAGAAACTGCAAAACATTACATTAGAGAATAAGGTGTCACTTGTAACAAAGTTTCATCCCAGGTTGTTGCAGGGCAAACATTCATTTAACTCTTCACACGATGGCCAGGTTATTGTATTTTCTCTGAACACTTACGCTTGCCTGTTGCTTGTTTAATTAGTTGCTGCTGTAGTGTAATTCACTTTGATAGGAAAGCTCAATATTCCTTTGTGAGGTGCAGCACCAGACAATTTTATGGTCTAGAACAGCGTTTTGAAAACTGTAGGCCAGGATCTACTGGTGGATCGTGAGCAGATCTTTGGCAGTTCGCAAAAAGTCCTGATCTATTTGTCAGTAATATTTAAAATGATTAGCCCTGTTTTTGTACCAGTGCAAAGGTACTAAACAATGTCCCTAAGTCCAGTTAAAAAAACTCCATAGCAAGCATTCTGGAGCGAGACTCCAGGTGAACCTTCCAGTGTTAGTTGCTGCTTTTCTTTTTTTTTTTTTACTCCACAAAGTCATTTTACAATATGCAATGCTACACAACCATACCTCTGGTGTATGATTCTCACACATAAATTGAGAAATATGGATGTGCCCTAACAGCTACAGCTGCAGAGTTTGTATCTGGGGGACCAGGTTGAAGTCCCGGTGTTGGCTCAAGATCCTTAATTATGGGCAAATCAGTTAATCTCCCGTGCTTATAATAAAATGAATCTGACCTTGTGTAATGTAATCTGGTGCTCATGTGAAGTGCTCCAGTGCCCTTGGACTGTATTCATGTCAAAAATTACTGGTATCAAAACCAGAATTCTTCAGATGTCTTGTGAATTTAGTGAAGAGATGGCACAGACCAGCACCCAACTCTGAAAAGTATTCCAAGCTCCAGACTTAAGTGCAGTAAACCATGTGATACTTTTATGCGCAGATCGATATCTTGGCCATAGTCCGATATAGGAGAATGGGGTCAAGGTTGTGAGGTTTACAAGCAATTGCTGTTATTGCAATAAAAAAATATTTAAAAAATCGCCCTGCTAGGTGGATTGCGAACATTTGCTCTTCTAAAAATCAGATCATGGATCTAAAAAGTGTAGGAAGCACTGGACTAGAATCATTAGTCCCACTCACTAACAGTAGCCTCTCTCAACCCTGGCTTACAACTTCAGTACTCCGGAATTTCCCCCACACCCTCCTTCCTGACAAAAGCCCAGCCAAAAGCACAAGGTGTTGCCTAGTACAACATCAGAACTTGGATTAGAGTCTACCTTAATTACCTCAAACATAAACAATCACAAGCATCAGTTTAATATCAGGCACAACCACTGTCTAAATGGACAGAAGTGCCTTCTGACATTAATCGGCAGCATTACTCTGCTTCAGCAACTATGGGGATGAGCTGGATGGCAAAGTCAAGAAGCCTTTCTTGCTTGCAGAAAAGGGTAAGCTTATTCTCATGTTCAATCAAAAGCAATTTGGAGAGTGATGTTAATTCAGGAATTAGTCTTGCTACAATAATGCAAGTCCAGCATATAGTCACTTTTGATCTATGGTGGAGCACATTTTACCTAGACAGGGAAGATATTGCCAAGCAATGCAACACAACTACATAGATGACCACCCCATCCCAACTCTCAGGCGAGTTTGATGCCTGCCGTCACAAGGGGGAAATCAGAAGCTCATCAAAAGTATTATTATATGATCTTGAGTAACTGTAGGTTCCCCATGAGCTAGTCTTACTGAACCTCTCTAAAATCCAAAGGTGTTTACATAACACATTTATCCATGGTATGATGTTTAGAAAAAGGAAACAAAAATGTTACTTACCTGTGCCCATCAGGGTACAGTTTATTTTATTGCAGATTTACACGCTATATACTCTTCTGCCATTTAGTATTGGGTCTGGAATTTTATAGGTTCCTTTTCTTAACGTCTTCTGTTTCACCCTCAGGCATGACAAACTATTTGTGACTTGCGGGCACGAGGACAAAGACCTGATCTTTAACTTTAGTTTTTTTTTCCCCCTATTATATGTCTCTTTGATGCTGTGCTTTTTATAAGTCTTAAAAAATAAAATGTTCTTCTGTTAACCAGGGGGATTGGGAGGATAACACATTAATTTGTAATAGAATAAACTGCTAAACAATGGTTACAAATAAGCAAGATTTGAAATTTGCAGCATCTGAATGTGCATATACAGATCAGATGCTATGAATAGATTGGCGGCGGATTGGATATAAAAGAACAGAAAGTAATTAATGTTTGAGAACTGCTTGTCTGACTCAAGCTTATAAAGCCAAAAGCGTTCCAGGCCTTGGCTGCGAGATAGGAGAAGGACTTCCCTCCAGTTCTGGTCTTGTAAATGTGTGGAATGGTGGCCAGAGAGAGGTCAGCTGATCAGAGGTGTCTCTTGGGTGCGTGGAAGGAGAGGCGGTTGTTCAGGTATGCTGGTCCGATGTTGTGGAGGGACTTGTATGCGTGTGTGAGGAGCTTGAAGGTTGCTCTTCCGATGGGGAGCCAGTGGAGATCGCGGAGGTGTTGGGTGATGTGGTTGTGATGGGGGATGTCTAGGATTAGTCTGGCTGCGGCGTTCTGGACGATCTGGAGTTTTCGAAGTAGTTTCTTGTTGATTCCGGCATAGAGAGCATTGCCATAGTCCAGTTTGCTACTGATGAGGGCGTGCGTGACCGTTTTTCTGTACTCCGATGGGATCCATTTGAACGTTTTTCGGAGTATGTGAAGGGTGTTGAAACAGGCCAAAGATACGGCGTTGATCTGGCGGTTCATCGTAAGCGTGGAGTCTAGTATGATGCTGAGGTGTTTGTGCGTGGTCCGTCAGGGTGTGGGGGTTTCCGAGGGTGGGGGGCCACCATGTGTCGTCCCATGCGGAGGGGGATGAGGACTTTGGTTTTCTCGGAGTTAAGTTTCAGGCAGCTCTTCTTCATCCAGGTGGCAATAGCTTTCGTCCTTTCTTGGAAGTTGTGTCTGCTGATGTTGGGTTCTTTGGTGAGGGAGAGGATGAGTTGGGTGTCGTCGGCGTAGGAGACGATGTTGAGCCTGTGGTTTTTAACGATGGTTACGAGGGGGGCCATGTAGATGTTGAAGAGGGTGGGCATGAGGGAGGATCCCTGGGGCACGCCACATCTAGTCTCTGTTGGTTCAGAGAGGTAGGGAGGGAGTCTGACTCGCTGCGTTCTACCTGTGAGATATGAGCATATCCAGTCAAGGGCCTTTCTGCGGATGCCGGTGTCATGGAGTCTGGTGGCTAGTGTGCGGTGGGAGACAGTGTTGAAGGCAGCCGAGAGGTCCAGGAGGATGAGGGCTGCCGTTTAGCCTTGGTCGTGGAGGGAGCGGATGTTGTGGGTGGCAGCGAGTAGGGCGTTCTCTGTGCTGTGGTTGCTGCGGAATCCGGATCGTGAGATGTCCAGGACGTAGTTAGCTTTGATGAAGGTTGCTAGCTGGGCGTTGACGGCCTTTTTGAAGGCCTTGGCTGCGAATGGAAGCAGGGAGATGGGACTGAAGTTCTTGAGGTCCGTCGGGTCTGTGGAGGGTTTCTTCACAAGGGGGTTGACTTCGGCATGTTTCAAGTCGTCAGGGAATGAGGCGGCTCTGTGGAAGATGTGGGATTGGCAGGGGTCCGAGGGTGCTCCGGAGTAGTTTCTCTTTATGGTCTTTAAGGTGTCTTCTGTTGTGAGTGGGGTCCAAGTGAGAAGGGTCTGTTGGGTGGCGTTGCTGAGGTAGGAGAGCTGCAGCGGTGCGGAGTTCTTGGTTGTCGAAGTCCTCGTAGATCACCTTAATCTTGAGGTGAAAAAAGGTGCAGAGTCTGTTTCAGAGGTTTCGGGAGGGTGGGACGTCTGTTGTTTCGCTGCGGGTTTGGCAAATTCCTTGATGATGGAGAAGAGTTCTTTGGTGTTGTGGGAGTTGGTGAGTATTCGGTCTTGAAGGAATTTTTTCTTTGTGGATTTGAGTTGGTGATGTACTGTGTTGGCTGCTCCGTAGGTGGTGCGTGTTTCTGGGGTTTTGTTGCTCCTCCATGTCTTTTCGAGTCGTCGGCAGGAGCGCTTGGATTTATGGAGTGCAGGGGTGAACCAGCTTGCTTTCTTGATGTCTCGTCCTGTGGCTTTCTTGAGGGTGGCAAGTTTGTTGGCGCAGTTTGTGATCCAGCAGTGGAGGCTGCGTGCCGCCGTGTTACTGTCTGGCATCATCGGTGGTGGGGTGCTGATGAGGGCAGAGGTGAGCTGGTCTTAATGACTTTGTTCCAGCTTCTACGGGGGAGGCGGTGGGTGTGCTTGTGTACGGTAGGTTTTCTGAAGGAGAAGTGGATGCAGTGGTGGTCTGTCCAGAGGACGTAATGTGGCTGTAGGAGATGCTGTTTCCTTCTGCGAAGACGGGGTCGAGTGTGTGCCCTGCTGTATGCGTGGGGGCGGTGACAAGTTGATTCAGTCCTATGTTGGCGGGGTACTCTAGGAGGGCGGTGGTGTTGGGGTCGTCGTGGTTGTCCAGGTGGAAGTTTAGGTCTCTGAGTAGGATGTATTCTGTGGAGGCAATGAGGTCGGCGATGGTGTCGGTGAAAGGAGCGCAGGGGCCGGGTGACCTGTAGATGAGGGTTCCGCAGAGAATCGTTTTAGGGTTGGTCTGGATCTGAAAGTGGAGATGCTCCATGAGGGTCGTGGTGTCGCCCGGGCCAATGGTCGTCATGCGGAGGGTGCTTTTGTGGGCGATGGCGATGCCTCCTCCTGGGCGGGTGGGGCGGTCTTTTCGCAGGATCTTCTATCCGTCGGGAATGGCGGTGGCGATGTCAGGCGCAGAGTTGGCGTTGGTACAGGTTTCTGTGAGGAAGGCTACATCAGGCGCGTGGGTGTTGAGGAAGTCCCAGATTTCTAAGGCGTGCTTGTGTAGGGAGCGCACTTTGAGGAGGATACAATTGAGTGGTTTGTGAACGGTGAGGTCCGGAAGGCTGGGGGCTGCTGCTGGGGTCCGGAGGTGGGTAAAGGTGCAGCGGCAGTGACGACAGGAAATCGGGCCTTGGGTGTTGCTCGGCGTCGAAAGCTGGCATGAGTTTCTGCTTCCAGTGTTGAGGGCGTGGAGAGCGCTGGAGTCGTAGCGCCCTTCACGCCCAGGGTCCCTGGTGCTGGTCACCGTCGGGGACGGGCGCAAACGGGCTTGCCTTTGGAGCGGCCGCCATTAAGTAGGGGTCGGGGAGGGTGGTCAGCTGGGAGGCGGGAAGGACACACTGGAGGGGGGAGGGGCCGCGGGGGCAGCAGCGGCAGGGATTAAATGCAGGGAGCGCTAGAAAGCGAAGAAAGAAAGCGAAAAGAGAGAGCAAAGAGAGAAAAGAGGGCACAGAGAAAAAAGCCAAGAGAGGCGGAACAGCAGAAGAGTAGAGTGCTCTCCCACTGGACCACCAGGGATGAGGTGCAGGCAGGAGCCTGCGGGTGGAGGAGGGCCTCAACACCCTGTAACCGAGCTCAGGGGGCAGCACTTAGTGGTGGAGCTGCACTGGGGGACAGCAATCACACTGACCAGGTCAGTGGTCTAGCTCTTCTTGCCGCGCAGCGGCCGGCATTAAGTAGGGTTTGTGGAAGGTAGGTGTGGTTGGCCTGAAAGGTGTGAATGAAAACGCCATGACAAGTTTGTATGAGGCATGCAATTTATCTAGCTATGCTCAATTTAGAAAAAAGTTTCCCTTTAACAGTTGGCTGTTTCGGGGAACTTTTTTGTGTGGCCTTGATAGTACATGACAGCACTTTTAACATCTGGAGTGTGTAAGGAGCACTCAGCAATGTTTTGTAGGGTAGTAAAGGGTAATTCTATTATCTACTTAATGTGAATTGGGGAGCAAACTTTTGGTAAGAAACATCGGTTAGTAAATAATACTTTGATGTTTTTCTGCACCTTAAAATGCTGTTTAATAATTAACTCTACATAAAGAATTGATAGCCAGAAGAATGCAAGCCCGAGGATGGGGAAGAGTCAAGGCCACTAGCCTCACCAAGGTCAGACACCCAATTAAACTCCAGAGGCTGAGTAGTGCCATTTAAGTCATCACCGACATCACCAAAATACTTGTCTCCAGAGGGGAAAATAGCAGGGGGCTCCTCTGAAAGCAGAGGAAGGTAGCCCGAAAAGAACTGTTGCACCAACGCCACTCCTGACGTCTAAGAGGCAACACCTCGGCGTCGGGGAGAAGAGAAAAAAAGTAGGGGCGATCAGTGCCGTCGGCGCAGGCGGATCCAACACTGGCGTAACAGGTGGGAACCCCGAAGGGTTGTGCACTGGAGCCAATAAGGGTTCAATCACAGATTCAGAGGGCCTTACTGACACCGAGGGAGGTCCAGCCGGCTTGGAATCAGTCAAGGCTTCACCGACCTCCTTGTGGCCAAGAGGCACACCAGAGGTAGGTGGAGAACCAAAAATGGCATGAAGGAAGAGATAGTATTCCCTCATCTGATCCAGAGTCGCCTCTGCCCTGGGAAACACCGGAAGGCGTGGGACCGATTCTCGCTCTGACCCAGAAACTGGAGGAAGAGGAGGTGTGTCAGGGACACCGTGCATACGTGTTAAATTCGGGAAATGCCACGCCACCAACCGCCTATGGCGTGACTTACCTGCCAACAGCGAGGACGAAGAACTTCAGGAGGTGGTCCTCGGAGGGAGAAGAGGACCGCAACGGACGAGGGACCTTCGACCACCGCAGCGGCAACAGTGTTTGAAGCTGAAGACATAAGCCACATCCAGAGTCACGGTGCACGCCCTGACACCACATGCAAATAGAATGAGGGTGTAGGGTCACCATCATCGTCCACACGACCCCAAAAACATCCAGAAAAAAGTACACAGTTTCATCGACAACATCGAGATAGGCCAAAAATAGCCAGAGGGTACCGCCCTCTGGATCCGCGTGGAAGCACAGAAAGGAAGAAACTGACATCAGCATGTCAGGGGAGGACTTATATGGACTGTCAACGTCACATCTGATGGACAACGTTGTTATGGAGTCGTTTGACGCCCTCTACTGACGCGCAGAGGTACTGCTGTATTAAAATTTCCAGATCCAGTCTGGCGCGTGGAGATAATTGACAGGTAAGAAATCTGCGGCTAGATGTCACTCTCAGATAGTTAAATGTCCTTAGTGGACTGCAGCACATTTTGTTCTACCACAATGCAAACATGACCTGAGGCCTGCCACCAGTAACTCTGCTGAGCAGGTTTACACTGCATATTCAACCAGTCTTTAGAGCTCCTTAAATTATAGGCTCTAGAATTGAAGTTGACAGTGAAACTTACAAACAAGGTTACATTATAAGGATGCTTTACATCGGCACAGAAATGTTTGCATTCAGGTCTCCCAGTTAATAAGAGACTTCATCGATTGGATATTTCAATGTGGTATTAAGGACGCTCAAGAGTAAAAGAACCCCCCAAAAAATGTCAATCTCTAGATATTAACAATGCCCAACACAGAAGACACAAGCAAACCAAGGCAAGTTCCACTCTAAGAAATTCTTGGAGGCTTCTAACAATGTCCACTTAGGATCACTATAGAGTTTACTAGCGTTCAAGCACTTGTTATGGGCCCAACTATCTCTATGGCTTTTTGTTGGAGGCAGGTAGAAAATAGAGTGGCAGTTCCAACTATTTGTTCAAAGTTGTGCCCAAAAAGGTTCAGATGCTGCTATTTTAACTTCTACCAGTAATGGAGAGATTTTCTGATGATGGTGCAGGTTGACACCAATAGCCATTGAATGTAACTGAAGTGGGACTGCACTTTCAACCAGCGATAACTCTGCAGCCTTGAGGACTAGATTGATGGTTCAAACAGTTCCAGAATCAATACAACTACCTCTAGACCACATGACTAGAATCCCACAAAATAACTTGTGAAGTCTGTTATCCGGTCTCACTTGGCTGAAGGAAATGCGTGGTAGAGGCACCTTAGGGGATAGATAGGGGACCAGAAAGCTTACCTTCTTGGATTCTTGAAGGCCATAGATCACCTCCCAGACAAGTCACATGGTTACATTAGGCTGGGACAGAAACTTAATTTTTACATGCTTACGTTCTTAAGTTGCCTTCTCTTCTTAACCACGATGACATCTGACACACATTCATTTTGGTGCAAATGCAGGATAATATTCTCTGAACTGAGCCTTGCTTACATTTCCACCTCGTAGGCACCCTATCAGAAACCCTGCACATTTTGTACAAGGGCTAAATTCATCACGCAAAATGTTGCTTGTTTTGAGCGTTCGGCGACAGAGCTATCACAATAGAATAAACAATAGTGGCCTGACTGGGACTTCGGCATGGTAACATAATATGGATGATGTTATTATATATATGTTGGAAAACGAGGCAGTATCTGTGAGGCCTGCACAAATAACATGACTACATTTGTCCTTCACTGGGAACCAAACACCCAATTGTAGCGCCTGACTCTCAGAGGGTAGCGTTGCAGAGCAGTCTGAGGCTTTACTCAAGGGAGGTGGTGTGGGCTAGTAATCGCCATTTGCAGGTGCGCAGAAATAACACTCAATAATTGATTGTCCAGTCTGTACTTTGCTTTATAAAAGTAAGAGTACATTTATTAACCACACACACTTCTCAATACTATGCACCAATTTACAAATATACATAAGCTGCTGGAATTACTTTGTGACATTGCGTAACATCTCCACCCCTCCCAAAAGGGGGTGGGGTCTAGTACCACCACTCCCATGTATGCACATCATCTTGCCCCCTAATGCAGTGTGTTGAGCCTAACCTGGAGCGAGGGCCCTGCGCACTGGCACCATCCCAGTGGCGACCCACCCCATTACCTCAACGCGCATTAAAAATGGGGACACCTGCCTTGGTGACACATAACCCTGACTGAGCATTTCCTACTGACCATAAAGTATGCACCTCTATATCTTAAGGGCTAGCAGTCTGGGTCTTCACCTAAGTGCAGCAGCAAGAATACATGTTTACGCACACCTTAGAATGACAGTACTCATCACCTTTGTTGGACATTAGAATGCATTGCAATTACAGCCCCTAAGGGCATCACAGATGAAATCACAGGATTACGCCTATACAGCCAGACTCCCTAGCAGGAGTGTCTGGCAACATAACCCACTTTGCTTATGACATCACCTTACACAGGTACCTTCACATTACATATGTGACCTTCAGTCCCTCTAAAAAGGAATAACCGTGAGTAAATGCAGTTCTGGTGCAATTACACCTCTTCACCTCCAGGGGATGCCCTTCTCCAGACATCCCCAACTCAGCCCTTCACTCCATGAAGCCCTTTGCAAAACACCCTCAGCTGTAGAACAAAAGTTCAGCCCAGAAGGTGTATTACAGCATGTTGAGCCCTTGAGGGGTTATCCTTATGAACTCCCTAGGAAACTTAGGGAGGGACTTTTCTTCGTGCTAGGGGGGTGACTGCGCTTCTCCAGCAGCTCCCCCAGCACCCTTGCAGCAAGTTGGTGGTAACCCCGTCCTCCTGGGGCCACCACAAGCACCAAAATACAGATTCTCCAATGCCTGGCAAGGCATTATGGGGCGCTTCAGCTCCGCTTTCTGCATATTGTATGAGCGGCTCTCCCGCTGTGCCGGGGAGAGCCGCGCGGACTTGCTGGCGGCTTCGCCGCACCTTTCGGCCTCGGTGGGGGGCCCGGTCCCACCCGGACCCCCAGGTAAGGGATACGGCTCGGGGAGCCCACCCCCGGCCGCTCCTGCCAATTTTCGGGGTCCGGTTCCACCCGGGCCCCTCCTCCATCGTACGGGGTCCCGGTCCCACCCGGGACCCCCGCAGGACCTCCTCGTTGGAGGGCAGCCCGGGGAGCCCACCCCCGGCTGCCCCCGCCGGCTCCCCGCACGGCCAGCACCATCGTGTGCTGCCGCGGGAGCCAGCAAGGCATTTCTGGCCTGCCCGCGCCAGCGGGCAGACGTGCCTGACCTCGGGGGGAGTGCGGCTGCACTCCCCCAGCCTCCGCCTGCTTTTCGGGGCCCGGGGATGGGGTCCCGGGCCCCCAGTCATCTTCGGGGGGGGGGCGCGACGGCACTCCCCTCAATCTTGCGGTCTTCGGGGCCCGGAGATGGGGTCCCGGGCCCCGCCTCATCACGGGGAGCGCGACGGCGCTCCCCGACTGCTCTGCTTCGGTGGGGGCCAGGGTGGGCTCCTGGACCCCCGTGGGGGAATATCTTCACGGGGAGCGCGACGGCGCTCCCCGACTTGACTTCGGGGCACGGGGATGGGGTCCCGGGCCCCCTATGGCCACTCTTCGTGGGGGGGCACGACGGCGCTCCCCCGCCCCCGTCTTCACTTGCTCGGCGGGGGCCAGGGTGGGCTCCTGGCACCCCGTGTGGGGGGACATCTTCACGGGGAGCGCAACGGCTCTCCCCGGCTTTGCTTCGGGGCCCGGGGATGGGGTCCCGGGCCCCTCTTGGGTCACCTTCACGGGGAGCGCGACGGCGCTCCCCGGCTTCCCTTCCTCCCCAGGGGTCAAAGGTCGCTCACCTTCCGGGGGCCATATCTCAGCCCCTGGGAGTCCGATCTGCCCCATTTTCGCGTCCTCTTGCTCCTGGTGGCCAGCCCCAGCCACGGGGAACACTCTCCTTCGCCCTCAGGGTCTCTGAGAGGGGGGGATTCGGCAGGGAGCTGTCTTCACTGGCTCCCTGCGCCAGCCTTTCGCCTGTCTCTCCTCCTTGGCCTCTCTTCTCCCTGCGCAGAGGCCCCTGCTTCTGCGCACTGGTCCTGGGCTCTTCTTCTGGTGCTGGCAGGGCCCTGGGGGACAGTCAGGGGGTTCCTCCTTCCAACTGCCCATTGCACCAGGCTCCAGCACCTTCCGCCTCCGCAGACCACACCCAAGAGAGAGCTTCTCTTCCTGTCCAAGCACTTTTTAAAAGTTGAGTAGGGGGCTGGCAGGAAGTCTCTGTTTGTCCTATCAAACAGCGATACATCACTTCCCTGCCCCTGCTCCCTCCTCCTGGTCCAGCCTCTGGGCTTGTTCAAAATGGCGTCGTCCAGGGTCTCTGGCCACATGGTCTCTGAAACAAGACCCTTTCCCCAGTGCTGCCTTCATCTTGGTTCAGCTTGGTGCCTGGCACCCAGCGACAGCAGCTGATGGATTAGCCTGTAGCTCCACCTATCTCTTCTCCTGGGAGGGAAGATCTTGGCTCTGGGAAGAAGGGTCATTAATCTAACCTGCCAGGGCCAGACCCCAGCCAGGGACTCAGAGAAATATGACATTCCTGGATGACCCAAAAGCAGTACAAATATGACTTTGGACTCTGCAGAATACTTCTTTTCACATCCGCTACCGTGGACTTTAGTGTGTGTCTGGAATCTGTAGGCCTTATGGAAGTTAATCTAACACATGGGCTCCACATTCCCATAGGGGAATAATGAAGTGAAAAACACAGTAAAGCACACTGACTTTCCCTGGCATGTTCCTTCCTAGTGTATAAGGCCTATTCCGTGTCACCACCCAATTCTGCATAAGTCCTGCCACACCATTCATTTTGTAGCTGCTCCTGGACTGCGCACGCTAGGAATCTCCCCTGCGCAGCCCCTACATGTGTGCACACGAATGTACACAGGTGTCTGCATGTAACCAGCCCGGTGCCCCTTACTCCAGCTGCTGCGCAGCGGCCTAGTCAAGCTAGGGGGACACCAGTAAAATCCACATGCAGTCTCTTCCATCATGAGTTCACTGTGGATGAGTCCCAATTTACGAGGCTCTCCCACAGTAAAAGCTCAACAATTAGGTGCTCAAAAAGCGAAAAATCCGGGCGGCCCATAGTGTCAGAACCACCTTCTAACACACGCCGCGCCCAGCTGAATCCTACAGGGAAGAAGTAGCCACTCTACATGGGTACTCTTCCCGTAGTCAGCGATCACTAGTTATAAGGGGTTCTGACCAGACCCCCCTTACTCACCAGTTATCCGCTCAGACCACCTACTCCTCCCATCCATGAAATCTCCACCCGTGACAGGGATCCCAGACTACCCTAAGAACCCTCCGGGCTCTAGGTTAGATACCTCTAGGTCACTCATGGTCTACATGGACTCAGCCTCACTAGGCCCACCTTTGCCCTTGGGCATGCAACGCTATGCCTACCCCTCCTCTGGACAAAGGTACCGTGCCTCAGCACCCTCGCGGTCTTCTGGGACAGGTCTACCTCCCATCCCCGGGGTCCCTAGCTGGTCTCCCTTCCGGAGTTTGTTCCAACCAGTACCCTCTCTCCATTTGGTCCTTGCACCCCAAAGATGCAACCTCTCTGGACCCTCTCCCTCAGCCTGCCGCTGAGGTCATTCTGCTGCCACCACCCTTTCGGGACGACTGGCTTCCCTAAAGAAAGCACAGCCACTCGTGCTTTCCCCACACAGAAAAGCACCCTTTGGCCACTGGCCTGGCTCCCTGAGGGGACCTCAGACCGGCCTCACTACCACACTGGCAGTGCCAGGGAGGAACACTGAGGGTGCCCCGTCAGACATCCTACAGCTTATTCCCCCCCGTTAGTAGCTCCCCACGGAAACTACCCCGGGAACCTAGACCCCTTCTTTGTTCTCCGCTGCGAGAACAGGGCCTATGCACCCTTCCCTCCGAGAGGCGCGCTCTCCTCCCAGAGTACCCTTAGAGAGCCTGTGGGCCCCGAGTTAGCTAGACCCAGGCCCACTTCTCATGGCCCTCCCCGGTCTCCCAGCAGCGCCTTGGGAGACCGCCCAGGGACCTACATGGTCCCTGGATGGCCTGCACCCCCTTATGAAGAGCAGGGTCCCCTCCTTAAGATAGGCCCCACCTGCCCTCAGGGTAGCACGACCACACCAAGCCAGGGACCCTAAAGATCCCGGCTAGGCCTGCACCACCCCTTTGCGAACCACAGGGTCCCGTCACTTAAGATAAGCCCCACCTGTGTTCAGGGTGGTACTACCTTGCAGAAGTCCACCTCCTGCCCCGAGCTAGGGGAACACCCCCATGCTCCTGGTCCTTGGGTTCAAGACCCACAGGACCTACCGGACTGGTCACCGTCCACCCGACCCTGACGCCTCAGGGTCCACCACTAACCCTTCACCTGGAAACTAGGGAGTACATCACCCCCACTCCGATCTCCACTGGGTCAGTTACCTAGCCCACCTAGGTTACCTAGGGGCTACCACTACACACTATCACTCAAGAACTACCCTCCTCTGGGGCCACCCCCTACCAGGGGCCACCCCTGGGTCGCTCACCTCCCCACCAGTTAACCTGGGGGCCTGCCGGACACCCAACTCTACCACATCCTCCTCCCACCGTGGGAAAAGTTCCTGGGGGTCCCCCACCATGGGAACCCCTGGGGCGTTACTACCCGGGGTAAAGAAACCTCCTGCCCCACCCTTCCAGTGGTTTTGGCCTGCGCCAATGCAAGTACTTTCAGCGGGGGAAGAATACCTGGGGCCCCTTCTGTGGAAACCCTCCCTGCCCTTAAAAAGCGCAGGAATCTCCCAGGACCCCCTCTTTCTCCTGTCCCCCACAAAGGTCAATCCACCCCGACACCCCCACCTGTGATGTAGGTATCAGTTGCTGTCCCTATCTCTTGAGGAGACACCCTCCTCATGCAGGTGTAGTGTATGTAGTGTTAGGGTTCAAAGGTGTACAATATGGCTCAGAACATTTGTATGCAATCATTTCCTGGAAAGCACCATCCCGCTAGCACATGATCATCAACATAGCGCGGTCATATCAATACAGTTTACATTTCAACCATAATATCTTCACA
Source organism: Calotriton arnoldi (assembly GCA_963921515.1). NCBI lineage: Eukaryota > Metazoa > Chordata > Amphibia > Caudata > Salamandridae > Calotriton > Calotriton arnoldi. Next base: position 309,157 of record CAWUFW010003242.1, read on the forward strand.
TGACACGTATGTGCGCGGGGCTTTCCTTTCCCATACCTTTAGTTCACCTAACCAAAACTTTGAACCCTTCTCAGAGCCTTGCGCTCTTCCATTTGCTCATTACTGCATAGGTAATGTGTGGCAAAACTGGACTTATCAAATGCTATAAATGCGCACCAGAATGGGATACTATGTATCCCGCCGCTAGACACCAATGTTGGAAAACGAGGCAGTATCTGTGAGGCCTGCACTAATAACATGACTACATTTGTCCTTCACTGGGAACCAAACACCCAATTGTAGCGCCTGACTCTCAGAGGGTAGCGTTGCAGAGCAGTCTGAGGCTTTTCTCAAGGGAGGTGGTGTGGGCTAGTAATCGCCATTTGCAGGTGCGCAGAAATAACACTCAATAATTGATTGTCCAGTCTGTACTTTGCTTTATAAAAGTAAGAGTACATTTATTAACCACACACACTTCTCAATACTATGCACCAATTTACAAATATACAAAAGCTGCAGGAATTACTTTGTGACATTGCGTAACATCTCCACCCCTCCCAAAAGGGGGGTGGGGTCTAGTACCACCACTCCCATGTATGCACATCATCTTGCCCCCTAATGCAGTGTGTTGAGCCTAACCTGGAGCGAGGGCCCTGCGCACTGGCACCATCCCAGTGGCGACCCACCCCATTACCTCAACGCGCATTAAAAATGGGGACACCTGCCTTGGTGACACATAACCCTGACTGAGCATTTCCTACTGACCATAAAGTATGCACCTCTATATCTTAAGGGCTAGCAGTCTGGGTCTTCACCTAAGTGCAGCAGCAAGAATACATGTTTACGCACACCTTAGAATGACAGTACTCATCACCTTTGTTGGACATTAGAATGCATTGCAATTACAGCCCCTAAGGGCATCACAGATGAAATCACAGGATTACGCCTATACAGCCAGACTCCCTAGCAGGAGTGTCTGGCAACATAACCCACTTTGCTTATGACATCACCTTACACAGGTACCTTCACATTACATATGTGACCTTCAGTCCCTCTAAAAAGGAATAACCGTGAGTAAATGCAGTTCTGGTGCAATTACACCTCTTCACCTCCAGGGGATGCCCTTCTCCAGACATCCCCAACTCAGCCCTTCACTCCATGAAGCCCTTCGCAAAACACCCTCAGCTGTAGAACAAAAGTTCAGCCCAGAAGGTGTATTACAGCAAGTTGAGCCCTTGAGGGGTTATCCTTATGAACTCCCTAGGAAACTTAGGGAGGGACTTTTCTTCGTGCTAGGGGGGTGACTGCGCTTCTCCAGCAGCTCCCCCAGCACCCTTGCAGCAAGTTGGTGGTAACCCCGTCCTCCTGGGGCCACCACAAGCACCAAAATACAGATTCTCCAATGCCTGGCAAGGCATTATGGGGCGCTTCAGCTCCGCTTTCTGCATATTGTATGAGCGGCTCTCCCGCTGTGCCGGGGAGAGCCGCGCGGACTTGCTGAGCGGCTTCGCCGCACCTTTCGGCCTCGGTGGGGGCCCGGTCCCACCCGGACCCCCAGGTAAGGGATACGGCTCGGGGAGCCCACCACCCCCGGCCGCTCCTGCCAATTTTCGGGGGCCGGTTCCACCCGGGCCCCTCCTCCATCGTACGGGGTCCCGGTCCCACCCGGGACCCCGCAGGACCTCCTCGTTGGAGGGCAGCCCGGGAGCCCACCCCCGGCTGCCCCCGCCGGCTCCCCGCACGGCCAGCACCATCGTGTGCTGCCGCGGGAGCCGGCAAGGCATTTCTGGCCTGCCCGCTGCAGCGGGCAGACGTGCCGGACCTCGGGGGGAGTGCGGCTGCACTCCCCCAGCCTCCGCCTGCTTTTCGGGGCCCGGGGATGGGGTCCCGGGCCCTCAGACATCTTCGGGGGGGGGCGACGGCGCTCCCCTCAATCTTGCGGTCTTCGGGGCCCGGAGATGGGGTCCCGGGCCCCGCCTCCTCATCACGGGGAGCGCGACGGCGCTCCCCGACTGCTCTGCTTCGGTGGGGGCCAGGGTGGGCTCCTGGACCCCCGTGGGGGAATATCTTCACGGGGAGCGCGACGGCGCTCCCCGACTTGACTTCGGGGCCCGGGGATGGGGTCCCGGGCCCCCTATGGCCACTCTTCGTGGGGGGGCGCGACGGCGCTCCCCCGCCCCCGTCTTCACTTGCTCGGCGGGGGCCAGGGTGGGCTCCTGGCACCCCGTGTGGGGGGACATCTTCACGGGGAGCGCGACGGCGCTCCCCGACTTTGCTTCGGGGCCCGGGGATGGGGTCCCGGGACCCTCTTGGGTCACCTTCACGGGGAGCGCGACGGCGCTCCCCGGCTTCCCTTCCTCCCCAGGGGTCAAAGGTCGCTCACCTTCCGGGGGCCATATCTCAGCCCCTGGGAGTCCGATCTGCCCCATTTTCGCGTCCTCTTGCTCCTGGTGGCCAGCCCCAGCCACGGGGAACACTCTCCTTCGCCCTCAGGGTCTCTGAGAGGGGGGGATTCGGCAGGGAGCTGTCTTCACTGGCTCCCTGCGCCAGCCTTTCGCCTGTCTCTCCTCCTTGGCCTCTCTTCTCCCTGCGCAGAGGCCCCTGCTTCTGCGCACTGGTCCTGGGCTCTTCTTCTGGTGCTGGCAGGGCCCTGGGGGACAGTCAGGGGGTTCCTCCTTCCAACTGCCCATTGCACCAGGCTCCAGCACCTTCCGCCTCCGCAGACCACACCCAAGAGAGAGCTTCTCTTCCTGTCCAAGCACTTTTTAAAAGTTGAGTAGGGGCTGGCAGGAAGTCTCTGTTTGTCCTATCAAACAGCGACACATCACTTCCCTGCCCCTGCTCCCTCCTCCTGGTCCAGCCTCTGGGCTTGTTCAAAATGGCGTCGTCCAGGGTCTCTGGCCACATGGTCTCTGAAACAAGACCCTTTCCCCAGTGCTGCCTTCATCTTGGTTCAGCTTGGTGCCTGGCACCCAGCGACAGCTGCTGATGGATTAGCCTGTAGCTCCACCTATCTCTTCTCCTGGGAGGGAAGATCTTGGCTCTGGGAAGAAGGGTCATTAATCTAACCTGCCAGGGCCAGACCCCAGCCAGGGACTCAGAGAAATATGACATTCCTGGATGACCCAAAAGCAGTACAAATATGACTTTGGACTCTGCAGAATACTTCTTTTCACATCCGCTACCGTGGACTTTAGTGTGTGTCTGGAATCTGTAGGCCTTATGGAAGTTAATCTAACACATGGGCTCCACATTCCCATAGGGGAATAATGAAGTGAAAAACACAGTAAAGCACACTGACTTTCCCTGGCATGTTCCTTCCTAGTGTATAAGGCCTATTCCGTGTCACCACCCAATTCTGCATAAGTCCTGCCACACCATTCATTTTGTAGCTGCTCCTGGACTGCGCACGCTAGGAATCTCCCCTGCGCAGCCCCTACATGTGTGCACACGCATGTACACAGGTGTCTGCATGTAACCAGCCCGGTGCCCCTTACTCCAGCTGCTGCGCAGCGGCCTAGTCAAGCTAGGGGGACACCAGTAAAATCCACATGCAGTCTCTTCCATCATGAGTTCACTGTGGATGAGTCCCAATTTACGAGGCTCTCCCACAGTAAAAGCTCAACAATTAGGTGCTCAAAAAGCGAAAAATCCGGGCGGCCCATAGTGTCAGAACCACCTTCTAACAATATACAACATCGAGGCTTTGTTTACACACAGGAGAATTTTGTTGGCACTGAGAGGTCAACCCATGCTGGAATTCCAGCCCAGCTGACTCCTGTTTACCTCATGTGAGGGATGCTGTCCAGCTCTCCAGCAAGACGTGCAGCTTGATGACACTTACCCACAGGTAATGGGGAGTTAGATCACCCTATGGGGATTTGGCAGATTCACTTACCCTAGACATGATAGGTTAGGAAGTACTAGGTAGGAGTACAATATGTTACACCACTCGTATGTAGGCATATATTCTCTGTAATAAGTAAAATGGTTGAACTGTTTATCTTTTTCACTATTCTCGTAATGCTAACCACATTATTCTGTTTCCTTCTATTAAATATTGAAACGCTTCACTTTGTGTTTCTTGTGTATCGCTTTGGGTATGCATAAGTAACTAAGCGAAACGGTTCTACATCGGTTACCACAATTTCCTTGGGGAGGCATGGTTGTCATGTTCTGAGGTTGCATATCCATTTGTTACCTTGTAAGGTTAGAGGCAAAGATGGTACACTGTGAGTTTGCAGGACTTCGGACAACATATCCGGATGGTGCACGTGGAATCAGTCTCGCACAGTTCTGATGGTTATATTGTCCAACAAATGCACTGTTTTACTTGGGAAAGTATAAGCCGTATGACAGACCCACAAGTCTCTCTTTCTTTTCCTGCAAAACTAGTCTGGGGTGACCTCATTGTTTTGGGCAGTCTTTGTTCCTTGAGATATCCACACAATAGTCCTTGGTCTGTTTTCCTTGGAATTCCTTGACTCCAGCTGGGAGTTCCAGTCCAGCTCTTTGTGGAACTCTTCTTTTTCTGGTAAAGTAACAAGGCCACTCTGCAGGTGTTTACCAGACATATGCTTAGTGGTCTAATGGCTAGAGCGGTCGACCTCTAAGCTGGGGAACAGGTTAAATCTTTTTTTTAAAAGGACAACCCAGCAGAGGTTGCACTCCTGTTCTAAAGGACTCTGTCTAAAAGATGGGAGTATAAGCATCATCTGTGTCAGTTCAATGAAGATTAACCCCGTACCCACTGAGAGGTCTCATACTCATTATCCTCTGGTAACGAAGAGGGAATGCAAGAGCCAATTAGAGTCTGTACATTTCAGTGTCCCGAGGCTCTTTTAATTATAGAGAAGCTTTTATTCCAGCTATTTTTTGCCACTGTCACAGGCTATTTGCCCAGTAACAACATAGAGACCAGTTTGGGCTGACTATGGAGTGATACATATTCGCCTCTGTGTGGAGGATTCACTGTTAAACGAGAGGACCACAATACAGGAAAAGTGGAGGAATTGATTACACAGGCATGGTGCAGTTGTTCTCCAACAAAGGCAATGGATTGGCAAAATCTCCCACCCGCCAGGTGCATGTGTTTTTATGAGGAAAACAGCAGTGTTTGCACATGCAAGCTGGGATGTCTGAAAATGGTATCACCAGCCCAGCACAAAAGAAACCACAATCCTCTGCAGCACATGCACGTGGTCCAAAAGGCACAAGCACTGACCTGTTCTTCTGCAACTCACACACATACACACACACACACACCCTTACACACATACATTGCACTTCCAACCCCAGAGGGCATCATGTCTCAGACATAATGATAACCAACAACCCCAGTTGTGGGTACTGAACACTGTCCTGAAAAGGCCATTCTCCCACAGAACAAAGCAGCCAATGCTGCCCTCTCTACCACAGATCCTTGGTTGAAAAGCAGTAGCCATTGTCAATAAAAAAATCTGATCTCCATTGGTGTCCCAGTCTAATTGGAGTCCAGGTCTGATGACAAGAAAACATTATATAAAGCGAGCACCTCCAGTAGGTTTGTATGATTTTGGAGCTCCACTGTGGAAAAATATTCAGGACGATCTAGATTGAAGCAATAGCTGAGCAATACTGGTTGTACAAAGCCATGTAGAGTACTTACGTCCACATCACCTTGCATGCCTACTGATTTCTCCTTAACATATATGCCACATCGTTCTCCAGCAACGCACAGTGATTGTTCTACATTTAAAAACTTGGGCTGATCCTTGGGCATTAGGTTTACCCAAAGAACCATTGCTGTGACTGCTGATTTGAGAGTGAGGAGTAGACACACATGTAGCTCTGCAACAAGAACCAGCACTGTACATCATACCCAACTTTGTATAAACCTCAAGCAATTTCAATGTGCAGGATGCATCCTTGAGGTTAAATGTCGCTATTAAGTCTCCTCCTTTCAGTAATGGCATAACAGAACGCCATGTTTTCATATAGAAATTGGTCCAAAAGCATATTCTTTAAGTGTTCAGAGTTGGAATGTGTGTCTCAGAATTGTATCATTTGTTGGATTAAGGAAACATACAGAATACACTAATTTCGCTCTCTTTTAACAGGACCTCTACCTTGGTTTCCTTCTCAGTGTCAAAGCCACTTCATCCAACAGATGCAGCAAATAGTCACAACTGGTGACTAGTCCGTAAGTGGTGTGGTGATGGGGTAATTGCTTGAACTTTAAACAGTAGCCTTCTTTGATGGTGGCTAGCACATATTTGTCAGAGGTGATTTCTTCCCATGTGATAGGGAAAAAAAATCAATGCTACCCAACAAGTGACTCGTGAGTGAAAGTGACGGGTGGTAGAAGTTGTTATGGGTAGAAGAGTCACTGTTTGGAGCTGGAGGATCCCTGACCTTCACATCCCCTTGCTAGGGATCTTGTATTGCCTTGAAAGATGCCCTCCTTTTTTCCTCATCCTTCTACTTTAAGGGTGGACTGCTGTAGTGAGTCGAAGTAACTTTTGAATTGTGGCTATTTTCATTTTGATGTTAATTCTCATCTTGATGCCTTCTGCCACAAAGGTCCCCCCACCCCCACCCCTCCTTGCGGCCAGTTCTCTTTTTGGGTAGGTCCTTTTTGAGACTTTTTCAGACCGATCCTACTTTACAGAGCCAACCAGCTATGTCAATGCCATTGTCTTTTGAATCAGTGTGAATCGAGACAACTTCTTAAAGCCAATCTTCAGGCCTTGGTACTTGTGCAATTTGAGGTTGATGGCACTGAATTATGAGGCAGCCTCAAGCTCAACAGTGGTTTAGCTATGTTGTGAGACAATAGCAGGATAGAGCTTTAGTGCGTCTTCCTCATTATAGTCCACCAAAGACTGTGCCTCCGACAGGCTGATGTAGGAGGTCTGCTCTAGCCTTTTTCATTCTGCATCTTCCCTTTCTTAATTGTGTAGTCTGCAAAAACTTTTGTGGCGGACAAAGAGTAACCACGATCTATGAACAAAGGCAAGTTGCAGTTTTCATGCAGGCTTTCCCACAGAAAGTAGGCCTCAACCACCATCCGCCCATGAGCCATTTTTATGGCCTGAGTCAGTGCACTGCTGGATAGAAGGAACTGGTCCCAACAGTATCCTACAACTTTCAGTCTGAATTTTAAAATCTGTTTGAGCCTTTTCAGAGCAGAAAATTACAATTGTATGCAATTTAATCACAGGCAACACTTTTAGAACCAATGGCAAAAAAAAAAATCATCTACGGCAAAGTTTGTGTTGTGGTGCATTGAGGGTTTCATGGTGATGTTTAATGAATCATTTGGGCCAGACCAGAAGCTGTAACAATAAAATGAGAATAAAGTTATAATTAGGGTTTTCAGTTAAAACCGATTATAACCGCAAAAAACACCACAAAAGTTAATATTTGTTTTTTTCGGTAGAAACTGGAAAACACTAGACTTTGCTGCATTTTACTTCTTTCATGGCCCCTCTGGTGTCAAAGCAGTTTAAGTGTACCCTCTATCAACAAACACTTTTCTGTGATCTATGCTGCTGCAATGACTTACTCTGCCCATGGTATGACACTTAATATATTCTTTAACCAGCTGCAAGGTCCCCGCCCATCCTGGACCACCTAGATGTCGGGACAATGCAAATCATGTGAAACCACAATAGATATGCTGTAAAACTGCATGTACAGAAATATAATCGTTTATCAAATGTGAATAGGGCTCAGAAACAGTCCAATTTAAAAACCAACAAAATATTTTATATGTTTTCATTTCACACAAAAATATTCTTGTTGCTGTGATTATATGGGAATAGCCAAGCATGTTTCTGGCTTCTCACGTGCGATCAACAGAAATGTTCTTCTACATCATCCCTATGCATGGTTTAAGCACACGGATGAACTAAAACAGGCAATTCTTGTCTCCAATTTCAGAGAAACAATTTTACATTCTTTGATGCATAATATTTTGACAATAATAATTAAAATTGTAACTCTGTGAACCTAACTTACCTTGGTCTCTTGGCTGTTTTTATTTTCAATACCGTAAATCTCCTGCAGAAGATAACTAACACGATCCACCTACAAGAATGAGCAAGTTCATGAGATTCTGGCAGGTACAGTAGTAACATAAGACAGTCTTATGATTTGTGACTAATAGGGAATTGGTAAAGTTACAAAGAGAAATTGAAAGGGGAGGGAAAAGAGTCACTGATTTTCTATTTTGTATAGCACACACTGCAAACTGTATAACCACTCTGAGTCAGTGAAATTGGAACAGTTGTGAAAGGTAGGACATTAAGCACACAGGAAACAGAAACTCTCCAGTGGAGGAGAGGTTTTATTTTGCTGCCTACTAGTCAGCCTGCTAATTCACAGCCTCGTGCTTATGTCATTCAAGCACTGGTTTAGGGGCATTTCATAGGGAGATGTAGTGGTATTTCATTTGGTTACCAGGGCTCATACTTTGTGGTGATGAGGCAGCATTTCCTTTAGTGATATTGTGAGCTTCACCTGGTGACGCGATGGTATTTGCCACGTTGATTTAACATATCTAATTGGAGTAATCAATGTGCTGCTGTAGGAGTTTTTCATATGATTATTTAGGGGATATCGTAGGGTCTCAAATGCCGTTATGACTGGTAATATGGGGTATTCAATGTCATTGGGTATAGCATCAATCTGGTAAAATGGAGAATGCCATGTGACATGGGACAGTCCACATGGTCATATGGGGAAGTCCATCAGGGCATATCATCTGACAACTAGTGTGAGTCCAGGTGGCAATTTAGAGCCTTTTTTAAATAAAGCAAAAATTCAGTGATAGGGCAAATTAAAAGCATCAAGCTACTTATCATACATCTCAAAAAAACACTTTGCTTCTATTACAAATCAGTTGCGTCCATTACGGTGAGATATGCATCATATACAAACAAGCATTGGCAAAGCCAACAGCTTCTTGTCTAAGCGAGATCGATTGGCATTATCAATGTTTGTAATCCATATTCCACAGCAGTGCAGCAGTTTTACAGAGTGGCTGAAATTAAAAATAAAAGTGAGATGACGCAGATAACACTTTCCTTATCAGAGGGTTTTTTTTTCCTTTCAGCTACGCTGCTGTACAGCACAGCTTAAACAAATATTGACAAAGCCAAATAATAGATCTATTTGGCTTTGGCAATTTTTTTTGCCATGTTATCCAGCACTGCGGCTGCTGTTCATCAAAAATGAGAAAAGTGGTGTGTAATGTACGTAGTGGTGGAATAGCAGGGAAAACATTAGAAATGATGTGCACTGGAAGAGCTCTCTGTGGGCCTTAGTGCTGGATTAGCACAGAAGGATGCACATCAGAAATGAGGTGCATCAACAGAGATGTGTGTGTAGGACTTTGTGTTTCCAATGTATCTCATTCGGATGTGCGCCATTCTGCTATTTCAAAAGCACACGTCTTGGTGCAAGTAGGAATGAGGGGCATTTGAACAGCTGTTTAAGGGTCTTGGTGGTGAAATAGCTGGGAATACTGCACGTCAGAAATGAGGTGCATCAGACGAGCTCTATGTTAATCTTGGTTTTAAATAGCAGAGAGTGATGCATAGCAGAGAGTAATGCATATCAGAACGTTGTGCATAGGAGAGCTGTGCGTGAATCTCAATGCCAGAACAGCAGCAGGTAAGGCACATTTGAATCGAGGTCCTGTATTAGAGCACTTTGTGGGTTTCAGTGCTAGAATGCCAGTGGATGTTGTACTCCAGATATTAGTGCTTCGAGGGAGCTACGGTGCGGCTCAGTGTGACAACAGCTGGAGTTTTGCACGTCAGCAATGCGATGCATCAGCAGAGTTGTATGAGAGTCTCAACATTGGAATAGAAGATGAGCTGAACATCAAACAAGAGGTACATCGGCAAAGCTGTGTAAGAGTCTCAGCACAGGAACAGAAGACGAACGGCACATCACACATGAGGTGCATCAGCAGAGCTGTGCGAGAGTCTCAGCGTTGGAAAAGAAGATGAGCAGCACATCACACATGAGAGGCTTTGGCAGAGCTATGTGAGAGTCTCAGCCCTTAACAGAAGATGAGTGGCACATCACACATGAGGAGCATCAGTGAAGCGGTGTGAGTTTCAGCTCTGGAACAGATGATTTTCTGCACATCACACATCGGCAGAGCTGCCAGAGAGTCTCAGCACTAGAACAGAAGATGGGCTGGACATCACACATGTGGTGCATCAGCGAAGCTGTGTGAGTCTCAGCGCTGGAACAGAAGATGAGCAGAGCATCACACTTGAGGTGCATCAACAGAGCTGTATGGGAATCTCAGCGCTGGAACAGAAGATGAGCTGCACATCGCACATGAGGTGCATCTCCGGAGCTGTGTGAGAGTTTCAGCACTGGAACTATGGTCTAGTGCGCCCCATAGTAAAGTTTGAATTATTGGATTATGGCGTGGTGCGGACTACGGTTCCAACCGGAATTCTGATTGTTCAGGCACTAGTAAACAATTATGTTCTTTGCCTAAAGGCATTAGACTGGGTTCTGCCCCACAATGCTGGGGGTAGGCGTGGTGATTACGGCTCCACTTCCTCTGCAGAGGATAGATGACAAGAGAAAAAAATATGTGAATATCAAAGTGAGAGAGAGGAACGTGAAAGCTAGTTCACTTCCCCTAAAGATATATGAGTAATCAACAAGAACTAGCCTATGAATGAAAGCGGTATGTGTGTTTCTCAAGTAGAGGAAACGTCTGTTTCTTATGAAAGCCCTCACCCACCAACCTAGTTGGTGGCATGCTTCATCATCGGGCCCCACCCGGTGGCACCGAGTGTGCCCCGGGTGTGCTACGACGCCTGTTTACAGCGGAGCGGGTATTGATAAGTGAGTGTGCAGTGATAGTGTGTGCGTGTAAGTTAAAAAACTGTCCTTGGGTCCCACTACCCTGAGGGGTTATTTTATTGATGGGCCCTTGGCAGTGTTAAAAACAAAGCGGCGGATGTACGTGGCGAGTACTATGGTCTCCCTCATCCACTATGGTCAACATGTTTCAGCCAGGCCGCATATTGATCTGGCTTTCTTCAGGACCTTAAATGTGAAAAAGTGAAAGTGATTAAGACGTGGTCAATAGTGTTTGTGTGACCAGGTATGTGACGCACTCACTAAGGTGCGCGATGGGTAAGAGGAAGATTTCCTCTGGTGGTTTATACCTGTAAAGGAAAGAAAAACACAGATACAACACAGACAAACACACATATAAAAAGTTAGCTTTCAGTAAATGCACATGTAAATCTCGTGATTCTGTACCGCGGTGATCGTGCTGTAACCGGGTAAATGCGGCGGTGACATACGGTTTGTGACAGTACTATGGTGTACAGTTCAATATTTGTCAATAGAATGCGCTATTGTGTCAGCAAGTTCAATAGCGGAAAACTAGCATGCATTGTGTGTAAAGAAACGGCTAATTAGCTGAGTAAAAATCTTACTCTGATGTTGTCAGAGCTAAGCCTCATGAGTTTCCGGCAAAGGGGTCCGGCTTGTAGTCACACTCTGGTTCGTGAGTAAAAACACCGTAGTTAGGTGGTTGCCCCGCCGTATAGAGGCTTTGGATCCCTTTAAAACCCCACTTACTTCGTCAAAGCTCGGGACCCGCATTGAGACCTACTTGGCTGGCGTGGAAACTCCGTCGGTATCGGCGTCCATTCGGGACGTGTTTAAATACCGAACGTGCATCACAGGTGGGAGCACTCTCCTTGATGACGCGAGTAGCGTCTGCGGGGGAGTAGAGACTAAAAACAGACATCGCTACGTTTGTGGCGGTTATGCGTGTAACTGTGAGCAAGTCCCTTATTAGAAAACAGACTGCCACATGTGATTTTAGACCGCAGGCGGTCCAAAGTAAAAATTTACAAAGTGTATTGCAAATAGTAAACATAGTGAGTAGTTAAATCCCACTAGGGGAGATTTAAACAAAAATATTCCACAGACTAACTATTTAGTGTTGGGATTGAGACAGAGAAAGCGCTAAATATTGTGACTGTGCCTGGGGTTGTATAAAGGCACTCATTATTTACGAAAGTTAATTAGGTGACCGGAGATGCTCTTAGGTGGGTGATAAAACCGGTCTGGTTATGTAAGTACTTGGAATTTTAAGGGGTTGCCCAGCAACTCACAGGTGCTAAGTGCATTGTTGGTCGTATGGGGAAAGCAAGGTTTAGGCTGGTTGTGCCAGAGATTTATCCCCTTATGTCGTTCGTGAGTCAGAGACGAGAGCTAGAGTTCAGGTGTTTAGGCTGTGCCAGGGGATATTATCGTTTAGCCCATGTTGGTGGGTTGAAAGGCGGTATATCCAACGCTGTTCTCTAGTTAGTAGGAATTTGTCGTTGTTGTTGTTGCTACACTCAATGTGTTCTATCACGGACCATGACAGGTCATTAGGTGGGTGTCCATTTTGTAAGTAATGATCTGTCAGTTTGCGAATATTCTTTTTGTCACCGAATGGTGCTACGGTGTTCCACGATTCTGGTCCGGACTTTGCGTGTCGTCATCCCTACGTAGCGGAGTTTGCAGGGGCACTCAATTAGGTAGACCACACTGGCTGAGTTACAGTTGGTGTGTTTGAGTTGACGCCATATCTTGCCGGGTTCTAGGTCTAGTGTTTTGGTAGGGCGTGTTAAGTGGCACACACTGCAATCACCGCACGGGTAATCTCCGACCACGTAGGCTCCAGGCATTGGTGATAGTGTTGGTGGTGATACTCTTAAGTGTCTTAGGTCGGGTTGACACCAGTCGATCTTTAAGGCTGCTGGCTTTTTTGTACGCAAACACGAACGACATAAGGGGATAAATCTCTGGCAACAACCAGCCTAAACCTTGCTTTCCCCATACGACCAACAATGCACTTAGCACCTGTGAGTTGCTCGGCAACCGCTTAAAATTCCAAGTACTTACATAACCAGATCGGTTTTATCACCCATCTAAGAGCATCTCCGGTCACCTAATTAACTTTCGTAAATAACGAGTGCCTTTATACAACCCCAGGCACAGTCACAATATTTAGCGCTTTCTCTGTCTCAATCCCAACACTAAATAGTTAGTCTGTGGAATATTTTTGTTTAAATCTCCCCTAGTGGGATTTAACTACTCACTATGTTTACTATTTGCAATACACTTTGTAAATTTTTACTTTGGACCGCCCGCGGTCTAAAATCACATGTGGCAGTCTGTTTTCTAATAAGGGACTTGCTCACAGTTACACGCATAACCGCCACAAACGTAGCGATGTCTGTTTTTAGTCTCTACTCCCCCGCAGACGCTACTCGCGTCATCAAGGAGAGTGCTTCCACCTGTGATGCACGTTGGGTATTTAAACACGTCCCGAATGGACGCCGATACCGACGGAGTTTCCACGCCAGCCAAGTAGGTCTCAATGCGTGTCCTGAGCTTTGACGAAGTAAGTGGGGTTTTTAAAGGGATCCAAAGCCTCTATACGGCGGGGCAACCACCTAACTACGGTGTTTTTTACTCACGAACCAGAGTGTGACTACAAGCCGGACCCCTTTGCCAGAAACTCATGAGGCTTAGCTCTGACAACATCAGAGTAAGATTTTTACTCGGCTAATTAGCCGTTTCTTTACACACAATGCATGCTAGTTTTCCGCTATTGAACTTGCTGACACAATAGCACATTCTATTGACAAATATTGAACTGTACACCATAGTACTGTCACAAACCGTATGTCACCGCCACATTTACCTGGTTACAGCACGATCACCGCGGTACAGAATCACGAGATTTACATGTGCATTTACTGAAAGCTAACTTTTTATATGTGTGTTTGTCTGTGTTGTATCTGTGTTTTTCTTTCCTTTACAGGTATAAACCACCAGAGGAAATCTTCCTCTTACCCATCGCGCACCTTAGTGAGTGCGTCACATACCTGGTCACACAAACACTATTGACCACGTCTTAATCACTTTCACTTTTTCACATTTAAGGTCCTGAAGAAAGCCAGATCAATATGCGGCCTGGCTGAAACATGTTGACCATAGTGGATGAGGGAGACCATAGTACTCTCCACGTACATCCGCCGCTTTGTTTTTAACACTGCCAACGGCCCATCAATAAAATAACCCCTCAGGGTAGTGGGGCCCAAGGACAGTTTTTTAACTTACACGCACACACTATCACTGCACACTCACTTATCAATACCCGCTCCGCTGTAAACAGGCGTCGTAGCACACCCGGGGCACACTCTGTGCCACCGGGTGGGGCCCGATGATGAAGCATGCCACCAACTAGGTTGGTGGGTGAGGGCTTTCATAAGAAACAGACGTTTCCTCTACTTGAGAAACACACATACCGCTTTCATTCATAGGCTAGTTCTTGTTGATTACTCAAGAGAAAAAAAAACCCATTGATTAAGACAATAGATCTTGCATAGGCGAGACATATTAGTTTGCCAGTGCTTTTAGGTCGAAGCCTACCAGACAGCACAGCTGTCTGGGTTGCTTACGACTTCTTGTGGGCATTCTGAAAGTTTCCCTGGGAATGTATTGCACCCATTGCTTACTATTGGCTTTGTGGTCTGTAACTCACAGTTGCATGCTTTCTATTTGCTGGCTTTATTTGCTTTAGTCTGTCCAGCTTGAGTTCATTCCTGTCGTGAGCATTGCTTGTTTACTCTATCCTTCCAAGTACACTCTTTCTGTAAACAGGCCTTTTAATCCTGTTCTTATCTTATCACATTTGCTGTGCATTCAAAGACAAAAGACAGAGGTCAAATGTTGGGTTCTGCCTTTGAAGGAGCTTGGTGCTTACTTGTCTTTCTTTGACTTCAAAGTGAGAGAATGTATGTGACAATCCTGCTGAGTACCCATGTGAGAGAAGAGGGTGTCGGATTTTTTTCTAGCACACAACAAGAATGAACTGGCAAATGTCAGACTATATCAGAATTAAGAAAATACAAATAAAGCACTTTTTTTTTGTAATTCCGAAGTGTGGGGGAAACAAATATTTGAACAGAATCAAAACACATCAATACACTAGATGATGACATTTCCACACATTATCATTTGTGTGCAGTAAAACTGTATGTCGGTGCAAATATAATGGTTATATCAATTGAAAATGTGTTGTCTGTAATGGCAGTGCGCGACCACACCATGCATCCTATACACTACGCCACTCCACTTTACACAACTCAACTCTATGTCCTTCCACTCTACTCAACGGCGCTCTATTCTATGACACCCCATTCCACGACATGCCACTCCCTGTATCCCCCACTGACATTGGAACCATATCTGGAAGGTGGCTCGCCAGTGGTGGAAACATTGTAGGTACTAGAATTTATTTATTTTTATAAATTAAAGACAATAAACAGTGGAAACATAGCAATCATTTTTACAACAATAAATAATGTTGTAACCCACATGAAAATCATTTTAAGTATGAGTGAAGTAAGGTCTATTCCTTTGCTTTTATATTTCATTGCTGTGTCACAAAGAAAAGGCAAACACAAGAATGGCTATTTGTCCTTCCCCGTGGCTCTTTAAAGGCTGGTATTTTGCAAAAGAAATTGCTTAAAAAGTAATATATTTAATTAAACAATCAATATAAAGGCTACAACTTAATTATTATGTGGGGGAATTACAAAAGATCTTCAGTAGGGTGAGGTGAATAATAGCACTTTAGCTTTAAAATAAAACCTGTTTGTATGTTTGTAATGGTATGCAAGAACAAATCACACTCAAACTTAGAAAGTACCTCCTACCCAACTTAATCTGCCCGATCCTACGTATGATCAAAATCCAAGGTATCTGGGACACACAAATAAAAATAAACTACTTGTGCATTTTTATAAAATATTTAAGAATAAATGATTGGTTCTTTCCCACACCGATTGTAGGAATAAACAGGTTACATGCTCTGCATTCTAAACCATTACCCATTGCAGCCTCTTGTGGAACACCCACATCTTTTGATTATTAAGAAAAAGCACAAACTTAAGGTTATCTTCAAAGTTGTATGTGTGTGGTTCTCTTTATTTAGAGTAATCTTATTATGGGTTTGCTCATATTTTAAAACTATTAATTGGACAATTTACAAAAAGTACCATATTTATAGTCCTGCTGTAGCACTGCATTTACAAACCTTCAGCACTGAATGATCCCTATACATTTTGTTTTTGCAACACCTTAAAGTGGTACCACAAAGGCAGTGGAAATTACACTGTTTCTCCTATTTTCAAAAGTTTTCAAAGCAATAAGCGCACTAGAGTTGTGTGCAAGCTTTCTTTTGCTGGTTATTTGTGTTGCTTCCCTGAAGAGGTGGTTTGTGTACACAGAGTACCAAACCCTCTACTAATCACATTTAAAAACCTTTGTCATAACTGCACATTATGATCTAAAATTAATGAAGGCAAGCATTACTAAGAGCTCTTTAACCCAAGGATCCAAATTTGAGGATGGTCTGGTCACTTGGACAAAGTTAGATTTTATTCTGAAGAACTGGTGTAATCATAGGGTTGTATGTAATTCTGGCCTGGCCAGATAGGTCATGTATATTAAAACTGAGCAGAAACTGTGTCCCTTTAATTGTCATTTGCATTGTAACTAAAGCATTTTTTCCATTAATGACATTGACAATTATAGTTTTTATTTTAATTGTATGCACAGTGCTTCCCAACCTCCTCATAAACACTCTAGCCATGCTCTCCATACTCCCTTGCTTCAGGCACCTCTTCAGTTCTTTTAAGCCCATGATGGGAGAGAGAGGATATTTTGGAGACAGTGGGGCAGAAGATTATCAGCCCCCAATCTATTTTTGTATCCATCTTTACGGGCCTCCATCTTCAGTTTCTTCTGACCCGACAGACTTCACACGGGCACACACTTGCTCCTCCTACCTTTCTTTAATGTGGTGGTCATTTCTGAAAGTTTGCTATCCACATTATTTATTTTATAGGACAGCTTTTTTTTACATGCATTTTTGTTAGAATATGTGTAGGAAAATACCTCGTTTTGTATGGTCAGCCCCATTTTTTCTTGACCAGTGCTGCTGTTTTTTGACAGATGCTGCAGGCTTTTTGACTGCACACTGGTACACAGCCAACCAGGCTAAGTTAAAGATGCCAGTACATGAGCTCTGCCCTCTAAAGCATTTTAAAATTGGCTACACTCCTGACTGGCATATTTAACTTATCTATAAGTCCCTAGTATATGGTACAAAAGTGTACGCAGGCCTTTAAGTTAAATGTCACTATTGGACTGCAACACATATTGGGCCACCACTAAAGCAACAATGCAAAGTAAGTCTTCAGGCCGGCTCCTGTCAATTCGATCTGATAAAATAGACCTTTTGTCAGGCCTAAACCTTCTTTTTTAATACTTACAAGTCACCCGTAAGATAGGCCCTAAATGCCCATAGGGCAGGGTGCATGGCATTTAAAAAGTAGGAATGTGAATGGTATGTTTTTCACGTACTTGCAGTGAAAAACCTCCAAAGGCATTATTTCGGTGAGGCGAGGCTGGCTCTCCCATAGGAGGGCACTGGGTTACATTATAACACCTTAAAATGCTTACCTTCAGGTTGGGAGTAGCTAGGAAAATAAATCAAGGACTCGTTTCAATAATAATTTAAAATACAACTTAATGGTCAAGTTGGATTTTATATTACTAGTTTGAAAATGACACTTCTGGAAAGTCGTCATTTTCCTGCCTCTACCAAATGTTCCTTTGTGCCATTGTTCAATGTCACACTAGAGCTGAATAGCACACTGATTAGGTGTGAAGTGGCTCCCAGAGCTGAGACCAAAGGGAGAGGGGTTGACTTTTTCATAACAGGATGGCCATTTGGGCTTGTGCGCCTTCTGAATGAGTTTACCTTCAAAATGCATTGTCACAAAAAAGATCATATTTCAGTTGCCAGATCTGAATATCCACCAATAGGTAACAAAGGGTCTTGAGGAAAGTGTCTTACTGTTGGCTGATGTAAAATATTGCATTTCTATTGACTTGGAAATGAAAGTCTTTTACTTTAAATAACTGTTTGTGCCAGAAAGCCAATTTCTTTCAGGATAAGAGACTGCACAGCACTAGGACAAGTAATGTTTGCTCTAATCATACTCTTAAAATTATGTTGCTTAGGCCAGTTGTGGAATGGTGCATAGAACTCTACTTCCTGTGTGTAGGGACTCTGTCGATCAGCAGACTAGAGGACTGTGGAAGCATCTTGGGATGAGAATGTTTTAATATTGTTTATCTTTATTCTAGTGGAATGGAAGGTGCAATTGGATACGTCTTATATGCATCAAAATATGCAAGGTACTCCTAGATCATGTTTATGAGTGTGAAGCTCTGAAATATTCTTGAGGCTCCACTAGGATTCCTCTGTCATTCAAGGTAATGCCTTGTTTCCTAACAAAGGCTGCATGATGAACAAGGTACTTAGCACCTGTAACGCTCTTTCCGACAGATATTCTAACTGCAGATTCCTCATCTTAGAATTTCCCCCAGGTGCCAGACTGGATCCCGTGAATTTTGGAGCAGTTCTCTTGCACTAAGAGGTGGCAGTACGGAGCTCCATGCTGACTCCACACTGCCCCGAAAGTGATGGAGCAGAGCCACCAATAAGCGCCACCCCCGAATGCTTACATCAGTTTCTTGTCTTGTTGCCCTCTGACACATACCTTGGACAATTGTTGGAAACTTGGAAAGTGTACAACTTGGAACGTTTTTCCATTTCAAAAGACAACACTCCACAGAACGGGAAGGCAGGAGGAATTGGTGGTTTGATGGAGTACCCACCAAAAAAACGTTAACAAAGGTAAGTAACTTGTTCTTCTGATGCGTGTTTTTAACCACAGAATCGTCACCTTAGAATAGATACCAAAGCAGGACCTCTCCAAAGTGAACGGTCAGTAGAGTGATCTCAGACCAGAAAGCCTTGCAAAACCAAGCAGGCAAAGTGTCTATCCTGCCAGACCTGGCTATCAAGGCAGTTGCTTCATGAATGTATGCACTGATGCCCACGTTGCTGTCTGGCAAGAACAGGCACCCCAAGCATCAATGTGGTGGTAGCAGCCTTGGCCCTGGTGGAATGGGTCCTGGGACCATCCAAGGGCTGCTTCTTCCCCAGTGTGTGTTATCTAAATGCAAAGGGCTGTCCACCTCGAACAGGGTCCACTTCTGCACAGCCTCCCCTTTCTTTGCTCCTGAAAAACCCACAGAAAGCTGGTCACCCACTCAATGGTCCTTGGTACGATCAGTGTAAAACTTAGAGCCCCTTTGAGGTTCAACTTATGGAGCTTTTCCTCCTCCTTCAAGTGATGAGTGGGAGCAAAGTACTCTTGTATATGATTGAATGCCCAACAGGGAAAGGAGTCACAACTTTCAGGAAGAAGGCTACCCAATTCCGTTGCGCAAATTTGTGCAGGAACAAGGTGTTGTAGGGCCGTTGCACTGAAAGTGCCTGCAGTTCACTCACACAACGAGCTGACTTGATCGCAATGAGGAACACAGTCTTCAAGGTCAAGAAACGCAGCCAACTGATATGCATAGGCTCGAAAGGCATTCAGATTAGAAATTCAAGACCATGGTATCATCCCAGATTGGCATAACAAACTGCTAGGGAGAAAAAATGTTTGGCAAATCTTTTATAAACCTCATCACAACATGTGATTTAAACAAAGGCAGTTGGTCAGGCAAATGGAAAAAGGACTAACACCATGCCCACTGCAAGGCCTTGCTGGACTAAACACAAAACAAATCAGGGGTGTGGAATTCCTATAGCCCGACACCCGGGACATATTGTTTGGCGTCACGGACAACCAGTTTTCATGTTTATTTTGTCCTTGGGACAAGTAGGCCCAACACCCTGCAGCACAAAACCCTTTGGCTGCCAGTTCACAGTACCACATTATGAATCAGTGAAGGTCATTCTCTGGAGTTAAGGTAATATTTGTGTCCATATGTTAATGCTGTTTGAACTAGTTATTATGGTTAACTAACCGCCCCCCAGCCTCACCAACCACCTGCTCTCCTGGACCCACGTTGACGACGACACCATCAAGACCATGAACACCATCCACTCCGGCTCACCATCTGACCCCTGCCCTCACCACATCTTCAACAAAGCAAACCGCATCATCGCACCCCAACTTCGGAAGATCATCAACAGCTCCTTCGAGACCGCCACCTTCCCGGAAAGCTGGAAGCACGCCGAGATCAACGCCCTACTCAAGAAACCCACAGCAGACCCAAAGGACCTCAAGAACTTCCGGCCCACCTCCCTTCTTCCGTTCCCAGCGAAAGTCATCGAAAAGATCGTCAACGGGCAACTGACCCACTTCCACGAGGAGAACAACATCCTGGACCAGTCCCAATCCGGATTCCGCAGCAATCACAGCACCAAAACCGCCCTCATCGCTGCCACAAACGACATCAGGACCCTACTGGACAACGGCGAAACCGCGGCCCTCATCCTCCTGGACCTCTCGGCCGCCTTCGACACCGTCTGCCACCACATCCTACGCACTCGCCTACACGACGCAGGAATACGCGACTGTTAGACCTAGCATCCTTGGAGTGGGCCTCCCTTCCATTTTTTGAGGATGCCTCCAATGTTATTGATCTGTTTTTGCTGGTTTAGATGCTTTGGGCACTGTGCCACTGCTATTCAGTGCCACAGTGCAAGTGCTCCCTATGATAAATTGTGTTATGTATTAGTGACTCCATGATTGGATGATTGGTTTACTTGTCAGCCCCTAGTACAGTGCACTGAGAGTGCCCAGGGCTGGTAAATCCAATGCTGCTGGTGGGCTTGCAGCACTGGTTGTGCCACCCACAGAAGCAGCTTGTAAAGTGCGTCTCAGGCCTGCCATTGCAGAGCCTGTGTGCAGCCTAGGTCTGCCATGTCGACTTGGTGAGTGCACCCACTTACCAGTCCCTAAACCTTCCCTTTTCTTCATATCAGACACCCCTATGGTAGGCCCAAGGGCAGGGTGCATTGTAAGTATAAGGTAGGACATACCCTGGTGTGTGTGGCATGTCCTAATAGTGAATTACAGCCATTTTCGTTTTTCACTATTGCAAGGCTACCTGCTCCCCATAGGCCAGAATGGGCAGTTTGATTATTACAGCTTATAATCCTAACTGACCCAGGGAACATGGTAGAAAAACGAATTTAGTATGCCTGAACTCAGAATGATAAAATATATCTTTTAGTGAAGTTGGTTTTAACATTCTGTGTTTGAAAATACCACTTTTAGAAAGTAGGTATTTTCTTGCCTAACTATCCAAGCCTGCCTCTGCTAGGTTGTGTATTCCTTGTCTGGGTTTGTGAGTGACAGGGGCTGGGGGACTCCAGGAGAGAGGGTGAGTCAGCACAGGGCTGAATAGAGAGATCTGCATGGAGATAGGTGGGAGGAGTTGCACCTGGGACCTGAATAGGGCTGTGCCTTCCCTCCACAATGCTGGCTCCACCTCCTGTGGTGTGTCTGATGTCCCTGGCCTACTCTGTGAAAGGAAAGAAGGAGTCCTGTAAACAAAGTGCTCCAGGACTGACCAGAACTGGTTTTGGACTAGGCAAAGGCCTCTCTGCCTTCAGAGAACAAAGAGAAAAGGTGTATAAAAAGGGGACCCAGACCCCTAGGAAATTAGATCACTTTTGGGAAACAAGAAGAAACCTTTGCTGGGGAGCGGAACCAAGAAGAAACTGAGGAGAAGACTATCCCTAAGCTAGAGGGATCTGCCTGCAGTGGTTGCCTGACTGCCAAAGAAAGGAGAAGGGAACTTTGTGTGTACTTTCATCAACTTGTGAAGGATCTCCAAGGGCTTGATTTCAGAGCTTGCCTCCTGCTGAAGTCTCAGGAACAACAGACTTCACCCACCAGCTCCCCTGTATTCCCTTGCTGGGAATTTGGACCTTCTGACACACTTGCGTGTCGCTGGGAGCTGGAAGCGCGACTCAAGACGAAGAAGCGTGTCGCCGTCGCAGCCGCTGCTTCTCGCATCGCCGGAGAAGAGTGTCGACGTCGCATCAGACGCTGGCGCATCGCCGAAGAAGCGCGCCGCTGACACCCTCGCATCCTTCGAAGCGCCTCGCAGCACCGGAGAAAAGTGTCGCCGTCGCATCAGACGCCGTCGCATCCCCGGGGCAGAGCATCGACCTCGCATCAGACGCCGACGCATCGCAACACGAGGCGCCCCGCATCCCAGGAGAAGATCGTCGACCTCGCATCAGACGCCGTCGCATCGCCAGAGAAGCGTGTCGCAGGGCCTGTCGCGGCTCCAAAGATTCATCTAAATCGCCGCACGGCCGTCGGGCGTGCACGCATCACCCCTTCGTTGTCGTAACATCAAGAAGACGATATTTTGTTTCTTTGCACCAGATCTTCATCGCATCACGGCGCTGCTTGTCGCATCGCCACAGAAGCGCAGTAAGAAACCGACGCATCACCTCCCCACGCCGAGAAGAACCGACGCATCACTGTCCCCTGCGCATCAGTAGGGAACCGACGCATCACCGTTCTTGCGTGTAAGGAACCGACGCATCACCTTCCCTGCACCACTTTTGTTGTATCGCGTTACGCATCTCAGGTACATTGAACGCAAAGTGTCGCATTTCCATTTTAAGAGACTCAAGCTAATTCTACCATCTTTAAAGTACAGTATTGTGGATTATTTTTGTCGTTTGTGGTCTTGTGTTAAATCTATATAAAAGATACTTATTTTTAATATACATCTGGTGTGGTGTCCATCTATAGTGTTGTCACTTGATTACTGTATGTGTTCACAAATGCTTTACACACTGCCTGTGAACTAAGCCTGTCTGCTCGTGCCAAGCTACCAAGGGGGTGAGCAGGGGTTATTTCAGGAGTGTGCCCCCTTACCCTGACTAGACGCAAGGGTCCCTATTTGGTCAAAGGTACCTACCTCTGCCAACTAGAGACCCCCAAATCTAACATTGGTGGTCAGCGGTGGGGATTCTGGACTTGCATTTGTGACTCATGTACAGTGATTGGTGAACACTACCTAGTGAGTGCAGACCAAAACGCAACCACATACTTTTGGTAGATATTCTTTTCTGGGACTTTCTATTTTTGCTAAAAACTGCCAAGTTTAATCACCATGGATACAGCAGCATCCATAGTATCTGTTGATTGTGATTGGGAAGAGGAGAGACTAGAATGCTACAATCTCAAACAGCTGAAGCAATTCTGCAGGAAATTTAAAGTTGCTATGACCGGAATCACCAAGAAGGATGATTTCCAAAAGGCGCTGAGGGCCTGGGTTCAAGCAAGGAATACCCCTGAGAATGAGGAAGGGGCTGAGAATGCAGATGAGCAGCTGGATGGGCCAGTGGGTCCAGGGGAGAGGAGAGCACCTTCCCCCGTAGGTAGCAGCGTTTCTGCCAGAGGTCTGTCCCCAGAAGAGCTGGAGGACAGAGAAAAGAGTAGGATGCATGAGATGGAGCTGACCAAGCTCAAGTTAAAGGGGCAGTTGGAATTTGAATTGCAATCTAGAAAGTTGGCATTAGAAGAGAAAAGAATGGATCAGGAGCATGAAAAAAGTTTGAGGGAGATGGAGTTCAGAGCCAAGAATTTAGAGATTACTCCCTCTGGTGGCAGCACACCGTCCGTGCCTGTTGAGGCTAGGGTGTATATTCCTAAGGATGTGGTTAAGGAGTTTTTTAAGAATGATGATATTGGACAATGGTTCAAGGCCTATGAGGTAGCCATGACTTCCCACCGGGTCCCTGAGAAGGATTGGGGAGCGGGGTTGTGGGGTTGGTTCCTTAGTGAGGGGCGGGATACCTTGTTGGACTTGCCCTCTGAAGTCTATAATTCCTACAGCCACATGAAGAATGCATTGATGACCAGGTATGGGTTGACTCCTGAACTCTATAGGCAGAGGTTCAGGAACTGTAAGAAGATTGAAGGCAGTACCTGGGTTGAGTATGTGACCTTTTTTTGCAGAGCCTTGGATGGTTGGGTAAAGGGTAGCAAAGCAAATGATTTTCAGGCGCTCTTTGATTTGATTGCATGGGAGCACTTGTCCAGTAATTGTTTTCCTGAGCTACGCCAGCACCTGATTGATAGTAGGCTGACTAACCCTAGGCAGCTTGCTGAGGAGGCGGACCGCTGGGTGAGCACCCAGGTCCACAAGGGTCACGTGGGAGACTCCGCCAAGGGTGGGCAGGGTCCACAGCAGAGGAATGGGGGGGACAAGGATAAACAGAGGGAGTTCCAGAAAGGGCCCCAAAGTAAACCCCAAGGGAAAGGTTCCCAGCCTCCCCCTGAGAATAAGCACGGGCCCCGACAGGTCCACCTGTTCATAGGGGACCCCTGGTGTGCTACAAGTGTGGCATCCTAGGCCACAAGGCCAATGATCCCCATTGCCCTTTGTTTGGAAAGCCAGCACCCCCTGGTGCAGTCCCCAGGCAGTTGGCTAGTGTAGCCCTGGGGGAGGAGATGGGTGCCCAAGATGGGCGGGATCCTGTAGTATTGTCCCTTGTCTCATTAGGAGACTCTGAGATGGTCCCTAGGACCCAACTGCCTGAGAACACTAAGAAGTACAGGCAGTGGGTGACCATCAATGGCCATAGGGTGGAGGCTCTGAGAGACACAGGAGCCAGTGTGACAGCTGTCAAGTGTCACCTGGTGTCTAAAGAGCAGGTGGTCCCTGATGCATTCTACCCAGTTGTTGCTGCTGACAACACAGAGAGCCACTGCAAGGTGACTCAGGTTCCCTTTGAGTGGGGGGGGGGGGGGGTCTCTGGTACTCTTCAAGTAGCTGTGAGGCCAGCCATGCCTGTGGACTGTTTGTTAGGGAACGATTTGGAGAGCTCCCCATGGGCTAAGGAGGAGCGGAGTGCTCATTTGGAGATGTTGGGCTTGCCTGATTGGGCGTGTGTGACCACCCGGTCCATGGCAGCCAGAGGTGTTCAAGAGGACCTGGAGCCTGAGAGGGAGGCCCAGGTGCCTGCCGGAGAGAGAAGAGGCAGGGGGCGTGGGAAACCGGCCCCCGAAGTTCCCACGGTCCAGGAGGAGGCAGACCCTGAGGGGGATGCCCTGGAGCCTACAGGGGAACAAGTAGCTGAACTGGGGGACCTGCCTGAGCTGACCCATTGGCAGCAAGATGGAGGACCCTCCAGGGAGGAGTTCTGCGAGGAGCAGGACAAGTGCCCTTCTCTCGTAGGTCTGAGCCAACAGGCCACAGACCAGGCAGCAGGTGATCAGTCTGGATCGCATTGGATCTACTGGGAGAATGGTCTCCTGTATAGCGAGACCAAGGTTGCTGAGCCTGGGTCAGCCCGTGTGCTGGTGGTACCGCAGCGCTTCAGAGCCTTCCTACTGGGTTTGGCTCATGATGTGCCTTTAGCAGGACATCTGGGGCAGGACAAGACCTTTGAAAGGCTTGTCACCCATTTCTTTTGGCCCCAGATGCGCAGGAGTGCCGCCACTCACTGCAGGACCTGTCAGACTTGCCAGGCAAGTGGAAAGAGTGGGAGGAAGCAGAAGGCTCCTCTCCAGCCATTCCCGGTAGTCAGCACCCCCTTTGAACGGGTGGGTATTGACATTGTGGGGCCACTGGACCCCAAGACAGCCATGGGCAACAGGTTCATCCTGGTCTTGGTGGACCACGCCACCCGGTACCCTGAAGCCATCCCTCTGAGGACAGTGACGGCCCCCGTGGTGGGACGGTCACTGATGGGAATTTTCTCCCGTGTGGGGTTCCCTCAAGAGGTGGTGTCTGACAGAGGTACTAACTTTATATCCAAGTATATGAAGTCCCTGTGGCAGGAGTGCGGTGTAACGTACAAGTTCACCACTCCTTACCACCCCCAAGGAAATGGGTTGGTTGAGAGATTCAACCGGACCCTGAAGGGCATGATTATGGGTCTGGAAGAAACCATGAGGCGTAAGTGGGACGTCCTCTTGCCATGCCTTCTTTTTGCATACCGTGAGGTGCCACAGAAGTCTCTAGGGTTCAGCCCCTTTGAGCTTCTGTATGGTCACCCAGTGAGAGGACCTCCGAGTTTAGTCAAGGAAGGCTGGGAGCAATCTCCCAGGAAACCTCCCCAGGATGTATATAGCTACATGCTGGCCTTCAGGAACCAAACTAGGCGTTTCAGGCAACTTGCTGAGGCAAATCTGGAAGCCAGCCAGGAGGAAATGAAGCGGTGGTACGACCAGAATGCCACTCTGGTTGAGCTTCAACCTGGTCAGAAGGTGTGGGTCATGGCCCCAGTGGAGCCCTGTGCGCTCCAGGATAAGTGGACCGGACCCTTTGAGGTGGTGGAGCGCAAAAGTCCTGTTACCTACTTGGTGGACATGCGGTCTCCCAGGAACCCCTTGCGGGTCCTGCTTGTCAACCGCCTGAAGCCCCACTTGGAGAGGTCCCAAGTGGGCATGCTCTTAGCTACAGATGCTGGAATGGAGGAGGAGACCGAGCGTCTTCCTGACCTCCTGTCAGCCCAAGAGCAAGATGGATCAGTGGAGGGAGTGAACCTCTCTACCTCCCTGACACCTGAGCAGCAAGGTGACTGTCGCCAACTGTTGGGGCAGTTTCCTGACCTGTTCTCCCTGGTTCCTAGTGTCACTGACTGGTGCGTCCATGATGTGGACACTGGGGACAGTCTTCCTGTCAAGCACAAGGCTTACAGGGTGACTGACAGGGTGAGAGCTTGCATCAAGGAGGAGGTCTCCAAGATGTTTGCATTGGGGGTAATTGAGTCCTCTCACAGCCCTTGGGCCAGCCCAGTGGTCTTGGTCCCAAAGGCTGCAGCGCCTGGTGCCACACCTGAACTCCGGTTCTGTGTGGACTACAGAGGACTCAATTCCGTCACCAGGACTGACGCACACCCCATCCCCAGAGCTGATGAGCTCATAGATCGGTTAGGGGCTGCCCGGTACCTCAGTACGTTTGACTTAACGTCTGGGTCCTGGCAGATCGCCTTGACGGATGGGGCAAAGGAGAGGTCAGCATTCTCCACACCAGATGGGCACTATCAATTCCGGGTGATGCCCTTTGGGATGAAGAATGCCCCTGCCACCTTTCAGAGGTTGGTCAACCAGGTGTTGGTTGGACTGGAGGAATTCAGTGCCGCCTACCTGGATGACATCGCAGTGTTCAGCCCCAGTTGGGAAGAACATCTGCGCCACCTCTGGGAAGTGTTGATGGTTCTGCGGAGGGCAGGCCTCACGATCAAGGCGAGTAAGTGCCAGATCGGGCAGGGTTCCGTGGTGTACTTGGGACACCAGGTTGGGAGCGGCCAAGTGGCGTCCCTACAGCCCAAGATAGATACCATTCTGGCTTGGGAGCCCCCCAAGACCCAGACAGCGGTGAGAGCCTTCCTAGGACTCACCGGGTATTACAGGAGATTTGTCAAAGGGTATGGCAGCATTGTTGCACCCTTGACAGAGCTGACTTCCAGGAAGCAGCCCAAGAGAGTGATTTGGACTGACACCTGTCAACAAGCTTTTGACACCTTGAAGACAGCCATGTGCACGGCGCCCGTGCTCCTGGCCCCCAACTTCTCTAAAGAGTTTATCGTTCAGACAGACGCTTCAGAGCATGGTGTGGGGGCTGTTTTGTCACAGATGAATGAGGAGGGCCTAGACCAACCTGTAGCCTTCCTTAGTAGGAGGTTACTTCCACGGGAGCAGAGGTGGAGTGCTATTGAGCGTGAGGCATTTGCTGTGGTCTGGGCGCTGAAGAAGCTGAGACCATACCTGTTTGGGACTCACTTCCGGGTTCAGACAGACCACAGGCCCCTCAAATGGTTGATGCAGATGAGGGGTGAGAATCCAAAGCTGTTGAGGTGGTCCATTTCCCTACAGGGGATGGACTTCACGGTGGAACACCGCCCTGGTACAAAACACGCCAATGCTGATGGTCTGTCCAGATTTTTCCGCCTTAGTGAAGAGAACTCCCTAGAGGTAGGATAGTTCTCCCCACATTTCAGCTGGAGGGGACACGTGTTAGACCTAGCATCCTTGGCGTGGGCCTCCCTTCCATTTTTTGAGGATGCCTCCAATGTTATTGATCTGTTTTTGCTGGTTTAGATGCTTTGGGCACTGTGCCACTGCTATTCAGTGCCACAGTGCAAGTGCTCCCTATGATAAATTGTGTTATGTATTAGTGACTCCATGATTGGATGATTGGTTTACTTGTCAGTCCCTAGTACAGTGCACTGAGTGTGCCCAGGGCTGGTAAATCCAATGCTGCTGGTGGGCTTGCAGCACTGGTTGTGCCACCCACAGAAGCAGCTTGTAAAGTGTGTCTCAGGCCTGCCATTGCAGAGCCTGTGTGCAGCCTAGGGCTGCCATGTCGACTTGGTGAGTGCACCCACTTACCAGTCCCTAAACCTTCCCTTTTCTTCATATCAGACACCCCTATGGTAGGCCCAAGGGCAGGGTGCATTGTAAGTATAAGGTAGGACATACCCTGGTGTGTGTGGCATGTCCTAATAGTGAATTACAGCCATTTTCGTTTTTCACTATTGCAAGGCTACCTGGTCCCCATAGGCCAGAATGGGCAGTTTGATTATTACAGCTTATAATCCTAACTGACCCAGGGAACATGGTAGAAAAACGAATTTAGTATGCCTGAACTCAGAATGATAAAATATATCTTTTAGTGAAGTTGGTTTTAACATTCTGTGTTTGAAAATACCACTTTTAGAAAGTAGGTATTTTCTTGCCTAACTATCCAAGCCTGCCTCTGCTAGGTTGTGTATTCCTTGTCTGGGTTTGTGAGTGACAGGGGCTGGGGGACTCCAGGAGACAGGGTGAGTCAGCACAGGGCTGAATAGAGAGATCTGCATGGAGATAGGTGGGAGGAGTTGCACCTGGGACCTGAATAGGGCTGTGCCTTCCCTCCACAATGCTGGCTCCACCTCCTGTGGTGTGTCTGATGTCCCTGGCCTACTCTGTGAAAGGAAAGAAGGAGTCCTGTAAACAAAGTGCTCCAGGGCTGACAAGAACTGGTTTTGGACTAGGCAAAGGCCTCTCTGCCTTCAGAGAACAAAGAGAAAAGGTGTATAAAAAGGGGACCCAGACCCCTAGGAAATTAGATCACTTTTGGGAAACAAGAAGAAACCTTTGCTGAGGAGCGGAACCAAGAAGAAACTGAGGAGAAGACTATCCCTAAGCTAGAGGGATCCGCCTGCAGTGGTTGCCTGACTGCCAAAGAAAGGAGAAGGGAACTTTGTGTGTACTTTCATCAACTTGTGAAGGATCTCAAAGGGCTTGATTTCAGAGCTTGCCTCCTGCTGAAGTCTCAGGAACAACAGACTTCACCCACCAGCTCCCCTGTATTCCCTTGCTGGGAATTTGGACCTTCTGACACACTGCGTGTCGCTGGGAGCTGGAAGCGCGACTCAAGACGAAGAAGCGGGTCGCCGCCGCAGCCGCTGCTTTTCGCATCGCCGGAGAAGAGTGTCGCCGTCGCATCAGACGCCGTCGCATCCCCGGGGCAGAGCATCGACCTCGCATCAGACGCCGACGCATCGCAACACAAGGCGCCCCGCATCCCAGGAGAAGATCGTCGACCTCGCATCAGACGCCGTCGCATCGCCAGGGAAGCGTGTCGCAGGGCCTGTCGCGGCTCCAAAGATTCATCGAAATCGCCGCACGGCCATCGGGCGTGCACGCATCACCCCTTCATTGTCGCAACATCAAGAAGACGCCAATTTGTTTCTTTGCACCAGATCTTCATCGCATCACGGCGCTGCTTGTAGCATCGCCACAGACGCGCAGTAAGAAACCGACGCATCACCTCCCCACGCCGAGAAGAACCGACGCATCACTGTCCCCTGCGCATCAGTAGGGAACCGACGCATCACCGTTCTTGCGTGTAAGGAACCGACGCATCACCTTCCCTGCACCACTTTTGTTGTATCGCGTTACGCATTTCAGGTACATTGAACGCAAAGTGTCGCATTTCCGTTTTAAGAGACTCAAGCTAGTTCTACCATCTTTAAAGTACAGTATTGTGGATTATTTTTGTCGTTTGTGGTCTTGTGTTAAATCTATATAAAAGATACTTATTTTTAATATACATCTGGTGTGGTGTCCATCTGTGGTGTTGTCACTTGATTACTGTATGTGTTCACAAATGCTTTACACACTGCCTCTGAACTAAGCCTGTCTGCTCGTGCCAAGCTACCAAGGGGGTGAGCAGGGGTTATTTCAGGAGTGTACCCCCTTACCCTGACTAGAAGCAAGGGTCCCTATTTGGTCAAAGGTACCACCCTCTGCCAACTAGAGACCCCCAAATCTAACAGCGACAAAGCCCTGGACTGGATCACCTCCTTCCTCACCGACAGAACCCAGAGGGTCCGCCTCCCCCCTTTCCGTTCCGAAGCCACCAAGATCATCTGCGGCGTGCCCCAAGGGTCATCCCTCAGCCCCACCCTTTTCAACGTCTACATGGCACAGCTCGCCAACATCATCCGCTCGCACAACCTCAACATCGTCTCCTACGCCGACGACACTCAACTGATCCTCTCACTCACCAAAAACCCCGCCACCGCCAAAACCAACCTCCACGAAGGAATGAAGGCCGTCGCCAGCCGCCTGAAACTCAACTCAGACAAGACAGAGGTCCTCATCCTCGGATCCACGCCCTCCGCCTGGGATGACTCTCGGTGGCCGGCCGCCCTGGGAGCCGCACCCACACCCACCAACCATGCACGCAACCTGGGGTTCATCCTGGACTCATCGCTCTCAATGACCCAGCAAGTCAACGCCGTCTCCTCCTCCTGCTTCAACACTCTCCGCATGCTCCGTAAGATCTACAGATGGATCCCCACCGGAACCAGAAAGACGGCACACAAGCCCTCGTCAGCAGCAGATTAGACTACGGCAACGCCCTCTACGCAGGGACCACGATCAAACTCCAGAAGAGGCTCCAACGCATACAAAACGCCTCCGCACGCCTCATCCTAGACATCCCTCGCCACACCCACATCACTGCCCACCTGAAAGACCTGCACTGGCTCCCAGTCAAGAAGAGGATCACCTTCAAGCTCCTCACCCACGCCCACAAAGCACTACACAACGCCGGACCAGCATACCTCAACAAACGTCTCACCTTCTATACCCCGAACCGCCAGCTTCGCTCCGCCGACCTCGCCACCGTCCCACGCATCCACAGAACCTCCACCGGTGGCAGATCCTTCTCCTACCTCCCTGCCAAGACATGGAACACCCTCCTCACACAGCTGCGACAGACCCAGGACCTGCTGACCTTCAGGAGACTTCTCAAGACCTGGCTGTTCGAGCAGTAGCTGTACCCCCACCCCCCGCTCAGCGCCTTGAGACCCTCACGGGTGATTAGCGCGCTCTACAAATAAGTGATTGATTGATTGAACTAATGCAAAGCCTTTAATATTAGGGTGAGACCTCTAAGGAAGTGTTGTAAACTCGGACTGCACTACTGACAGTGGTTCCAGTATAAAAATGTGTACACACGTTTGCAAAGTTTAACAATATGAGGCTACGCATAATGCTCCCAGAATGCTCTCTGATTAGATGCAAATA
This sequence comes from Calotriton arnoldi, assembly GCA_963921515.1. Taxonomy (NCBI): domain Eukaryota; kingdom Metazoa; phylum Chordata; class Amphibia; order Caudata; family Salamandridae; genus Calotriton; species Calotriton arnoldi. The sequence goes on from CAWUFW010003242.1 coordinate 340,665, forward strand.
TTTGCAGAAGCTTGAAAGCAAGATTGATGATTCTTTGCTTTCAAAATAAAATGTTCGCAGAAAAATGCAACTAGGAAAAAAAACGTTTTGCTAAACTACTGTGAAATTTTGGGTATCATTTTTTGAAGCATCATTTAGTAAAATGTGTTAATGCATGCTAGTATTTCCAAAAATATTTATAATGGAAAATCAGTGTAACCAGTTTAAACAAGATTATGGAAAACAGGGGGAAAAAAAGCATTGGCATAGCCCAGTGGTTCCCAAACTTTTTCAACCCGTGGCTCCCTGAACCTATTCGCCGTTGGCTGCAGCTCCCCATTATGTTACTTCGTTTTGGCGGGTGGGAGGAATGTAAGCCCGGCTTCAGGAGTAATTGGGATGTAGCAGATGAAGGTATTATAATCATAATGTGTTATTTTGTGGGCTTGTGTATGAATGTTCTAGATATGTCTCTCACTGTTCGTGGTTCTCAGTATGGATGTTCGAAGTGGGTGCGTTTTTGAATGTGTGCATGGACGAGCATTGTAGATCACTGTGTGTGTGGATGTAAATGCATTAATATTCTGTGCCTAGTTGCATTAATGTTTTAGGTTGGTTGGTGTATGGTTTTGAGCAATGTTACACATCCTTAGTGGGAGTAGGCACAGGCTTGGATGAACACCACTCCAAAAGTCTTGCGAAACCAGGTTAAGTCCATCAGAAACATGAAACAAAGTATCTTTGGTACCCTGGTAGCAGAAAGAGGCCAATATTTATTTTCAATCGTGATGGGGAGGTAAAATAAAAAAACGTATTTTTAAAACATAAGAAAGAAAAATAACTAATGTCCCAAATCTTAAAAACACGTTTAAAAATATTTCAGTAGAGTTAGGGCATAACAATTACAACTCCGTAAAGAGCTGAATAAATGAACGTATTTTATTTATTTTAACAAAGCATGGGGCATTATTGGGAGAAATATAGGGCGCTGATGTTTTTGAAACTAACTGTGGGGAAAATGTTAAAATAACAATCATTTTCCACAGTTTCACAGCGTTTATGACCAGGAGCCGCAAGAGCAATGCCAGGGGTAGCAATGGGCAAGCCAGGGGTCGCAATAGCGACACCTAAATAATGTCAATGCTTTTTAGCAACCACAGAATAACAAAACAAAGGGGGGGAAAAGCAATAACGTTCTAAATGCACCTTCAAGTGTGAAATCAGCTCACTGATGCAAGTTTACAGCTCATTGTGCTACATTAAGAGGACTATTGCTTATGAACTTGAAGTAACAGGAGGATTTCTGTGACAAAGGCACTGATCTTGCAACACAAAATACAAATCTGTGTTCTGCATATTACACCTTGTGCTATGCAGCAGGCGCATTAACCCTCTATGCTGCTTTAAGGGAGCCAAAACTGTGACAGGCAAAACACATCTATGTCTGCATTATTACTATTAGCCCCTGAAAATTGCTGTGCACACAAAACCTCTGAATCAGATGCTTTTAACCGCCGTAACATTTTCAGAAATGCCTTTTGGGCAACAACGACGTGTGTTATAAAAGTGTTGAGCTTGAAGGGCGGGTCACTGAGGGCCAGCCAACACTGTGACATGTTATTGCTGGTCGCTGCATGGTGGCCTGAGTCACATCACGGGTGGTGGCCACAGATGTCAGTGCCAATTTTTTGTCTCTCTCTCTCTCAAAGTCTCTGACACAGTGAGAGACTCCTCTCCTGAGGGGACGGGGGTATGCGAGGGCCTGGGAGCATGTCAACCAACACATTTCAAACAGGGCCTTCATTTGTAGCGCTTTGGGGCGCTACATTAGAATGAGAGTCCTGCAACAACCACTAGGATGGAATATGATACATTTTGCGAGGAAACAGAGTCATGGACATTGAAAGGGAAACTACCTACACTTACTGTTCTATTCCAAGATGGGCACTTGGCTGAAACTGATCTCTCTCCATCTGAAAAGATGCAGAAACGTAGAGAAGAGGCGGACGCAGCAAACATAGCCACAGTACTCTTTTGACACTTCTTAACAGGGTCGAGATGCCATTAGTGGTGATCGTCGTGCACACTACACCAAAGCCGGATTTCACTACCTTTTACACACAACTTCTTGAAACTGGAAGCTCACTTTCATATGGGGCAGCTAACAGCATACACTTGCCATGTACACTCTCGCCTGTATCCATGTGCAGGCGCTGGCAGCAGGGTGAGTGGTACTGCCAGGCCAGCTGGGTGGTCAGCACATGCATCCTCTGCCAATCATCAAATGCCAGTCATGCACCCCCCCAGTAGGGACCCATCAGCAGTCCGCACCTTGAACCCACTGCCAAGCTACACCAGCCTGACAACTTCCAGGCACTGTGTATCTTGCAGTCCCAGGTGCGCGAGTCTTGCAAGCATGCGCCCCAGCTCTTCGAAGGACTCTCATGCAATCCAAGGCCTCTGTCCAGTTGTGCAGCAGAGCACACGTTTATCAGCGCTTGAAAGGTGAAGCTCAGTGTAGGCCCTGTGGGAGATCTGCACCTGGTCAGGTGCGTGGCTGACTGAGTTATTAAAACCTGCTACACACCAATCTATTTTTTTTAATTAACTTTTTCTGACTTGCTATAATGGTTTTAATATTCTCGGGTTGCAGGCAGTGTTTATGATCACCAGTAAAGGGTGACCCTTCAAAATTAAAAGGAGTGACTACCCTTAAATCTCATCATTTGTAATAGGCTCTGCTGCTGGCGCCTCTCTTTACCTCGTCCTTTTCTCTGGGTAGTAAGTTGTAGCTGTTTTGTGGCAGGAGATGATTTTTCATTCAAATTACATGTTATTGTATTTTTATGTCTCTGCTCTTTTCCTGCAGGGAGGTAGATGTTTCTTCTGTTAATCTCTTCTCTTCTTCGCTTAGTTCTGGACTCCATTCTGTGCTCCTAATAATCGTGCATGTTTTTAAAAGATTGAAGCTAAATGAAACACCTGCTACTTCCTAATTTTAAAATCGCCTCATTTTTGCCAAAACATGTGCATCTGTTTGCGGCGCCCCTGGCTAGTTTTGTCGGCGCACTGGGGTGCCGCGGCGCACAGTTTGGGAACCGCTGGCATAGCCAATAGTTCTGCCTTTGTGGGTCAGCGTTTTAGTTCTGTTAATGCGTTTCTTGTTTTTACATGGTTTTTGCAAAACGTTATTGTTTTGGGAGCTGCTGGGCCCTCACCATTATAACAAACATTGGCAAAAAGCAAAAATATTAGTCTCAAAAAGCACACATTGCCACAGTCCCTTGCACTGAACAAAACTACTTTGTGTGCCAATATGCTCCTTGTGAAAGAACAGAATGCGGTCACTCACAGTGAAGTCAGCTGATATACAGATAGAGAGACATAGATTTTTATAAAAAACAAAAGGTCTTGATTACCGCCAGACCTAATTAGAGGCTCAATTCTTAAAGATAATCACAAAAGTACACCCAATGGTAAATGTCCTAGCATTAGTGCAGATTTATGACTTTCATGAATTTATAAGAATTTACAGAAGCAAGCTAGGAAATGGTACTCCTAGAAAATATTGGTGATCTGCATTTTGGCACAATCAAATATGCATGTGTAGATTTGCTCGTTCGAAAATCTGCTGATTGATTTACAAGTTCACTTTTCCTACAACCCCTTTTTTTCTCAACCCTAGATGTTTTACTTCTGCCCTGGTTAGGAGTAAGTTCCAATCTTTATCAGTATGGAAAAAGATTAGAGAAGAGCTGGTGAAAAACCCTAAAACATGCAAATTAGTAAGTATGCAGACTCAAAAGGGCATTCCAACCCTGAATATATTGCTTCCAGCCTTAGTATGTAGGTCTGTGGAAAGGTGGCAAAATAAGTGAATTGTTAGTATTCAAACCTTACTATACTATGAGCCCTGGCATAATCGGAGAGGCTATTATCCAAGCTCTTATATAATGAGATTGCTGCCATAATCAGGGAGGCTATTATCCAAGCTCTCATATAATGAGATTGCTGCCATAATTTGTCGCTGCACTACATGTTACCAAAGGGACAAGTGGATTTGTTTACAGGACACATAGATGTATGAAGCAATCTGTCCCATGGACAAGTAGATATTTTATAGATTTCAACACCCCTGCTGACTGCGGTGAGCACGCCTTCAGCAGCTAGTTGTTGAGGTACAAGAATAGAAGAACTCTTGACCTCCCACAATGCCATCACTTTCAAGAACAGTCAAGGGGTGCTGATGAGGCCAAATAAGAAAGGATCTGAGCCAATGTGAGCATCTGCAGAACGGCATTCATTGGTCAGAGGTCCAAAACAGGCCTGAGGTCCCTGTCCTTTTTTGGGATGAGGATTCAGCAGTAATAACAACCGTCGCCTTTCTCCACGTCTCATACCTTCAAAAATGGAGAGCAAGGAGTGTACGTCCTGTACCGGGATGGACAGATGTGCTTATGAAATTCGTTCTGTTGTGGGAAGAGAGCAAAGGTTAGGTATAGTGGTTTTGGACAACTGGCTGGATAGGCTGTTGCTGTCAGTATGCCAGTCCCCAGGAATAGCCCCTACATTTTCAGCACTGGAGGAAATTACTTAGCAGAGCTCCTCGACCCCAAGGAATGCACTGTAGCACTGCTGCCTTTGATGTATTCCAGAGCAGGGTCCGTCTTCGCTTCAAACAGGTGAGGCTCATCAAAAGGAATATACACTAAAGATTCCTGTACATCGTCGAAGAATGCGGTAGACTTCATCCAAGTAAGTCAACGAAGGACAATACTAGCACTGACTGCCCTGCCAATGCAGTCTGTGGTGTCCAAGGCAGCCCAGATAACTTAAGTCCAAAGGCATGTTTATATTGGCCTACTAGACAGACTGCGTTTAAAGATCGCAGACCCAGGCAGGCAGAAGAAAACACATTTTTTCCTAAGGCATCAATCCTTTGGGATTCTCTACTTAGGACACCGACTGAAAACTAGGGTTCACCTTACTGGTCGGTGCCTGTAAAATTAGAATCTCTGCACTATGGTGCTTGGTGAGAAAATCTGGTCTTCGGATGGCAGCCTATGTTGCTTGATGACCTGCCAACTATCAGGCAAGTAAGAACATGGTTTCAACCAAGTAGTCATCAAAGTATCTGTGACTTTAAATGGGAGGATACAATAAATGGGAGCAAGAACTCAGATGTTGGTGGCCCCAGCTGCAAAATTTCTGCTACAAAAATGTAGGGCATCTGTAGTTTTAGTACTTCAGCAACACTCCGAATCAGCACTGCAAATGAGGCACTTTCTTCCACTGGTGGCCTTTGTGTTCTGTCAAAGTTTGTCTCAAGCCACTCAATCGGGGTGTAAGGCCTCATCAGTAAATATGAGAGGAGCAAGCCGTCTCCCCTCACCATCATCGGTATCCTGCAGTGCACCCTGCTCTGGCACATGATCAGAGTCGGAATAAAAAAAGTTAATGGAGCCTTTGCTTAGAAGTGTGCCACTGTAGAGGCACTGGGTTACAGTCTATGCCATGACAACAGGTTGCGCTTTTGTGATACAACACAGGTAGAGCTTGAGCAGAGGTTGGCTCAAGAACAGACATGGGTGTTGGCACTGAATCATCAACTGGCATTGGGGCAGCAGGAACCAGTATGGATATCGGGTCAGAGTGGAAGGGTGTACTAGATTCAGTAAGGGCCTGGTAATGGGTCCTCAGTGGATGGGAACTCAGCTGAAGGTTCCTGCGGTTCAGTGTGGTCTAAAGGCACCTCAGAGGGAGCCAGAAGCGTGCTGAAAATCTGCAGCATGGCCTCTTCGAAGCCCTCAATTGGCACACCAGGACCAATTGAGGAATGTGTCCCTCGAGAGAGTGCTATTTATATCTTGACACCCTCGCATTTTCTTTTTGGAGTCAGAGTGGCAAGATGGGGGTTGAGTCCTACTTCGCTTACTTACGCTTGTGCTTAGACTACCCCAAGGACTTTGAGTGGGAAGTAGAATGGTTGCGGGAACAGCCCCCTGGCCAGCCAGTGACTCAGATTGCAACAGGATCTGCACTTGGACTGCAACTTCTTTTTGTGTTCAGTAATGTTCAACTTCACCTCCTGGTCTTGAATCGTCTTCAGGTATGTTAGGGTGCCTTTTTCACACAACTTTAGAGGTATGGCCAGAGCCCAGGGTACAAAGACACACATCACGCGAGCTCGTTATCTACATCTGCTTCCTGCTTTTGCGGCACAGCTTTAATCTTTTCATTGGGGGCATCATTTCTTAGCACACAGAGGAAAGTCAGGACAGTCAGGACAGTGGGTCTGAATCTGTCCCGAAAGGCATGGTAAGAAAGGAACAGATGTTAATACGCAAGAGTGGCACTTATATGTAGCTTCGCTCCCTCACTTCCAGGAATTCGCGGAGTCAGCGTGGATACGTACAATACCACCTGTCAGTGCGCATGAGCGCTGCTAAAAACTTCTCCTGATCCAGCTGGCACCTGGGAGATATTTGTAGTATGTAGTTGTAAGAATGGTGCAAACACAGCTTCATGTAATAAATTGAGGTTTATTCTAGGATAAGGATCCCATCCACAGCAAGACTGTTGCACAGGAGAAAGCCAGGCTCCAACTGCTGCCAGGTGCATACTGACATCATTACATTCTCTAGCACCTGGCAACAAGTACAGAATCTTAGGATGCCACACATCTCCTTTCTTTACAAACAAAGAAAAACTGAGAATACATAAGCCAGAACAAAAACAGAACTGGGAGAGAAGAATACAAAAGATGAAAAGAACTAAAAATACTACATAATAAAGAAATTACTTAACAAAATCACTTAAATAACTTGGAGGAGATGACACTCTTGAAGACTTTCGAAAGACGCTTGGATTTCCAGAAGTGTCACCCAAATTGCTAGAAGAGTCCTTAGATCTCGAAACAAAGTCCTCTCTAACCACCACCACCCTATTCAAATTCCAAAAACGGTGGTCGGTAGTTTTAACCGCATTGTTGAAAATTTTAATGACGTGTATGGGTTTCAAAAATTCTGCAGAAGAACTCCTCTTGCAAGGATTTTTAATCAAAACCCAATCATCCACTTTCACAACAGTTTTTTTTTACACTTTTCTTAATGTCAGAGTTTTTTCCGAGCTTCAATTATCTTGGACTCAGCCAACCTCCAATCACCCCTTATATTCTCAACATGGCGATCTGGTTGCATGTCATTGACCCAAGTGGGCGTTACCAAAGTGTTGGCACACCTACCTCTGAACAATTCAAACGGAGTTCTTTTGGTTACTGCATGAGGAGACAACCTGTAAATTTCAACCTTTTTGCAAACTTCTGCACGCCAATCTAAGCCTGCAGACTTAGCCATTTCAATAGTCTCTTTGAGAACACGATTAAAGCGCTCAACCATACCATTGGTTTCCGGATGATATAAAGAACATTTCTTGTGCCTGATACCATGTCTAGACAGAAACTCTTCCATTTCCCTGGAGACTAACTGTACACCATTATCAGTAAGAATAGTGTTGGGTATGCCTTCTCTAGCAATGAGCTTCTCCAAAAATGCTTTTATATGTTTGGTTTCAACCCCTCGGGTGATAGCTATCTCTGGCCACCTTGAGAAAAAATCAATCAGAACAAGAACATACCACTCTGAGCCAGAAGACCGGATAGGACCAACTATGTCCAAACCAACTTCCTTCCATGGACCATCAGGGCGGTCCCTTATAACCATGGGTTTTACCTTCGGTTTAGCCACCCTCTCACTCAACGCACATTGCACACAGTCCCTAACATTCCGTTCCACCTGTAAATCCATGCCGGGCCACCAGTAAGATAATCTTAGTCTCTCCTTAGTCTTTGAAATTCCCTGATGCCCAGCATGTGCCAACGAAATGAGCTCTTCCCTAAGGGAACTTGGAGGAATGAGCATCATACCCCTGACAAGTAATTCACTTTGCTCTGAAAGTTGATCTTTCACATGCCAAAACTTTTCCAAATGGTCTTCTCCTTTAGGCATAGTCTTCCAACCTGTTTTAACGCACGCCAAAACTTTTAACAAATCCTTATCTGCATTCAAAGCATCCTTCCATCTCTCTTTGTCAATGATGCTTCCCTCAACAGCACAGCCTATTTCTTCATCTTGCTCACACTCATCAGCAGGGCACACATCCTCACCATCAACCAGACGAGACAAAGAATCAGCAACTTTATTTTCCACACCAGGTAAATATTTTATGTCAAATTTATAATCTTGTAAGGCCACAACCCATTTGGTGATCCTACTTGACACAGCATCAATGCCCTTTTTAAAAAAAAAATCTCACATAAAGGTTTGTGGTCCGTCCTAACTTCAAATACACCTCCCCACAAAAGATTCTTGAGTTTCTTTATAGACCAATAAACCGCAAGAGCTTCTCTCTCTACCACTGAGTATCGCATTTCTACACCTCTCAAACTCCTTGACAAAAACAAGATTACTTCATCATGTCCTTGGTCCTTTTGCAGAAGAACAGCACCCAGCCCTTTCATACTGGCATCAGTTATGCGGACAGACTTCTTTTTTGGGTCAAAACTGCTTAACTTAGGTGCTGAATTTAACTTCTCCTTGAGAATGCAAAATTCTTGTTCACAACCTTGGTCCTAAACAAACTCACACCCCTTACGCAACAATGCCCTCATGCAAACACATAAAGAAGCAAAACCTTGAACAAACTTGCTGTAATATTCCGCCATTCCTAAAAAACTCATCAACTCTTCTTTATTAGTGGGAGAGTGCATTTTCCGAATGGCTTCAACCAGGTCTTCTTTGGGCAAAACACCATTCGCCGAAATTGAATGACCTAGGTAATCAGTGGATTCTCTCCTGAACTTACATTTGTCAATTTTAACTGTTAAATTAAATTCATTAAGTCTGCTCAAGACATTTAACAGTCTCATGTCATGCTCTCTGTTATCCACTCCAAAAATCAAAATATCGTCTTGATATTTTCTAACGCCAGATAATCCCTTCAAAACATTCTCCAACGCCCTCTGGAAAACCGAGGCCGCTGAGACCAAACCGAAGGGAAGTCTGACAAAGCGGTAAGTACCGAAAGAAGTAACAAATGCTGTTAAATCCTTAGACTCATCATCTAACCTAATCTGGTGATATGCAGACTTAAGGTCGCTGGTGCTAAACACCCTTGCACCTTTTAACAGCATTAACATGTCCGCAATTTTAGGTAGAGGATACCGGTCCACCACCACATGCTTGTTCAACTCCCTAAGGTCCACACATAGACGTAGAGAACCATCAGCCTTTTTAGCAGCTACAACTGGAGCAAGCCACTGTGTTGCCTCAACTTCCTCAATGATACCCTCCTTTTTTAGACGTTCCAATTCTTTCTGCACTTGTTCTCTGACCGCTACAGGGACATTGCGTACTTTGCTACAGACTGGTTTGGCATCATCCACCAATAGAATGTGGTGGATGTAGTTTCGTAAACAACCCAACGTTTCACAAAACACATGGGGAAATTTCTGTTTTAACATCTGTATAAAATCCTCAGCAGGATTACTATCTATAGTAGCAATTGACTTAGTGTTAAAAAAAAAAATTTAATCTAATGGGAGGTGATTCATTCCGGTCCAAAATTACACCAAGGTCCCTTTGGTGGAACCAACTCAATATGCTGTCTTCTTTCTGTGATATATATATTTTCACATTAATTAACCTGTTTTTGTATTCAAGTAAACCCCAGAAATAACCAAACAATTTGATTGGCTCTCCCCCATATGCACAGGGTCTAATATTCTAATATCAGGATGAAAAACTTTAATCTTATCCTTAATCTTCTTCAGATAGAATTCCTTTGAGACTATGGTGATCTTTGCACCGGAGTCAAAAAGAACATTCGTTGGTTTACCTTCTACTAACATTTCATCCGTTGGACAATTTCTCCTTTTTTCATTTTCAACAACCTGTACTAAGATTTGTCCACAGTCTATCTGGTCAAGTGATTCATATGAATTGTATTCATCATGATATATTTCATTGACCTTCCCTTTGTAAGTTTTACCCTTACACACAACAGAAAAATGACCCTTCCCTCTTGCAATTACTGCAGGTGACTTTCCAACCTGGACATTGTTTGTCATTGGCCAGATGACCTACCTTTCCACAGCGAAAACATTTAATTTGAGACATGTTAAATCTACCAGTTTTCTCAGAAAACACCCTTTTTTTCTGAGTTCTTTATGTTCCTTTGGAGGTTGTTTGACAACATGAACAGAGTTTTTGTCCTTTTTATCACCATCCTTCTTCATCACCTCAACACATTTAAGAGAATGTTTAATCCTCTTCGCAATGACAAAATTACATCTTCTAAAGACGGTTCGTCTTTTTGCCATAATTCTTCCCTAACACGATCAATGCTACAACCCAACATAAATTGGTCCCTAATTCTCTCACCAAGAGTGGATCCAAATTTACATGAAGAAGCTAACTTTCTCAAGGAAGTTATATAATTCTCAACTGATTCGTCATCCAATTGAGATCTGCGACCGAAATGATACCTTTCAAGAATGGTACTGACTTTGGGTAGGTAATGCTTGTCTAATTTTGCTATACAAATTTCATATTCGTTGAGATCAGGATCATGAACCTCAGGAGGATGATGGAAAACTTCCTGGCCTTCAGATCCCAGACAATGTAATAACAAGGCTGTCTTCCTCTCGGCGCTCAACGAAGAGCCACAAACCCTGGCGTATCTTTCAAATACCTTGCACCATTTTTGCCATCTGATGGGTGGATCCCCAGGAGATGACAAAAATAAAGGTGGTGCAGTAATGTTTTGCATATTTTATGTAAATATGTATTTTCTCCAAATAATAAATTAGCAGTGAATACAACCTCCGGGATTCAAATAATTGCAGTTTGCTGAAAGTGTTAAGAACAATGTGTTTATAAAAATAGATACCTTTAAAACCCAGAAATGATGTAACAAAACCCAAGGAAAAAATACCATTAAAATACTGTGTTCCAAATTGAACATGCAAAATCAAAGTTACTTAACAGTGCTATTCATAACACAAATGTCTTCAAAGAGACACCTCTTCCAAGTACTCAGCGTCGAATATACGTGTGGGTGTCACGGAAAAGGTGCACACAACAGAGAAAATCCCTTTTCTTGTTTCCTTTATTAAAAAATAGCGTGTGCATGTCATGGAAGATTTACAGTGAATATTGATGAAATTTATAGTGTGTGTGTCACTGAAATGGCACGCAGGATATTTATTCCGGTTTCCAGGCGCAGACAGAACATTTAAATGACATGCCCCCAATAAGTACAAACTTCTAGTGTGCGTGTCACTGAAGTGGCACGCAGAGTGTACCGGTCGATTATCACGTAGTAAATATAATTTCCAAGTGTGCGTGTCACTGAAGTGGCACGCAGGGTATTTCCTATGGTTTCCGCGTAAAAAGTGTGCGTGTCACTGACATTGCACGCAGAATGTTGATTTCGGTTTCCAGGCAACACAATGATAATTCACCCAAAATGGCTGCCACGTAGACTGCGCAGCGCATAGGAAGCGTGATGAGGTAAGGAGATCCGACGAGGCTTAGAGAGAGGGAGAGAGCAGCTGCTGTTCGATGGCGTGTGGCAAGCGCGAGCCGGCTCGTGGAAGGTAAGATGTTATATTCAAATAATGCCTCCAGGACGCCTGACAGTAAGCGCGAGCCACACCGGTGACAAGAAATGCTTTGGGAAAACACAAATCACAGTGGTGTGTGCGCTTACATTTAAACACTGCCTCCGGTGCGTTTACATTCAAAGACTGCCTCCGGTGCGCTTACATTTAAACACTGCCTCCGGTGCTTCCTCTTTGTTGCCAACACACAAGCACAATTTTTCCACCAAAAATGTGCAAGAAACGCTCTGAGAAAGCACGAACTTGCCAGTGTGAGCGCTTACATTCAAACACTGCCTCCAGTGCTTCCTCTTTGTTGCCAACACAAAGCCACAATTTCTCCACCAATAAAGAAGAGGCAAACTGAGTCTACTTAGAAAGATAATATTTAGAAGAAAAATCCTCTCCAAAATCCACCGTGGGTAGAAGATTAAATATGAGATTAAATGTACAGTACCTTGAATCCCAAGAAAGTAGGAGTTACTTTCCTTGACAGATGCTTAAGCTTGAAAATGCTTAAGTTAGTAGTGTTGAGATCCTTCCCAGAAGAGTAGAGCCATCCTCCGTCGCCAAGTGTAAGAATGGTGCAAACACAGCTTCATGTAATAAATTGAGGTTTATTCTAGGATAAGGATCCCATCCACAGCAAGACTGTTGCACAGGAGAAAGCCAGGCTCCAACTGCTGCCAGGTGCATACTGACATCATTACATTCTCTAGCACCTGGCAACAAGTACAGAATCTTAGGATACCACAGTAGTGTATCCTTGTGTTCTAGTATTAACATTGCTGGGAGTTTGGACCTTAATGGAATTTAGAATGCCCTAAGGGAATGTGTATAAGTTCTAAATTGTAAGCTGAAGCAGTCATTTTATGGGCTGTTAAGCAGGGAAGCTGTCTTGGGTCCTGTATCGGAATAAACATTTTGTTAGGAAACTTCCTAGTGTTGGAATTTTACTTGGTTTCTTCCTAACCCAAAACATCTATTTGGCGACGAGAGATTTGGGAGTTTTTGGACCCACTGACACCCTGTGGATCCCTTCGTAGCATTTACGTTTCTTTACATGGAGGAGTTCACAAGACGGAAACAAGGAGGAAACAAGCGTGTTAATCGTGCTTACTGTTCTGAGCTTAGCATCTATATTTGGAGCAGTAAGGTACTTTACCGTTTGGAGGTTGCCGTTACAGCTAACTTCTTTCAATCCTTGGGCGTGGCCCTGGCATCTTTCAAAATTGGCGCATTGTAATGCACGTATTACTGACCACACACTTGGATTTATTGAGGTTTGTGACGCCAGATATCATTGTGACTATTGTACTCATTGTGGGTCAGCACGGCAAGGAGAGTGTCTTATACGTCTTGATAACAAGCTCCACTCAATCAAGAAAGAACGCACAGCACGTTTACTTCAGCGGCCATACTGGATGTATTTTCTTCTGGTTTGAAATAGCTTACTTTTGAAGCACGCTCTGCGTGTTGATTTAAGCATTGATTTCTGCATTTCAGATTTCAGACCCTTCAGAAAGCATGTTCAGCAGCCATATTGGATGTATTTTTCTGGCTTTGGAATTGCTTACTTTTCTGATACAATGTTCCGTGCTCAAGTGCTGGCTTTTAACGGCTCATTTTAGTCAGCTCGCTTGTTTCAGTGACAGGCACACATTTGTCTTGGTATTATTTTGTGTTGTCTCCTATATTAAATTATTTCATATATCTATTTTTTTGGGTGTTACTTGTTTTAATTCACTTTGTGGCTTATTTATGGCTTCTACAACTAATGTGGTACAACCACCTCCGTTTTTGCAGAATCCTGGGAAACCATCAATGCCATGGAGGAAATGGCTTAGGGTTTTTGAAAACTACATTGTTGCTATAGGTGCTTTTAAGTATAATGCAATACGTCATGCCGGTTTACTATTTAATCATTTGGGTGACACTGGTCAGCAAGTCTTCAATAATTTACCGGTTGTATGTCCACCTAATTCTGAAGATGCTGCTTGGGATGTGTATCTTGAAGCTATAGCTAGAATGTCCAAACAGTACACTGATGAACCTTCTGTTAAGCTTGAGAGGCACAATTTCTTCAAACGAAAGCAAATGGTTGATAAGTCAATTGAAGAGTATTTAGCAGTGCTTAGAGTTTTAGCTGCTAAGTGAGTTTGGTCGCAGTCTGGACATTTCTTTGTGTGATCAGTTGGTTTTTTATTATTTTAATAAAAAGATCCAAGAACGGATTTTAACATGTAAAAATCCATCCTTGGATGAGGTCATGGGTATTGCCCGCAGCATTGAACGATCTGTCATATCCTCTAAGATTCTTGCAGAGGATCTCAGAGTTAAGACTAGTGAGTCACAGGCTAGTTCACATGTTACTACTGTAGGGGAGTCAGATGATTTGGAAGTTAATGCTGCTGTAAAACAAGAATGTGTTTTAAAAAAACACAGGAATAAAAGTTGCTGCATGCTATAGGTGTGGGTCAAAATTTCACATGGGAATAGTGCTACATGCCCTGCACAAGGTAAAAGGTGCGCTAATTGAAAGAAAAGTGGGCATTTTTATTCTGTCTGTACATCATACATACTGAGAACCAAAGTAAACCCGGTTGATGTTGATGAGGACAAACTATGTGAAAGTCTTAATGTATTACTCACTGTGGATGTCAACATTGTGGAGGGTCAAAGAAAAAGGTGCAGATGTCCCATTTGTGATGTAAGTATCGGTAAGGTTAACTTGAGTAAAGTGGCAGACTCAGGTTCGCCTATTACCATTCTTGCAGATAAAACTTTTGATAGGTTGTGAGTCAAAGAAATTATTGATTCCAGCGGATGTCAATCCAAAGGCATTTGGGGATGATGATATTCTTATGAAGTGGTTGTCACCCGCTCCCAAAAATTCATGGTGTGCTGGCAAAATCAGGTTCTAGTAAAGCATTTAAAAAAAAAAAAAAATTTAAAAACGTTTTTATTGATTTTGTTTCAATAACATTTTGCACATCTTTTGGACATCCGTCTAGTAAGCCTTGTAGTTCATACTCTGCACATGCACACTTGTCAGGTATCACTGGAAACATTTGCTCCTTTCCCCATTTGTCATGCTCTGTTAATACCCTCTTCACCTTCCTTTCCATCCATTGTGTCTATATATCCTTCCTGTTTACTGCTTGTGTGGGCTTGTCCAATAAATCCAGTCCATAGTGTCGCATCCGGTTTCCCCATACCTTTCGGAACTTGCCTGGGCCCCCTCTACTCTTGTATGTGACCCTTTCCACTGCCATACATTGATCCATTCCTGTCTTCCATTCCTTTAGTGTCGGTGTGTCCTGTGCGCCCCAGTGTCGTGCTATATCTCTTTTCGCGACCACTACTCCCAGGGCACTAAACAGTAGTTGTGGTTTTGGTATATCTATGTCGCTATTTATCCCTAGTAAGAGGAATTTTGGATCTAGGGGGAGGGGGGCCTGGATTATCCCACTAAGTTCTCGTGTGATCTTTCCCCAGTAGATCTGTATCTTGGGGCAGCCCCATAATGTGTGGTAGAAGTCCCCATTCTCACCCTGGCATCTTAGGCAATTTGTAGTGCCCGCCCGTCCTATTTTGTGGAGCTTGTCCCTATCATAATAGATCCTATGTAGTATCTTATACTGAATAAGGTGGAGTTGTGCCCTAATCGCTACCTCTCTGGGGTGCATAAGGGTAGCCTCCCAATCAATGTCTCATTTCACCCACCTCCGCCTCCTATTTATCTCGAAGGTTACCTAGATTCTCCGGCATATTGTTATTCAGTGTTTTGTACGTAAGGGCTACTGCTTTGTGTGTGAGCGGCTCTTGCAACAAAGGGCCCTCTAGAGGCGCGTATTCAGGAAAGCCCTCTGTGGTCAGGGCTTCTGCTGCCCATGCATGTCTTATTTGTGCGTATTTAAAGAGTTGAGTGCTGTGGAGTTGGAATTTCGTGCGTAGGGCGGTGAAGGTTTTGAGGGCGCCTTTGTCTGTAATGTCTCCCACCGTTGAGATCCCCACCGTGTCCCAGTGACCGAAACCTTTTAATTTCCCTACTTCCCTCAGCCAGTTTCCTTTCCAGAGCGGCGTTGCCTTCGTTATCTTATGAGCTCATCCAAGTGTTTTGGAGGCCCTCCCCCAGACTTCCAAGGTAGTTTGTGTGGCCGGGAGTAGGCGGTGCTTCCCTGACCACCCATATAGGTAGTGGACAAATGTATGTGGTTGCAGTGTTTCCCTTTCTAACCAGTATGTGGGGTGATTCCCGGCTACGTGTATCCAGTCGTTGATTGGTGTTAGATGTTCTGCCCAATAGTAAGCTTCAATGTCTGGTACTGCTAGACCCCCATTATATGGGTTCCGTTGCAGTGTGCAAAGCGCAATCCGTGGGTGTTTCCCCAGCCATAGTAGCAAGCGCAATTCAGCCTCAATTTCCCAGAATATTGTCTGCGGAGGGGGTGGTAGGAGTTCTGTAGGGCATAAAGGAGCTGAGGCTCTGAGATCATTTTAAACATTGCAGCCCTTCCCATTATCGTGAGTGGGAGTGTCTTCCATCGTTCTGTATTGTCTGAATTTGCGTATTAATCATCTAATATTGTCTTCATGATAGAGTTTCTTGTAAGTTGTGAGAAAAATGCCCAGATATCTAAAGCCCTCTTCTACTATCTTTAAGTCCTCAGGCAAGGGAGGCCACCTATCTAAGGGTCTAGGGCTATAGGCCATTGACTTATGCCAGTTTACCTTATATCCTGAGTGTTTACCATATTCTTCGATGGTCTGAAAGATAGTAGGGATCGTGTTTTCGGGTTCAGTTATGTATAATAAGATATCGTCTGCATATAAAGATATTTTTTCCTCACTCGTATCTTCCTGTGTGATCTTGAAGCCCTGAATTCTTTGGTGTTGTCGAATTCGACATGCCAGCATCTCCACTGTCAATGCAAACAGTGGGGATAAGGGGCGCCCCTGCGTGGCCCTCTGTCAATTGGGAATTCCTGTGATGTTTTGCTATTTACTCGTACCTTTGCCCTTGGGTAATCGTATAACATAGCCACCCAGTTTCTAAATTTTGGTCCAAAGCCAAATTTGATCAGGGTAGACTCCAGAAAAGGCCAGTGTACTGCGTCAAACGCCTACTCAGCGTCGAGTGATGAGAATTTGTGTGGGGTGTCTCGTTCACTGGACGCCATTAGCCAGTTATGGGTTCTCCTGAGATTCCAACTAGTCGCCCTCCCGGGCATGAAGCCTGATTGATCACAGTGAATCAGTGATGTTTTGACATTTCTCCAACTTGTGACAAGTATGGTCACAAGGACCTTCACTTCCACGTTTAGGAGGGAAATTGAGCGATAGGACTCACATCTAGCCCTCGCTTTTCCTTCCTAGTGTATGGTCACTATTGTGGCCAGGCGGAGGTGTGGTGGAAGTATCCCTTCATCATATGCATCCTGGTGGAGATTTAGCATGTGGGCGCTCCAGAGATCTGCACATCTCTTGTAGAATTCGGCAGGCAAGCCATTTGGTCCAGGGGTTTTCCCTGTGTGCAGGTTCCTTATTGCTGCCTTCACCTCATTTAGAGATAGATCTCCTTCTAGCTCCTCCCCGTCTGTCCCTTCCAGTGACGGAGTTTGTATTCCCGAGAAGTAGTCCTCTATCTCCTGGGTGTCAGATAAGGGTTTGGCCTTATAAAAGTCCTTATAGTATGCAGGAAACGCCGTCACTATCTGTTCATCGTCTGTGTGTTTCTGTCCTTGTCCATCAATTATTAATTTAACCCACCTGCTCTCTATTTCTTTTTTGCTTAGCCAGGCTAGCAGTTTCCCGGCTTTGTCCCCAGTGTTATATAATCGGTGGAGGGTGGCTATGTGCTGGTCTCTGGCCGCATTATGCGCTAAATCTCTGTATTCCTGTCTAAGTGTCTCCAGTCGTCTGGTGAGCTGCAGATCTTGTCCTGTAAGTGTCTGCTCTTCTAACGTCAGGAGTTGGCACTCTAGAGTCTCTATCTGTTCAGTTTCTTTTTTCTTTTCCCATGCTATCCGGTTTTGCGCCCTCTCTCTCAGCACCGCTTTGTATGCTTCCCCTAGTGTGACCCTCGACCCCACCGTTCCTTTGCTCCCTTTGAAAAATATCTCAGTATCTGCCCACAGGCCTCTGAGAATATTCTCGTTTTGGAGGTCCCAAGCCGTGAGTCTCCATTGGGGTTGCGGTTTCCGTTCTTTACCCCCATTCTGATCCACAGTGGTGAGTGGTCGGACAGACCTCTGGCCAGGTAGTCTATTTCTCGGACCTCTCCCACTTGGCCCATTGGAATAAAGAAGTAATCTAGTCTCGAGTAGACCCTGTGTGCCCCTGAGAAGTATGAGTATTGTTTGGCCTGTGGTTTTTGTGTTCTACATACATCCACCAAACCCATTGTGTCTGAGAACCGTGCCAGCGCTGTGGGCGGGCCTGGAGGTGTCCTACCTCCCATGCGGTCCATGGACACATCCTTCACATCATTAAAATCCCCTCCGATCTTATAAAGAGAGGACGGGCCTCCAAAAGGATTTCCATGATTTTATTTAGTATGCGTGTCTGCAATCGCAGTGGGGCATAGACACAAATGAGTATCAGCCGCAGTCTACCCCAGTTACCCGTCACTCTCACATATGTTCCGCCAGGGTCCCTCCATATACGTGTCGTTTCAAATGGGAGCGTCTTTCTGATCATAATCACCACCCCTCGGGATCCTGCGGTATAGCCTGCGTGTGCCAGGACTCTACTTCCCCTACCCAGGAAACCACATTTGGTACCTTGTAGGCGAGTCTCCTGGAGCATCACCACATTCGGATGTAGGGGTTTGATATGACGTAGCACCAGTCCCCTCTAGTAAAGCATTTTAAACCATAGAACTATGGTCCACCTACCAGATACCATTAAGTAAGAATTCTCAACATTTGGCCACGTTTGTTACCCCCTTTGGTGCTTACATGTACATACGGTCACCGTTTGGGCTTGCATTCGCTGCAAGCGTTTTCCAAAGGTTAATGGATCACTTTTTTGATGGGCTTGAAGGTATTCAGGCATTTCAAGACGACATACTTATACATTATGATGATATTCCTCATCATTTGGAACTTTTGGACACTGTTACGAAGAAGCTAGACAAATATGGTATGACAGCTAATCGAGAGAAATGTAAGTTCATGGAAAGCAATATTGATTATCTGGGGCATAATTTGTCACCTGAAGGAATAACACCCAAGGGTAGCCTTTTGAAAGCCATTAGTGCAGCACCTATTCCGGAAGACAAAGATACTCTCTGAGCATTCTTAGGTCTTAGCGAATCTTATGCTCGATTTGCACAGAAATATGCATTAACAGTGCAACCTTTAAGGAATTTATTGAAAAAGAATGTGAAACATGTATGGTCAAAGGAAGCTCAATTGGCTTTTGGTGGTATCAAGGATTTAATTGTTAATGCAACTGCCATTAAGCCTTTCATGCAAGGAGCAAAGAATGTTATCACAGTTGATGCCAGCTCCAAGATTTTGGGAGCTGTACTTAGCCAGTTTGTAAAGGGTGAAGAAAGAACAATTGCATTTGCCTCTAGGATGCTGAGTGTAGCTGAACAGAAATACAGTACAACTGAGAGAAGATCTAGGTAGAGACAGCAAAGTTTTAGGCATCTATCTGTCACGATTCAGCGCGCTTAGTGAGAGGCGTAATGGAGTGTGTATGCCTGAACACTACAACTCCCATAATTCCACTGACAGGGGCGTTGCCCTACCTCTCCTCCGTATTTAAGCACCTCCCTCATCCAGACGGGTGCTTGTCAATCGAGCTCATTGCAGTCTTCACGAGCCCGTGTTCCTGTTAGCAGAGTTTGTTCCTACGCAGTTCCTTGGTTATCCGGAGGCTCCTAGTGCTGTGTGACAGCCGCGCCGAAGCACGAAGGGAGAAGACCAGCGTTCTGAGCGCCCGGCCGCTGCCTCGGTGTGCAACCCCTTCCGGGTTAAGACGCGCGGAGGGTACAGAACGCCACAGCGGCAATTACGAGACTACTTCCCCAGAGACTGCTGCCTTGCTGCAGCTTCCGTGCAGGAGCGCCTGGTGTCCTGTAATAGGAGCCGAACGCGGCAAGGAAGTAGTGTTTCAGCGTGAATAGAGCCGATGAGAGGCTCGGAGTAAGATCATCCCGTGTGCGGCCAAAAGGTTGCTTTTCCTCGCCTCACAAAGCTGGGGCAGACTTCATGACTCAGCTGGAACGTGAGGTCGCCATTTGGACCCTTGTCAGTTGGAAAAGAGTATCCGCTGTGGTTTGGGACTCGACCAATCCAGCTAAGTACAATTAACTTCACCATTATTATTTCTGGCATTGCCTTGTTTGATTAAGGAATGAAAGCGGCCTGACTAGCTGTAAGTACTTACACATAGCCATTAGTTTTCTTGCTGGCGTCTGTGTATGATGTTTGTTACAGGTATGTTGTGCTTGTGTCTTACCTAGGTAACCGGGGACTAGCCAGCAGGAGTGGCTTCTTTAACTCCGAGGCCGAGTTCCATCGAGGGTTCAGCAGCCGCCACCTTTTTGTTTCCTTTGTCCCTTTTTTCCCTTTCCCTTCACGTAGTGTTTCCTGTTGGCGTGGTTGGTACACCCCCACAGGTCATACTATTAAGGGGGATAGGGTTACTTGGCATCTTCCATCGCTCCCGTTGTATCCGGCTTTACAGGTTAGTGGTTGAACTAATCCGTCCGTGACACTATCCTCCTCAACTTCCCATCCACTTCTACCACTTAGATATAATATATATATATATATATATATATATATATATATATATATATATATATATATATATATATATATATATATATATATATTCACTGAAAAAAACCATAGGTTTTAGGGACAGTTATAGTTAGTTGGACATTGCACTCGTACAAAACCTGTGAAATTCCCCTGTTATAGTTAGTTCAGCTAACTATAACTCGCGCCCCGCAATGCACTGCTGATGACGTCACATATTACATCACTCATGACATGGTCAGTGACATCACTGATGACATCACTGATGACATCTCAAATGACATCACTGATGACATCACTGATGACATCATCCAGTGACTGTGTATTTCTGTAAAGTTTAAATATGTTTAATATATATAGGGAAAGGCGTATTGAAGAATGAGTGGGTGTATAAGTGTCTGAATGGATGATTTAGTACGTGAGTGACTGACTCTACAAGTGAGTGATTAAACGTATCTTACTGAATGCATGGGTTAGTGACTAAACTGTGTGAATGTCTGTATCCGTCTGTTTGTTGGTGTGTAAGTGGATGCATGGATTTGCGAATAGCTACATGAGTGTCTATATGGGTTATTGATTGGTTCTCTGAGTATCTGTATGGCTGCCTGAGTGTTTGTGTGGGTGGGGTGTGTGTGACTCTATACATAGATGTGTGAGTGGGTGATTCACTGGGTGCATGATTTCAAGAGTGCATCTGTGATGGACTGCTTGGGTGGGTGAGTGTGTGTATGGGTGTGTTAGTGAGTGAATGTATATCTCAGTGGTACATGTGCGAGTAACTACATATGTAAAAGGCAGTATATATGTGTGTTAGAGTATTTAAATGGCAATAAGTGAGAGTGTGTTATTGTGAGAGTGGCTGTATGGATGCGTGTGTGCTTGTATCAGTTATTGTATAAGAGCGTAAGAATGTGCTAGTATTTGTATGAGTAAGTGAGCTGGTGTGTGTATAACTGTATAGGTGAGTAAATGGGTGTGTGATTAATTTTTTGCATGACTGACTAGGTGTGTGAGTACCTCTATGGATGAGTGGCGGTGTGTGAGTGTTTATATAGGTGTATGAGTGCATATGATAGTCCTGTACTGAGTGACTGTAAGTATGAGTGACTGTACAGGTGAGTGAGTGGATGTGTGTGTAGACCTAAGAATCAGTGAGTGGGTATGTAGTTTTTGGTGTTGGAGTGTCTATGGTTTTGAGAATGGCAGTCTGTAATTTAGAGTGGGAGTATCAAAAGTTATATTGGGGTGTGAGAAGATGCATGAAATTATCACATGGATGATGTCATCAGTGATGTCATTTGAGATGTCATCAGTGATGTCATCAGTGATGTCACTGACCATGTCATGAGTGATGTAATATGTGACGTCATCAGCAGTGCATTGCGGGCGCGAGTTATAGTTAGCTGAACTAACTATAACAGGGGAATTTCACAGGTTTTGTACGAGTGCAATGTCCAACTAACTATAACTGTCCCTAAAACCTATGGTTTTTTCAGTGAATTTCAAAGGTTTTTTAAATGCTAATTTCTAACTATAACGTGCCTGAAACCTATGGTTTTTTCAGTGAATTTCAAAGGTTTTTTAAATGCTAATTTCTAACTATAACGTGCCTGAAACCTATGGTTTTTTCAGTGAATTTCAAAGGTTTTTTAAATGCTAATTTCTAACTATAACGTGCCTGAAACCTATGATTTTTTAAGTGAATTTCAAAGGTTTTTTAAATGCTAGTTTCTAACTATGCCAACAGAGGTAGGACATGTGAAGAAAGAAGAAAAACGCACAGAAAGAAGCAAAAGATGTGCAGAAAGAACCAACAGAGGAGCAGAAAGAGGCCTTGTTGCAAAATCATCCTGTGCCCACAACTTTTTCAGACGGGTACTGGTGGTAACTGACTCTGACTAACCAGAGCCAGTGAGCGTTTGCACAGTGGTGAAGGGAGGGGGCCTGAGGTGACATGTGTGCAAACGCGCCCCGTGGCGCGTTTTAAGTTGCGGGATTAAGTCCCCTCGAATCCTGAGGGTCCCTGGGGCCCAACTAGCCCCCCAGGTACCTACAGTTAGGACCACAGAGCTGAGTTGCAGAGAGGCGTTCCGAGGCCACGCACCTTTTTCACCTCTCTGCAACACAACTCTGTTGTGCTTACTGAAGGTACCTGGTGGGCTAGTTGGCCCCCAGGATTCAAAGAGAATTAACTCCCCAACTTAAAACGCACCACAGGGCGTGTTTGCGCACATGTCACCTGAAGCCCCGCCCCTCCCTTCACCACTGTGCAAACGCGCCCCGTGGCGCGTTTTAAGTTGGGGGATTAGGTCACCTTGAATCCTGAGAGTCCCTGGGGCCCAACTAGCCCACCAGGTACTTCCAGTAAGCACCAAAGGCCTGCGTTGCAACGCCTGTAACAAATTGTGCAGTTGTGTTTAGGTAGTGAAGAGGGTCATGCTGGGGGTAGTGTTTTAGGGTTTAGGGTAGTGCAGTGGTGTTTGTGTAGTGTAGGGGGTCATGCTGGGGGTAGATTTAGGGTTTAGGGTAGTGCAGTGGTGTTTGGGTAGCTTAGGGGGTACTGCTGGGGGTAGTGTTTTATGGTTTAGGGTAGTGCAGTGGTGTTTGGGTAGTGTAGGGGTTCGTGCTGGGGGTAGTTTTTTAGGGTTTAGGGTAGTGCAGTGGTGTTTGTGTAGTGTAGGAGGTCGTGTTTTAGGGTTTAGGGTAGTGCAGTGGTCTTTGGGTAGTGTAGGGAGTCGTGCGGGGGGTAGTGTTTTAGGGATTAGGGTAGTGCATTGGTATTTGGGTAGTGTAGGGGGTCATGCGGGGGTAGTGTTTTAGGGTTTAGGGCAGTGCAGTGGTGTTTAGGTAGTGTAGGGGGTCGTGCTGGGGGAGTGTTTTAGGGTTTAGGGCAGTGCAGTGGTGTTCGGGTAGTGTAGGGGGTCGTGCTGGGGGAGTGTTTTAGGGTTTAGGGCAGTGCAGTCGTGTTCGGGTAGTGTAGGGGGTCGTGCTGGGGGAGTATTTTAGGGTTTAGGGTAGTGCAGTGGTGTTCGGGTAGTGTAGGGGGTCATGCTGGGGGTAGTGTTTCAGGGTTTAGGGCAGTGCAGTGGTGTTCGGACAGTGTAGGGGGCGGTGCAGGGGGTGGTGTTTCAGGGTTTAGGGCAGTGCAGTGGTGTTCGGGCAGTGTAGGAGGGGTGGTGTTTCAGGGTTTAGGGCAGTGCAGTGGTGTTCGGGCAGTGTAAGGGGTTGTGCAGGGGTGGTGTTTCAGGGTTTAGGGCAGTGCAGTGGTGTTCGGGCAGTGTAGGGGGCGGTGCAGGGGGTGGTGTTTCAGGGTTTAGGGCAGTACAGTGGTGTTCGGGCATTGTAGGGGGTGGTGCTGGGGCTGGTGTTTCAGGGTTTAGGGCAGTGCAGTAGTGTTTGGGCAGTGTAGGGGGTCGTGCAGGGGGTGGTGTTTCAGGGTTTAGGGCAGTGCAGTGGTGTTCGGCCAGTGTAGGTAGTCTTGCTGGGGGTGGTGTTTCAGGGTTTAGGGCAGTGCAGTAGTTTTCGGGCAGTGTAGGCGGTCGTGCTGGGGCTGGTGTTTCAGGGTTTAGGGCAGTGCAGTGGTGTTCGGGCAGTGTACGGGGTTGTGCTGGGGCTGGTGTTTCAGGGTTTAGTGCAGTGGTGTGCGGGCAGTGTACGGGGTTGTGCTGGGGCTGGTGTTTCAGGGTTTAGGGCAGTGCAGTGGTGTTCGGGCAGTGTAGGGGGTCGTGCTGGGGTGGTGTTTCAGGGTTTAGGGCAGTGCAGTGGTGTTCGGGCAGTGTAGGGGGTCGTGCTGGGGCTGGTGTTTCAGGGTTTAGTGCAGTGCAGTGGTGTTCGGGCAGTGTAGGGGGTCGTGCTGGGGCTGGTGTTTCAGGGTTTTGGGCAGAGCAGTGGTGTTCGGGCAGTGTAGGGGGTCTTGCTGGGGGTGGTGTTTCAGGGTTTAGGGCAGTGCAGTGGTGTTCGGGCAGTGTAGCAGGTCTTGCTGGGGGTGGTGTTTCAGGGTTTAGGGCAGTGCAGTGGTGTTCGGGCAGTGTAGGGGGTCTTGCTGGGGGTGGTGTTTCAGGGTTTAGGGCAGTGGTGTTCAGGCAGTGTAGGGGTCTTGCTGGGGGTGATGTTTCAGGGTTTAGGGCAGTGCAGTGGTGTTCGGGCAGTGTAGGGGGTCTTGCTGGGGGTAGTAATTCAGGGTTTAAGTCGGTGCAGTGGTGTTCGTGCAGTGTAGGGGGTCGTGCTGGGGGTGGTGTTTCAGGGTTTAGGGCAGTGCAGTAGTGTTCGGGCAGTGTAGGGGGTCGTGCAGGGGGTGGTGTTTCAGGGTTTAGGGTAGTGCAGTGGTGTTCTGGCAGTGTAGGGGGTCATGCTGGGAGTGGGGTTTCAGGGTTTAGGGCAGTACAGTGGTGTTCGGGCAGTGTAGGGGGTCGTGCAGGGGGTGGTGTTTCAGGGTTTAGGGCAGTGCAGTGGTGTTCGGGCAGTGTAGGGGGTCGTGCTGGGGCTGGTGTTTCAGGGTTTAGGGCAGTGCAGTGGTGTTCGGGCAGTGTAGGGGGTCTTGCTGGGGGTGGTGTTTCAGGGTTTAGGGCAGTGTAGGGGGTCTTGCTGGGGGTGATGTTTCAGGGTTTAGGGCAGTGCAGTGGTGTTCGGGCAGTGTAGGGGGTCTTGCTGGGGGTAGTGTTTCAGGGTTTAGGGCAGTGCTGTGGTGTTCGTGCAGTATAGGGGGTCGTGCTGGGGATGGTGTTTCTGGGTTTAGGGCACTGCAGTAGTGTTTGAGCAGTGTAGGGGGTTGTGCAGGGGGTGGTGTTTCAGGGTTTAGGGCAGTGCAGTGGTGTTCGGGCAGTGTAGGGGGTCGCGCTTGGAGTGGTGTTTCAGGGTTTGGGGCAGTGCAGTGGTGTTCGGGCAGTGTAGGGGGTCATGCACGGGGTGGTGTTTCAGGGTTTAGGGCAGTGCAGTGGTGTTCAGGCAGTGTAGGGCGTCGTGCTGAGGCTGGTGTTTCACGGTTTAGGGCAGTGCAGTGGTGTTCGGGCAGTGTAGGGGGTCGTGCTGGGGCTGGTGTTTCAGGGTTCAGGGCAGTGCAGTGGTGTTCAGGCAGTGTATGGGGTCGTGCTGAGGCTGGTGTTTCACGGTTTAGGGCAGTGCAGTGGTGTTCGGGCAGTGTAGGGGGTCGTGCTGGGGCTGGTGTTTCAGGGTTTAGGGCAGTGCAGTGGTGTTCGGGCAGTGTAGGCGGTCGTGCTGGGGCTGGTGTTTCAGGGTTTAGGGCAGTGCAGTGGTGTTCGGGCCGTGTAGGGGGTCGTGCTGGAGCTGGTGTTTCAGGGTTTAGGGCAGTGCAGTGGTGCTCGGGCAGTATAGGGGGTCGTGCTGGGGGTGATGTTTCAGGGTTTAGGGTAGTGCAGTGGTGTTCGGGCAGTGTAGGGGGTCGTGCTGGGGCTGGTGTTTCAGGGTTTTGGGCAGAGCAGTGGCGTTCGGGCAGTGTAGGGGGTCATGCTGGGGGTAGTGTTTCAGGGTTTAGGGCAGTGCAGTGGTGTTCGGGCAGTGTAGGGGGTCGTGCTGGGGGGTGGTGTTTCAGGGTTTAGGTCAGTGGTGTTCGGGCAGTGTAGGGGGTCTTGCTGGGGGTGACGTTTCAGGGTTTAGGGCAGTGCAATGGTGTTCGGGCAGTGTAGGGGGTCATGCTGGGGGTGGTGTTTCAGGGTTTAGGGCAGTGCAGTGGTGTTCGGGCAGTTTAGGGGTCATGCTGGGGGTGGTGTTTCAGGGTTTAGGGCAGTGCAGTGGTGTTCGGGCAGTGTAGGGGGTCGTGAAGGGGGTGGTGTTTCAGGGTTTAGGGCAGTGCAGTGGTGTTCGGGCAGTGTAGGGGGTCGTGCTAGGGGTGGTGTTTCAGGGTTTAGGGCAGTGTAGTGGTGTTCGGGCAGTGTAGGGGGTCATGCAGGGGCTGGTGTTTCAGGGTTTAGGGCAGTGCAATGGTGTTCGGGCAGTGTAGGGGGGTCGTGCTGGGGGTAGTGTTTTAGGGTTTAGGGTAGTGCAGTGGTGCTTGTGTAGTGTAGGCGGTCGTGCTGGGGGTAGTGTTTTAGGGTTTAGGAAAAGTGCAGTGGTGTTTCTGTAGTGTAGGGGGTCATGTTTTAGGGTAGTGCAGTGGTGTTTGGGTAGTGTAGGGGGTCGTGCTGGGGGTAGTGTTTTAGGATTTAGGTTAGTGCGGTGGTGTTTGGGTAGTTGTAGGGGGTCGTGCTGGGGGTAGTGTTTTAGGGTTTAGGGTAGTGCAGTGGTGTTTGTGTAGTGTAGGGGGTCGTGCTGGGGGTAGTGTTTTAGGGTTTAGGGTAGTGCAGTGGTGCTTGTGTAGTGTAGGGGGTCGTGCTGGGGGTAGTGTTTTAGGGTTTAGGGTAGTGCAGTGGTGTTTGTGTAGTGTAGGGGGTCATGTTTTAGGGTAGTGCAGTGGTGTTTGGGTAGTGTAGGGGGTCGTGCTGGGGGTAGTGTTTTAGGGTTTAGGATAGTGCAGTGGTGCTTGTGTAGTGTAGGGGGTCGTGCTGGGGGTAGTGTTTTAGGGTTTAAGGTAGTGCAGTGGTGTTTTTGTAGTGTAGGGGGTCATGTTTTAAGATGCAATGCTCCAATACCTGACCAGTCTGCACTACATAAAACTGCAAAAAAACTAAAAATAAAAAGTGTTTTGCACACTTTTGTCATTGGGCTATATGTGGGCTACATCTGGGTAATATTTGTGCTACATTTGGGCTCTTTTTTCACTGGTGGCCATCTTGGAAGACTTCTTTGTTATGAAGTTTCCTAATTTCTTCATTTACTGCAGTCTCCTCAGTAGGAAATGCTTTCAGTTTTTTACTTTGATTCCATCAAGAAGGCATTCAGATGTGTCTCACATCTGCCATAAATTCTGAATGTTAGCACTCTAGTTGCTCATTAGATCACTGGAGTAAAGCTACTGCTCACCAGGGAGTTAACTGGTAGTCTGCTGCTGGTATTGAAAGTGATTGTTTCAGTCTGCATGTCAGAATTTTTTAATGAAATAGAAGAGGATTTGAGATCTCACTTAAAACATGCCCTAATTTTTCTTTCTGCAGCACTAACCATAATTTCTATTTCAAAAAGAACCCCTCATTTTGTTCCTTTTTAAATTAAATGTTTTAAGTGTTACCGGTTTATTCCAATCAAGATGGCTTCAGGTGTGCCATACTTTTGTCATAAGTAAGGCTGTTAGCGCTCTAGTTGTTCTTTAGAACACTCTGGGAAGCTGCAGTAGAACACAAAGGCATCAACTGGCAGGCTGCTCCTGTTGAAATATAACAGGAAGATATTTGAGATCACACTTGAAATATGTCCTAATTTTTCTTTCTACAGCACTAACCATAATTTCTATGACAAAATGAACCCCATCATTTTGTTCCTTTTTAAATTAAATGTTTTAAGTGTTACCAGTTTATTCCAATCAAGATGGCTTCAGGTGTGCCATACTTTTGTCATAAGTAAGGCTGTTAGCACTCTAGTTGTTCTTTAGAACACTCTGGGAAGTTGCAGTAGAACACAAAGGCATCAACTGGCAGGCTGCTCCTGTTGAAATATAACAGGATGATATTTGAGATCACACTTGAAACATGTCCTAATTTTTCTTTCTACAGCACTAACCATAATTTCTATGACAAAATGAACCCCATCATTTTGTTCCTTTTTAAATTAAATTGTTTAAGTGTTACCAGTTTATTCCAATCAAGATGGCTTCAGGTGTGCCATACTTTTGTCATAAGTAAGGCTGTTAGCACTCTAGTTGTTCTTTAGAACACTCTGGGAAGCTGCAGTAGAACACAAAGGAATCAACTGACAGTCTCTGCCCTTGTTGGATGTACATGTTTTACTGAGAATGTCAGACTTCATTCTCACATGAGTGAGAAAGATAAAGTGAATTTACAGAAAATATGCTCTCATTTTAGCTTCTGGAGCACCTTCCAAACCTCCATGGGACAAGCATGAGAAAATAGTGTTCTCTCAAACATGATTCATGATATCCCAGCAGAAGGTTTTTCACATGGTAAAATCACCTTAGAATACACCACAATTCCTAAAATTAGTATGGTACCATCAACAAATAAATTCTAATGTAACTAAAGCCTGTTATCACCCTTTATAGTTCTCCTTTTGGTGACCCTCAAAATCTTCTATTCACTACAATGCATTTCAATGAGGTACTATCATGTATATTGGTCCCAAGATGGCTGCCAGCAATTCCAGGATGAAGTGCTGACAGCCAATCAGATCTCACGATGACGTGTGGTTAGGCTCCGCCCAGATATATATGTGACTTTACTTTTGATTTTCTCAGGAACTACTGAACGGATTTACACCATTTAAGCAAAAGGCACGACACTGAACCAAGGGCTACCTCTTTGCCAAATTTGGTGTAATTCCGTTCAGCAGTTCGGGCTGTAGCTGCGACTAAAGGTTCCTATGGAAAAATGAATGGGGAAAATGCGTTTTGGGACCCCCCTTTTTTCTCGGCCCCCGCTTGACGTATCACCCCAAGACTTTCAGGATAGGAGTGGACCGGAGCGCCCCAACAAGTTGGAAACTTTTGCGAAGATTCGTCAACCGGCGCCAACGTTATTTCAAATAGAATGTCGCTGATTTCCTATGGATAATAGGTTTTAACTATAACTATCTACTGGCGACCGCCAGTAGATAATATATATATATATATATATATTCCTTCCAGATTTGCCCATGCATGAAGATGCCACTCAGCAACAGTCCATTCAACTGAATTTTAATTAGGCATACCGGCATTTCACCTCCTGATAATAACAATGCCTTACGCGTTTCGGAGATGCCTATCTCCTTGTTCACAGGCTGAAAACGTGCACATTACCGGAAAGGGACCTCCGTCATTTTATTGAATTTTATGCCCTCCAGTGGGCCTCTAAGGTAAGTTCACTCTCGATGCAGGCTGGTACCTGTAGTTCCCTTTATATCAATTATTACCCTCCAGTGGGTCTGTAACGTGCCGTGATTTCTCTCGATCTTAGACCCGTCAGTGGGCCTCCAGAATGCTTGTGCCGGTTAATTTAAAAGAACTGTTGCCCCGCAGTTAGAGGCAACGGACAGTCCTGTGCCTCTGCGGTCTCCTTCACTTTTTGGAGTGGTGCAATCTTCCCGGCTCGGACCCGCCGGTAACATTCCTTCCAGATTTGCCCATGCATGAAGACGCCACTCAGCAACAGTCCATTCAAATGAATTTTAATTAGGCATACCGGCATTTCACCGCCTGATAATAACAATGCCTTACGCGTTTCAGAGATGCCTATCTCGTTGTTCACAGGCTGAAAACGTGCACATTACCGGAAAGGGACCTCCGTCATTTTATTGAATTTTATGCCCTCCAGTGGGCCTCTAAGGTAAGTTCACTCTCGATGCAGGCTGGTACCTGTAGTTCCCTTTATATCAATTATTACCCTGAAACTTATCAGCTGGAGGAGTGCGTCTCTGAATGCAGGGCATTCTTTGTGAAGATATATATATATATATATATATATATATATATATATATATATATATATATAACAGTTCAGCTTCATATTAGAATTGTGGTGGAATCATGGCCACACAGGCTTTCAGAACAGGCCTTTCTGACATCTCACCTTAATCCTTATTGAATCTCTTCAGGCCACTGACAAGAGGCAAGAGCCCTTGGTCTCAGGGATTCCAAATAGACACCCCATTTTAGGGACTTCTCAAACCAGACCTCTAACTACTTATATTCCTTTACTATCTCCAGCTTATTGGAGCCCAGAAACCAGCTAAACTTTGTTATTTTATTACCAAAACACAATACCTTTGTTTTTTACCATATTTACTACTAGATTTTTATAATCACAATATTTCATGAACAGGTCCAGCTTTCATTGCAGGCCTATCTCTGTCTGATCTAAGATTACGAGGTCATCTACATACAGAAGACATGCAACATGTTTGCCATCTATTTTGGGGCTGACACCCTTCCCCCCCCCCCCCCGAACTGCTAGCAGGTCAGATCTAAATAAGGAGAAAAGTAGGGGAGCCAGGACACACCCCTGTCTTAATCAATTTTCAATTAATATTTTCTGAGTCAAGGTCCCCTCTGTGTCACAAAATGCAAGGCAGATGTGTGGGATTCCCTGCCCACTTTTTACCCTTGAGTTACACATCACCATGCCTCTTCAGAAAGACCTTCTGACACCAATGTTTTGGGTCTCATTTACACAATCTGAGGGGCAGAAGTTTGGCACATTATGTGAAGAACACACTACATTACTTTCTAAACGTGGTTCACTTTTTCAGGACGCCTTGAACTATGCTCAAAAGCAAGACAGTATTACGAGACAGTGTCTCTATTTTTTGCGTTAGATCCAGATTACAGGGTTTTTCCCAAGCCCTTGCCACCACTAGGCCTCGAATAAGCACACACAGTATTTTATATTATAGCAGTAGTTAAGAATCTAGTACGTCAGCAGGAGGAAGACAATGCCCTAACTAATGTGCATTGCATGCAACCAGAGTAAACTTAACATGAGTAAACAGCAAGTCATCTGAAACACAGTCACTACTGGACATCTAGCACTTAATAACGCATACTGTGAACAGGCAGTTCAAAGCTCTGTTAATATAAAATGCTTTTGAAATGCTTATGCAAATGGTTACTTACAATTTGTTTTTGTTTGAGTGGCTTGACAGAGAAGCTACCATCAACGTGCTGGGAAAAAAAAAAAAAGGCGAAAGGTAAATAGATGTTCATCTACAAGTAAGAGGGTCTGACGGCACAACTGCTGATCAATGCCTGCGGCTGCAGGAGTTGTGTGAATGGGGCTTAGATATGATGAGGGCTACAGAGACTGTGGGCACAAAACCTCAACCAACAGAGAACATATAATCTCAACCAAAGACAGCATATAATCAGTGACAATAGACCTGGACAGAGGATTAGGAAAGAGGGACAAGCAAGTGTGAGGAACAAGCTTATGGCACAACCATTATGGAAGAATAAATGCCACGTGGGGCAAGGCAGCTGCAACACCACCGTGGTATCAAAATCTAAAAAGAGGAGGGGCAAGACATAGATTGGGGTATAAATGGCTGTTGTGGAGGGGATAGAAATGGGAGGCCAAAACTCAGTTGTGAGTAATGAAAGCCATGGGAACAACAGTCATGAGAAACAGCAGTTTATCAATGTGGAAGTAGCAAATAGTAGATATCAGAGATCCACTAATTCCAAGGAGCAAACCAAGAGAGTGCAGGATATTTGAAGGTCAACAATATGGTGAGGCAGACATGTGGATAGCAGGCATGAAGAACAAGTTATTTACCTTTGGTAACGATGTATCTGTAGGAGACATAGGTTAGTTATAGATTCCTTACCTTAGAATTACCCTCAGGCGTCAGACTGGATCCGGAGAATTTTTTCTTAGCAGTACCCCTGCGTGTCGGTGGGTGACGTCGGTCTACCCGTCGTCCATCGTCAGCATCGTGGTCGCCAGGATGACGTCGCGGTGCCTACTTAGACGCCGCCCCTGCACGCTGATGTCAGTTCTGACATGACTTTCCACGCCAGAAGCGCAGAGCCATGAAAGACACTGACCACTGGTGCGCCACACTAGGGCCCTGTAAGGGAGTCCCTAACCCTAAAAATCAGTTCGCAGAGCGGGGAGGATGGGTGGGGCGGTAAGGAATCTATAACTAACCTATGTCTCTTACAAATACATCGTTACCGAAGGGAAGTAAATTGTTCATCTGACAGAGACAGTTAGTTATAGATTTCTTACCTTAGAATAGATACCCCAGCAATACCATCCCCGGAGGAGGGCCTGCGAACTAAGTTCACACCAGAAAGTCCTGGAGGACAGAAGGGGCAAAACAGCTGTCCCTCCGGACTTGGCTGTCCAGGCAGTAATGTCTGGTGAACATGTGCAAGGATGCCCGCATGGCAGCCTGACAGATGTCAAGAAGTGGGACTCCACATGCCAATGCAGTAGTTGCTGCAGTAGCCCTAGTGCAATGAGCACGCAGCCCCACTGGAGGTACCTTTTTCGCTAAAGCGCAACAGACTTTAATACAAAGGACAACCCATCGAGAGATGGTACGCTTTTTGACAGCCCGACCTTTCTTGGCACCCACATAGCCAACGAAGAGTTGATCATCCACCCGGAAATCTTTTGTGCCGTCAAGGTAGAAGGACAGCGCATGTTTAGGGTCCAGACGGTGGAGTCTCTCCTCCTCCTTTGAAGGGTGCAGAGGTGGGGAAAAGGTGGAAAAAGTAATCATCTGTCCTATGTGAAAAGGTGTAACCACTTTAGGAAGGAACGATGGTCTCGTCCTAAGCACCACTTTGTCTGTATGCACATAGAAGAAAGGGGGCTTGGAAGATAAAGCCTGAAGCTCACTCACCCTGCGAGCAGAGGTGATGGCTACAAGGAAAGCAGTTCTCAGAGAGGAGCCTGAGAGGACAGCTGTGAAGAGTTTCGAAGGAAGCGCTCATAAGGTAAGGTAAAACAAGATTCAAATCCCACTGGGGCATTATGAAAGGAGATGGAGGACAGGGATGATTAATGGCCTTAAAGAATCTATTTACAATAGGGGACTTGAAAAAAGAGGGCTGATCTGGTAGCCGAAGGAAAGTGGAAATAGCTGCAAGATAGCCTTTAAGAGTGCCCAGAGCAGAGCCCTGCTGGGCCAAAGAAAGAATGAACAAGAGAACCTCGGAAAGAGGGGCAGAAAGGGGATCCACAGCCTTTGCTGTGAACTATACCACAAACTTGCTCCATCTACAGGCGTATACCGTTTTAGTGGAGGGGCGCCTGGCTGCCAAGATGACAGTACTGACTTCGTGCGGAAGGTCAAAAGCTGTCAACTGTCGCCGCTTAATCTCCACGCAAGGAGGTGGAGGCTGGACAGGTTCGGGTGAAGGACTGTCCCCTGTTGCTGCGACAGAAGATCCTACCGAAGGGGCAGTCTGATCGGAGGATCGATAGCCATGCTCAGTAGCTAGGGCTACCAGACTCTTCGTGCCCAGTCCGGAGCCACAAGAATGACTTGTGCCCAGTCGCGCTTGATCTTCAGCACTCGGGGCAGAAGTGGTACAGGCGGAAAGACGTACAGGAGGCCGCTGTTCCATTCGAGACGAAAAGTGTATTGAGCGTGTGCCCCCTTGGAAACTCCAACACGCAAAACTGCTGACATTGCGTGTTCTCTTCGGTGGCGAACAGATCTAACCAAGGCTCTCCCCACCGCTGAAAGAGACCTTGAACCACCTCCGAGTGAAGACGCCATTCGTGATCTACCAGGCACCGACAGCTGAGTTTGTCTGCCCTGGCGTTCAGAGAACCTGCCAGGTGTTGAACCACCAGGGTCATGCCCTGATGTTCCGGCCATGTCCAGAGGCGAAGAGCCTCTTGACAAAGGGTCCACGAACCCACTACGCCCTGTTTGTTGCAGTGCCACATGGTGGCAGTGTTGTCTGGGAACACCTGCACTACTTTCTCTTTGAGGGAGGGAAGGAAGGCTTTCAGTGCCATGCAGATCGCCCGGAGCTCCAACAGCTTGATGTGGAGCCCGGACTCCGCCAGAGACCAGATGCCACTGATCTCTGCCTCTCCCAGGTGGCCGCCCCATCCCAGAAGTGACGCATCGGTCATCACCGTTAGGTCTGGTTAGGGAACGGAAAGGGTTCTGCCTCTGACCAAAGCCGGGTTCGTTAACCACCACTGCAGTTGTTGTGCAGTTCCCTCCGAGATCTAGACGTAGTCCGAAAGATTCCCGTGATGCTGCGCCCACTGGAACTTCAGGTCCCACTGCAGAGCCCGCATATGCCACCTGGCATGATCCACTAGCAGGATGCAGGAGGCCATGAGGCCATGAGGCCCAGCAGCCTCAGAGTCATTCTCACCGAAATCGGGCTAGAGGCTGAAACATCGGAATCATAGCACAAATATCCCGGACTCACTGCTCAGAAGGATAGGCCCGAGACTGCACTGTGTCCAGAACAGCTCTGATGAAAGGGAGCGTCTGAGAGGGAGTCAGGTGTGACTTCGGCACATTGATAGTAAACCCCAGCGAGTGCAAGAGGTGCGCCGTAGTCTGGAGGTGGGAGACGACAGCCTGGGGCGAGCCCGCCTTCAACAGCCAGTCGTCGAGATAGGGGAAGACTGGAACCCGTAATCTGCACAGATGAGCTGCAACCACCGCCATCACTTTCGTGAACACCTGAGGGGCACTGGTAAGGCCAAAGGAGAGCACAGTGAACTGAAAATGCTCTTGGCCTACCGTGAACCGTAGATAGCATCTGTGGGCTGGCAGGACGGGAATATGAAAATAGGCGTCCTGCAAGTCCAACGCCACCATCCAGTCTCCAGGGTCGAGGGCAGACAGGACCTGAGCCAACATGAGCATTTTGAACTTCTCCTTCCGGAGGAAGCGGTTGAGGGCCCTGAGGTCTAGAATAGGAAGCAGGCCTTTGTCCTTCTTGGGCACCAGAAAGTAGCGGGAATAGAAACCATGACCTACTTCTGGAGCAGGGACCCTCTCGATGGCTCCCTTGGCCAAGAGAGCTGAGAATTCCTAGTGGAGAAGCGCCAAATGATCCTCCGACATGCGATCGAAAGACGGTGGCATGGAGGGAGGGGTAGTCTCGAAGGGACTTCGGACTATTTGCAAAACCCACCTGTCCGACGTGATGGATTGCCAGTGGGAAAAGTGATGGCGAATCCTGCCGCCCTCTGGCCGTTGATGGGCCTGAAAATCGGACTAGGAGGGTTTGGAGGCTGTGGCAGGGGGGGAAAGGGTGGACTGGCCCACCCGCTGGCTCCTAGACCCACAAGGTCGCTGGGTCCTACATCCGGGTCCACGCAGAGGCTGGGCAGCTTGCGTGAACCGGTGGCTAGACTGGGCCAGGCGTGGCTGGGCATCCCTTACGTAGACACGAAAGGGGCAAAAAGCAGACTGGAGTGGACGGGAAGACGCAGCGAGGCGCAAAGATCTGTCTGTAGCCCGAGAATCTTTGAAGCGCTCCAGCGCAGAGTCTGCTTTGTCGCCAAAATGACAACGGCCATCAAAGGGCATGTCCAGCAAAGTTGACTGGACATCCCCCGAAAAGCCATATGTCCTCAACCAGGCATAGCATCTAAGGGCTACCGACGTGGCCTAGTAAGTCGGTGGTATCCAGTCCACATCTAATCGTGAATTTGGCTGCGTCTCTCCCATCTGCCACTGCTTGGGAGAGAACGGCCCGGGCCTCCTCCAGGCACTGAGGCAGCACCTGCGCAACCGTATCCCAGATGGTGTGGGAGTTTCGGCCCAAGAGGCACGTAGTATTCACGGACCACAGTTTCAAGCTGGAGGAAGAGAACATGCGTTTCCCAAGGTGATCCAGCTTCTTGGATTCCCTATCTGGGGGAGCAGAAGGGAATGCGCCCTTTGAAGAAGAGCCTTGGACCACCAAGCTCTCGGGGAAGGGTGTTGGGTGACGAAAACTGGGTCGCCCAGGCCAGGTGATAGCAGCGGGCAATCGTCCTTTCCACAGGAGCCCCTTTGCTGGGCTTGGACCAGGTGCCCAGAAGGACATCAGTGAGGGCATCGTTGAAGGGCAGAAGAGGTTCAGAGGAGGTTGACGCAGGCTGAAGCACCTCTGTCAGGAGGTTAGTCCTGGCTGCCACTGAAGGGAGCTCCAGGCCCAACGCCTCGGCTGCCCTTTGCACCACCACAGCATAGGACGCTCACTCCTCCGTAACCACGGTAGGGGGAGAATGCATGCTAAGGTCTAGGGAAGTGTCCAGACCACTGGCGTCGCCCAGGTCCTCTCTCCAGTCCGGCTCTTCTAGCTGGCCTGCTAAAGGGTCCAGCGATACCTCCCAGTCCTCATCACAAACTTCTGGATGGTAGGGAACACCAGAGATGAACAGGGGAACAAAGGTACCCTCCGGCGTCAGATCCGGCTCCATCTCGGGGGTGAGGATGGGCACGGCGTCGACCGGGGGCGTTGTCGGGATAGGCGCCGGGGTAGGTCGAGTAAGATCGACCGGCGTGATCCGGATCCACGCCCAGATTCATGGGGGCCCACCAGGGCCGTCGGCATCGAAGGCACAGGACCCCCGAACGACTCCGTGGGGCCCGAAGGCGGCCGGCCGAGTCGGGCTGCCCAAAAACGAGGTGGAGGGTCTCGTAAAATTTTCAACGTTGGGCAGGGGACGCTCCAGCTCCCGGAAACGGGGGGAGGCACGGAGACGTCCCTAAAGTAGGCGCCAGAGAAGGAGCCTTCGAACGACGACGCTCCGAGTCCTGCGTCACATCAGCCGACCGACGGGGCGAAGGGGAATAGGGCCGGTGCTTCTTCACCTTCTTCTTCTTAGACTTACCCGAGGACCTCGAGGACTTGGAGTGTGACGAGGTGTGGTGGCTATGCGAGCGCTCTCAAGACCTTCCTCTCAAACAAGACCGGGAACAACGCGGAGCCGACCGCCGGGCCTCCAATAGCTTTTGGGACCGCTACTGCAAAGACTTTGGATTCATGGCCCGGCAGTCGGTGCACTACTTCAGGTCGTGGTCGCGCTCCAGACACCAAAGGCACACGAGGTGCGGATCAGTCACAGACATCAGTTTGTGACAGAAGTCACAGGGCTTGAACCTGGTCCGGTGTTGGGACATCTCTCACGCACCAAGAGTCGAAGACTCAAAAAAGCAGTCGACAAAACGTCAAAAAAAGATTAGTCAAAAATTGACTAAGGGGTAGCTCTCTCCGGATCTGCGCTAGGCTGGCGTGGAAAAAGAAAGAACTGACGTAAGCATGCGGCGTCTAAGTAGGCACCGTGACGTCATCCCGGCGACCACGACAGACCGATGCCACCCACCGATGTGCAGGGGTACTGCTAAGAAAAAATTCTCCGGATCCAGTTTGACGCCTGGGGGTAATTCTAAGGTAAGGAATCTATAACTGACTGTCTCGTTCAGATTTATTGTATGGTAAAGGTGATATATGGAGCAAGGGGCTGCCCAAAAACAAATTGATAAAAAGTGTGGGAAGCTAGAGAGCATACCATGGCTCGGCTGGATGAGGCGTCCCAGGCGTCCCCTGTGGCAGAGAGCTTTATACACATTGCTGGAACTGACTACAAGAGCGCCACCGCCGCAGTCTCCTTCACCACTGAGCAAGTGAAATGCCCCAGTGATACCAGCAAAGCTATTTAGAATTTGCTATGCACCCATCAATCGCCTCTACTTGTACTACAGACTGCTTTTGTGTGAGGTGCTATATTGATGTACAACCGATGGTGGAATGTTGAGAGTTGTTTTGTAAAACAATAAAACATTTAAAAAAAGAGCGATAGATAGAGACAGATAGACAGAGAGAGAGATAGATAGACAGAGACCGAGAGATAGACAGAGAGAGAGATTGACACAAAGAGAGAGAGAGAGAGACAGAGAGCGAGACAAACAGACAGACAGGGTTATCCAGGTGACCTAAGTGACAAATAGAGCAAAGGAGTTTTGCAGGAGACAGGCCTGGTTAACCAAAGATTTTATTTTAAAAGACAGAGGCTGTTGGGTAGCAAAGATGTATGGGCCTCTTAAGCTATGGGAGTCAGGCTTTTAGGGTGTAAGTGCCGTGAAGAGTTCAACTCCTTAAATCAACACAATCAGGGAGAAGAATGTAGTGTGTGAGGTCTACTGCACAGTGCATCTTGGAAGGCCTGGGGCAGATTCTATCACTTTAGTTTTGCTAGTTATTTAAGGGCAGATATATTCTATCTTGGGTGTCGGAAAGAGTGTGGGGTTCAGTGTTTAGTAGCTGAGGTAGGGCAAAATGGTGGGGGGTTTCATGAAGGTGGTGAAAGGTGGGAAGTGATTGAGATGTGGAAAAGAGTATAGCGGTCAGGTGGATAGAAACAGACAAGGTAGGGTTGGAAGGTGGTCTAGAGCAAGTGAGGCAGGCATGTAGTGACTACGGTGCGGTCGGGGATGTAGATGGCAGGTGGAGTAGTGTGGACCAGACAGGTAGTGTCTGTACTACAGGCATGAGTGTGGCGGTTAGACAGATTGTGAAGGATGATTTGGTTTAATTTGCGGGGGATTTATAGAGAGCAGCAAATGCCCGGAGGAGTCAAGGCGCTATAGTAAGGATAGGATACAGACGTGTGTGGAGGCATATGGGTGGTAAAATACATCTGAGAAGGTGAGCATTGACAGGGTGGAGAATTAACTACGGTGGTGGCAGAGGTGTAGGAGGTAGGTGGCAAGAAATCCCTGGCTCTACCGTTGCGAGTTGTAGGGGGAAGAGCCTTGCGGACAGAGGACTCATTAAGGACAGAGACTCCAAGCACAAAAACTGAGAAGTGTTGGCAAGAGATTTGAAGCACTGTCACGAATTCCACATAGACTGGGTTGGTAGAAGACTACATGCCTGGCAAGATTTGGTGGTTTGAATTTATGGACTACCTTCAAGACTATGAATTACACTCATCTGTGCCATTTAAGGTCAAGGAG
This sequence comes from Calotriton arnoldi, assembly GCA_963921515.1. Classification (NCBI taxonomy): domain Eukaryota; kingdom Metazoa; phylum Chordata; class Amphibia; order Caudata; family Salamandridae; genus Calotriton; species Calotriton arnoldi. The sequence goes on from CAWUFW010003242.1 coordinate 379,560, forward strand.
GATTACTTACCTTCTCAAAAGCTGCCAGCAACACATGAGCATGGCCTGTGACTTCTGCAAGAGAAAAGGAGACATAGTATGAGTGGATCCAGATGGGATATGCATCATCCTGGGGTAAGTTGATCACCCACACAAGCCTGAAATGTGCGACACACATGCAGGACAGTCTTTATTTCTCGGATCAGATGCAATTTTCATAGATAAATGCAAGAGAGACACAAAAGTCAGTGCTAGTAGAGGACACATGTTACTCAGCCATAATTCCTGTGTCACTATGAGCAACTCGTCTATTTCAATCTAAACCTCAAGCTCCACTGTGGATCAACTTCAAGGCCTGCCTAATTCGCCCAAAATGTCTTACACCACTGAGCAATAAATTCAGTAGCTCTTAGCAAACTGGATATCCAATGCCCCACCTAGTCAAATGATCAACTTACTGTGACCTAATGCCTCAGGCTCAACTCTTCATGACTAATGGAAGGCCACTCACATAGCACTTCAACAACCTCATGCCCACCTCAGCATCAACTAAGACTGCTCACAGAGGTGCATATTTAAAGTAAATAATATACCATTCCAAAGCTATGAACTACTATCAAACAAATGTACATTAATGTTGTGGTAACACAAATTAAAGAGTCATACTTGTCCACTGACATAAAGTGCAGATAAACACTAATGCACTTTTTGTAGTAAGTGATTTAGACAGGACATGTAGATTTGACCATTTTAAATACCGTCCTTATTTCTTGAAAATTTGATATGTTTTGGGTTTCAAGAACAAGTGGGGTTTACAACCACTTCTAAGTACCAAATGAAGGGCTAAAATGCCAGTCTCTTCATACTTCTGCTAAATGCCCCTTCCCAAATCATCTAACGGTACTCAATCTAACAAATCATACTTTCACCAAAAGACTTTTCCAGCGTCCAGTATAGGAATACAAAGACCTACCTCCTCACAACTTTCCTAAAATCTTTCTTATGATCCATTACAGATGAACAAAGACCTCAAATCTCTTACCTCCCCTAAATATCTCATGTACAAAATCGAGTGGCAAGGTGGCATATGCCTGCCTAACGACACTCGGGCACCGGTGAAGTAGCCCAAAGAATGGTCTTTACTTAATGTCTTTCAAGAATCAAAGACCTAAACCTGCACTTAATTCCACATTCTCTACCAACTTCTAGTGCTCTAAACTTGAATTCTTGCTACCCCTATTCAATTCACCAGCTGCAACGCAATACCCCATTCCATATCAAATACAGTATCTCTAAACACTGCCCCCCTTCTACCACAGCAATATCCCCAAACTAGAACCAGATTCAAATGTTTGCATTCCTGCACCTACCTAACCTTATCTAAGACCCCATCAAGGAACACCAAAAAGGTACAAACTGTAACAAATACACATAATGCTCATGTGAGAAATTGGCTTGTTGGTTGGGGGGAGATTTAAGTCCTTTTCAAGCAACAGCCACTATACTATCCTGGTCAGGGTGAACCACAAGAAGTTACTAAATTAACTTGTGCTTAACTCTCTGGTAGCTTGGCACAAAAGCAGTCAGGCTTAACTTGGAGGCAATGTCTAAAGCATTTAGGCAACACACAAACAGTAATAAAGTGAAAACACAAGAAAAATCTCACACCAATATGGAAAAACAGAGTAAAATGTAATAAATTATTTGACACCAAATGGACAAAAATCCAATCAGATAAACCAGAGATGTGCAATTTCAAAGATTTAAGGTAAGGATAGCACCTAAAAGCAGAAAGTGCCATCCGCAACTAAATGGTTGTGCAAGACCGGGTGAAAGTCACAAGTTCATGACGACTGCTATGGAGCGCAGGCCGGATACAAGGGAACAGGTTAGTCTAGCGCAAAAAATTACCTTCTAAAGTCTAAAGCGAAGTGTTCCATTCGCGGTGGAGGACACCGCGAAGAGCAGCGAGAGCGTCATGGATTGTCATCGCTGTAGCGCAAATCACTGTAAATCTCTAGTACAGGGGACACTTGTTTGGTATAAGAAGCTTTATGAGTCTGTAGAAGCCCTCCACAGGGCTTGGTCGCCCCACTCACTGCTGCCGCTCCTGCCTGCCTTGCCGCCTCCTGCCTGGAGATTCCTTCGCTCGCTGCCCGCTGCTCCTGGGACTTTCCCGCTGCCTGCTGCTCCTGGGACTTTCCCGCTGCTCCTGGGACTTTCCCGCTGCCCGCTGCTCCTGGGACTTCCCGCCACTGCCTCCCTGCGGCCCCGCCCCCCGTGATTCCATTCGCCGCCCCGCTCCCGCCACCCAGCTGCTCCTCCCTCCAGGCTCCTTACTTATGACGCCCCTGAGCGACCGCGCAGCGGCCGCGCGCAGCGGGAGCACCGACGGAGCGCCGAAGGTGCGCCAAAGGTAAGCCCGTCTGCGCCCGTCCGCGCCTGGCCCGCGCCCAGCGCCAGGACCCTGGATCCCACCGATGCAACACTACTCGACGGACCTACGACGCCGCCACCCTCACCGCACTCAATGCCGGCCGGAACCCTGCCTGCTACCGAGCCTCACCGAGACGCACCCACGGACCCTTCACCTGCCAAGCCTGCCGATTCACCTGCCCCCGGACGTGCACCACCTCCGCCAAGTCGAGCACCAGCAGCAACCACCTGAAATGCATCCTGTTGAACACCCGCTCCGTCCACAGGCACGCCGTGGAACTCTGGGACCTGCTCGACGCAACAGCACCGGACGTCGCCTTCCTCACCGAAACCTGGATGAACGCCTCCTCAGCGCCCGACATCGCCATAGCCATCCCGGACGGATACAAGATCACCCGGAAGGACCGCGTCAACCAGACGGGAGGAGGCATCGCCATCGTACACAAGAACACCATCCGCATCTCGACTAACTCCGACGAGACCTTCACCGCCGCCGAACACCTACACTTCCAGATACACACTGACCCCAAGACCACCCTCCGAGGCACCCTCATCTACAGACCCCCGGGACCACGCACACTATTCAGCGAAGACATCGCAGACTTCATCAGCCTGCACGCCATGCCCTCCGCCGACTACATCCTCCTAGGGGACCTCAACTTCCACCTGGAGAACAACAACGACAGAAACACCACCGCCCTGCTGGACAACCTCGCCAACCTCGGACTCAAGCAACTGGTGAACACGCCCACCCACTACGCCGGCCACACGCTTGACCCCGTCTTCTCTTCCAGCAAGCACATCTCCTTCAGCCACGCCACCGGACTCCACTGGACCGACCACAGCTGCGTCCACTTCAGCTTCAGAAAGACTGCGACCCACCACCACCCGCAACAGGCTCCCCGCCGGAGCTGGAGCAAGATCACCGCCGAGCAGCTCACCGCCTCCCTCAGCCAGAACACACCCACCAACACAACGGACCCAAACGAAGCAGCCAGCAACCTCGCCAAGTGGCTGACCGCCTGCGCCGATGACCTCGCACCACTAAAAAACCCTCCCAGCAGACCCGGAAGCAAGAAAACCCCTTGGTTCACCAACGAACTCAAGGAATCCAAGAAGAACTGCCGCACTCTCGAGAAAGCCTGGCGACTCGACCAGACCACAGACAACAGGACCGCCCTCAAGCACGCCACCCGCAAACACCACCAGCTGATCCGTGCCACCAAGAAGTCGGCACTCAAAGAACGACTGGACAACAACGCCCACGACAGCAAGGAACTTTTCAGCATCGTCAAAGAGTTCTCCAACCCCAGCGCCGGAAACAACGACATCACCCCCTCGCAAGACCTCTGCAACTCACTCGCCGCGTTCTTCCACCGCAAGATCACCGACATACATAACAGCTTCGACGCACAGACCACGCACCCTACCGCCGAACCAACGCCCGCCACCACCACCCTCTGCAACTGGACCCCGATCAGCACCGAAGACACCACCCGCACGATGAACTCCATCCACTCCGGATCACCAACCGACCCCTGCCCACACCACGTCTTCAACAAAGCCGACGCCACCATCGCACCCCATCTCCGGGACATCATCAACTCCTCCTTCCACACCGCCACCTTCCCGGAGAGCTGGAAGCACGCCGAGCTTACCGCCCTCCTGAAGAAACCAACGGCGGACCCCACCGACCTCAAGAACTACCGTCCCATCTCGCTCCTTCCGTTTCCGGCCAAAGTCATCGAGAAGACCGTCAACAGACAGCTTGCCGCCTTCCTCGAGACGAATGGATCCCTCGACCCCTCGCAGTCCGGGTTTCGGGCCAACCACAGCACCGAGACCGCCCTTATCGCAGCCACCGACGACATCAGAACCCTAACCGACAACGGGGAAACAGCAGCCCTCATCCTCTTGGACCTCTCCGCGGCGTTCGACACCGTCTGCCACCGCACCCTAGTGAAGCGCCTCAGCAACATCGGAATCCGAGAGAAAGCACTGGAATGGATCATCTCGTTCCTCGCCGGAAGAACCCAGAGAGTCCGCCTCCCCCGTTCAGATCCGAGGCCACCGAAGTCATCTGCGGCGTTCCACAAGGATCTTCACTCAGTCCAACCCTCTTCAACGTCTACATGAGCCCCCTCGCAGCCATCGCACGCCAACACAACCTCAACATCATCTCCTACGCCGACGACACCCAGCTGATCCTCTCCCTCACCAACGACCCCACCACCGCCAGAGCCAACCTACACGACGGGATGAGAGACGTCGCCGACTGGATGAGGAACAGCCACCTTAAACTGAACTCAGACAAGACGGAAGTCCTCATCCTGGGCTCATCACCCTCCGCCTGGGACGACTCTTGGTGGCCCCCGGCCCTGGGCACCGCGCCCAAGCCAACGGACCACGCACGCAACCTGGGCTTCATCCTGGACTCCTCCCTGTCGATGACCAGACAAGTCAACGCCGTCTCATCTTCGTGCTTCAACACCCTGCGCATGCTCCGCAAGATCTTCAGATGGATCCCCACTGAAACCAGGAAGACCGTCACCCAGGCACTCGTCACCAGCCGACTGGACTATGGGAACACCCTCTACGCCGGAACCACAGCCAAACTTCAAAAAGACTCCAGCGCATCCAGAACGCCTCCGCACGACTCATCCTGGACATCCCCCGACACAGCCACATCACCGGACACCTGAAAGACCTGCACTGGCTCCCCGTCAGCAAGAGAATCACGTTCAGACTCCTCACCCACGCACACAAGGCCCTCCACGACCTGGGCCCCAAGTACCTCAACGACCGCATGACCTTCTACACGCCCACCCGCCAGCTACGATCAACCAGCCACGCCCTCGCCACCGTACCACGCATCCGCAGAGCCACCGCCGGAGGAAGATCCTTCTCCTACCTGGCAGCCAAGACCTGGAACTCCCTCCCCACTCACCTTCGGCGAACCCAGGACCATCTCTCCTTCAGGAAGCAGCTCAAGACCTGGCTGTTCGAGCAGTAACTTACCCCCTCCCCCAGCGCCTTGAGACCCTCCCGGGTGAGTAGCGCGCTCTATAAATGCCGTGATTGATTGATTGATTGATAGAATCGCTGTGCCTCTATGAGTCATTATAGCTCTACTCTTTCCAATTTGGGGCTTCCGGGATACACTGTTCTGAACTCTAATGCATAGATAAATCAAAAGAAGTGACCTTTTCCAGACAGTTTCCCCTAACTTCATGCTCCCCCTGAAATTCTTATGTGAGTTTAATGCCATGTACTTTGGTTTTGAAGTATCAGTTTTCAGGCATTAGATTCCACAAATTCTGTGATTCCATCGAGTAAGTTCTGGAGACCTCTTGGAGTGCATGAGATTAAAATAGTGTCATCGGCAAAAAGTACAGCTGGAATTGATATAGTGTTCAGTTTGGAGGAGTCATGGGTACAACTCATTAAATTATTGCTCACTCCATTAAGAAAATTAAGTAGGGGCTAGAGCACATCCCTGACGGACACTTCTGTGATTCTGAATATGTTCTGTTAGCTCATCCTCCCGCCCCCATCTGGCTTGGGTGTAGTTATGTTTGTGAACTCTTATTATTATAGAGAGTAATGGCGCCGGCACATCCATTGACAGGAGGCACCCCCCTCAGTTTTGGCCTAGGGATTAAATCAAATGCGGCCTTCAGGTCCACAAAAGAAATGTATAGGTGTTCCTTCCTGATCTTAATATACTTCCAGCAAATTAGAGATAATTGGAAGACCTGAGTAGTGCTAACCTTGGTTCAGAAGCCAGTCTGAGTCAAGGACAGAATTTGTGTTTCTTCCATCCACCCATCCAGTTTACTCAGGACTTGCCTCCAAAACTACAAAAACACCTTTTGGAGGTTGCCTAGTAAACTAATCTGTCTTTAATTACTGGGGATCCCTACATCAACCTTCTTATGGATTGGTATAATTTTGCGCACCCCCCAAAAAAGAATCAGGAATACTCCCTCCTGCCATAATGGCGCTGGACAGCAAGATAATATACTGGGTCGAAACTTCTACTTCTGATCGATATAAATCTCCTGGGATCATGTCACAACCAGAGGCCTTCTCATATTTCAGCAATTCAATAGCAGTATGAGTATCTGAAAGCGTACTCTTGAGAAAAAGCCTCAGAGATAGGAGATTGTTGGTGTTCATCAGTTGCTGCACTATTGGGAACACTGTTAAACGAACATAGTACAGAAAAAAGCTGTACCCACTGATGTGCTTGGATAAAGTGATCAGTTTCAGTGGTTTCCTCGCGACATCCATGGGTTATAATATGACAAAAGCCAACCATGTCCGCATTTCTGGATGCTTCCAGTAGTTGCACCCAGTAATCCTCATCACAGGCCCTCTTGATGGCCACTAGTACGTGATTATAACTGGCTCTAGCCTTTCTTATTAGATTGGTATTTCCAGATTTGACTGCTATAACTAATTGGGTTTTCGTTTTCCTGCATTCACAAGTGAACTGCGGCATAGACCCTGTTATTCTCTTTGCATGTAATAGGAGTACTTGTGTAAAACATTACATGAAGGAATTAAATAGGAGAATATGTATTTCTGCTTTTGGGATATTACAGGTAGAAAGATCTGCAAAGGGAACTATGGCAGCTCAAAAAAAGATTATACATTTTAGAACATTTGGCCATTTCACTGCCCTATGGTTTTTAGCTATAATGGGCTCAGTGTTATACCTATGCTTTGGAAACGAGAATCGCCGAGCCTGACCCTAAAATGGCGCCCGCCAAGGTAATGCCGCCAGAGAAGGACGATGTCCCTAAGACGAGGGGTCCCGATGTTTAAACTGGACAAAAGGCATAGCAGAGTAAAAGAAACACAGAACTAGAGGCAAGACCAGCTGCAGAATCACGGGGATCAACCGACTCAACTTGCCTGACTTTAAGATGGCAGTCAAGCTCCATATCCTATCCTACCATCCTCGTCATCTCCATTCTCCCGTTTCTGGACTCGAGACCTATGGACACTTCATGATCTTCATTCTAACCCGGCGGAGCCCGAGCAACATGGCCGATTCCCGGTAGAGCTGCTTCGACAGCTATAGGGGAGATTGACTGCGGCTCACCGCTAGGGCCGTCACCTACCCAGTCGGACTTCGGACATAGGTCTCGTCGTTTTCTCCGCTGCTGTCTCCTCCCTATGGACTTCCAGCTCTCTTCGACACTGCTTTCAATGGAACTATGACGTTGCCCCCTGGGCGGAATCTTCAACTGTTTGGACTTATCGCGGAGCCAGAGTAACCTTTGGCTGATACCCGGTGGAGCTATCATATGTAGCTATAGAGGAGTTTGGCTCTGGGATTCACCCCCTCGGCCGGCACCTACCCAGCCGGACATCGGACATTGTTTTTCCTCGTCTCCCCGTTGTGTTCCCTTCCCTCCCCCGCATCAAGGGGCATGATCACCTTGAGGCTCCTTTCTCTCCCTCTGCATCTACTGTCCCCTACTGTTCTTCACCCCATGACCTTTCTGCTAATTCCTGATCTGCACTCAATCCCCTTTACTGTTCCCCCTATAACCCTCCTTACTCCATCGGTTTAGTTTTTCTATGTCATGGAATGCACTAGTAACGAATGTAACTGTAACTGATTTAACGCTGTAACACTGTTTAATCCTCATGTAAAGCGCTCTGATACCTCCGGTTCTAGCCAGCGCTATATAAAACTCAATAAATAAATAAAACTATCAACACACTTTGGAGTGTCAAAAACAATGGCATTTAAGGAGAGATGCAACGCGTTTTGTTAACTATAATTTCTCCGTTTAATAATAAAGTCCTGCATTCTATTCCAGTACCTCACATCCAACAGAAAGTATTCAATCCTGCTGCAGTAGGGGCCCTCCTCAAAAGAGCATGCTCCATCCTTACCCAAGGGTGAATGACCACTGTAAAATCTCAAACCATGAGAGAATGTTAGAGATGCAAGTTGAGTAGCCCCTACTGTGCAAGGCTGAAATGAATTAATTATTAGACCAATTATGCCTGCAATCTTTTGTAACCATTACATAGCGATTTACACCAATAAATTACCCTACAGTGATTATCACCGCATAATATTTCAAGTGGCCTAAAAACACTTTGCAACATCCCGATTATTAATATTATATTTAATAAATAAGGAGCAAATCCATTTCTTAGGTAAAAATAAAAACAATTCAATTAAATATGGCAGAGATCAACCTTCACATTCAGTCAACAAATACAAATATTGCCATGAGCTTTAAAGTGGGTGGCTATGGCTGCCAATGACCAGGTTTCGTCTCGGGATTTCATTGTGGAAGTTCATTTTCTTAAGGAGGGATAAGACACTTTACTTCTCAACCAGTGCAAGGCTGGACAAATGGATGGACAGGCCTATGAACAGAGCCTGTCCAATGCCAATTATTGCTTAATGATTGATTTATTTATGGATTAAAAAAATTATTTCAGTGATACAGGGGTTGAGAACAGGGGATTCTAAAATGGGACCTTTATACTAAGGCATGCGCCATAAATATGCACAAACATTATTTAAAAAAAAAAAAGTCAAGTGGAGTTTTCAGAAAGGACATAAAAATACATAAGAAATGCAATACCATGGAACCTTCTTTTCATGCTGATGTAAAATGACAAGGAGTTAACAGTCAATTACAAATATTAAAATAAGTCCACATTCATCACACAGCCTCAAGGTAGGTCCGGGATTATGTTTAGGTCGAAGAAAGTTTAGGTAGAAAAGTTGTTTAGCAGTTTATTTAGCCACAGTGGCAGAATAAAGTTCCCATTTACACAGCCCACAATTAAGCTGTTATTGAATGAAGCACATTCTCCAACGTTAACCCTCTTCAACATTTTTAAATTCATTCCCATCATTTCAGACCCAAGTCAACACTCAGTCAGTCCTTCCACCTTGATAATAATGACGTTTCTCTAGCCTTTGATGACATTTATGAGCTTTACATCTTTTGGCATGTGAATGGTTAGCTTCCACCTTATAATGCCTCTATCACTATAAGTTTCATTTCTACAGCTGCCCGCGACTACATTGAACCTAGCATCTCACTTTGTGGCATCATATTATGTGGCAGAAAAAAACAACAATAAAAAACACATAATGAATGAAAAAGCCTCCTTCTTCAGCAACACCCTAGATAAGGCCAAAAACGCCCAAAAGAGCTCTTTAACATCATCAATCAACAAACCTCCAAGCAAGCCATAAAAAAAAAACATATATCCAAATAACAATGTCAAAAATTTGCGAACTTCTTCAATGATAAAATCATGAAGATAGAGCTCTCCCTCAATCATAACCAGCCCTCAAACGGGGACCCCACCCCCACAAGTGAAGACAACAACCCCCTTCTCACTCCACGCCCTCCTCGGCAACGATCACCCCTTAGGACAACATTGAGAGCATCCAAACCCCAAGGTCCCACATAAACCACAGAAGCTGGAAGACTTTCAACCCAGTCACGGAGGAAGACATGTCTTCTATGCTGGCTACGTCTAAACCCTCCTCCCACTTTCAGGACCCACTCCCAGCCTCCCTGGCAAAAAAACTCAACCACGCCCTAGCACCCCTATGGACTAAGATAATAAATAGCTCCCTGTAAACTGAAGTGATACCAGACTGTCTCAAACTTGGCCAAGTCACATCAAGAATCAAACAAGCGCGGCCGGGAAGGAATGTCAGGAATGCAGCTGGCATCCGGCCGCGCTGCTGCTCGCTCCCGAGCACCCTAGGCCAGGGAAGAGAGAAGGCGGGACATGCACCCGCCTTGGGGCAATTGCGTGCTGTCTTTCTTAGAAAGACGCATGCAAAGGCCAATAGCGGGAGATTAAAAAAAAGCACACGCACGAGTGTGTGTTTCGAAGTTTAAAGTCCTTACTAAAAGCCTCGCAGAGCAGCGCATGCGCGCTAGCTCAGGCGAGACCTAAAAAGGGCAAAAGAGAGTACATTAAATGGCCTAGAAGAGTGTATCAAAGAGACCAGGAAAAGGACGTCAAAGGGAGCAGGGTAGCACATGCCAAAAGGGACTAGGAGAGAGCACGCCAAAAGGGACTAGGAGAGAGCACGCCAAAAGGGACTAGGAGAGAGCACGCCAAAAGGGACTAGATAGAGCACTTGAAAAGTGACTAGGCTAGATCACGTCAAAATGGACCAGGAGAGAGCAGTTTAAAGGGGTCCTGTAGAAATCAGGTCACAATAGGAGAACTTGTCAAAAGAGAGCAGTGGAAAGCAGCAGTCAGCTTACAGGGCAAAGAGGGTGCTGCAGGTATTTTTGCGGCGATAGAGGTAGTGTTTCCAGCAGCAGGCTCCATTACAGCAGATAGAGGTGGTGTTCCCAGAAGCAGGCACTTTCCCATGAAGTGTACAAGAGAAAGTGCTACAGTCCTAATATTAACCCAGGAGCTTGGCAAATTAGTTCTCGAGAAAGCAGTTTATTACAATGAAACCCTCTCTAACAGCAACTAGAACGTCGATCAAATGAGACACACAATCTCAAAAAAAAACCTGTCCTTCCTCTGATCAGAAACAAGTCTGCATGTTACCATAAATTACTTTTTATATTGACATTAATGACTATGTGCGGCTCTAGAATGCATGTATCCAAGCGTAAAAACTACCAGTGGTGTTCTTTTGTCCTTTAGAATGGCGGTCCAGATGAACTTTGCTCTTTGTGCAAAACAATCTGTCAGTGTCACATTCGAAGAAGTCTATACGTGTTCTCTTGAGGCTCGGAGCCAAGTTTGGAATGATCTCAGTCCACAGATGTTTTCCCCAAAACATCATTAACATGAGGTCTTGACAAACCAATCAATCTTTAGATCTGAATCAGCATAAAGTTTAATTATAAAGAACTACATGTCCTGGAAATCAGTGGAATGGTATTTGAATTCCATGGCCCCTTGAAAAGATGAGGAGCCACAGAGATACGAGAACTAAGGTGGGAAAAGACTTCAGGTCATCATTTCAAAACCTACATGTAATTTGCCCAGGAAGGTAGAAAAGATATGGGGCTAGATCTCCTCCCGCTAGAGGCTAACTACTCTTGAAAACCATTGCTGCACATCTGAGAGCTGAGGCTGACTTCCTTAGGTCATGCAAGGAACTAACACTGAAAGCAACCTAAGACGAAGAAATGATCTCTCCGTCGACACTGTTGAGTACCTTCTCATAGTGGAAGTTAATAGAGAGGTGGGAGTTCCATTCCATCAACTGAAAAACGATGGGGCTGGATAGGTCACACCATCCGTATACCACCAGGCAAGCCCTGACCTAAAACCCTCAAGGGAAAAGGAAAAGAGGAAGGCCAAGAAACACCTGGCAGCGAGGCCTCAAGGCTGACTGCAAGGAGATAGTTTACACATGAAGTCATATTGAAAGAAAAGCCCAGGGCAGAGATGGCTGGAGAGTCCTGGTTGATGGTTTATACCCTAGGAGGGGTAGTAGGCATAAATAAGTACTCTGCCTCCTTCCTCTCCTTGGCAGTGGCTTTTCCCCTTCTCCCCCGCTTAAGTTGTTTAACTAGTAGTTACTACCTATTTGCCTTTTCCCTGCGTCGGTTCAGGACAATTTTTAAAAGAGAGCATCATGTTGAAAATTGCAATAAAGTGATTAAGATCTGGTTCTTAATTTAATAAGACTTTGAGATGGCTTTACGGTGGTTGTCACTGCTGATTTGCTAGCATGAACAAAGCCTATTCAGATAATTGTTTTGCAGTTTTACATAGCGTGGACTCAACCTGAAGGTCCTAGAATGCTTTACACAAGGTCATATTCCTTTTTTTTAAAAAAAACATTTCTCATTTTAGTCACAGTTAGATTAAGCGATTTGTCCAGAAACAACGGGATACTGAGCCGACCCCGAGACTCAAACCTGACTCAAACCTGGCTGCCCAGTTCTAAAGTACCAATACTGATGCTCATTTATTCATCCTTTCATACCATGATCAAACAGACCCAATCGATCTGATCTACAACTCCTTTGTTTTACTTACGTAAATTGTCGTTGAAAATTAGACAGAACTGGAGCTAAAGTGTATTGTACATGTTTGTATTGTGATATGATGTTTATTGTATAATGACAACATTCTTGTGCTACACAAAATTTGATGTTGTGTTGTCTTCTGTGTATGTTACATTTTTATAAATGTGTATTTATAAAAAAAAAGAGAATTGTTTTCCAAAAAAAGGTGAAAAAACCCCAAAAATAATTAATAAATAAAATGAAAAAGTAGTTGTAGATCAGATTTATTGTGTCTGTTTGATCATGGTTTGAAAGGATGAATAAATGAGCATCAGTATTGGCACTTTCGGTGTTTTTCTCATGTAAATTGGTCCGGCCTTACTGATTAAGGGCCAAACCCTATTCTAGTATTTACAGTTCCAAAGTAGGCAGCTCTGGCCGCAACACCACTTCCAGATGGGGAAGTACACTCTCTAAATGAGCATTTAGTGCCATGTTATATTCATGTTTTACGAAAAGTGTGCTTTAAAAGGTTTTACTGTACTCCGATTTGTGAAAAATGCTTTAGTGGTTTGGGGGTAGGTGATGAGTGGTCAACATGTTTCCTCTGAAGGGGTTTGGCTGTTTCAACACTTGCCTGTAGACCACAAATGTTCAATACACTATGACGTTTGTGAGACAGCATCATTGGCCAGCTCCAGAACTACTGTGAAGTGAGAAATATTTCTGCTCCCGCTCTGGTAACACTGCTATTAGTGAACTAAAAGGCAAATCAGTTGTAATGTGTACCCTATAAGTGGCCTAGATTCTTATCATGGAGAGAGCAACATTATAAGCTATTAAAGCAAACACAAGACAGGTTTTTGTAGTGTATATGCCCTGAACTCACATATTTGAAGATTGCTTTCATGTGTAATAATGAAACAAGCATTTTCAATGCAATAGGTCTCGCAGTTGCAAGAGTTTAAGCTATTGGCATTGTAAATGACAATGCCTTTTATTTATGCGTTTTCAAAAGCAACACATATATAAAAGCATTGTCATTTCTAATGAGATAGCTCAAACTCTTGCAAATGCAAAGACCACTTTAATGGTGGCCACGCCCCTTTCTTTAGACACTGCTCCCGCATTCAGGTTACAGTTAGCAGCGTCTAAAGAAAGGCGCGGCTCAACATTAAAGTGAAAGCGCGGTATGGGGCGCTTTCCCTTAAAGAAAGAAAGCAAGCAAGTTTCTGTAGCGCGGCCGCTAAAGTGAACGTGGACCGCTCTGTAAATTAATTAAATAAAGAAGCGCAGCCGCTAAAGTGAAAGCGGACCGCGTTGCAAATTAAATAAATAAAGAAGCGCAGCCTCTAAAGTGAAAGCGGACCGCGCTGCAAATCAAAAACAAATACATTAATAATAACAATGTAAAAACGGGAGGCAACCTCGTGGGTGGAATAGGGTAAGACCATTAAAGAAAATAGTGCTCACCGACTAGATAAAGCAGACCGCGTAAGACCACAAGTAAAAAGTCCAGTCGTTATGGAAGGTTACAAATGCACACAAGGCGGTACCAAGGAGGGACTATAAGCCTATTCACGAATGAAAAGCAACGATTTTGAAAGGACTGTAACAGGAGCCAATTGAAAAGATGGGCGGGAACTGGGCGAAGCTTTTATTCCATTCCTCAATACAGCATGCCTTGCACAGCAGCGCATGCGCTGCCCAGGCTCGACCTAAAAACTGAGGTAGAGTGGCAGGGAGTGTCTGGTGGTTGTTTAAAAGAGACACGAGGTGAAGCAGCCCTGGTATTCAGCACGCCGACATTTAATAGTGCCAGATGCGGGCTTCATAGCAAAAATCTGGGCCCCGGCACTTATTCTTTTACAAATTAAGCAATCAGTCCCCCTCACCGGCGCCACCATCAATGCCAACTTATGGACACACTCGCAGCAGAAAACATGAGCATTCAGTTTGTCCATTGACTTCAACTAAAATGCTGCAAAATCATCAGTGAAATTTGAAACATAACATTTTAGCCGAGACTGGCCATACATATATATGGCATTAGCTAGATGGCGGTCCAGGGGATACAAAACCAGTTAAAAATCTCGACCAATGCTCCTACCTAACACATGTTGTGGCAGTCTGTGACTCTGCCTCACACCCAGGGCCACTAAACAAATACAATTGTGTGGCTGAGGCATTTTCTGCATAAGTATTAACTTACTGCCCTTGCCACATGGAACGCCCTCTTCTGCATCATTTGCAAAAAATATTTCTAGGTCAAACAGATCAAAAGTTACAAAAATGGGCCCACGTGGAGCAGTGCAATGGCAGACACTTTACAGAGGTGTGCTGGTTACTTGTCAGCTGTTGATTGTTGTATTCAGGGTTACACTGGGACTAATCAGGGGAAACTGTTGTCCAGGTGGTATTTAGGTCCCAAATTGATGGACAGGGGACGGGCTTTTGTTTGCATTATGAAAAACCGGATTCATTTCAATGTAATTCAGACGGGGTGGAAATAATGACTGATTATTTGGCATAAAAACATGTTGCTTCATTGTTCGTGTAAATTTATGTCACAATGTTTTGAAAGCAGCATTTATTTCAAAAGAGTATAAACATTTTACTTCCTTTGTCAAATGTAGTGTACAGTACTGCTCTGGAGATCTGTTACTTAATGTTAAAATAGCGCTTCTACAGCTCCAGAGAGAGAACACACAGTAACTCAAACCTTAAGACCAGGCCTAGAACAGAACTGAAACACGCAGAATAAAAGACGCACCTTTTTATTATTAGACGAAAGGTGCACTTACAGACAGGAATGTTTATTTCTATGCAAGGTAGAAGATCTGGGGTGAATACAGTGGCGATACTGTGCTTCTCTGCAAGTAAAAAATATTATTTGTAGGGGATTAAAATGTTCAGAAGGATCTTGAGAACGAGCATATTTTTCTTTAATAAGAAACCTTTTTTTTTTTTTTAACCAAGCCTTTCGATCCCTTTGGTATCAATGCGCCTTAAAAGAGCAATAAAAAAAAGAACTGCCACAGAATGTGGCGCACAATGCTGCATTTGACTTCACTTGTAGAGTAATTTAGCCAACCCTGCCACATAATTCGGTTCCCTCACATGCCGCATAATTCAAGTGCAATAGTGTTGTGACCCCTCCCCCCCACACACTTCAGCAGCTTAAGCCGGGGCTGCCACAGGAATGGTGAACTGAGCCCCACTAAAACATGAATGAGTTATTCATGGCCTCTTCTGTCTCCAGCTCTGTAGACACAATGCTCATAAATAACACTGTTAGAGCATACCATGACAGAGGGTGCTAGCCACGGGCGTGAAATAGAGAGAGAAAAATGATCGAAATAGGAGAAAACAGAGAATAATAAGTAAAAAAAATAGTGAGCACGGAAGAGAAAGTAATAATAGGTAGCTAGAGGAAAGAAGGAAGAGGAAGGAAGAGTGATAGAAAAGGAGAATGGTAGGATGGAAGAGTGAAAGAAAGTGCATGGAAGCGTGAAAGGAAGAAAAACTGAAAGGTGAAAGGATGAGTGGAAGAATCAATAGGTGAAAGGGCTAATAGATGGGCGAATGGACAGAGGGTATAAGGAAGAGTGAAAGGATGAGTGGAAGAATCAATAGGTGAAAGCTGGATGGGGGAATGGACAGAGGGTATAAGGATGGGGTAAGGAAGAGTGAAAGTATGGACGGAAGGATAGATGGAAAAGTGCAGACATGGACAGACAGGGGTATGGATAGATGGAAGGGTGACAGGATGAATGTATGGATGGAAGTGTGTGAAAGGGTGAAAGTATCTATTCTAAGGAAGGTTGGGGTTGCTCACTTCACGTGCCGTGTGATGAGAGGTATGGTTCAAGTGTGGGGGTGGGCTATTTTCATTTCCTGGCTACTCCCTTGTTCCAGGGCCCTGCATACCTCTCGGGCCAGTGGCCTAACGTTAGCACCCATTACCCCTGCGCTGAGGGATGGGAGGGTTTTAGGGCGGGTGGGGGGTTGGGGGGGGGACGGGACTGTGCACTGACGGCGGGACCCTGGCCTGAGAGCTCCCGATTGGATTTAGGGGGGCTCCGTGTACTTTGCAGGAGGGCCCCCTCAAGTTTCGTTACTCCATTGTCTCAGACTTTTTAGACCCGACCACGCAAGACAAACGAAGCAGATGAGCAACTCCAACACGGTAACTCGAGAGGTTCCTCCTTGATGATAACTATAAGGAACTGCCGCCCTCTTGTGGCCGTCTTATGAACTGCCCAGGGACCTTGGTAAAATCGCAAGCCCGAGCTGTTGACGGCCGCCTTTTGTTTTGAGCACTTCAGCTGTGTCCTACAACATGTCGCACAAGATTATTTGGAAGCTAGACGGGGTTCCTGCGACGAGCATTGCTGCCCGCACAAAAGACATCAGAACCAAAGACCAGCAGGGAGAGCATGGTCGCAGCGCAGCCTCCTTCGTCGCCAATTGCTGTCTATTACGCGCACCAAGCGCGTAATAGACACCAAAAGGCCATGGGAGGAGCATTGCTCCTCCCATGGCCTATTGGTGCGCGTAATAGACACCAATAGGCCATGGGCGGAGCAATGCGCCCGCCTCTGGCCAATTGCGTGCAGTCTTATATACAAAGACGCACGCAAAGGCCAATCGCGTAGCACAAAGGAATCGCACACGCACGAGCGTGTGCGATTCCTAGGTCAGCCTTAATACCCCGTTTTTCACCCACTAAATGTCTCTCGCTGCACGAGCACTGCTGCGCAGTGCACCGCTAGGCGCGAGACCTAAAAAAGAGGCTCAGTGAAATGATTATTTGTTTGCCTAGGATCACACAATTTTGTCAAAAATGGAAGCAAAATTGGTTCTCGTTTTTCTGATTGCACACTTTGACAGTCAGTAGGAGATGTTCATTTCTTTCTCACATACATCACATAGAAGATTAAAGTGTTTTATTTAATTGTTGAAGTTTGAGCTTAGAGCTAGTGTAAGTGGCAGAAACTCACATTTTTGTTTGGCAGTTTTACTTAGCACAAACCTTGCCCAAGGACATTCGAGTTCTTCACAATGGACACAGACTGCTCTAAGCTTTTTTTTGGCCCTGGAAAATTTGCCCTGTCAGTAGGTCTAGTCAGAGGGCCTTGAGTTCGAGGTTCAAAGAGGACCTCGAGCTGAGCCAGAGCCAGGCGCCAGGCTCTGGCTCGTCCCTCACTGTTTGTTTGCTTGCTTGCCAGCCACTAGTAAAGGAAAAGAAATCTGGTGTAATCTAACAGACTAGGCTCGCTTCCGGATGTCATGATACATTAAAAAAAATTAAGTGACACTAGGCTGAGATAATAATAAAAATATCAATCATGTTTGCAGGGCTTCAAGGATGTAACCTTGTGCCAGTAATATCCATATGTTTTTGTTTACCACTGACCTTGGGTTCTAGAGTAGCGTGCTACCCGCCATCAAGCGCTTCATACACTCGTCAGGGATAGTAAGCGCTTTATAAATGCAATTACAGTACAGTACTACTTGTTAAAGATGAGCGGGAGGCGTTGTTGGCAGCCAGCGCCGCCTGCCCCCTGGACCGCTCTCCGAAGCAAGAAACCCTCCCCACTCCTCCGACCTCACGCCGCTGCAAAGTTCACATCCATTTTCCTTCCCCTCATTTGTCTGTAAACCACGAAGAGAAATGGCCTCCGTCTCGCGGCGGCGGCCCGGCACTTTGATGTATTGCACTAATAAAAAGCCCATTTTCAGGAGGCTTGATTCCTGGGGCTGGGAGGCAGTCAGGGGTGTGCGCGAGGGGATGCGGGCGCCTTGTACCGGGGCTTCTGGGCGCTGCTTGGGGAGTGGTGGTTATTGGGTGAGAGTTGTGTCGAGGAGGGCTTGCTTCAGGGACAGGCTGCTATAGAGTTGTTAGTACGAGCGGATATAAAGCACTACTGACTTCATAAGAGTTCAAATATACTGTTAAAGAGGGTTTGAGGGACGGGGATGAGAGACGAAAGATTTAAGAAGAGGGGGAAAGTGAACAGAGGCATAGGTGAAAGACAGAAGGAGGGAGAGTGGGCAGAGAGATGTGTGTGTGTATGAAGAAGATAAGTGGGGGAGCGAGACAGACAAGGGGGTGGGGGGTGGGCAAGGCAGAGCAAGAGCAGCAGCTGCAGAGAAAAAACGAATTGTGGAGAAGGGAATGTGACAAAGGTTGGTCTGAAAATTATCGAGTGGAGAGGAGTCTGCAGCTGCTACGGTATTTTATTTTCTCCTAGATCTAGACAAGCGTCAGGCCCTTCACCTCCTCTTGCAAATGGCAGAAAGAATACGCGATGTATTCGGCTTGCTTTCAGCCACCACGGTCACCTCAGAGCGGAGTACAAAGCTGCCACGGGGTTATGGTAGGCGAGTAACAGAGTCCGGCCGAGGGAGGCTGACGCTGTCTCTTCCTTACTCAACAACAAAGCCACTTCCTGCTTCAGACGCCTTTCAAAAGTCCCCTACGCCAAGGTGTAAAACATGACACAAAAATCCTGACTAACCAAGGTTGGACTGGGACAATAAGCCCGGGCTTCAAAATGAGCCCTATTGGTGAAATAGAAAGCTAAACAAGCCCGCGAGTGGTGCGCGCGCGCCACACCGAGACATCTGTTTCTTATTATCGCGCACGCCTCTGTGCACGATAATTGCAAACAGATGTCGGGCCTGCGGGTAACCGACACCAATAGGCCATGCGCCCGCCTTTGGCCAATTGCGTGCTGTCTTTGATAAAAAGACGCACGCAAAGGCCAATAGCGTAGGTCCGTTTTGAAACCCCCTACAAGAGGTCTCTCGCTGCGCGAGCAGTGCTGCGCACTGCTACGCTAGGCACGAGACCTAAAAACCGGGAGCAGACCCGAACAACCTCAATAATTTCAGACCAGTTTCCAATCTCCTCTTACTAGCCAAAACCCTAGAGAGTTGCGTTCGGGCACAACTTGACCAACACATTGAAAACTACAATCTCCTGGACCTACACCAATCGGGCTTCAGAAAAGGATGCAAGCACGGAAACAGCCATTCTGAACATAATAGACGACTTACACAAGTCACTGGACACAGACAAAGGCTGCCTACTCATTCTGCTAGACCTATCAGCTGCCTTCGACACAGTCGACCACAAGCTCCTCTTGAATTCCCTTCAAAACAGAATTGGGGCAGATGGTGTGGTTCTATGCAGGTTTGCATCCTTTCTACACAACCGTGCTCAAAAAATAAAAATAGATGATCAGACCTCGATACGACAGCGATAGCCCAGGGAGTCCCCCAAGTGTCTGTCCTCTCACCCACACTATTAAATATTTACATGGAACCTCTCACAGCCATCCTCAACCAAGCTAAAATCCCCTTCCATTTATATGCGGATGACAGCCAGATATACATGGAAATCTCCTTGGTTGAAGACATTCACGGATTAAATGCCACCCTCAAAGAAGTCCAACACTGGCTATCTCACAGCCACCTAAAGCTCAACCAAGACAAGACAGAGATTCTATTCATTACAAATACAAAGCAGCCCACGCAGAAGCTAGAATGGATAAACACTATTGACGCTCTCAAATGCTCTCTCTCACTAGCCAACTCTGTCAAATCTCTAGGGATCACTCTGGACTCCAAACTGATCATGAAAGATCATATTAAGAACAATGGGAAGGGTGCCTTCTACAACCTGAAACTTCTCAACAAAATCAAACTCTACCTACTGCAGTATGATCTCACATCTAAGACACAAGAGCTGGTGTTGTCGAGATTAGACTATGGGAATGCCTCCCTCACAGGCTCTGCCAAATCCCACCTTACGCCCATCAGAACCACCCTTAACGCAGCAGCCAGAATGGTCAAAGGCATCAAAAAAGTCGACCACATCTCCCCAACCCTGAAAGATCTGAGATGGCTACCTATTGAAACTCGCTGCAGCTTTAAAACAGCCTGTCTTACCCACAAAGCCCTATACACCGGAAAATCAACCTATCTCGCCTCTAAGCTCAAAAGGGCAGGACAGACAAGAAACCTCAGAAGCTCAAATACCATGCTCCTCATCCTGCCCAAAGCCCACAAACAAAAAACTCTGGCTTGCTCCTTTTCAAGCAATGCCCCTATAATCTGGAACTCCATACCAATAAATATCAGGACCTACCCCTCCTTCCCATGCTTCAAGAGACAGTTAAAAGATCTCCTAATCAACCGGCATCTCAACTAGTGGATCATTAACTGCCCGAGACAACATCTCCACCTTCAGCTCTCCATGGACCTCCCCCGCAACTTCTCCTCTCCTGTAAGCAACCACGGACTTGACCTGATATGACCTTCCTGAGTTGATCTATCTTTTTACCTTGATGTTTAAACATTAACTGAGTTATATCTCGTTACCTTGATGTAAACAGTTACTGACTTAAAGCGCTCCGATACCCTCTGGTCCTGCTAGCGCTATATAAAACTCTTCAATAAATAATAAATAAATATTTGTTGATATTTCCACTGATGTGTGTCAATTCTTTTCCCCTTTGAGTTGATTTAAATTTATAAAGCTTGCAATTACTCAAGCAGGTGTCTAGGCACTGGTGGCAATTGAAAGTACACAGCTTACACAAGAATCAGGTGTGTTGTGACCTTTCAAGAGTTTTGTTTCTGTGCAAATGGCTAATGGCGGACCTGGGCAATCAACACAGAAAAGGTCTTACACCCTTGTTGCGACTTTCTGAATTTAGGGATGTTCACCAGATGTAATATGATATAGCATGGAGATCTGGTAGAGAGATATAATGATTAGGCACATAGCCATGCATGGCTGTATGGCAGAGGCATAGAGCTTTCAATCACTCAGGATTTGTAAACCGCGGCTAATCACCAGTGAGGGTATCAAGGCACTGAGAACACTGCTGTAGGGGAGGGTTCAGTTGAACAGGTCTCGAGTCCTTTGCTGAATTCCAGCAGAGAGTAAGAGTTCCACATGTGGAGTGGGAGGTCACTCAAGGACTTTGCGGCGAGGTAGGAGAAGAAACATCATCCACTCTTGCTGCGGCGGACGCAGGGGTTGTGTGCGAGGAAGAGGGAGGCTGGACCGTTGGTGGAAGTTCAGGAGGAGGTTGATGTATGCTGGTCCTTGGTTGTCTAGGGCTTTGAAGGTGTGGGTCAACATCTTGAACTGACATCTCTTCTGAATGGGGAACCAGTGGAGCTTCCCGGAGGTGGGGAGGTGATGTGGGTCCGCTTGGGGAGGTCTAGGAGGAGTCTGGCTGCCGAAATCTGTACGGTGTGCAGTCTCTTGAGGAGGTGCAAGGTGATTCCTATGTAGAGTACGTTGCCGTAGTCCAATCGACTGGTGACCAGGACTTGGGTGACGGGCCGTTTGGTGTCAATGGGGAGCCACTTGAAGATCTTAAGGAGCATGCGAAGGGTGAGGAAGCAGGCAGATGAGACTGCGTTGAACTGTCTTTTCATGGTGAGCTTACTGTCCAAGATGATGTCAAGGTTGCGGGCGTGGTCAGTCAGAGTAGGTGAGGTTCCTAGTTCGGGAGGGTGCCAGGCATCGCTCCACGGAGAGGTGATGTTCCCGAAAACCAGCACTTCTGTCTTGTCTGCGTTGATTATGAGGCAGTTGGCTTTCATCCAGTCGGTGACGCTCGTCATGCACTTGCGGAAGTTGGTCAGCGTGACAGAGGGGTCCTCTGAAAGCGAGATGTGTTTTGTCTGCCTAGGATATGATGTTTAATCCATGTGTTCTGACAGCGTCGGCCAAGGGCGTCATGTAGGTGTTGAACAGAGTAGGGTTGAGGGACGTCGCAAATGGTGTTCTTGGGTTCCGAGGTGAATGGAGGTGGCAAATTTTCTGGGTTCTTCCACTGAGGAAGAAAGCGATCCCTTTGAGGGTGTCTCTTTGTATGTCAATGTGATGAAACTTTTGATGAGGGTGTGGTGTGAATCTGTGTCGCACGATGCTGAGAGGTCGAGGCAGATCAGGCCCGCAGATTTTTTCTGGTCAAGGAGGAATCTTATGTCATCTGTGGCTGTGATTAGGGCAGTTTCTGGGCTGTGGCTGATGCAAAATCCGGATTGAGAGGCTCCAGAAGATTGTCGATCTCCAGGTGTTCTGTAAGTTGGCGGGAAATGGCCTTCTTGAGGACTTTGGCAGGAAATGGCAGCAGGGAGATAGGGCGATAGTTCTGGAGTTAGTTGGGGTTGGCGGAAGGTTTCTTGAGTAGGGGTTTGACTTCTGCGTGTTTCCATTCTTCGGGGAAGGTGGCTGTGGTGATGGATGCGTTCACGATGGCGGTGAGCTTGTTGCTGGTCGTATTCCTCCAGAGGTTGAAGACGTGGTGGGGACAGGGATCTGAGGGTGCTCCTGAGTGGATGGAGTTCATGATGGCTGTGATGTCTTGTGTGGTGAGCTGGTCCCAGGTGGTGAGCAGGTGGTCATGTTTATCATTTGCTGGTGCGAGAAGGCTGAGGAAGTCGGTGGTGGTTGGTTGGGGGTCGAAGTTTCTGTAGTTGGTGGAGATCTTGTCGTACAAGAAGTCAGCCAGGGTGTCACAGAGTTCCTGGGACAGGGTGATGATATTTTCGGTGGCTGAGGGGTTGGAGAACTCTCAGACAATGTTGAAGAGTTATTTGCTGTGGTTGGAACTTGCTTCAATGCGGTTGGCAAAGGAGCTCCTTTTCATCTCTTTCAGAAGTTGGTGGTATTGGTTGAGGGATGTCTTGAATGCGACAGAGTCTGTGGGCTTCTTGCTGGTGCAACAATTACTTTCTAGTCGTTTGCAGATGTGTTTCATGATTATTAGTTCTGTGGTGTACCAACTGACTTATTTGGAGGACCTCTTCAGTTTGGTGGATTTAACAGGGGCGACTTGTCAGCGTAGTCGGTGATTCAGGCAGAGAAGTACTTGATATCTGTTCTAGGTTGGCAGGAGGTGTTGAGGGTGTTGGTCCATTGGTTCTCTGAGACTTTGTTCCAGCTGTGGTGTGAAGTGCTGTGCGGCTTAGGGGTGGTGCTAGGGGATCCCAAGATGGTAAGGTGGATGATGGAGTGGTCTGTCCAGGTGAGCTCGGTGGCATGGCTGTACTAGATTCTGTTGCTGGCTGTGAAGATCGGGTCAAGTGTGTGTCCTGCGATGTGTGTGGGGTTAGTGACTAGCTGAGTGAGGCCGATATTGAACATTTGCTCAAGGAGGTTAGAAGTGTTTGCTTAGGGTCATCGAGGTGAAAATTGAGGTCCCCAAGGAAGATGTAGTGCTTGGAGTCGATGGCGAGCAGGGGGATGAATTCGGGGACGGCGTCACAGAAGCTGGGGCATGGCCCTGGGGGTCTAAAGGCGAGGGTGCCTCAGATCATGGTTTTCCGTCAAAATGGAGTTGGAAGTTGAGCTTTGAAGATGCAGTGCTTACGCATAGGTAGCCAGTGAAGTGAGTGAAGGTGAATAGAAATACTAGAACTCCTGCTATAACCTATTATGAGGCGAGCAGCTGCATTCTGTATCAACTGCAATTTATGACAAAGGAAAGCAGGATGCCCTATGAAGAGGGATTTGCAGTAATCTAACCGGCTGCTAACAGGTTGAACTAGCATTTTTCTTTGAAGAGCTAGACAACAGGGGAATTTGTTTTCGAATGCCTTCTTCATAAAGAATCATGTGGCAGTTAGTTTGTTAAGGTGAGCTTCAAAGGAGAATGTATTGTTCGTTGTGTGTATTAGAGGTGGGCACTGGGCAGGCACCTAAGATTCCGGCCATCAACAGGAGATCCAGATGGAAGAGTTATCGAAAACTAAGACCACAGTCTTATCTGTGTTCAGCGTGAGAGAGGTGGCATTCATCCAGTTTGCGATTGAAGTAGAAAAAACTTTTGAAGCTGTCCCACAGAGGTTCATGCTCTCCTTCCAGTTTTAGGATGATTTAGGTAATGTATATAAATGTACATAAGTTCAAGCAATAGGATAAAATGAAATCAGTCAGGGGAGCCAGAGAGTTTGAAAAAAATATGGCTCAATGATGAGCCCTGTGAAACCCACAGTTTATATTTTTAAACGTGTAGTGATAAGTGACAAATAAACTTTGGTTCACTCGGTAACGCCTTTTCTAGTAGAGATTCTCTAACCCCAGATTCATCACTTATGAATTTCCCCAGGCGCCAGACTGGATCCAGAAACATTTGCTAGCAATTCCCCTGCACGTCAGCAGGTGGCGTCGTGTGGATCCACAGCAAATCTGTTCTGCCCCAAAAGTGACGTTGTGACCCCATATATGCGCCACGCTGCCGTCAGTTTCTTTCTAAACTCTGTCCGTGCCATCAAATGAGAAGCCTTTGAAATCAGAATATGGCAGTGTGCAGACTTTCAGATTTGGGTTCTTACTAATGGACTAAATGAGACCATTCCAAAGACTGGGATGGTGGTGGGTTGGTGAGGAATCTGTGGTTAGAGTCTATGCCAGAAAAGGCATTACCGAAGGAAAGTAACTTGTTCTTCTGCCGGAGATTTCTAACCGCAGATTCCTCACCTTGTGAATGAATACCAAAGCAGTACCTCTCCAGATGGTGGGCATGTGGAATGACTCAGACAAGGAAACCCTGCAGGACAGATCAGGCAAAGTGCCCATCCCACCGGACCTGGCTGTCCAAGCAATAGGGTTTCATGAACTTGTAGAAGAGACACCCAAATCACAGGCTAGCAAACACCCATAACTGGCACACCACGCTTTAACCCAGTAGTAGCAGATTTTGCTCTGGTGGAATGAGTGTGCAATCCTTCTGGTGGGGTTGTTTTTCAGCCAGCCCATAGCAGATCTTGATGCACAATACAATCCATCGGGCGATGGTTCTCTTTTGCACAGCTTTGTCCTTTTTTGCTCCTGAGAACCCAATGAAAGGTTGGTGCTCCTGTTGGTAGTCTTTGGTCTGGTCAATGTAGAAACTCGGGGTACTCTTTGGGTCCAGACGGTGGAGCCGCCCTTCTACCTTGGAGGAATGGAGGAGGGGGGTGGCATGGTGATGGTTTTTTTTGTGTGAAGGATCAGTTTGTCTGGAAAAAATAGGTTTATAGCTGCACCACAGATAGCACCTGCAGTTCGCTGACTCGTCTCGCAGATGTTATGGAGACAAGAAATGCAGTCTTAATGGTAAGCAGACATAGAAGACAGCTGTGCATTGGTAAGTGAGGATCAAATTAAGGTCCCCCTGTGGCATAACAAATGGCGTAGGCAGGTACAAATGGATCAACCCAACTGGGCTTAAAAAAGGCAGAATATGAGTACATAAGACAAGTTTGAATTTAAGGTTTGGATGTTACAGGAGGAACACCAAACAACACATTTCTCCCAGCATTCAGCGTTTACAGTCTTGGTAGATGGATGCCTGGCTTCCCAGATAACACCAACCACTTTGGGAGGAAGATCAAAAGCCATCAGCTGTCGCAGGTCAATCTCCATGCATAGAATTGTAGACTGTTAAGGCTCGGCTGGAGAACTCTACTCTGCTCTGCTGCTGTGACAGGAGCTCGTCCTGAAGGGACAGCTGAATCGGAGGACATGTGGCCATGGCCAGAAGTTCTGTGTACCTTGCTCTCCTCGCCTAGTCCAGAGCCTTTAGGATGACTTTGGCCTAGGCTTTCTTTATTTTTCAGAGCTCTGGGAAGGAGAGACAGGGGTGGAAAGGAGTACAGGAGGCATGATCCCCAATGTAGGCGGAAGGCATCTCCAAGGGAAAGCTGCCTTGGGAACTCTATCATGCAAAGGTTTGGACATTGCGCGTTCTCTTTGGTGGCAAATAGTTTGAGCCAGGGCCCTCCATTTTGCTGGAAGATGCTCTGTGCCAGCTTCGAGTGTACCCGCCATTCGTGATCCACTAGGCAATGGCAGCGGAATTCCTCTGCCCTGGTATTAAAGAACCTGCCAGGTGGTGGGTGACCAAGGAGATGCCCTGATCGTGCAGCCACTTCGAAAAGGCATAACGCCTCTTGGCATAGGATCCCCGACTCCACACCACCCTGTCTGTTACAGTACGACATGGCAGTAGTGTTGTTCGTAAGAACCTGTGTCTGTTCCCCTTTGTTAGTTGGGAGGAACAACTTTAGTGGCAAGCGAATCCCTTGCAATTCCTACAAACTGTGTTGGGTAGCCAAGTCTCCGCCGGAGACCTCTGATCTCCACCTCTCCCAGATAAACTCCCCAACCCAGAATCTATGGATCAGTCACAACTGTCTGCTCTGGGTGGGGTAGGGAGAAGAGTCAGCCGCCGGTCCAAATACAGTCAAGAAGCCACCACTGCAGGTCTTTCACAGTCTCCTTTGACACCTAGGTGGACTCTGATACGTATCCTTGGTGCGGATTCCACTGCACAGCCCGCATGCATCACCTGCCGTGATCCACAAGCAGGATGCAGGAGGCCAAGATGCCCAGAGGTCTCAGAGTTGCTCTCACTGAGACCTAGGGTCAAGACTTGAAACATCAGGATCATAGCCCGAATGTCCTGGACTAATTGAGGAGTTAGAAAGAGCACCGTATACAGGGTGGCTCAGATGAAGAGAAGCCGTTGTGAAGGGATCACATTGATGGAAAATCCCAATGATGTCAACAGGCGCCCATTGTCTGGAGGGGTCTAAAGACTCCTTGAGGTGAGCCCGCCTTGAGGAGTCAGTCAATGAAGTATGAGAAAAATGGTAATCCCAACCGCGGCAGATGGGCTTCAACCACCACCATCACCTTTGTGAACACCCGAGGTGCACTGGTAAGGCCAATGGGGAGCACCAAGAATTGAAAGTGCTCTTGGCCTACAAGAAACCACAGATAGTACCAGCGGGATTGCAGGATGGGAATATGAAAATAGGCGTCCTGCAAATCCAATGCTATCATTCAGTCTCCTAGATCAGGGGCAGACAGAACTTGGGCCACGTGAGCATTCTGAACTTGTACTTCCAGAAGAAGTCCAGAGGACGAAGATTATGATGGGGCGAAGGCCTCTGTCTTTCTTCGGTACCTGGACATAACTGGAGTAATAGCCAGTCCAGATCTCTAGTGTTGGCACCCTCACTATGCCTCCTTTCCTAAGACAGTTACCGAGAAGGGTAAACCCAAATATTGTCACTGGGACCTGGGTATAATGTACTGTCCTTTCCTAAGACAGCCTGAGCTTCTCTGCCGATTATGGACAAATCGTCCTCCAGAAGGTCTTGCGGTGTTGAAGGCATTTCCAAGGGATGTGAGAGAAAAGGTAGGGAGTAAACCTGTTGCACAACCTGAAGAACCCATTGGTAGGACGTGATGTTCCTCCATCCATGGAGGTCAAAGGTGATACGACCTCTGACTGGGCGATCAGGGGCCATTGAAGTCAAATTAAAGTGGTTTGGGGGCAGAAATGAGGGTGGGGGGCCTGCTGGGGTCTGGGTAGCAGGTATTAAAGAAAACCCTGTACATGTAGCACATGGCTTTGAATTGGATCCATTTACCAATTGGCAGCAAATACATTTCTCCAAGACTTGTCCTGGCCAACGGGTTGTTGAGCTTTGAATCATCTGAAGACATCTTAGCCGCGTCTGAGAGAGGCCTAAGTAAAATACATTACTGTAGACCATAAGAGAAGATACTAGGGCTTTGACTAGAGTTTTATGAGCTGAAGGAGGCAAGAACCACAGCACTTTCTTCAGATATCGTAGCGTCCCAAAGCACCTAGTTGACTCTGTCTTAACTGGGTCATCATAGGTGAGGTTCTGATCCGGTCAGACTCCGAAGTGTTTTACTCTGAGCTAGGGATGTCGAAAAGGGCCCCATGAGTCTAGCTACCATGCAGGGGACCAAATGTTCGATTGGTTCCCCTTAACCATCGCCTCCCTTTTTCCCCCATTGGGCTTCAAACAATCGTTGCTCCTCTATTTAGCCACCTCAGGAAGACAGAGATCCAACTAAGAGGCTCCCTCACTTGGAGTGTGGTGCAGTGTGATGATCAATGGTGTGCAACATCCTGATTTTGCTCAGGTGCCCACTAGGACATCAGTCATGACCTTATTAAAGGGTACTAGAGGTTCTTGGCTGGTTTGTCCAGGGTTGACGACCTCTGCGTATGTTTGTTTTCACCTCAATAGTAAGTAAAGTGAGGTCCGAAACCTTCACCGCCCTTCTGATCACTGTGGTGAAGGAGGCAGATTCTTCCATTGCCATAGCCCATGTCAGAGAGGCCTATATCAGAGGATGAAATTAGTCCATTGGCATCCAGGTCATCAAGTATATTGCCATCATCATACTGTTCTTGGTCATCATCATTGTCCCCATCGTCATAGTAGGGGACATATGTAACAGGTTCGGATCTGGCATATTGTCTAGGTCTAGGTGGAAGGGCATTGGTCTCTAAGATTGATCGGATGGTTCGCTTTATTTCTGACGACGGTTACGGCATCGATGCTCGGACCAGTGGTGTTGGCAGTGTCGCTGAGGATCTGCTGGCTGAGATCCCACTGGTGGCCCACTCGGATCCTTGGGACCCTACGAAATGCCAGAGAAACTCATTGGGCCACCTAAAATGGTGTCTAAGGCTTGTTTTTGCGCTTGGACCTTTTGTGGCATCCCTGAAGGCCCAGGGAATTCATGCCACCTGTGGGCCAGTGTCGGAATCTGTTCCAATGTGAAGGACCAGCTCCGTCGCCTAGAGGTGCCCGGGGCATAGCACAGCTCAGAGTGGTATAAGTGACCGGAAGCTTGAGACCCATGTCTGGTCTTGATATGTTTCTTGGCTTTTTTCAACTTACGTGAACCCCGTGACCACAGTGACAAACGGTCACGGGAGCGAGAGATCAGACTTCGACCTGGATCATTTCTACGGCTTTAAGCAGTGAAGTACGGCAATGGCAAGTTTCGCTTTATGGTCGCAGATAGCCTTACGGTTCATTTTGGTGCAGCAGTCGCATGAGGCAGAGTCATGGTTGGGGCCGAGGCATCAGAGACACATATCGTTGGCGTCAGTCATTGACATATAACAGACACCACACTTCTAAAAAAACTTTAGTTTTGGGGGTGGGGAAACCTACTGAGCACAGATGAAATTTAGTGGCGACAGGACTCGAAGCTCCAAGTCGGGAGGTGCAGGAAGAATGGAACGGACGCCAGAGCATGGAGGTGGCATATATATGAGGGCCTCGATGTCACATTTGAGGCAGGACGGATCAGACACAATGCCGCATGATGCCACCTGCCAACAAGCAAGGGAATTGCTAGCAAGTTTCCGGATCCAGTCCAGCACCACGGAAAATTCACAGGTTGAGGAATCTGCGGTTGGAAGTCTCTATCAGAACTGTGCTGGTTTCTAATAACTATCATTCTTTTGATTTGTAGGTAGACATAAGGTGTGCCTTGTGAGTTGCTCGACAGTTTGCCATGTTCCCATTTGCAATGCTCAACACTTTTTAACACTGGTTCCAGCTTTATAGCCAGTAGGTAGTTATAGTTAGGACAATGTTTCAATAAGAAAAGCATTTTTGACTTGCTTTAACTTTGGCGCAGTTTGACGCATCCGCATCTTCACTAAAAAAGTGCCCCATTGAATCGTGTTCTGCATGGAAAGTTTCGGGGGGATCCATCAAACGGGGGCCGAGAAAAGGGGGGTCAAACAATGTGTTTCCTATGTAAATTCCCATAGAGTCTTTAGACACGCCTGCAGCCCGAACCACTGGACGGAATCACACGAGTTTGGCAGAAAGGTAGATTTTAGTTCCCAGATCACACTTTGTTATTCAGTATAAATCCATTCAGTAGTTGTTGAGAAATTTAAGGAAATTCAAACTTGTATATCTACGATCGAGACTAATTTGTGAATAATAACAAGCTTGTGCACAGATCTGCAGAGCTCTGATTGACTGCCAGCACTTCAACCAGGAAGTGTTGGCAGCCATCTTGGGACTCTGCTTCAGTCGAGTCCCAAAAAAACGTGAAGAAAAAAAAGGGGGCAGGGAAGGAATACCCTGACCCCTTAGCTCTGGTCTTGGATGCCCAGATGGACCCCGCCAGGGAAAAAAAGCACTTTTAAAAAAGAGACATTGGTGCAAAATCGTGACAAATTCATGGCAAAAATGAAGAAAAAAAAACAAGCGCGGTCTCCCGTGCTTATTTTTAATCAAGCCCCCAGGTGCCCCAGGTCCCGGGGGCATGCATTCTTTATTAAATTAAAGGGGCTTATATCAATGTAAAAGCAAGGGAGGGGGGAAGTGCGGATCCCCCGGCCCCTGGGGCTTACCACCTCCCCAGGGCTACATATGAAATTAATAGGGGGTGCCGTGTGGAAACCCTCCCCGAGCCCCAGGGACCACCACCTCCCTGGGAATTTTAGTAAATGTAATGCAGGGAGGCACTGCGGATCCCACTAGGCCCCGGGATCAACACCTCCCTGGGGCTTTTGTTAAATTTAATGCAGGGGGCTGCGCAGACCCCTCCACCCCCGGGGTCTTGGGGACCACCACCTCCCTGGGGCTTTAAATAAAATGAATATGGGGGGGTCATGCGCCTCCGCCCCCCACCTCGTGAGCCAGGGACCACCACCTCCCCGGGGCTTTTGTTAAATCCGATGGGGGCCAGCGCGGACGCCCCGAAGCCCTGGGGACCACCACCTTCCCGGGGCGAAATACAAGAAAGGAGGGGGCCGTGTGACTCCCCTCCTGGAGGAAGCCAATTATGGCCCTGAGGATCACCACCCCTCAAGGCCAGCTCCTTCTATGTCCGGGGGTGCCCACCCCCAGGACATAGCTGTTTGCTTTTGCTTGGCGGGAGCCGGCAACTCTCACCAAGCAAAAGAAAACACTTCGGTTCCAGCGGGCGTGAGCTATCAAACTGCTCCCAACCGCTGGAAGCGGAGGGTTCATCTCTTTCCCTGCAAAAGAGATAAAACTATTGCTCCTGCACGAAGGGAGCAGCAATGCTGGCTCGCGCAGAAGGCGCAGAGCCGGCTGGGTTTGTGGGGGCCTTGAGGCTCCCCCAGCGGTCCCCATGCTGCACACTGGGTGCCCTGGGTGAGCTCCAAGGCACTCAGGAGATATGGCCAGGCCCTGGGGGATGGGGTCCCCAGGGCCAAAATCAGCCCAAGAAGAGGGGCTGTGTGCCCCCCTTCCAATTACAGAAGAGGGCGAAACAGAGGGCAGAAAAACAAGCAGAAAAGGCAAATTGGAGGGCAGATAAACAAGCAGGAAAGGTAAAACAGAAGGAAGAAAACAAGCAGAAAAGTCTAAACAAAGGGCAGAAAAACGATCAGGAAAGGCAAAACAGAGCAGAAGAGGGCAAAACAAAGAGCACGCAGACACTCAGACTCACGCACCCACTCACAGACCCAATCAGACACTCACGCACATGGTGCACACACCCACTCAGAGACTCATGCACCCACTCACAAACCCACTCAGACTGATGCACCCACTCAAAAACCTACTCAGACACTTAAGCACTCACTCACAGACCTACTCAGACACGCACACACCCACTGCCAGACCCATTCTGACATTAACACCCACTCACAGACCTATTGAGACACTTATGCACTCACTCACACACTCACTGTCACAGGTTAGTGGTTAGTTAGGAAATAAAATTCAAAACACCTTATAAATTTACTTAAATAACCAAAGGTTACAAGGATGTCATAGTTGGGAAACAACATTAAAAAAACCTAAGAAATTCACTGAAAAAACAAAGGTTACAGGGAAGTTATAGTTAGGCTCAGATTTCACTCATACAAAACCAGTGAAATTCGGCAGTTATATTTAGCTGAGCTAAGTATAACCTATGTCCCCGTAATGCACTGCTTATGACATTACATAATACATTACTCATGACATGGTCATTGACATCACTAATGACATCATCCAGTGAGTGTAAGTGGTTTCTAAGAGTTTATGAGTGTTAAACACATATACTAAGCTACTATAAAAGTTTAATTAGTGTACTAGGTGTACTACTAACATCACTGACGACATCACTAATAACATCACTGATGACATCATCCACACAAAAGCACTCACACACCCACTCATACCCCTATACAACTTTGACACAAAAGCCCTCACATACCCATTCACAGATCCATACAAGTACTCACACAACCACTCACTCATCCATAGAGCCAATCACACACCCACTCACCCACACAGCTACTCACACACCAATATATACACCCATACAGTCACTCACACACCCATACAGGTACTCGGATACCTAGTCACACAGCCACTCACATAATATATGTTTATAAATAGTATCACTCTAGTAGTACATAAAGTATACTGCTTTAACTTTTGTAGTACCTTGGTATATATGATTAAAACTCAAACTTTTAGAAAAAAGTCGCACTCACTGGATGATATCATCAGTGATGTCATTTGAGATGTCATCAGTGATGTAATCTATGATGTCACTGACCTTGTCATGAGTGGTGTAATATGTGAGGTCATAAGCAGTACATTGTGGGGGCGTAAGTTCTAGTTAGTTCAGCTAACTACAACTTCTGAATTTCGCTGGTTTTGTACGAGTAAAATCTGAGCCTAACTATAACGTCCCTGTAACCTGTGGTTTTTTCAGTGAATATATATATATATATATATTCACTGAAAAAACTCATAGGATTTAGGGACAGTTATAGTTAGTTGGACATTTCACTCGTACAAAACCATAGAAATTCCCCGTTATAGTTAGTTCAGCTAACTATAACTCACGCCCCATAATGCACTGCTGATGACGTCACATATTACATCACTCATGACATGGTCAGTGACATCACTGATGACATCACTGATGACATCTCAAATGACATCACTGATGACATCACTCATGACATCATCCAGTGACTGTGTGTTTCTGTAAAGTTTAAATATGTTTAATATATATAGGGAAAGGTGTATTGAAGAATGAGTGGGTGTATAAGTGTCTGAATGGATGATTTAGTACGTGAGTGACTGACTCTACAAGTGAGTGATTAAATGTATCTTACTGAATGCATGGGTTAGTGACTAAACTGTGTGAATGTCTGTATCCGTCTGTCTGTTGGTTTGTAAGCGGCTGCATGAGCTTTCTGAATAGCTGCATGAGTGTCTACATGGGTTATTGATTGATTGTCTGAGTATCTGTATGGGTGCCTGAGTGTTTGTGTGGGTGGGGTTTGTGTGACTCTGTGCATAGATGTGTGAGTTGGTGATTCACTGGGTGCATGGTTTCAAGAGTGCATCTGTGATGGACTGTATGGGTGGGTGAGTGTGTGTATGGGTGTGTTAGTGATTGAATGTATATCTCAGTGGTACATGTGTGAGTAACTACATATGTGAAAGGCAGTATATATGTGTGTTGGAGTATATAAATGGCTATAAGTGAGAGTGTGTGATTGTGAGAGTGGCTGTATGGATGAGGTGTGTACTTGTATCAGTGATTGTATAAGAGCGTAAGAATGTGCTAGTATTTGTATGAGTAAGTGAGCTGGTGTGTGTATAACTGTATAGGTGAGTAAATGGGTGTGTGATTAAGTTTTTGCATGACTGACTAGGTGTGCGAGTACCTCTATGGATGAGTGGCGGTGTGTGAGTGTTTATATAGGTGTATGAGTGCATATGATAGTCCTGTACTGAGTGACTAAGTATGAGTGACTGTACGGGTGAGTGAGTGGATGTGTGTGTAGACCTAAGAATCAGTGAGTGGGTATGTAGTTTTTGGTGTTGGAGTGTCTATGGTTTTGAGAATGGCAGTCTGTAATTTAGAGTGGGTGTATCAAAAGTTATATTAGGGTGTGAGAAGATGCATGAAATTATCACATGGATGATGTCATCAGTGATGTCATTTGAGATGTCATCAGTGATGTCATCAGTGATGTCACTGACCATGTCATGAGTGATGTAATATGTGACGTCATCAGCAGTGCATTGCGGGGCGCGAGTTATAGTTAGCTGAACTAACTATAGCGGGGGAATTTCTATGGTTTTGTACGAGTGAAATGTCCAACTAACTATAACTGTCCCTAAAACCTATGGTTTTTTCAGTGAATTTCAAAGGTTTTTAAATGCTAATTTCTAACTATAACGTGTCTGAAACCTATGGTTTTTCAGTGAATTTCAAAGGTTTTTAAATGCTAATTTCTAACTATAACGTGCCTGAAACCTATGATTTTTAAGTGAATTTCAAAGGTTTTTTTAAATGCTAGTTTCTAACTATGCCTACAGAGGTAGGACATGTGAAGAAAGAAGAAAAACGCACAGAAAGAAGCAAAAGATGTGCAGAAAGAACCAACAGAGGAGCAGAAAGAGGCCTTGTTGCAAAATCATCCTGTGCCCACAACTTTTTCAGACGGGTACTGGTGGTAACTGACTCTGACTAACCAGAGCCAGTGCTATGCTAAAAGACACTTAGAATACAGTGAAAACACCTACATACACTAGGGAACACTATTCGTTGGGGTACCCCTGTGATTAGCATGACCTCCTCTGCAAGTCCCTAGTACATAATAGGGCAGGGGGATTAAAACTACCTCTTAAAACACGCTACAGGGCGTGTTTGCACAGTGGTGAAGGGAGGGGGCCTGAGGTGGCGTGTGCAAACGCACCCCGTGGCGCGTTTTAAGTTGCGGAATTAAGTCCCCTTGAATTCTGAGGGTCCCTGGGGCCCAACTAGCCCCCAGGTACCTACAGTTAGGACCACAGAGCTGAGTTGCAGAGAGCGTTCCGAGGCTACGCACCTTTTTCACCTCTCTGCAACGCAACTCTGTTGTGCTTACTGAAGGTACCTGGTGGGCTAGTTGGCCCCGGGTCCCTCAGGATTCAAAGGGAATTAATTCCCCAACTTAAAACGCACCACAGGGCGTGTTTGCGCACATGTCACCTGAGGCCCCGCCCCTCCCTTCACCACTGTGCAAACGCGCCCCCGTGGTGCGTTTTAAGTTGGGGGATTAGGTCACCTTGAATCCTGAGGGTCCCTGGGGCCCAACTAGCCCACTAGGTACTTCCAGTAAGCACCACAGGCCTGAGTTGCAACGCCTGTAACAAATTGTGCAGTTGTGTTTAGGTAGTGAAGAGGGTCGTGCTGGGGGTAGTGTTTTAGGGTTTAGGGTAGTGCAGTGGTGTTTGTGTAGTGTAGGGGGTCATGCTGGGGGTAGATTTAAGGTTTAGGGTAGTGCAGTGGTGTTTGGGTAGTGTAGGGAGTCGTGCTGGGGGAGTGTTTTAGGGTTTAGGGTAGTGCAGTGGTGTTTGGGTAGTGTAGGGGGTCGTGCTGGGGGTAGTGATTTAGGGTAGTGCAGTGGTGTTTGGGTAGTGTAGGGGGTACTGCTGGGGGTAGTGTTTTAGGGTTTAGGTTAGTGCAGTGGTGTTTGGGTAGTGTAGGGGTACTGCTGGGGGTAGTGTTTTAGGGTTTAGGGTAGTGCAGTGGTGTTTGTGTAGTGTAGGGGTAGTGTTTTAGGGTTTAGGGTAGTGCAGTGGTGTTTGTGTAGTGTAGGAGGTCATGTTTTAGGGTTTAGGGTAGTGCAGTGGTCTTTGGGTAGTGTAGGGAGTCGTGCGGGGTAGTGTTTTAGGGTTTAGGGTAGTGTAGGGGTCATGCGGGGGTAGTGTTTTAGGGATTAGGGTAGTGCATTGGTGTTTGGGTAGTGTAGGGGTCATGCGGGAGGTAGTGTTTTAGGGTTTAGGGCAGTGCAGTGGTGTTTGGGTAGTGTAGGGGGTCGTGCTGGGGGAGTGTTTTAGGGTTTAGGGCAGTGCAGTGGTGTTCGGGCAGTGTAGGGGGTCGTGCTGGGGGTGGTGTTTCAGGGTTTAGGGCAGTGCAGTGGTGTTCGGGCAGTGTAGGGGGTGGTGTTTCAGGGTTTAGGGCAGTGGTGTTCGGGCAGTGTAGGGGTCGTGCAGGGGTGGTGTTTCAGGGTTTAGGGCAGTGGTGTTCGGGCAGTGTAGGGGTCGTGCTGGGGGTGGTGTTTCAGGGTTTGGGGCAGTGCAGTGGTGTCCGAGCAGTAAAGGGAGTCGTGCTGGGGGTGGTGTTTCAGGGTTTAGGGCAGTGCAGTGGTGTTCGGGCAGTGTAGGGGCGGTGCAGGGGGTGGTGTTTCAGGGTTTAGGGCAGTGCAGTGGTGTTCGGGCAGTGTAGGGGGTCTTGCTGGGGGTGGTGTTTCAGGGTTTAGGGCAGTGCAGTGGTGTTCGGGCAGTGTAGGGGGTCGTGCTGGGGGTGGTGTTTCAGGGTTTAGGGCAGTGCAGTGGTGTTCCGGCAGTGTAGGTGGTCTTGCTGGGGGTGGTGTTTCAGGCTTTAGTGCAGTGGTGTTCGGGCAGTGTAGGGGGTCTTGCTGGGGTGGTGTTTCAGGGTTTAGGGCAGTGCAGTGGTGTTCGGGCAGTGTAGGGGTCTTGCTGGGGCTGGTGTTTCAGGGTTTAGGGCAGTGCAGTGGTGTTCGGGCAGTGTAGGGGGTCGTGCTGGGGCTGGTGTTTGAGGGTTTAGGGTAGTGCAGTGGTGTTCGGGCAGTGTAGGGGGTCGTGCTGGGGCTGGTGTTTCAGGGTTTAGGGCAGTGCAGTGGTTTTCGGGCAGTGTAGGCGGTCGTGCTGGGGCTGGTGTTTCAGGGTTTAGGGCAGTGCAGTGGTGTTCGGGCAGTGTAGGGGGTCGTGCTGGGGGTGGTGTTTCAGGGTTTAGGGCAGTGCAGTGGTGTTCGGGCAGTGTAGGGGGTCGTGCTGGGGCTGGTGTTTCAGGGTTTAGGGCAGTGCAGTGGTGTTCGGGCAGTGTACCGGGTTGTGCTGGGGCTGGTGTTTCAGGGTTTAGGGCAGTGCAGTGGTGTTCGGGCAGTGTAGGGGGTCGTGCTGGGGGTGGTGTTTCAGGGTTTAGGGCAGTGCAGTGGTGTTCGGGCAGTGTAGGGGGTCGTGCTGGGGCTGGTGTTTCATGGTTTAGGGCAGTGCAGTGGTGTTCGGGCAGTGTAGGGGGTCGTGCTGGGGTGGTGTTTCAGGGTTTAGGGCAGTGCAGTGGTGTTCGGGCAGTGTAGGTGGTCGTGCTGGGGCTGGTGTTTCAGGGTTTAGGAGCAGTGCAGTGGTGTTCGGGCAGTGTAGGGGCGGTGCAGGGGTGGTGTTTCAGGGTTTAGGGCAGTGCAGTGGTGTTCGGGCAGTGTAGGGGGTGCTGTAGGGGTGGTGTTTCAGGGTTTAGGGCAGTGCAGTGGTGTTCGGGCAGTGTAGGGGGTCATGCAGGGGTGGTGTTTCAGGGTTTAGGGCAGTGCAGTGGTGTTCGGGCAGTGTAGGTGGTCGTGCTGGGGCTGGTGTTTCAGGGTTTAGGGCAGTGCAGTGGTGTTCGGGCAGTGTAGGGGGTCATGCTGGGGCTGGTGTTTCAGGGTTTAGGGCAGTGCAGTGGTGTTCGGGCAGTGTAGGGGTCTTGCTGGGGCTGGTGTTTCAGGGTTTAGGGCAGTGCAGTGGTGTTCGGGCAGTGTAGGGGGTCGTGCTGGGGGTGGTGTTTAAGGGTTTAGGGCAGTGCAGTGGTGTTTGGGCAGTGTAGGGGGTCATGCTGGGGCTAGTGTTTCAGGATTTAGGGCAGAGCAATGGTGTTCAGGCAGTGTAGGGGTTTTGCTGGAGGTGGTGTTTCAGGGTTTAGGGCAGTGCAGTGGCGTTGCGTGCAGTGTAGGGGTGGTGTTTCAGGGTTTAGGGCAGTGGTGTTCAGGCAGTGTAGGGGGTCTTGCTGGGGTTGATGTTTCAGGGTTTAGGGCAGTGCAGTGGTGTTTGGGCAGTGTAGGGGGTCGTGCTGGGGGTGGTGTTTCAGGGTTTAGGGCAGTGCAGTGGTGTTCCGGCAGTGTAGGAGGTCGTGCAGGGGGTGGTGTTTCAGGGTTTAGGGCAGTGCAGTGGTGTTCGGGCAGTGTAGGGGGTCATGCTGGGGGTGGTGTTTCAGGGTTTAGGGCAGTGCAGTGGTGTTCGGGCAGTGTAGGGTGTCGTGCTGAGGGGTGGTGTTTCAGGGTTTAGTGCAGTGGTGTTCGGGCAGTGTAGGGGGTTGTGCAGGGGTGGTGTTTCAGGGTTTAGAGCAGTGCAGTGGTGTTTGGGCAGTGTAGGGGGTCGTGCAGGGGGTGGTGTTTCAGGGTTTAGGGCAGTGCAATGGTGTTCGGCCAGTGTAGGTGGTCTTGCTGGGGGTGGTGTTTCAGGCTTTAGTGCAGTGGTGTTCGGGCAGTGTAGGGGGTCTTGCTGGGGGTGGTGTTTCAGGGTTTAGGGCAGTGCAGTGGTGTTCGGGCAGTGTAGGGGGTCTTGCTGGGGCTGGTGTTTCAGGGTTTAGGGCAGTGCAGTGGTGTTCGGGCAGTGTAGGGGGTCGTGCTGGGGCTGGTGTTTGAGGGTTTAGGGTAGTGCAGTGGTGTTCGGGCAGTGTAGGGGGTCGTGCTGGGGCTGGTGTTTCAGGGTTTAGGGCAGTGCAGTGGTTTTCGGGCAGTGTAGGCGGTCGTGCTGGGGCTGGTGTTTCAGGGTTTAGGGCAGTGCAGTGGTGTTCGGGCAGTGTACCGGGTTGTGCTGGGGCTGGTGTTTCAGGGTTTAGGGCAGTGCAGTGGTGTTCGGGCAGTGTAGGGGGTCGTGCTGGGGGTGGTGTTTCAGGGTTTAGGGCAGTGCAGTGGTGTTCGGGCAGTGTAGGGGGTCGTGCTGGGGCTGGTGTTTCATGGTTTAGGGCAGTGCAGTGTTGTTCGGGCAGTGTAGGGGGTCGTGCTGGGGGTGGTGTTTCAGGGTTTAGGGCAGTGCAGTGGTGTTCGGGCAGTGTAGGGGTCATGCTGGGGGTGGTGTTTCAGGGTTTAGGGCAGTGCAGTGGTGTACGGGCAGTGTAGGGGTCTTGCTGGGGGTGGTGTTTCAGGGTTTAGGGCAGTGGTGTTCGGGCAGTGTAGGGGGTCTTGCTGGGGGTAGTGTTTCGGGGTTTAGGGCAGTGCAGTGGTGTTCGTGCAGTGTAGGGGGTCGTGCTGGGGGTGGTGTTTCAGGGTTTAGGGCAGTGCAGTAGTGTTCGGGCAGTGTAGGGGATCGTGCAGGGGTGGTGTTTCAGGGTTTAGGGCAGTGCAGTGGTGTTCGGGCAGTGTAGGAGGTCGTGCTGGGGGTGGTGTTTCAGGGTTTAGGGCAGTGCAGTGGTGTTCGGGCAGTGTAGGGGGTCGTGCAGGGGTGGTGTTTCAGGGTTTAGGGCAGTGCAGTGGTGTTCGGGCAGTGTAGGGGTCGTGCTGGGGCTGGTGTTTCAGGGTTTAGGGCAGTGCAGTGGTGTTCGGGCAGTGTGGGGGTCTTGCTGGGGGTGGTGTTTCAGGGTTTAGGGCAGTGGTGTTCGGGCAGTGTAGGGGATCTTGCTGGGGGTGGTGTTTCGGGTTTAGGGCAGTGCAGTGGTGTTCGGGCAGTGTAGGGGTCTTGCTGGGGGTAGTGTTTCAGGGTTTAGGGCAGTGCAGTGGTGTTCGTGCAATGTAGGGGGTCATGCTGGGGATGGTGTTTCAGGGTTTAGGGCAGTGCAGTAGTGTTCGGGCAGTGTAGGGGATCGTGCAGGGGGTGGTGTTTCAGGGTTTAGGGCAGTGCAGTGGTGTTCGGGCAGTGTAGGGGGTCGTGCTGGGGGTGGTGTTTCAGGGTTTAGGGCAGTGCAGTGGTCTTTGGGTAGTGTAGGGAGTCGTGCGGGGTAGTGTTTTAGGGTTTAGGGTAGTGTAGGGGTCATGCGGGGGGTAGTGTTTTAGGGATTAGGGTAGTGCATTGGTGTTTGGGTAGTGTAGGGGGTCATGCGGGGGGTAGTGTTTTAGGGTTTAGGGCAGTACAGTGGTGTTTGGTTAGTGTAGGGGGTCGTGCTGGGGGGAGTGTTTTAGGGTTTAGGGCAGTGCAGTGGTGTTTGGGTAGTGTAGGGGGTCGTGCTGGGGGTGGTGTTTTAGGGTTTAGGGCAGTGCAGTGGTGTTCGGGCAGTGTAGGGGGTCGTGCTGGGGGTGGTGTTTCAGGGTTTAGGGCAGTGCAGTGGTGTTCGGGCAGTGTAGGGGGTGGTGTTTCAGGGTTTAGGGCAGTGGTGTTCGGGCAGTGTAGGGGTCGTGCAGGGGTGGTGTTTCAGGGTTTAGGGCAGTGGTGTTCGGGCAGTGTAGGGGGTCATGCAGGGGTGGTGTTTCAGGGTTTAGGGCAGTGCAGTGGTGTTCGGGCAGTGTAGGTGGTCGTGCTGGGGCTGGTGTTTCAGGGTTTAGGGCAGTGCAGTGGTGTTCGGGCAGTGTAGGAGGTCGTGCAGGGGGTGGTGTTTCAGGGTTTAGGGCAGTGCAGTGGTGTTCGGGCAGTGTAGGGGGTCATGCTGGGGGTGGTGTTTCAGGGTTTAGGGCAGTGCAGTGGTGTTCGGGCAGTGTAGGGTGTCGTGCTGAGGGTGGTGTTTCAGGGTTTAGGGCAGTACAGTGGTGTGCGGGCAGTGTAGGGGGTCGTGCAGGGGGTGGTGTTTCAGGGTTTAGGGCAGTGCAGTGGTGTTTGGGCAGTGTAGGGGTCGTGCAGGGGTGGTGTTTCAGGGTTTAGGGCAGTGCAATGGTGTTCGGCCAGTGTAGGTGGTCTTGCTGGGGGTGGTGTTTCAGGCTTTAGTGCAGTGGTGTTCGGGCAGTGTAGGGGTCTTGCTGGGGGTGGTGTTTCAGGGTTTAGGGCAGTGCAGTGGTGTTCGGGCAGTGTAGGGGTCTTGCTGGGGCTGGTGTTTCAGGGTTTAGGGCAGTGCAGTGGTGTTCGGGCAGTGTAGGGGGTCGTGCTGGGGCTGGTGTTTGAGGGTTTAGGGTAGTGCAGTGGTGTTCGGGCAGTGTAGGGGGTCGTGCTGGGGCTGGTGTTTCAGGGTTTAGGGCAGTGCAGTGGTTTCGGGCAGTGTAGGCGGTCGTGCTGGGGCTGGTGTTTCAGGGTTTAGGGCAGTGCAGTGGTGTTCGGGCAGTGTACCGGGTTGTGCTGGGGCTGGTGTTTCAGGGTTTAGGGCAGTGGAGTGGTGTTCGGGCAGTGTAGGGGGGTCGTGCTGGGGGTGGTGTTTCATGGTTTAGGGCAGTGCAGTGGTGTTCGGGCAGTGTAGGGGGTCGTGCTGGGGCTGGTGTTTCATGGTTTAGGGCAGTGCAGTGGTGTTCGGGCAGAGTAGGGGGTCGTGCTGGGGGTGGTGTTTCAGGGTTTAGGGCAGTGCAGTGGTGTTCGGGCAGTGTAGGGGGTCATGCTGGGGGTGGTGTTTCAGGGTTTAAGGCAGTGCAGTGGTGTACGGGCAGTGTAGGGGGTCTTGCTGGGGGTGGTGTTTCAGGGTTTAGGGCAGTGGTGTTCGGGCAGTGTAGGGGTCTTGCTGGGGGTAGTGTTTCGGGGTTTAGGGCAGTGCAGTGGTGTTCGTGCAGTGTAGGGGGTCGTGCTGGGGGTGGTGTTTCAGGGTTTAGGGCAGTGCAGTGGTGTTCGGGCAGTGTAGGAGGTCGTGCTGGGGGTGGTGTTTCAGGGTTTAGGGCAGTGCAGTGGTGTTCGGGCAGTGTAGGGGGTCGTGCAGGGGGTGGTGTTTCAGGGTTTAGGGCAGTGCAGTGGTGTTTGGGCAGTGTAGGGGTCGTGCTGGGGCTGGTGTTTCAGGGTTTAGGGCAGTGCAGTGGTGTTCGGGCAGTGTAGGGGGTCTTGCTGGGGGTGGTGTTTCAGGGTTTAGGGCAGTGGTGTTCGGGCAGTGTAGGGGTCTTGCTGGGGTGGTGTTTCAGGGTTTAGGGCAGTGCAGTGGTGTTCGGGCAGTGTAGGGGGTCTTGCTGGGGTAGTGGTTTAGGGCAGTGCAGTGGTGTTCGTGCAATGTAGGGGGTCGTGCTGGGGATGGTGTTTCAGGGTTTAGGGCAGTGCAGTAGTGTTCGGGCAGTGTAGGGGGTCGTGCAGGGGTGGTGTTTCAGGGTTTAGGGCAGTGCAGTGGTGTTCGGGCAGTGTAGGGGTCGTGCTGGGGGTGGTGTTTCAGGGTTTAGGGCAGTGCAGTGGTCTTTGGGTAGTGTAGGGAGTCGTGCGGCGTAGTGTTTTAGGGTTTAGGGTAGTGTAGGGGGTCATGCGGGGTAGTGTTTTAGGGATTAGGGTAGTGCATTGGTGTTTGGGTTGCGTTAGGGGGTCATGCGGGGGTAGTGTTTTAGGGTTTAGGGCAGTGCAGTGGTGTTTGGGTAGTGTAGGGGGTCGTGCTGGGGGAGTGTTTTAGGGTTTAGGGCAGTGCAGTGGTGTTCGGGTAGTGTAGGGGGTCGTGCTGGGGGTAGTGTTTGAGGGTTTAGGGCAGTGCAGTCGTGTTCGGGTAGTGTAGGGGGTTGTGCTGGGGGTAGTATTGTAGGGTTTAGGGCAGTGCAGTGGTGTTTGGGCAGTGTAGGGGGTAATGCTGGGGGTGGTGTTTTAGGGTTTAGGGCAGTGCAGTGGTGTTCGGGCAGTGTAGGGGGTCGTGCTGGGGGTGGTGTTTCAGGGTTTAGGGCAGTGCAGTGGTGTTCGGGCAGCGTAGGGGGTGGTGTTTCAGGGTTTAGGGCAGTGGTGTTCGGGCAGTGTAGGGGGTAGTGCAGGGGTGGTGTTTCAGGGTTTAGGGCAGTGGTGTTCGGGCAGTGTAGGGGGCGGTGCAGGGGTGGTATTTCAGGGTTTAGGGCAGTGCAGTGGTGTTCGGGCAGTGTAGGGGTCATGCAGGGGTGGTGTTTCAGGGTTTAGGGCAGTGCAGTGGTGTTCGGGCAGTGTAGGTGGTCGTGCTGGGGCTGGTGTTTCAGGGTTTAGGGCAGTGCAGTGGTGTTCGGGCAGTGTAGGGGGCGGTGCAGGGGTGGTGTTTCAGGGTTTAGGGCAGTGCAGTGGTGTTTGGGCAGTGTAGGGGGTGCTGTAGGGGGTGGTGTTTCAGGGTTTAGTGCAGTGGTGTTCGGGCAGTGTAGGGGTCATGCAGGGGTGGTGTATCAGGGTTTAGGGCAGTGCAGTGGTGTTCGGGCAGTGTAGGTGGTCGTGCTGGGGCTGGTGTTTCAGGGTTTAGGGCAGTGCAGTGGTGTTCGGGCAGTGTAGGGGGTCATGCTGGGGCTGGTGTTTCAGGGTTTAGGGCAGTGCAGTGGTGTTCGGGCAGTGTAGGGGGTCTTGCTGGGGCTGGTGTTTCAGGGTTTAGGGCAGTGCAGTGGTGTTTGGGCAGTGTAGGGGTCGTGCTGGGGGTGGTGTTTAAGGGTTTAGGGCAGTGCAGTGGTGTTTGGGCAGTGTAGGGGTCATGCTGGGGCTAGTGTTTCAGGATTTAGGGCAGAGCAATGGTGTTCAGGCAGTGTAGGGGTTTTGCTGGAGGTGGTGTTTCAGGGTTTAGGGCAGTGCAGTGGCGTTCGTGCAGTGTAGGGG
This sequence comes from Calotriton arnoldi, assembly GCA_963921515.1. Classification (NCBI taxonomy): domain Eukaryota; kingdom Metazoa; phylum Chordata; class Amphibia; order Caudata; family Salamandridae; genus Calotriton; species Calotriton arnoldi. The sequence continues at coordinate 423,158 of CAWUFW010003242.1, forward strand.
TGGTGTTTCAGGGTTTAGGGCAGTGGTGTTCAGGCAGTGTAGGGGGTCTTGCTGGGGTTGATGTTTCAGGGTTTAGGGCAGTGCAGTGGTGTTTGGGCAGTGTAGGGGTCGTGCTGGGGGTGGTGTTTCAGGGTTTAGGGCAGTGCAGTGGTGTTCCGGCAGTGTAGGAGGTCGTGCTGAGGGGTGGTGTTTCAGGGTTTAGGGCAGTGCAGTGGTGTTCGGGCAGTGTAGGGGGTCGTGCAGGGGTGGTGTTTCAGGGTTTAGGGCAGTGCAGTGGTGTTTGGGCAGTGTAGGGGTCGTGCAGGGGTGGTGTTTCAGGGTTTAGGGCAGTGCAATGGTGTTCGGCCAGTGTAGGTGGTCTTGCTGGGGGTGGTGTTTCAGGCTTTAGTGCAGTGGTGTTCGGGCAGTGTAGGGGTCTTGCTGGGGGTGGTGTTTCAGGGTTTAGGGCAGTGCAGTGGTGTTCGGGCAGTGTAGGGGTCTTGCTGGGGCTGGTGTTTCAGGGTTTAGGGCAGTGCAGTGGTGTTCGGGCAGTGTGAGGGGTCGTGCTGGGGCTGGTGTTTCAGGGTTTAGGGCAGTGCAGTGGTTTTCGGGCAGTGTAGGCGGTCGTGCTGGGGCTGGTGTTTCAGGGTTTAGGGCAGTGCAGTGGTGTTCGGGCAGTGTACCGGGTTGTGCTGGGGCTGGTGTTTCAGGGTTTAGGGCAGTGCAGTGGTGTTCGGGCAGTGTAGGGGGTCGTGCTGGGGGTGGTGTTTCAGGGTTTAGGGCAGTGCAGTGGTGTTCGGGCAGTGTAGGGGGTCGTGCTGGGGCTGGTGTTTCATGGTTTAGGGCAGTGCAGTGGTGTTCGGGCAGTGTAGGGGTCGTGCTGGGGGTGGTGTTTCAGGGTTTAGGGCAGTGCAGTGGTGTTCGGGCAGTGTAGGGGGTCATGCTGGGGGTGGTGTTTCAGGGTTTAGGGCAGTGCAGTGGTGTACGGGCAGTGTAGGGGGTCTTGCTGGGGGTGGTGTTTCAGGGTTTAGGGCAGTGGTGTTCGGGCAGTGTAGGGGGTCTTGCTGGGGGTAGTGTTTTGGGGTTTAGGGCAGTGCAGTGGTGTTCGTGCAGTGTAGGGGGTCGTGCTGGGGGTGGTGTTTCAGGGTTTAGGGCAGTGCAGTAGTGTTCGGGCAGTGTAGGGGATCGTGCAGGGGTGGTGTTTCAGGGTTTAGGGCAGTGCAGTGGTGTTCGGGCAGTGTAGGAGGTCGTGCTGGGGTGGCGTGTCAGGGTTTAGGGCAGTGCAGTGGTGTTCGGGCAGTGTAGGGGGTCGTGCAGGGGGTGGTGTTTCAGGGTTTAGGGCAGTGCAGTGGTGTTCGGGCAGTGTAGAGGGTCGTGCTGGGGCTGGTGTTTCAGGGTTTAGGGCAGTGCAGTGGTGTTCGGGCAGTGTAGGGGGTCTTGCTGGGGTGGTGTTTCAGGGTTTAGGGCAGTGGTGTTCGGGCAGTGTAGGGGTCTTGCTGGGGTGGTGTTTCAGGGTTTAGGGCAGTGCAGTGGTGTTCGGGCAGTGTAGGGGTCTTGCTGGGGGTAGTGTTTCAGGGTTTAGGGCAGTGCAGTGGTGTTCGTGCAATGTAGGGGGTCGTGCTGGGGATGGTGTTTCAGGGTTTAGGGCAGTGCAGTAGTGTTCGGGCAGTGTAGGGGGTCGTGCAGGGGTGGTGTTTCAGGGTTTAGGGCAGTGCAGTGGTGTTCGGGCAGTGTAGGGGGTCGTGCTGGGGGTGGTGTTTCAGGGTTTAGGGCAGTGCAGTGGTGTTCGGGCAGTGTAGGGGGTCGTGCTGGGGGTGGTGTTTCAGGGTTTAGGGCAGTGGTGTTCGGGCAGTGTAGGAGGTCTTGCTGGGGGTAGTGTTTCAGGGTTTAGGGCAGTGCAGTGGTGTTCAGGCAGTGTAGGGGTCATGCTGGGGGTGGTGTTTCAGGGTTTAGGGCAGTGCAGTGGTGTTCGGGCAGTGTAGGGGGTCGTGAGGGGGTGGTGTTTCAGGGTTTAGGGCAGTGCAGTGGTGTTCGGGCAGTGTAGGGGGTCGTGAAGGGGTGGTGTTTCAGGGTTTAGGGCAGTGCAGTGGTGTTCGGGCAGTGTAGGGGGTCGTGCTAGGGTATGTGTTTCAGGGTTTAGGGCAGTGCAGTGGTGTTCAGGCAGTGTAGGGGTCGTGCAGGGGCTGGTGTTTCAGGGTTTAGGGCAGTGCAGTGGTGTTCGGGCAGTGTAGGGGGTCGTGCTGGGGGTAGTGTTTTAGGGTTTAGGGTAGTGCAGTGGTGCTTGTGTAGTGTAGGGGGTCGTGCTGGGGGTAGTGTTTTAGAGTTTAGGGTAGTGCACTGGTGTTTGTGTAGTGTAGGGGTCATGTTTTAGGGTAGTGCAGTGGTGTTTGGGTAGTGTAGGGGGTCGTGCTGGGGGTAGTGTTTTAGGGTTTAAGGTAGTGCAGTGGTGTTTGTGTAGTGTAGGGGGTCGTGCTGGGGTAGTGTTTTAGGGTTTAGGGTAGTGCAGTGGTGCTTGTGTAGGGGGTCGTGCTGGGGGTAGTGGTTTAGGGTTTAGGGTAGTGCAGTGGTGTTTGTGTAGTGTAGGGGTCATGTTTTAGGGTAGTGCAGTGGTGTTTGGGTAGTGTAGGGGGTCGTGCTGAGGGTAGTGTTTTAGGATTTAGGTTAGTGCAGTGGTGTTGGGGTAGTGTTTTAGGGTTTAGGGTAGTGCAGTGGTGTTTGTGTAGTGTAGGGGTCATGCTGGGGGTAGTGTTTTAGGGTTTAGGATAGTGCAGTGGTGCTTGTGTAGTGTAGGGGGTCGTGCTGGGTTAGTGTTTTAGGGTTTAGGGTAGTGCAGTGGTGTTTTTGTAGTGTAGGGGGGTCATGTTTTAAGATGCAATGCTCCAATACCTGACCAGTCTGCACTACATAAAACTACAAAAACTAAAAATAAAAAGTGTTTTGCACACTTTTGTCATTGGGCTATATGTGGGCTACATCTCGGTAATATTTGTGCTACATTTGGGCTCTTTTTCACTGGTGGCCATCTTGGAAGACTTCTTTGTTATGAAGTTTCCTAATTTCCTCATTTACTGCAGTCTCCTCAGTAGGAAATGCTTTCAGTTTTTACTTTGATTCCATCAAGAAGGCATTCAGATGTGTCACACATTTGCCATAAATTCAGAATGTTATTACTCTAGTTGTTTATTAGATCACTGTAGTAAAGCTACTGCTCACCAAGGAGTTAACTGGAAGTCTACTGCTGGTATTGAAAGTGATTGTTTCAGTCTGCATGTCAGAATTTTCTAATGAAATAGAAGAGGATTTGAGATCTCACTTAAAACATGCACTAAATTTTCTTTTTGCAGCACTAACCATAATTTCTATGGCAAAATGAACCCCCTCATTTTGTTCCTTTTTAAATTAAATGTTTTAAGTGTTACCAGTTTATTCCAATCAAGATGGCTTCAGGTGTGCCATACTTTTGTCATAAGTAAGGCTGTTAGCACTCTAGTTGTTCTTTAGAACACTCTGGGAAGCTGCAGTAGAACACAAAGGAATCAACTGACAGTCTCTGCCCTTGTTGGATGTACATGTTTTACTGAGAATGTCAGACTTCATTCTCACATGACTGAGAAAGATCATGTGAATTTACAGAAAATATGCTCTCATTTTAGCTTCTGGGGCACCTTCCAAAACTGTATGGGACAAGCATGTGAAAATAGTTTTCTCTCAAACATGATTCATGATATCCCAGCAGAAGGTTTTTCACAGGGTAAAATCACCTTAGAACACACCACAATTCCTGAAATTAGTATGGTACCATCAACAAATGAATTCTAATGTAACTAAAGTCTGTTATCACCCTTTATAGTTCTCCTTTTGGTAACCCTCAAAATCTTCGATTCACTACAATGCATTTCAAAGGGTACTATCATTTATATTGGTCCCAAGATGGCTGCCAGCAATTCCAGGATGAAGTGCTGACAGCCAATCAGATCTCACGATGACATGTGTGGTTAGGCTCCGCCCAGATATATATGTGTTTTTACTTTTGATTTTCTCCGCAACTACTGAACGGATTTACACCATTTAACAAAAAGGGTTCTTTCTGAACCAAGAACTACCTCTTTGCCAAATTTGGTGTAATTCCGTTCAGCAGTTCGGGCTGTAGCCGTGTCTAAAGTTTCCTATGGGAAAATGAATGGGGAAAACACGTTTTGGGACCCCCTTTTCCTCGGCCCCCGCTTGACGAATCTCCCTGAGACTTTCAGGGTAGGAGCGGACCGGAGCGGGCCATAAAGTTTGACAATTTCGCGAAGATTCGTCAACCGACGCAAGAGTTATTTCAAATAGAATGTCGCGGATTTCCTATGGAAAATAGGTCCTAACTATAACTATCTACTGGCGACCGCCAGTAGATAATATATATATATATATATATATATACACACACACACATATATATACATACACATACATATATATACACACAAACACACTCAGACTAATTTTTGCTTAGTGAGTTCTTTGAATTCAGTGCAAATAAATAAGAGTTTCTCAGTTGGCCTACCGGATTATTGATCATCCTATCAGAAAGAAATTATGAATTTGTAAACGTCTAAAGTTATAGTTTTTAGTAAAGCTCTTAATGCACCTCTGGGATGGTGAATTTGACAAGAACTGAAGTATATCACCGGCTCCTTGTGTTTCCCTTACATAGGTGAATAATTAGCAGAGATATACCCTAAATCACATCACAGGCAATAAAAGGGTCATCCTGCTCTGTCTTTTTCAAAGTCAGCAGTCAAGAGTATTGAGTTATTTCGAAAGTCCTCCATTACCCGATAGAGAGTCTCAATCAAGTTGTGAGAAGCTTGATCCATAGTGTTATGTGGTGGCCCAAAACACGCATTTCACAAATAATGACGTTAGCATACATGTCTGAATCAGTTTGAAGTTATAACTGGCCAATCAAAATTATGTCCCTTTTGCTAAACAGAAAGCAGCATTCAGAGTAATCGTGATATTAATTATTGATACAAAGCCCCTCCACTCTGCCCTTGGGAAGACCAAACACAGCAATCCCTGACTTGAAGTTGAGGAGGCCATAGCCATCCAGTACGCAGTTTTCAGGTTCAATGTCTCCTGCAGACATATCAGGAAATAAAATATATATTTATTAAAAAAAATTACTAAATGCAATTTTAGCTGCTGCTTATACAAACCAGCATCATTCATGGACCAGAGTAAAGAGATGGACTGTTTTCATCTAAAGATTCTTTTCATAAACCCATATCTACTCTGGCAGCAAACTGCGGTCTGATTAAATTCATAATACATATTTTAGCCATGGCTGCACGACAAGCAGCATCTTTCATATGTCTGGTGCAAGATTTTGTCTGAGAAGTGGAAAAAATGTATGACATCAAAACCTAACCATTTTCAAAGACAGAATACCTTAAAGCTTGTTTGGCTCAAGCAGAGGCTTGCAGTCCAGAGTTTTTGCAAGAGGTGACAGAAAAAGAAAAAAAATACAAAGTTGATCAGGGATTCTCACATACGACTACTAATGACAAATATTCTACCTAGACATCAATATCTGTAACTGTGGGGTACCAGTTGTTGTTTGACATTTGGGAGTATGACATCTGCTCCTGACTCAGACATCACTAGTTTGGGGGAATGAAAAAGTTGGCTTTTCACTCCGTTTGTCGACAGAAACATGTAAAAATGGGGAAATGTCTGACTCGTGAAACAAAATATTCAAAGTTAGTCTGAGAATTAACAAATGATGCTCACCATCCCCTTCATCCACAACAGCCTGTATGACAACAGGGAAGACTCCTCGATCCAAGTCATAGTTCAGCTGAGGATAAAAATAAGAGACATACATATAAACATGTGAGTATGCTAAGTCATGCATAGTGCTCAGCCTGTGTAGAAAACTGTATGCTCACACCGGATTATAAGTGACATTCCAATTTTTCATGGAGCACACAGAGTTGAGGTGACCACTTATGTTCCAAACTTAAGCAAAGAGACTACTCCATTCCACCTGCACTTTAAAACTGGGAGATAACCACCTAGACTCCAATATCAAAGTAACAAAGGCCCATTTTCGAAAATGAGAGCGAGAATCTACAAGCATACTTCACCATTAGATTGTAAACACTCCATAGTCCAGCAGCAAACTAGGAAAAATCCCACAATGCAACATCAAATAGATTGTTGATTGACCATGAACCACTAGAGTACACTTCAAAAGCTCCCGAGGACCTCAGGGGAGTCACTTGGAGATCTTTAGGGTGTCAAGGCAGAGGCCAACACAGGTCCAGTTGCCACCGATCAGCTGAGCAGTTGCAGGTAAGGCATCTTGTAGCTTTTATTCTTGTAGCTTAAACCGGAGGTCATCCTTGTGACACTTGAAGTCCACTTTATTGTTCTTGGTACAAGAGAGCAGGTCCAGTCCTTGAGGGATCTTCTCAGGTCACAGGCAGCAGGTTCAATCCACTTCTGTTCTTTCTTAGGTCTAGGAGTGTTCTGAAGTGTGTGCGGAGAGATGCCAACATTTATGCCTGGCACAAGCTATAGGGTGTGAACCATCCTAGGCACCCCTAACCAATGAGATAAAAGTACCCGGGGACAACCCAACCCACTTTCTTTCAAGATTGGAAAAGCCTTCTACCACACTAAAGCTGGGCTCTGAGTGCTGGGAGGCTGTGTAGGGAGTGTATTATGGTAACCGTAGTGTCCTCACACATCTAGCACTAAAATACAGTTTGCAAAAGACACACAATTAATGGACGGAATGCAGAACAAATCAAAACATTCACCCCCAGTCAAGAGATCTGGGTTAAATCCATCATTCTTTTGCTCACCATGCCACCCCAGTTTAGACCTGGCCATATGCAAATCAGTCTTGACCCTGTGCCTCATGGGAACAGTCCAGCCCGAACTGCCAAGCCAGGTCCTCCCTGGACAGGAAACAAGCATCCTAGGACCGGTTTCGGGGTTTCACCCCTCATCAGCCAGGATTGCTTGAATCCAAAGGCACAGTGAGCCCTTGACCCACGTCTGGGCATACCCGGCGCACAATAGATTTAGGCCCAGATCTCTGTACTGGGGTGAATGTATGACATTGTTCTGCATTCTGTCCATCAATTGTTGTTTTTGCATTTGTCACCCCGAGTGGGACGGGTATGCCCAGACGTGGGTCCCATGCTCTCCATGCCACTGGAGTCAAGCTATCCTGGCTGATGAGGGGTGAAACCCCGAAACCGGTCCTAGGATGCTTGTTTCCAGTCCAGGGAGGACCTGGCCAGCAGTTCGGGCTGTACTGTTCCCACTGGGCACAGGGTCAAGACTGACTTGCATTTGGCTGGGTACAAACTGGAATGGCATGGAGAGCAAAAAAACGATGGATTTAGGCCCAGATCTCTGTACTGGGGTGAATGTATGACATTGTTCTGCATTCTGTCCATCAATTGTTGTTTTTAAAATACAGTTTGGGCAGTCGATGGACCCCATTAAACCTAGAGACAGAAGTCTAGTAAAATAAAGCAGAGTTTTCCAGGAACCAGACAAAGGATACACAAGAATAGTTTTGGCATCCTGTTTGCCTTTCTTTCAAATATGCCCCCAGTGTTATATGTAAAAACTAAGAGACAGATGTCTGGTTGGACAAAGCAGGTCCTTCACAAACGAGACAGGGGATACACACGAATTGCTTTGGCATTCTGTTTTCCTTCCTTTCAAGCGCATCCCCAATGTTATATGTAAATCCCAAGCAGGCCTGTCAAGCAGGTTTGACACTCAAGCTGGGTTTGACACTGTAATGTAAAGGATGCTATGAGCCCCAGTCAGCATATTCTGTCAGGTTCAGAGAAGTCATCTCTGCTATTTCAGGTCAGCCAATGGTTTTTCCTCATTGGAGGCACTTTACACCTTTTTCACACTGATTTAAATGTTGACTAGTCCAAGTGGGAGAGCAAATACAAACTTTGCTTCCATGAATTTTGGGTAGGGTAAAGATCCATTTCTGAAAGTTACTTTTCCTTAATATGTATTAAAACTTCTACTTTACTTTTGAATTGGAATATTAATAACTATTAAAATGCTTAATTATTTTTCAAACTATTCCCCTTCCAGAGATACCGTTTAGGATTTTAATCAGTATTCTGGTTTTCTGCATAGGGCAGCTAGGCCTGCCACAGTGAAAAATAGATTGTGGGAGATAGTTACTGTGAGGATATGTTATCATTACATTTCTACATGTCCTACTTTTAAATGCAAGCCATGCACCCTGCCATGTGGACTGCAAGGCCAACATAGCGGTAATTTATTAATATTTAAAATTAAGGTTTTGACCTGTCAAAAGGGTTTATTTTGACACGTCATCGTGCAGTTTTTAAACTGTCACAGTCAAGCTACAATGGTAGGCCTGTGTTTTACAATGTCAATGTAGTGGATGGCACAATAGGTGCTGCAGTCCACTAGTGACGGTTAACTGACAGCCCCTGTGTACATTTTATACAATATACTAGGGACGCATATGTAACTTAAATATACCAATTAGGAATATGTAAATTCTGGCACATTAAATGGTGGTGCACAAGCACTTTTACCAGTGGTTAGCAGGGTTAAGGTACACAAAGTTCTAAAGCCAGCAAAAATATGGGGTCTAGCAAAAGACAACAACTACTAGGTGAGCACACAGAAAGACAGATTTCTAACAGGCAGTATTTAACACTACCATCAAGAGACTCATTCACCTGGACTCCCATCAAAAGAAGGGGCCTTCAAATCTACAGCCAAGGTAAGTGCCCACCCACATTTCCACAAGAGAGTTGGCTGCCTGCTCTCTCACAGAGAAGGTATCACTTATAGTGAAACAAACTTTTTTGCTATCTGTTCGTAGCCTTCAAAAGTCCTGTATTACTGGAACAGAGGGTCCTATAGAAATAAAGCCCGATATGGCCGATTTTGCTATATACGTACCTCATATACAGAGGGATTGACCAGTCAGGAAAACAACCTGGACAATCATGGTTAGCTACCATAAACCGGTACAGGGAAACACTGAAATCAGGCTCGGACTCCCACACACACACACTAAGGGAGCTCCAAACATTTACACCAAGCAAGGGTATTGCAAGCTCTTCAAACATTGCAGGTGACCACCTGCACTTTTATGAAGGCTGCAGTGATAAGCACTCCTATACAAGGCAGATAGCTGCCCACACCCATTCCACCACCAATAAATGCAGCCATCTAAATCCCACCAGGCTTTTCACATTCTGACAAGGAATACAGGTGCCCATATTCTCACTAAAGCCTGCATATGCGCACACTCCTAGAAATGGAGGGGGAAGATGCAGGAAAGTCTGCCCCACATGCAAAGTTAGAGCTTTCCTTACATGAAATTATGGCAGAAAATTGGCTAACTATATCCCCTTAGAGATGGGAAGAAAGGCAGTGCTCTACACTGGGCAGCACAAATAGCAATCTGTTATGTTAAACATATTATAAGTCGTTTAATAGACCACCTGCAACAGACTGAGGAACAACATCCATTTCCATTCACCTATATATTCCATAATGCGCCATTGTGCAACCACCAAAAGATAAAACATCTTTCCACATGCCAGATGCTTAAGTCTGATTGAGGCCTTTTCCTCGATTCTGAGAAAGTCAGTGGTTACTAGACAATATCCTGTCCGGGGCGTTATTTATCACTGCTACCTCAGGGCCACATAACGAATGGTACTCTCACTGGAGAACCTAGCTATTCCTTTTAGGCAGTTGATTCTCAGGGTAGAAAGACTAAGCAGTCAAGCCTTTATCTGGGAGACAGAGGCACTTAGACACTCCGATTCAGATGACACAACAAATAATGCTCAATTAGATCACTGTCCAGTCAATGCTTTACTGTGAAGAAGTTAAACTAGTTGTATTAAAATAGTTCAGTCAAAAAGATGGCAAACAAAAAGCTAAAGTGTAGTACCTGGTGTGCTGAAGATACACTAACAAACTTTAGAATTAGCTCCTTAGCACTAGTTGATTGATTTTTGTTAACAGTATCCCTATGACTTTCTTCTGATTGACTAAGAGAACTGACAAACACTCAGGTTTCGGGTTCATAGCGGAAGCTACTCTCTCCCTAGAGGGGTTTAAAGTTGGGCAAGACATACAGATGGGCGGACTACAGATACACTTCTGCTCTTTAAGTATCACTATGGTACCGAAGGAATAGACTTAAAGGTCTCACATGAAAAAACAATCCTGAATAGATTAAGAAGTGTCACAGCAAAAATAAAAAAGCCCAAAACCCACCAGCAAATAAATAGTATGACACTCAGGCAGTGATGATGTGGGTTGTATGGACAGGGACAATTGTGAAGTCCTGGTGCCTAGTTACTGGGCACTGGTGTCTGGATGCTAGAAGGTGGACACGGGTGGGGGGGTCGGTAAAGACTGGTGACCTGGAGTTCTGCCATGATGTCCAGTAACCAGTTATAGACAATATTTATTCAAGCGTAGTTCATGGACTAGCATGACCGGTTCCTATATTTGTAGAAGACTAACAAAAATAATGAGCCAGCTTCCACTATAAAGTCAAATGGGTGCCTTTTTTTCAGGGTCTCTATCCTAACATCTACCCATCTTTGTGAAGATTTTGCAGTAAAGACAGTGCACAAAGGTCTAGAGGCACGAACTTCTGTCATTGGTGGAAGCAGTATACTCTGGGATCTGCTTAGTTTGAGGTTAAAACCGCATGATTCAAGGATGGGTGCAAGTACTTTTCAAAATATTATTATGGAAAGTACTTACCCTCATCCTTGAAATATAAGGTTTTGGCCTATTGATAAATTGATAAGTGGACTCATTTTAACCTTATCAAAATAGTGTACTGTTCTGTTTTGGACCATTGTTGTTGCGTATCATAAACTAACCAGGTCCTTCGGATTATTTCTGGGTTACCCCGTTGTTTTGTAATAGTATATGGTTAGGCTTAACACAGGCTTCAAAGGCAATCTCTCTGGAACACAAAAACTAGGAAGATGGTACAGACTGCTAAAGAATCAGGGCAACCTCCCCACGCCACTGGAATTTAACCACATTCTGGTGCAAGAGAAGGTAGGTTGACTGTCTCCTGGTGTCTTTACACTGTTGAACAAAAGAGGATTTAAGCACAGGATGAGTAGGCAAAGGTGTAGGTGCACCCTTTTCAACGGAGCAGCTCCTTAACCCAGATGAAGTCCTTATGTCATCTTGCGCAATTGGGCTGTGGTGACTTTGTGGAACCTGGATAAACAGAGTCTGTCAATCTGTCTACATGCAAGTCAGCTCAGCTGGGCATTGTTCCTAGTGATTTGGTCACTCTTCCTGGCAGGAGCAGTTTAGCTTGTCTGCTGGCAGTTAAGTCCTCTTACCAGTCCAGGTACCCAGAAGCAAGGTGATTAGTAGGCTTTCCCAGATTTAGAGCCACTCTTGATAGAAGGCAGCAATACAGAAGAAATTCTACTATTGTTCCAATATCTTCTGTCTACACTGGTGTGCAGGCCTCTTCAGTCTCAGGACAACAGACATGAACCATGAACTGCTTGAGAGGTCCATATTTACACCACTTTGCGAGTGACGTTAGGATTTCAAAGCCAACAAGAGGGTTTGCCACATTTAAAGGTTTGCAGGCACGTTCAACCCTAGAGAAGCATCCTAGTTATGGCTGCTGGCCCAGAGTCAGCAATAAATCCAGTTCTGGCTTGTCAATGCGTTATGTGTACTGAACTCAGAAAAAGGCCTGCATATTTCCTTGTTGCCCTGGAAGATAACTGAAAGACAGCAAATGGGGAATGGGTGAATTTCACCTAGGCAGGGGAACCCTATACTGAGACAAGTGAATGGGCTTAACTCTCCACAGTCCACCACATATATAGGTTTTGGAGGTGGGGCACAGGAAGGCTGAGCCTGCTGAGTGGGATCCCCTGCTCAACACTAAGAAAGCAACCATTTTGTGCAATGCATACAAAAAACATGGGGGTCGAAATGGACCCCACTATTCACCAGTAAAATCATAAACAAAATATCGCACAAACACCAAATGCATCTGTGACCCAGGCCCTGAAAGCATAGAGCTCCAGTTAAAGGGGCAGGAAAACCCTTTCAATGTGCATCAGCCTCCAAAATGCCTTTGATATGTTTTCCCTGTGGTCAATACACCTCATCATACAACTGTTCCCTCTATGTTCTGTAGCTTCTCTCTTACTGTTTTCAAGCTATGGAGGGCACCTCAGATTGCTGTATGGAAGCATTATGTGTTTCCTTGTTTAAAGTGGACTGAAAAACACACTGCTCCGTTACATCTTCACTCCACTTTACATTTTGTTCAGAGCAATTGCCCACAAATATTGGTTCAATTCTGTGTGCATTATTTTTGCACCATTTAATCCAAGTTAAACATTTTCAATAAAAATATTATATCAATAAATAAAGAATCCTTGTGTACAAAGTAAGATATCACTTTGTGGCCTGATGGGCTTTTATAAAACAACATTGTTCACTGTTTATCTCCTGCAAAAAACAATGTGTAAAATTAAATGTAGGATCGGCAAATGTTTTGACGGAACCAAAACCTGCACCCAATTTTCACACTAGCACACAAATCGAAGTAATATATTCAAAGTCTGTCTCCCAAATCATATTTGAAATAAAAATAAAAAACTATAACTGGCTAAAAGTGATAAGAAACATACAAGCTCCAAGTCCGTTGTATTAAATGGATGACAGTTAAAACAACGGATTGACTGTGTGGGTTTGTGCTTGAGGGTAAGTGTGTGGAGGTGACTGTGCACATGTATGTCAGTTTGCATCTGAGTGTATTTGTGTGTAGGAGTGTGTGAGTAGGTGAGTGAAAATGTGCCTGTGGGTGTACTGATCGGTTTCACCGTGCGGCTGGAGAAGTTGGGATGGGAGACACTAAGTGCTTTACCTCATCGTCTTTCCACTCAGTGAAGTCGATTTTGAAGGCAGGCAAGGAGAACTGCTGGTTGACACCTCTCTTATAATGAACAGTCTCTGACTGCATTGCAGGGCTTTTTGTGCTGTATCTGAAGAGAGAAGGAGAAAGAGCCTTTAAAGGTCCGTATTCAGCTGAGGACCAAAGGCACCATTTTCAATGCAGAATGGAAAGAAAGAAGCTGAAGATAAACAATAAGAGTCGAGAAAACCGGGGTCAGAAACAAGAAGGCGCAAAGGGAGAATATGAGACACTGGGAAGAGTGAATGAAAGAGAATAAGAAGGATGTGAGAAACTAAGGAGGTAAAAAAAGTGTCAAAAGCATAAGGTCAGATTTTATATTAGTCGCTAAGCCGGAGCAAAAAAATAAATAAAGAGTGTGAGAAAGAGAATGCGAGAAAAGAACTAGAAGGAGGCAAGTGAGAAAAAGCCGAAAAGTGTACAAGAAAAAAAGCAAAAGAGAATCATACAGAGGCACAAGACGTGTTCATGACGTCAAACATGGAAAAAATGAGAAATGTTGCACTAGAAGTGTCGAGTGTGTATGGTTTGTGAACATAATGAGAAATGTAAAAAGAGGAGGAGGAATGGAGGAAATGAATTATAGATGGACAGGGCAAAAGCAGCAGAGGGTGAAGCAAGATGGTCAGGACCACAAGTTGCATGTGACAAACGTATACTTACAAAAATGCATTCAACAAAATGGGGAGCATGAAATGATTAGGGGGCATGATGAACAGTGTAGAAGAAAAATGCAAAAGAATAAAACAGCAGCCAAGAAAGTAAGACAAGGATTAAGTGGAATTCAAGAGAAATATTTAAGGGTGACAGAGGTTGAGGTGTAATAGGAGCACTGTGCTACCCATTTACCACTTACAAACATAAAGTGAAGGAAGATAGGGGGAGAGAGCCAACAAGAAATCAAAAGCAGAGGTGACAGCTCAGAAATGAAGGTATGGAGCAAGCACACAGGGCAAACCCCACATTCTCCTAAGAAGGCCACAATGGCAGGGGATGCCCGAGGAAATGGAACAAAATATGGGGTTAAAGGTCACAATACAAAGGACTAGGAGATACCTACTAGAGTAACAAATAGGGGGAGAAGTGGAGGGAACACCATGTACTGCACCTCTCGTAAATGTAACCAAGATTGACTTTATCGATATATATTCCTGCATTGTATACAATAGGGCATATAGATGTTAAGATGGACTGCCCTGAAAGTGTATGAAAGCTACTTTGTCAATGAACGCACTGCTAGGTACTTTGTTTGTTTATTCAATAAAAAGGTTTAAAAACAAAAAAGAAGGCCACAATTTATACAAACTAGGAAAATCTCAATCTGTGGGGAAAATCAAAGTAAAATCAATGCTACCCAATTGAAATTACCTTGGTTCATTGCCAAACAACACAGAACAGTTTACATGCCACTTTCATGAGCAAACAAACATGACAAATAATTCCTAAGGTACCTTGCATTTGATGAGATGGAAAGTCAAGCATCGGTCAGGGGTGAGAGCCCATGGAAATTCCATATAAGGCTGGAGGCTAGCACAGGAAGCTGTGTAGAAAGTAGATCCCACATGGTACGCAGACTAATTTCCCAATACTTACACTGCAATCCCACCAACCAACTCCTCAGTAGCCTGGCATGAAATGGTGATAGCAACGCGGGCATCAGCATCAAATGTGAACTCCAAGCTATACAGCACTTTTGGCTTTGCATTCTCCTCAGTTGGACTGTCCACACCATCTTTGTACCTATAGTCAAGTAAGATAACGAGTCAGTTCCCCATAATAGTTATGAATAAAATGGCGAACACGACTGTAGAGAAACATCTAACTTGCTAGTAAATTCCAGAGGAGACAAGGTCTTTCACTTAACGAGGGAGACATCTTTCTATGCAGCTAAATAGGATCTTACTTTTTAAGCTTACCCCAGGAAGTTTGAAACTGCCACGGTGCCCTTAACTACACTGCACATGGGTTTGTACCAAATATCTGGGGAGACAAGAATTTTTGTATACATGGGCATTGTCCTCAAATCTTGGAAGATATGAAACCTTTTTAATGGCTGCTGCCCTGAAAATACATTTTCTCTGCTGATAATGATATTTCTTATAAGACACAAGCAGATACTTGGAAACTCTCAATAAATCATACATCCAGGACAAGAAGTTATTTAAATTAGAAAGCACCGATGAAACAGTGCTACAAGTAAAGGACTGTTCATTCTTGGATCGAGGTAAAAAAGTCAGAGGTCTTCAAGATAAACAAAACATTATCCATTAACAACAAACTGGCAAATGTTCCCCCTTCACATACCTTACTAGACGAAGAGAATCCTTTCGTATATTCACCAAGCTTCTTAACGTCTTAACTGGTTCATGGGGGGCGGGCGTCACATATGGAAACTTAGAAGAGGAGGGAAAAAAATGTAAATATTTATTGCGGGTTTAGGACATTTATCAGCGTTCCCAATTGAGTGTAATATTTACTTGCAGAATCACGTCACAACAAGCAAAAACAAGCATTTGCAATGCAATAGGTCTCGCATTTATGCGAGTTTGAGCTATTGACATTGCAAATAATGCCTTTATTTTGTTTTCGTTATTAAAACATAAATACGAAAACAAAACTAAAAGCCATTGTCATTTACAATGTCAATAGCTCAAACT
Organism: Calotriton arnoldi; assembly: GCA_963921515.1. Lineage (NCBI taxonomy): Eukaryota > Metazoa > Chordata > Amphibia > Caudata > Salamandridae > Calotriton > Calotriton arnoldi. The sequence continues at coordinate 438,809 of CAWUFW010003242.1, forward strand.
CGCGTAAATGCGAGACCTATTGCATTGCAAATGCTTGTTTATTTTTACTTTCTGCCATGCGCCTCATGTACATTCTTTGCTGCCTGAAAAATTAAAATGACGAATTTTCCTTTCACACCGAGACAAAAGTTAACAAATCAACATGTCACACATTAAACATTTAAGGCACGTTTCTTGGCAACTAGTTGTGCATATAAAATGGATAGAATTTGTAACTTCCATCCTTCATTTTGGCTGTCAAACTGTTGTTTTCAGTTTTGGGTTAGTAAGGCACAATATGTATTGGAGTTGCAAGAAAACTGCTCTAGTGCTGAAAGGCACAGCTCATATCCTGGCTCCATGCAGTGCATGGTGTCTAAAGCTTGTTTGTGTAAACATGGTGTGCTGATATTTTTGAAATCAAGTGGAAACTACTTATAATGAAGCACTGTTGGAAAGGGAGTCACCTGTAAAAAAGGCGGTTGAACAGGCAGGTATTTTTCACTTGAACTTAGAACAGTTTCAACAATGAACTGCTAACTTGCTTTGATTGATTAATAGATAGCAGTTCTAATATTCAACCAATAAATGACCTTTATGCTCTACACGAGGCTTTATATGCAAATGAATCGTGCACCAGCCATAGTTTCGCAGACGGGGGGAGGGGGGAAGAGACCTTGCAGCCCCCTTCATGGTCCTGAGTGTAATTGACCTATGCATGTTTTTTTTAATTGAGGAAAAGAAAGCAACCTAAGAAGTATTAGATATATGGCTAGAATCACAACAACACGGTAAGATAGCTCAGCGGGTTAATGCATCGCAACTAGGTTAGGGGTGTGTTTAAAATGAAGTTAAGAGGTTCAAAACATGGTGGCTGCTTTAGCCTTTAATTCGGCCAATGTTAATACAATGTAAAGAAACTGTCCTGGGAGGGCACTGCTGGTATTTATGGCACTAGGAACCTGCAAGACGATAGCAGGACTTGGGCTTTGGCAGCAAGTTATCATTAATGTTACAAACAAAACAACCCCTTGCTCTCTTATTTAAATGGGTATGCATAAATCAGGTGGGTTCTTTTCGTTCATCGGCAGTGCATGGGAAACATTGCAAACTAATCCGATTAAAGAATGGAAATAGTCATATTATTAGAGCCGTACCAGGGCAGTACATGTCTGTGGAGAAAAGACACGCCCGCATGATGATTTACGTAAAAAGAACACATTGAAAAGTGCCTCTCCATGCAGAATTAGTAGACTGGCAGCATATTTCCCAGTCGTCTGCAAAGTGTCATGACAGACATGCTCTGTATATGTTATTTACATGTACTTCCTGGTCTAATACAATTGCTGCTGTGCAGCACGGCTTAAAGTTCTAAAACAACAAGCACAGAATCGAAACCTGTGGTTGCGCGCGCACCACAGAGGAGCCGAACGCGGGAATCGAAACCAGTGGTGCGCGCGCACCACAGAGGAGCGGGGGGCGAGGGAGCCTGTCTGTGCCGCGTGCTGATGCGCGTCCTAGACACGGACGGGAATGGGCGGAGCAAAGGCGGGACATGCGCCCGCCTTTGCCCAATTGCGTGCCGTTTTTTTTTTTTTTTAAAAGCACGCTACAGCCATTGCCAGCCTGCGAAAGCAAAACCACACGCACGAGCGTGTGGTTAGCTTTCTGAAGCCCATACAAGAGGTCTCACGGTGTGCGAGCAGCGTTCCGCACTGCAACGCTAGGCGCGAGACCTAAAAAGTACTTTTGTATCAGGTAACAGTCAGTTATTTTCCGGGTTTTGAAATGCACATTTAACCGGGTGTCTTTTGTTTACTAAAATTATATTACAAAGCTTTCTATACACATGGATTAATTAGGAGTAAGATTTGGGTAAAGATTGGAAATTTAGAACTAGGGCAGGGGGTAGGAAAAACAATAGTGCCTAATACTAAGAGAGGTTGGGTTGAACATTGCAGGCCTTCTTTTGGGTCCCCGCTGTCCGTTTATTGCTGAACCTTCATTTTGCATATTACGCTCATCTTAGTGAGACTAGGAAAACAGTCAGCTTAGCCCAAATGGCTGTTTAGGAGGCAGAGTCTTCTCTTTTTCAGAAAATAACTGTATTAAACGGTTTCATAATGCAGAAGAGACATCTTGTTCCGAATTATTTCCATTAGCTACAGGAGGACAAAATAATGATTCACTAGTATTGTCTTCACACCGACACCAGGTACATATTTTTTTCTCCATCAAGTACTCACATCAGTGTGCAGCAATGTGAACCGTGCAAAAACAAAAACACCCTTCATCCAGGTTTTCTGGAAGTCAAGTCTGGGCAAACCCAAGTGTGGGCTTGGCTCTTGTGGGACTGGGGACCCCGTTGGCACCGTCACCTCCCTTGAACTCGGGGCTTGGGAGCGTGGGTGCATAGGTGCTTTGAGGCGTCGGGTGGCGGCGGTCACAGACTCATTTCTTTGTCTTCTGCAGAAGGGGCAATCAGGACAGCTGGGCCACTCACAATGTGGGTCTCACTGACCCTCGATGTGCAGGTCAGTCTTCCTCAGAGTTTTGACTGGACACAATAAGCTTTGAGTGCTTCTTTGTCAGGGCGTGCTAAGGGTGGATTGATAACCTTACTTTCTAATACCTTTCCCCTAAAAGTGAAGTCATTTTTAAATACTTCTTTATTTTATCATATCATTGTTTTAGAGTACTGTGCTGATAAATACTGGCTACTTATACATTTTTATAATAATAATTTTGGTAACAATCAGGCTGCGGTACTCGCTCCATTGGAAAGAGACATTGTTAACCTAGAGAAGGTACTCAATAAACCTTGTGACATAATCTGGCTTGGGGATTATAATGCCCATCCCTGTGATAAAATTGATACACCAGCATGTGGGATGGTAGATGATGACGGGGACTGTGTCACTCATTTTAGCCATAATGAGTATGGTAATTGTTTAAATAGGTTACTTATTACAAAGAATCTTGTGTTTTTAAACACTATTGATAGTTTAACTGGACAGCTGGATTTTACTTTTTTTAGCCGTTCCCTTTCCTCCACACTTGACTATGTCCTGGTCTCTGATTCTATAAGGAAGCTCTTTTCCCCATTACAGATTAATTTTTATGCCTTTAGTGACCATGCTGCAATTATTTTTCTCATTCCCTCTCTGAAGAAAAAGGATGCTCTGTTGATCTTCCTATTATTCCAGTGATTGCAAGGGAGAATGGGATAGTTTTGAAATGGGAAAAAGTTGATCCTGTGAAGCTTCTGGGTAACATACTTTCTAAGGGTGCGCCAGAGATAAAGACATGTTTAGATCCCTTTCCGGATGATGGTATGGTTACTGCTTTTGAACTGATCCTGCGGGAAGTTAAGACTAACTTAATTCGTTTTGTACGTAATGGGCACCGTAAAAAACTTAATTGGTTTGATGAAGACTGTGAAAAATCACTCAAAAATCTGCATATGGCTTTAAAGACAAAACCTCGTAATCAAATTGTGGTTACATCTTTAGCCAGGCCTATAAGAAATGCAGGAGTGTAAGGCTAACTGCTCTAAAGGATCAGTGGTGGGAAAACTTACAAAATGCTGCAACATTAAAGAGTTCACAGGCATTTTGGTCTGTGATTAACGCTCCTTTTCTAAAAGAGGAATCAAGTATGTCCCTTGATACCCATGTTAACCAGGAGGATTGGGTTACACATTTATTTTGAAGGCTTATTTGGGAGTACGGAGGATGTAATTACTCCGCCCTCCTCCTCCCGATCTGACAGTGTAGGAATAAGTGTCTCCTTTACACTAGAAGAAACGATACATGCTCTTAACCAATGTAAACGTGGGAAGGCGCCAGGACCTGATGGTGTCCCGATTGATCTCTTTTTAGATAAACAAGAGCTTTGGGCCCCGCTTTTAACTAATGTTTTTAATAAAATTACTCAAACTGGTGCACCCCCCTCTTGGAAGACCGTAATCGCCCCTATTTATAAAAAGGGAGATAGGTCATCGCCGAAAAATTACAGGCCGATATCTTTGATAGACTCCACTGCAAAATTAATGGGTCGGCTGCTTTTAAATAGACTCGAGGAATGGGCACTGGAGAAGAACATTATAATTCCGTGCCAATATGGCTTTAGGAAAGGAAAAGGAACGGTGGACCAGTGTCTGAACTTGAATCTGATTATAGGAAAATATACGGCAACTAAGAACGGCCACTTATACCTTGCCTTCATGGATCTGTCAGCAGCCTTTGACTGCGTGGCACAGCAAAGGCTGTGGCAGATCATGGAGGCAATGGGGGTTGATATGCAGATTATTAGCATCCATACGCTTTGGTAAGAATGGAGAGTGTACTAGACATTTTTAAATTACTAGAGGTGTAAGGCAGGGGTGCTTCCTCAGCCCCTTTCTATTTTCGTAGTACACTAATGCTGTTGAATCTGCTTTAGTGTAGTGGGTATTACGCCAGATGTTCCTTATATTAATTCCTTGCATGTACTGTTACTTCTCTATGCGGACGACGCAGTGATTCTAGCTCGCACTGGTAATGCACTGCGTCGCCTTGTAACGGAGCATACTAAATTCATGAATGATCTGGATATGAAAATCAACTACTCCAAGTCCTTTGTTTTAGTGGCAGGTGCAAAGCAGAAGAAACAGCCTTATATCCATACTGAAGGGAGCTAGCTGGGAGTTTTAGATTCTTTTAACTATTTAGGGATCATGTTTGATGAATTAAGTAACTGGAAATGTATGATCTCTAACAGGAGTTCACAGATGGAAAAGAATATCGGGGCTCTTTTTAAATTTGTAAAAAAGATTGGATCAAAACCCATTGAAGTTATAAAGAAAATTTATGAGGCCAAAAGTGTATCTGCAGCCACGTATGGAGCAGCGGTGTGGGGCATTGTGGACTGCCCTAAACTTTAAAGCATTGAAGACACTTTTTTGAAAAAGTTAGTTTCCTTGCCACAATCATGTTCTAATTTTAACTGCCATATATAACTGGGGGTCCCTTACATCAGTGATAAAATTTGTATTTCACCTATCCTAATGTGGCATTCGGTTTGGCGAAAGGAAACTCTCTCGTTAACTAGAGATATCATTAATGATGTCTTGAAGTTAGATGGTGTGAGAAAGATCAGCTGGCTAAACTATGTGGAATCTACGCTTAAGGCAGCTGGATTACATCATCTCTTTGTAGATCCATCGTCATGTTGGTCTATCTCAAAAAAGATCTGAAAAATCATCTACTTTCTAGATTACACGCAAGGAGGCAGAATTCTAACCTTAGATTAACAACTAGTTAGAGCATTCCTCGCTGTCCCAAGTATCATGTCAATGGATGCGAATGCGAGCTATTTATCACTTGTTACCAACTTGCAACACAGATACATATTGGTGAGATTTCGGTTAAACTATATCTCCCTGATGTTGGGTCTTCCTGCTAAAATCTATGTAATCTCTGATCTGCCTCTTTGCACATGTGATGATCAATCTCCTCAGAATGATTTACATTTTTTATTTTTCTGTAAATTTTATCAGGAACAAAGAAAAAGGTTCATTATCCCTCTTATGCGTAAGCTGAATTTTAGCCAGTGCCGTGTGGCCCTTTTTTATCTACAGTTATTACCTGATCCTTTTACATGTTTTTCATTGGCGTCTTTTTTTCTGTCTGCTTTAAAGAAGAGAAGAGCAATTTCCCAATCTGACATCTAACCTATGTATCAAAGATATGAACAGTGTAAATAATTATGTGCATATTTGAGTTTTCGTTTTCTAATGTGTATTATGTGTAAAACTTGTAATCTTAGCTTGTTGTATTATTGTAAATGTTTTTAGAATACTTTTTATGCCACCATTTTGGTTGGCGAAATAAAGTTATCTTTGACTGACTGAGTGCTGCAACGGGTCTGGTACCCGGGTATTGGTCCTGGTGTCCTCCCATTGGTGGGAAGACAGAACTGACCTTTAAGAGCACAGGGTAATCTTCCTGGGGAGTTGCTGCTTCGGGCTGGCTGGGAAGTGGCAACTCGGGGGACCGCACCTTGCACCTTTGGTGCCTGTGGCTGCAGGGGAGTATCTCCTATACTCCAAGGGAGTTTCTTCAGGCAACTGGCGAAGCACTGGCAGTCCTCCAGGTTTCTTGGAGACTGCACAGCAGCAGGATGAGTCTGCTTCTTCCACGATTGTTGGGGGCACAAGTCAGGCTGGCAGGTTTGGCGCCAAGTCAGTAGTTGCTCCTCGGTTCTCATGACAGGACTCTTCTTTGTCCACACCTTCTCTTGATCTGTCGGAAAATGAAGATCTGGTATGGGAGTCCCCTAATTACTCAATTTAGGTGTGTTAAGGGGAGTGAGGGGTGGTAGCCAATAGGCTACTTAACCCTGGGGTTACTACGCCCCCTATATGACCACTTCCTGTGGTAAGTGGGCATAACCCTGCCCAGAGTTCCTAAGTGTGCCAACACAAAGATAGCCACTTCTGAAAAGTCATACCCACATCAGGTTAGGCCACATTAGGGGTGGTACGAGCCTGACGATGGGCAAGCCTGCCTGACTAGCTAATTTTCCTGCCTGTCCAGGTGGCAAAAGGCTTTGGCTAAAGGGGGTCAGCTTCCTTTCCTGTGAGGGGAGCCAGATTCGCATTTCAAAGGAGGCAACTTCTTTGAAGCTTGCCGGCCTAGGAAGGCTAATCAGCAGGTCATCCTGTGGGCGGGGGTGTGACACCCTCTTCTCAGACAGGTTTAGTTCCTAACCTCCTAAGAGCAAAAGGATCTCACCCTAGGAGGTCAGAAACTTGTCTTAGGTGGCAGGCTGGCAAAAATCAGTCAGCCAACACACCAGAAGCTGGTAGATTTTCAGGGGGCACCTCTAAGGTGCCCTCTGGGTGCATATATTAATAAATCCGACACTGAAATCAGTGGTGATTTATTAATATGAGGTGTTTGATACATGATGTAGCTGGGGAACTCGTTTTGACTAGTGTACGTACATACCTTAAGATGGCTTCCCTGCTTACTTGCAATGTCTATCAGTCGAACTAGACATCACAAGTCATATCTGCTCATGCAGATATATCCTCACATAAAATATATAACACACCCTGCTTTAGGGCTCAAAGGCATGCTGTAGGGGCGACTTACATATATTAGATGCAGTGACTTTGGCATGACACACAGGAGTGTGTCATGTTGTGTTTTCACTCATGGTTTGCACCATGTCACGCAGCCTGCAATGGCAGTCTGTGTGGAATTTGTATGTGGGTCTCTTAGGGTGGCATAGATATGCTGCAGCTTTTAGGGACCCTCTTTAGTACCCCTTCCCTAGGTACCTGGGGTACCATTTACTAGGGACTTAGAGGGGTGCTAAAGTCCTTAGCCATTTGTAGCACAATTAGACTTTACCTTGTTTTAAGAAGGGGCACCGGCACTGATGTCTGGTTAGCAGGCCTCAATGCACTGTCAGAGTAGAAAATCAGCATCTAGCAGCTAAAAAGGGGGCAAAAAGTGTGTGTGGTGAGGGGGGGTGTAACTGCAACAAAAGCCCAGTTCTCTACAGTAAGCACCAACATTTGTAGACCTTTTTGCATTATCTTTTTTCACAGTAGCTGTCAGACCCAATCTCCTTCCCTCTGTGACTCAAGGGAAATTAGGCAATGTTTGCAATAAGTAGTGACATTGTCCCTGCAAACAGAAAGCTCACAGAATGGTCAAGGACGATATCTTAATGCTATGACTTTCAAGGGGTTGCACGGTTCAACATTCAAGGATTACTCTTAGAGAATGCTGCTGCAAAGAATGCTTCATTCAGTTATCACTCCTCACAATAAATAATATTGTCCAACCAGGAATAAAAGAATATTAACAGTTAAGGACATAGGAAGCCTTATGGCAAAATATCTTTACTTTGGTTACTATTGCTGTAACTGTAGCAACATCTCTGTCTCAAGTCCTTGACAAATCAGGGGATACAATAGCAACAGGCAGCCTAAGCTATAACCAAAGTGAAGGAGTGGCTTAACATGTGTTTGATCACAACAGCAGTAAACCCAACTCAAGTCTGTGGTTAGATGCTCTCAGTTTTTCACAGGAATGGAGCTGAATGGGGGTTGCACTGCTGAGCAAGATCTGTGCTTATCTTTTCCTAGGTGTTCGTCAGAGGTCAAAAGCCACAATCTCAAGAACAAGAGGGCGCAGAGCAGGGAACCAGCGATCATGCTAGATCACATTCATGTTGTTGGGGAATGGAGAAGCTGCATCATCATGTACAGGTGCCGAAGCCCTGACACTGGGGAAGCGCCACTCAAAGACAGGACTCCGGTACAGCTGCCAAGTCAGAGACCCATTGCCCTAACTCTGGCTCTGCAGTTGGATGCTGTACTCACTAGAGGCAAAAACAATAGTAGTTGGGCAAACAGGCCTTTCCAAAGATGTCTCTCAAGGGTAGTGGAAGTTGTAGAGGGACAAGGAACCTCTTAACCCATGTCAGTCACTTTCAGACTTCTCATGGACAATGACAAGCACAGACACGACGGTCTACAAACAGCAGGCTATCGGCGAGTAAGATGTTGAGGCAAACAGGCACTCATACAGCAGGTTGAAGTCGCACCGAGGTTGGGCTTTGTAGAAGTTGCAAAACAAGTTTGCTGGTCACTGGACTCTGGTCCTGGGAAAGGCTGTTTCACTAAACACCTGACAGATCTTTTTACTTCTCTTCCTTGGGTTACAGCAACAGTCTTCTTCCTCCTCGGACATGGATGTAGCCCTTACGACTCTAGGGTATAAGTGAAATGGTGTGGCTGAAAGTGTTCCACCACACGAAACATCAAAACATTAGAAAAGCCAAAGCGGTCAGCTTATATACAGTAAATGCTAGTTGATTTTGAATAAACTTGCCATTCAAATTGAAAGTCGGCTAGCAACTTTAGGAGGGAGCAACTAATAAAGCACAAATATACATGACAACAAGCCTACAAGTGAACTGTGACTTTGCTTATGGGGAATCAGTTTCATATGACCTCTGGCCAAGCAAATGCTGTTGGTAGCCAGGCAATCGCTTAGCCTAGGTTGTGCATCTATGGCTATGTCCTTGGCCACAGCCATTGATCAATTGTTGTTCCTCAGAGTCCACAGGATAATGTGCTATAACTGGTTTGTACAGGTCAGATGAGTGCAAAGCATCCTTCCAGCAACATGACATGGATGTGAATTAAATCCCAGACACATTGGTAAGTTCATGGTGTGGTCGTGGCGATGGTTGTCAAACACATTAAAAGAAGTACACCCATCACCCAACAGAGCCTAGTACTCTGTCAATGACAATCTTACAAAATCAAGTTCAGTCCTTTCCAGAATATTGGTGGTAATGAGTTTTCTGCACAAGAAAACATACCAGGGTAATCGGAATGAGAAAATGAGGCTCAGGCAAACACCTGGACACTGTCAAAGACCTTTGTGTCTTACTGATTGCCTTTGCACTGGCCTTCTGTATATGAAAAGGATCACTATGTGACTAGGTAGTTAAATGCGAATATTTCCAATTGCATCTTACTCCGTTTGTTTTACTGTTTTTGATTTCATTATGCTTCAACTTGATAAAATAACAGTTGGAGTTCAAATGGCGATACTTGAAAGTCAACAGAATACAGCAAAAATGGTACCCTGAAGTGCCTGTCCATTGGGAAATCGTGGAAAACATACAGGAAAAGATCTCGAAGATCATCACAGATGTTGAATAACAAACTGGGGTGCCAGTGGGCAAGCTTGTTTTGCCCCAGTTATTTGTAGATGTCTTCCATTAATTTGTCTCTTAAGCTAAAAGGCATGGGTAGTTGTTGAATCTGAATAGAGGTCTTGGATCAGAGAAGTCATAGAGGTTTCTTTTTTCTACTTTCCCCAAAGAGTATTTTCTTGTTACCCAATTTGAAAGCTGCTAATCTTAAAGCTCAAAGAAATGTTGCAAGCAGGCTGTTTTTCTTCTCCTGAGCTCAAGTTGTAAATAGGAATTAGAGCATAGAGACTTGCATCCTAGAACACAAACCTCATTGAAATAATGGAGTTTTAAGAAAATATTTATTTTAAGCTGAGAGCATGGAAGCTTTCCTAACTTCAGTGTCTCAATTATCTTGGCGATTTGCCTTGGTGCGAAGTCCCCTCCTGTAGAAAGACATGTTCTTGTGTCACTGCATTTCGGCTAGCACTTATGATCAGAAATTGATGTGCAATTCTTAATCCAACTGTGCTGGAAGATCTTATCTTGGACAGTTCAGAGCCTTAACACCATCAATTTCCACAATTTCTTTACATTTGTGTTGTTACTCTTCGTAGACCTTTCTGGTCACAAGCATCTGTTCATTAGGTTCTTAAATCTGCATATTATGTTATCTGCTCATATATGGTGCCGCGACTCACTCCCGAAGGATTATCTCAGTGTTTGCTACTCAACGGCAGCACAGAGAAATTAAAACAGGCAGGTTTTTAATCTTTTTTTTTTTTTTTTTTTACTTGGAGAGGTCCGAACAGGAACATACATGCAGAGGGAGTTTGTTCCAGTACAATGGGGCAAGATAAGAGAAGGAACGGCCCCAACTGTGGCAGTGCGAATCCAAGGGATCTTTAAAAGTGCTTTGTTAGTGGACCTGATCAAACGAGTGGGTTGGTAGTGGCGGAGTCTGGAATAGAAATAGGTGAGCAGTGAGCGCCTGAGAGTTTTGTGGGTCAAATGGCAGAGCTTGAAAATGACACGTTTTTTGGTGGGCAGCCAGTGTTAGGCTTTCAAGATAGGAGCAAAGGAGGACCGTGAGGGGAGGTTGCAGATCAGACGTGCTGCTGTGTTTTGTACTACCTGCAGCTTGGACACTAAAGAGTTGTTGGCTGCCACAGGTAGTGCATTACCATAGTCGAGGCGACTAGTAATTAACACCTGGACCAGGGTCTTTCTGGAAGTAGAGGGGAGCGAAGGGTAGACTTTTTTTTTTAGGAGGTGCATGGTAGCAAAGCAAGTGACATAGATAATGTAGGAAGCTGGCTCTGTACATGGTATACCACTAGGTAGTTATACCGTGCACAGAGTCCAGAGAATCCCCCAAAAGTGTACAGGGCTCAATGCAAACCCAAAGTGTTCAGTTAGTGGTAGTGTGGGCGAGCAGCCATAGGCCTAGCACAGAGGAGTGTAAAACATTTATTATACACACATTGACCAATAAATGACACACGACTCAAAAAGGAGATCCAGACCAATTTTATAAAAATAACCTTTGTTCAAGTTTTATTTTGAGACCAAGGTCTTCGCAAAAGTTACGTTTTTTAGGAAAAATACTTTAGTCTTTCAAAAGTCAACAGTGCAATTTTCAAACAGTTCAATGTTAACCTATGGAGGAAAACAACAATATGGTTTCCTGGGGAATTTTACCACTTACAGTTCCAGTCTTCGGGGTCCAAGATCCGCAGAGGCCAAGAGTCAGGTAAGCACGAAGACTGCACCACTAGAGGCACAGGGGCGGCCGGGTGCAGAGGTCACATTCGGAGATGGGCCCAATGCATTTCAATGGAGACTGGGGGTGGTTGGAGCCACGCTGTTTGCGGGTAAGTAAACTGGTTACAGGGGTCAAGCTTCTGAGGTTAGAGAAAGCTCAGGAGGGGCCACAAGGCAGCACTAAACATACACCACCAGCGGTGCAGGAGCGGCAGGGTGCAAAAACAGCATCAGGTGGCCAATGATATTCAATAAAGAACTTGGATTTTGGAAACAGGCTTGAGGCATCGAACCAGAGGCCTCTCGGAGAAAACCAGCGACAGCAGAGGCAAGTTGAGATGTCGTAGGTCGCAGGGACACAGTTGGGTGAGGAGCTTCGGGTGCAGGGGTGCCCTTTGATGTTGGGTTTTTCTTACCAGGCCAGTCTCGGTCAGGGGGAGCCTCTGGAATCAGGCTGCAGGCGTTGTCGTGGAGTCCAGGAGGGGTCAGCCAACACTGGACTTGGGGTCAGGATCGCTGGGGAACCTTTTCTGGACCGGTGGGCCACCTGGACACGGGTCAGAGACGTCAGATGCAGAGTCTCGCCTTCCGGAGGGCACCAGAGTCCATTGTGTTGATGTCTTGGAGACCGGTCCGCTGTCCTCTGGAGTTCTGGTCTTTATCAAAGGCAGGCAGTCTTCCTCTGGTTCTGGAGGTTTCTGGCTGCGGGACAGGCGTCGTTTTCTTTGCAGGGGCTTCGAAGCCAAGTCAGTAGGTGTCTTCAGTCTTCACTGCACGGCGTCTTCTTCATCCTTCTTCTTAGGTCGGCATAAACTAGTTTCTGTGTTTAGGGGAGCCACCTAAAGAGTGACAGGTAGAGCCACTGGGCACCTTACCTAGAGTGTCTACACCCTCAATTATGCCACCCTCCTGTGGTAGGGGAAATAGTCCTAGCCCTGTTTGGAGGGGTCTCCCCATCTTCAAGATGGCAGGGACTGAAAGGTGTGCTTCCCTTCGCCTCCTGCACCCTAGGAGTGGAGTTGGCAGAGGTGGGTACACGTCCTATTCTTCCTAGGTTTTCCCGCCCAAAGTGGGGGTCTAAACCGGGAGCTGCCATCTGCTGCTAGCAGCAGAGGCTGGGGGTCACATTACAAAGGCGGCAGGACTTTGAAACTTCCCTCTCGCGTGCTGTGCCCATCCTGGGGGAGGAGGTGTGACACCTCCGCCCAGGATCTGCTTTGTTTCTGGTCCCAGAGAGCGGAGGCTCTTGACCCAGGGGTCCAGAAACAAGTCTGTTGGTGGCAGGCTGACTGAAACCAGTCAGGGACTCCACCAGGGTTGGTAGGTTTTCAGAGGGCACCTCTGAGGTGCCCTCTGAGTACATGTTTCAATAAATCCCACACTGGCATCAGTGTGGGTTTATTGAGAGGAGTAGTTTGGTGCCAAACACTCCTGGGTTTAGAGAAGCCATCATGGTGCTGGAGAACTTGAGTTGTCAATTTTCCAGCCCATGTACTCTTCATGGCTTCCCTGGCACCTACAATATCGAAGAATAGACTTAAATATTGTAGGGGCATATCTGCTCATGCAGTTATGTCCATACCTGTGATATAGCGCACTCTGCGTTAGGGCTGTGAGGCCTGCTAGAGGGGTGACTTACCTATACCTTAGGCAGTGCTAGTTTGTGCTATGTAGACTTTCTCATTTGGTCTGCACCAGGGACTGCGTGCTGCAGTAGCAGTCTGCATGGCCTAGGTAATGAGTCCCCACGCCCTAGGTACTCGGGTAACATTTACTAGGGATTCACAGAGGGCCTGAAGGGCCAATTGTGGAACAGTTTTAGGGAAGAAACACTGGCACAGGGGACCTGGTTGGCAGTGAACCTGTGTACTACAATCAAAACCACATCAATTTCCAGGCAAAAAGTGGAGGTCCAACCATGTCAAGAGGCACTTTCTCACAGTTAGTGTTAATGCTGTCTTTCAAGGTGAGGGTTTGGTCGAGCTTGATACCCAGATGCTCTACAACCTGTTTTGGAATAGGGGCAGAGCCGAATTCCACAGGCCACTAGTCTGCCGACCAGAGCTCCTGCGCTTTGCCAAATAGTACAATTTCGGTTTTCTTGCTGTTCAATTGGAGGCAGTTTTTGGTCATCCATTCAGCGACTTCTCTCATACAGTTAGCAAACTGAGTTTTAATCACTTCCAGATCACGTTCGTTGTCGTTTGCGAAGTACCCATAGGAGTAGTTGGATTTGAAATCCAGTGGCTATACTAGCAGGTTACCCCCAAAACTTTGTGCTTCTTGAGAACTATCTATTTTCAGTCTAATAACATACATTTGTTTGCATTTGAAAGTCGGATTATTTTAACCATCCACTCAGTTCTCAATCAATTCTCACCCATTAAAGTCTCTTCTATTCATGATTTCATAGATACGGTTTGGAGTGCCACTGGTCTCCCAGTCTCTGATTTTTTTATGCGGGTGACACAGCAACTTGTATGGCAGGTGATGCCGTTTCTACAATTTCATTGTTAGAAGCATTACAAATATTGGTGTCCCAATGCAGATTTGTTCACTACCAGAGTTCCATCTGTGATAATATGGGCTTCGACTATGATAGGAGTTGTAGCTCTTTGGGTACCATGGCTTTTACCGCCAGGTTTCCTGGTGCTGTAACTGTGCATATAGGATTACCTTGTATTCTAAGAAAGAACCTGGGTGAACTGGGAAGTTGTGTGATACTAACAATTTGAAAAAAAAGAAAAGTGTCAAGCAGCAGTCCCAAACCAGTTTTCGTTCCCATTACCAACAAAATATCTAAAGGCAGAATGGGCCTCTGATGTGTGAAACTTTTTAACATTTACTATGCAGTAATCAAGGTGACAAAAACAAAATGTGTGAGCAAGCAGCCCTTGAGCTCTATCAACTACATGTGGTTTCTACTGATACTCGCTCAACCTTTGCATCTCTAGGATGTCCAGGTTGCACCTTTGGGATAATTTCCTCAGCTTTCCTATGATCTCCTGTTAGCTCGTTGTTTTTCCAAATTTGTCTGTATGGTTGGCAGTGAGAATGCATGATTTGCAGGGGAGTTTCAGCTTGTCGACGAGGCAGGCATTAACTGGGTTCACCTAAAACATGAATGGCTTGCAGTTAAAATTCTGCTCCTTTTTTTCAACACCCTTTATTGATTGAGGCAAAACAAAAAAGTATCAAAGTGCAAAAGAGTCAAGAGAGAGAAGAAAACAATCCAAAAGTGGATAGCACTCTGCAGTGGATACGGTAGAAGGACAAATTGATGATGCCCACAAACCGAGGAATCTATTGACATAAGACATAATGTGGCCCAGGCACATGCAAGTTGCCCGACAGCGAACACAAATGCACTTTAACAAATAAAAACAATAATTGTTAAAATTGATAGGTCACAGAACACACAAGCATTTATCAAGGCAACCCATAGGACAGGCACTGTTTATCTAATACTAATGAAAGAAATTTAATTCAACACCATAATGTTATTTATTCCTGATACTGCAGCTAACTGTCAAAGAAAAGCTTTCTTACCTGAACTGGTCTATTGCCCAGGAAGTTGAGATCCATATTCTCTCCGAACAGATATCCCTCTGGGTGAGGCGTATCAAACTTCTCACCACCCATGAAGAAATGACTGGCAAAGTAGTTTCCTAGAAGAATCAACAATCAATGATTGTTTGCTTTTATTTATTTTTTTAAGAAGAATACATTTGAGTTCTTGTAGTGTTATATAATTGGGTGCAGGAACCAGACGCTGGATCGTCAGAATTTTCTAACCCAATTCCTGACACCAGACGGAGAGTCATGTATCGAAAATGGTACCTACTGGTACACCTTTATTTTTCAATAATACTCTTTTACAAAAAAAATGAGATGATAGGTATGTGCTGTCAATAGCCAGGTGAGGGAATGAAGGGCATGGACAGATCTTGTATGCAGAACATGCCTGGGCTGAAATGTCAACATAATGGAGGCATGGCTTTGCCACACTGTCAATAGGTACGGCAATGAAGAATCATCTGCCGACTGGGACAGCAATGTGCATTAATCTTTTTTTTTTTATAACCAATTTTATTGAAAGTTTTGCAGCAAGAAACAATTGTATCACACAGTAAAAATAGCAAGTACAGTGGAAAACAGCAATCTCTGACATCAACATGGCAATGCAACACAGAATCAAATCGATAGGCCATATGCCCCCAAAGGCGGCCGTGCTTCTCAGGACAGCCCCGGGCTATAAAAAATAGTTTCTCCTGGTGTGCGCACCAGTCCATCCCCTTGCCCCAGCACCTGACAGTCGGTGGTACCTGTTGTTTCCGGGCACAGGCCACATCCCATTTGGCGACCAAACAAGCCAGCCCCAAGAAGGTCCACTCCACCCTTGGTCCCCCAAATTCCTCCACAAGCCCAGCAGCCCAGTGTGCGAGGTAAACTCCAAGGTGCAGCCCAGGACTGACTCGGCCCACTCCCTGCCAGAAGGGACGCAGCACAGGGCAATCCCACACCACATGGAAGAAATCTGCAGTTGGTGACGCGCATCTAACACGTGACCGGGGTGTCAGGAAGAAGGAGGCGCAGCGGGGCAAGATAAGTGGCAGGTGTGCGTTAATCTTAAGGTGGAAAGGAGTAGAGCGAGTTTAAGGGGGTCTCTCCAGTTTAAAACTACTGCCCATTACTCTTTTGGTTCATAAAAGAGAGGATGCTTTTCATTCTGACGTGTTTTCACCAAGCATACAGTATATAGAATGGTGCTGCATAATTACTCATCTTACGGCTAATAAAGATGACAAGATTGTGTGCAGAATTTACTTATTGATTGCCTTCACATCTGCTCACCAGATCAGAAGACTTGTGGCCTGATGAAAGAAAAAGTAAAATTGCATGGGCCATTTTACATTTCATGTACAATGGCATGGTGAATCAAATCAGCAAAAAGGCACAGACTCAAAACATCCTGCCAGCTTTGGCACAGATGCTGGTCTACTCGCTATAGCTTTCATCAACGGTAGGTCTTTTGATGCTCGAAGTATAGCGGCAAGAGAAAAAAGCCAAGGCACAAATAACTTGATGAATGAATTATGTTAAAATTAGGAAAGGATGCCAGATCACCAATCCAAGGAGTTTTCAGAGCAGACCAGATAAATATCAGATTGATTCAAGGACTATGCCTGGCAGAGTTTAGTAGGCTCAAACACCAGCAAAGGAATTGTTTTCTGGACAGAGACTTGAAAAGCCAGTAAAGGAGGGGCTGCATCACTGGACTTTATTAACGGTTAGCTGCAATACCTAAAGTGAGCAGTAATGGACAGCACATGAGAACAGAACGACAGCATCTTTCAAAATAGAAATGTAATTTAATGACAGACTGTTAACACTACATCAAAGTAAAACATAATCAATTCTCTCCGTATGCACTCTGTCCTAAAGTTTACATGTTGGTTTTTTTTATCCTGCAAAATATAAACCTCACCCATCTACACAAATCATGTTCACCTCCGGGCAGAAATAAGTTATGATGGTCAACAAACATGGTGAGGTTTTGCTTTTGCAGCACAGGGATGAATCTGTGCATTTGTATTTGTACTACACGACAAGGCCACCTACGGCAATGATGAATCCATGAAGCAAATCTTAGTTTAAAGTCAAGGTAGAGGGATGTGACCCCACTAAGCTGCAAAAGGATTCCATGTAGAGACACAAAGAAAGGCTATGGGAATGCTAAATATGACTGTGTCAGAATTTGGGATTGGCCACATCCTAATAAAATTAGAGTCGGTTTGTAAATTATGCGTTAAAGACCCAAGTGGAACAAATTAAGATTTGAAATGATGGTGATTCTTTTTGCTATGATAAAAGGGCTGTGGTTGATCATCCATTCCGTCTGTCTCATTATAGCCAACTTCTGAACGATTGTAGGGTTCAACCAGATGGACATGCTCTTACCTGACTTTGGAGGGTATCTGTAAGCCGAATTTGCCTGAATATCAATATCTTCCACTCCAGCGATTCTGCGGCTCAGAACGGACCCCATGGTGTCCTGAAGAGAAAAATAAATATATTTTTCAATAAACTAACACATAAATAAGAGACGCACATCGATAGCTCAAAAGGCATAACTGGCCCTCAAAATTCCAATTTTGTGAGAGTGTTATTAAGTCCTGATGGCCAACCAGTCATCTTACCAATTAATTTTGTATTCCATATGTATAGCTACTGTGTGATATTACTACTGTATATCAGCCCTGTGAGTTTTAAATTTCTGATGGCTGGATATCAGTTGAGTTCTTATATTTTGTATCTGCACTTGGTGGTGTGCTATACCTGTTGAATATGTACACTGTGGTATGCTATCTTGTTGAGCAGCTGTCCTGCCTGTTGTGATATTCCTAATGAATATCGAACCTGTGAATTATTATATTCTTCTCTCATAGCTGCCGTATATGCATTGTTATATTTACATCTGAAACTGACTCAGCGCTTTACTTTCTCTTTTTGCATATTAGCACTGTGATTTACATCGTTATTGTTGCTGATATGCTATGAACAGTGTTATATTCAAACTGCAAATATGCTTCGTTCGTTGTCTTAATCCTAGTTCTGAAATCTGGCCTGGGGAGTGGCATAAGTATTTTTCTCAGATATCCATCTCCCCCTTAACATTTGTTGTATTCCCCAGATGTTTGTTCTTGAATTGTGCTATACCCAAAAAGGTATCTGTGTTATGTCATGCAATATTTAACACAGGACCCAGGTTTGTGTTTAGTGGTATTACCAATGATTATTTGTATGGAGAACTGCGAGACTCCACTTACTCTAGATAATTGAAAATCTTTTGGCACTGGAAATTCTCTATTGATTGGATATTTTGGTTACACAAGTGGCGGCCATCTGGGCAAGATGGGGGAGAGGAGATTTCATCAGTTTTTTAGGCCACTGTATATGCTTGCTAACTAAATATGTTGGAATATAACCCCTTTGGATAAAAGAGAGTTTGGATCAACAGTTTGTTTCTAGCTTCAAACATAGAACGTGCCTCTGTTGAAGATGTCCGTTTCAGACTGCCATTTTTGTTATCTACTGGTATCATGGGGAAACATTCTCACTTCCCACACAAGACTGTTTTCGTTGTTTTACCTTACGAGTTTCACATTCCCTCTATACAATTTCTACATGTGTATAACAATTTTTTGGGAATTAAAAAAAAAGATACTGAGAATGAATTACTACTATTATTAACAACGATTTTCTTTAGCAAAAACTATACCTCAAGAAGTGATGTAAATCTTTATACACAGGAGATGGCATAAAAACAAATCAGGGTGTCCAATTATATAATCAGTATCACAATGTATGGAAGCAAACACAAGAGCATATATACAGACACGCAGCAAGTAAGCAGGTAACAATGGGTTTAAACTGTCAGGGACATTCCCATTGGTTATCAGTGTTGTGCATATGGGATATTCATGTTGGTTGTCTGCATAGTAATTACAGTTATATACATTGTGTGATAATCGCCATTGGTAATCTGTTTTGTGTGTTCGGATAACCCAAACAGTAATGTTTGTTGCAATATTCTAGCAAAATATACCCAATAGTTATCTGCGTAGCATGTTAGGATGCTATTTAGCAGTTGTCAGGGTGTGTGTTGAGTAGTCTAATTTAGATACTGCTCAAGGGTTTGCACTGAAATAGTAGACACAGAGCGGTTACCTATATTCTATATTGTATGATTTTCCTCTATTAGCAGTTAAACGCACCAAGGATATGTGGCTTCCATTAGACAGTATGCTGCTCGACAATATGCTACCATTCATTTACATGCAGCTACACGTTTATGTATAGATGGCTATTAGCCATGGACTGAAATATTCATGCGCTTTGTAATCTAGTCCACAGGGGACCACACAACCTATATTGAGACATACTACTATATTCTCAGTTTCTATAGGTGTCATGTGTTAGAATATATCCACTGGTTACTAGCTCTAGGCATTGGGATATACCAACTGACCAAACGTTCAGCATTTGAATATCCCCTGATTTACATGAATAGACTATTCCTGTATTTAACTAAACAACTCAATGGGCTATTCTATTCCCGCATTGATTTGGGAGCTTGAGAAACCCATTATCAATAGTTTCTTCACTGTGAGAAAAATACTCAAGTTTGGAGTCTGCTCCAAGTACTTGAAAATCCCCATTATCTACATTATGTCATGGACTATTGCTGTTACCTGCGTTACAAGTGTTCCTGTTAGTTATCTACAATACATGTTGCACAATAACATTTTAGTTTACTACAATATTCTTACTAGTCCGCTGCACTGGAGGATAATTATGTTACTATTTTGTGATGCGCCTGAGATACTGATGATTGAAATTGTTATTGTAAAATCTTATGGCATCAGAATTTTGGTATGTCAGCTCATTAACGGCATCATCTTAACACACTCTAAGATAATTAAATCGCAGTTTGAAACCAAGATGTGACAATTGTAGCAGTTAAAAGTGTTTTAGTGTGGTATGATAAACCTGGATGCCAAAGGCAGAACATTCTAGGGGCTGATCCCAGAGATGTAAATGTAAGAATTCCTTCTTGGTATAAAAATGTACATTTCTTTATACCTTGTGGAGTTGTTTCTTTAAGAAAGTTACTGGTTAAAAATATGCAAGGAACTGAAGGCTTGCTATTAGCAGTAGATTTGACAGCATCTACCTCATTGATTGGATGAGGGAAGCAACGCAGTTGTCTAGAAACCATAAATCAAGGCCCCTAAACATGGATTGGTGTATGGCAGCAGAAAATGTGGTTTAACTAAGCAGGAGCTGCCCCAATAAATGTGATAAGATTTGGGGGAATTCAATGGAACATAATGGCATTGACTGTAATACAAACACAAGAACAGGCACACAATTATCATTACTTCTCTGACGAATTAAGATGCATCCCACACTTCACAATAGATAGTAAGACTAACTGCAATTACATTTGCATGTTTTTTTATGTCTTCTTCCAAACAAGCATATTTGTGATGTACAAATGTGTCAAAACGATGTCAGTCTAGGAACAAGCCACAGTGATACTGTCAAAACGATCGGCGTCAAACACAAACTCTTTTCTATTTTTTCTCATCAAACCTTTGGTTGCATGTTACTATTAATTGTAAAATATATATGAAAAAAAACAAAATGTGCTGTTTTTTTTTGTTTTGTTTTTTTAAATAAAAAAAAAAAAAAAGGAATTTATTTTTGTACAGCTATTGGTTGCTTTGTCCAGGCACAGGAATAGCTATGAGTACAGGAATAGGGGCAGGTAAATGGGAACAAATACCACTTTTAGATTAGTCCGAGCCAATATTCAATTGAGGAGACCTTTGCAATGTAAAAAGGTAGAATTAAAATCCATTAAGGATCTCTGGGACACCAGGGCTGTCCAATATGGTATTCAGCTAAAAGCGTTTCTGGGCTAGGTTCTTACTGCCAGCCAGAAACTGGGGTAGAACCTATGTCTTACAGCTGGACGCAATACTAACGTTTCTCATAGACCACTTCTTGATTCGTATCCTGTAGACCGCTGTTAACAAAACTGTGGGGCGCAAATAAGCTGATATTTGGTTGGTCACGAAAGTAAGAGCAATAAATAAAGATGCCTTTAAATTCTGTGTGTACCTTGTCACATTTGCCATTCATTCAAAGACAGAAGTCAAATGTCAGGCTGCTTTATTCTTTTAACATGGGGATTGATGTTTACTTTTCTTTCCCTGACTGCAAAGTGAGAGGAGTTTTTAAAGTGAATTATGTGATAATGCAGGATGTTGTTTTTTGCAATACCCAACAAAAAGTAAATACCTGTAAATGAACTGCATGCATCCAGCGGTTAGGAAAGCAAAAATGAAGCACTTTTTTTGTAATTCTGAAGTGTGCTGGAAAAAGAGGTTGTAATAGGATCAAAACAAATCAAGACACTTATTTGGTGATGCACAAATCATAAAAATGGACAGAAAGAATTTCCACACGTCATCATTTGTGTGCTATATAGTTTTATCAGTAAAACTGTATGTCTGTGGAAATGTAGTGGCCATTTCAATGGAAAATGTGCTGTCTGTAAAGAACAATGAGCTACCACAAGATCCTTTAGTTACACTCACAAATCACCCCCCTCCCCCGTCTTATGTACATTAATGGCAGGTAGGTCGTGAAAGTTTGTTGTTTTAAAAAGTGGGTTGTGGTTCTAAAAAGTTTGGTAACCACTGCTGTAGACAATACTAAGATCCTGTGATGTTACAATTCCAGAGTCGATCTGCTTATACAGTCATGTCACTATTTTATTTTTAAGCGCATCTCTCGGTTCTAGTAAAAGGTGTTTGCCCACATTAATAGCTATGTTCCCTTTACACTGGATCCTCGTTTCAAGGCTTTTATCAAAATTTGTTGGCATATCTTCTTTAAACTTAAGAATATTTCGCTTCATGGCAGCACTCTCTGTATCAGGCACCTTGCATTTTTTAGTCCACCCTTAACTATTGAAGTTGAACCATTCACAGTGATAAGTTTGAACTGTATGGTTTTGATAACACTCCCTATGCTGCTGAGGAATATGCAATCTGTTTTTGTAAATTCAGATGGCATTTTTGGAGTGCAAGGTACACTCTTAATTGATCTTGAAGCCTTGTCTGGAAACTCTCATTATTTTAGCAGCCATTTAACGCTTTAATACTGAGTTACGGCTTAAAACGCTGATTAATCTTAAATTGCTTTACATCCTGACTAAGTTTTGTTTAGCTCTTCTTTAGTACTCAGGGAGTCTGTCTTAGACGTTACACAGTCAAGGAAAGAATTGTGTTACCTTGTACTTGCATGCTAGGGTTATTTGAGATTGAAATTTCATGGCATTCGGCCACAGATGAATTATTCAGCATTTATTCGCAGGTCAGCCATGAATTTCTTATTTGTGAATTACGTACTTGCACGTGTAGGAGGGCGCTTATTCCTTGTTAGACCAATTCTTCTTTGCTGTTTTCAGACAACGCCCTCATTTTCATCTTACTGCTAACATGGATGGATATATACAAACTCTTGGTATGCAAAGTTTCTTAGCCTGCTCCTCCTCTCTTTGACAACCTCGAACTTTCTCCTGTTTCCTGCCTGTCAATCAGCCCAGGTTAGCTTCTTAGTTGAATACTGGAGTAGCGAGTGAGAATCTTTCATGCCATCTAAGTCTTGTGCTACAGGCTAACTAGAGCCGTACTGCTTGCCTTTGTTCAAGAATACTTCTGGGATTTTTTCCTTAGCATGTGCTACTGGGGTTCAGGCATAGAGATGGCAATCGCCTGAGCCTTGCTGACGTCCTGAGTCAGATTAGATTTTGGGTTACTTTAACTGGCTTGAAAAACTTTCACATGATTGACCAAGCCTCAGTGTCACTTTATTATGCCATGAATACCATTCTGTGCTTTTGGAACACATACCTTGAGCATCAGGCTATAGTGTGCTAAGAAGCTCTGCCAGGTCTCACACTCACAGGTGCCCTCAAACCATCTGCCCCTCTTAAAGACTGTTGAGAAAGTTGGCGCTCTCAGACAACTAGGCAAGAGTGGAGAAGATAAGTGGCAGGGCAGGAATCGAGGAAGTGGCCCACTTGGGAGGGAGTATACCAAGGATTTGTTTGTGTTGTTCTCGGCACACTATAAGTTTCCTTTGGGGGAGCTTCCTCTTACAGGTCACATGGTCAGTATAGATCAGGCAGCCACCTCCTTCGAGGATGCAATAACTACAACATTAAACAAGGTTGCCCCCCTCACTAAGGTTACACTCAAACTTAGATCTGCACCTTGGTTTAATGAACAACTAAAAACAGAAAAACTGTTATGCAGGATTGCAGAACGGAAATGGCGGAAAAGTAAAAAGCCGATGGATCATGAAAAATATAAATGTATCCATCGTAGCTATATGGCAAATATCAGCCAAACCAAAAAACTGTTTCTCCTACATCAGATTGAAAAGGCAGCCAATTCCAATAAGGAACTTTATAAAATCTTAAGATTTTTCGACTATCCCTGTCCAGACTGGTGTTCCTGTCTCACAGGACTGAACGGACTCCCTTTCTGATTTTTTTGAGGACAAGATCTCTGTCATCCATTGCTCTTTTCCGTCTTCCGAATCTTTAAACACTCTGGGAGAGGACGTTATCGATTCTACCAGCCCTCCTCCACTACTGGTAGATTTTTCCCAGTTTAATTCAGAGGATGCGGCAATGGCCATGTCGAAAATTAAATCTGGCTCACCAGTGGACCCGATGCCGCCCCGCTTCCTTTCCACCATTGCCCCTTTGCTTCTTGATAACCTTACTGACCTATTTAATAGATCACTGTTACAATCAACGGTTCCTGTGATATGGAAGGCTGCTAGAGTCAGGCCAATCCTAAAAAAACCTTCTGCAGACCCTAAAATTCTGACCAACTATCGGCCGATTTCGCTACTTCCCTATTTTGGGAAGGTGCTTGAGTCTTTAATCAACAGACAACTTGTAATCCATCTTGAAAGTAATGGCCTATTGGATCCATCACAGTCGGGTTTTAGGGCTGCGCACAGTACTGAAACAGCGCTGGTGGAAGCCGTGGACAACATCAGACTGGCATTGGATAAGGGACAATCATTTATCCTTGTACTGCTAGATCTGTCAGCTGCCTTCGACACCATCTCCCACAGCATTCTGGAACAACGGCTCTGGGAGGTTGGTGTCAGAGGGAGGGCTTTGAAGTGGCTCAAGAGTTATTTAACCGATCGAGCCACCGCAGTCCAGATCAGTAACGTGGTTTCATGCAGTCGACCAGTAAGGATGGGAGTACCTCAGGGCTCTATTTTGAGCCCAACGCTCTTCAATCTCTATGTAACTCCACTGGCCAGGGTGATCAGATCATATGGTTTTGATGTAGTGTCATACGCCGATGACACTCAGATTCTGATCACCCTTGGTCCTGATCCCATGGACACAAAAACACGCTTTATTAACTGCATGTAGCACGTTGACAGTTGGATGAGCACTAACCATCTGCAACTCAACGGTAACAAGACCAAGGTGATACTCTTTGGGAAGGCACATGAGCACTGGTCAAAAGACTGGTGGCCTCCCAAACTGGGCCCCTGTCCAATTCCTAGGCAGGCAGTGCGTAATCTTGGTATTCTAATTGATGACCAACTATATATATGTAAGTCCGTTTTTATATAGCGCAGCTACTCACCCTTACGGGTCTCAAGGCGCTGGGGGCCGTAGTGGAAATTAAGTGAGCTATTGCCCAGAGTCACATGGTGCTGAGCTGAGCTGCCGCCGGAGCCGGGGATCGAACCGTGAACCCTGTGCTCCGAAGTCAGCTGCCCTGGCCGCTGCACCACACCTCTCCACTATCAATGAAGAACCAGGTTAACCAAACAATAGGCACCTGCTTTGGCATCATGCGCAGCTTGCGCAAAATCTTTAAATGGCTCCCGATAGAAGCTAGGAAACCTCTAGTACAGGGACTGATCATCAGCCGGATGGATTATGGGAATGCCTTGCTGACACCAATAAATGAAGATCTGCTGTCCAGGCTACAGGTCCTGCAAAATACCGCAGCCAGGCTGGTGTTGAATCTCCCGTCTAGATCACCCTCAGCACCAAGCTTAAAACTCCTACACTGGTTTCCTGTAAGGAAGAGAGCCAGGTTTAAAACTCTCTGCATGGCACACAAGATTATGTACGGTAGGTGCCCCAGCTACTTGGCAAAGAGACTCAGCTGGTACCAGCCGCGTAGGCCATTAAGGTCCAGTAATAAATTTCTCCTCACCCCTCTCAGAGTCCGTACTGCTAAAAATGGCGGAAAATCATTTTCCTTCTTGGCGCCCACCCTCTGGAACAAATTGCCCCCCCACCTACGCATTGTCACTGATCACAACTGCTTCCGTAGGAAGTTAAAAACATGGCTGTTCGATCATTAAACCAGCTAGATCGTCTCTCTAGTCGGAAAGTCAGAGTTGTCCATCAGCGCCATGAGACCTTTGGGTGATATGTGCGCTCAATAAATATCCCTGATTTGATTTGATTTGTTGTCAAAGGGTCTCTTTAAATGGGGCTATTTTGATGATACTCTTGGGTTGTAATCAATCTAACACAATAAATGTTAGACAGATTACAGGATGGGACCCTGGTTTCTACCATCCCAGGCAATCTTTCAACACCCTGCAAAATTACTATAATTTATCAAAGCTCTCTTTCACACATCTGGAGGTGCAGTGGTTTAGAGAGAAAATCATAGATCGACAGTGTGGAATAGCTTGCATTTACTCAGAGAACCTTTGCATACACCCACTACCTTCACAGATACTAAGGTTCCGTTGCTTACAGACAATTCATCACTAGGCTTCCTCTATTGCTAGATGTGTGTTGCATTTTTTCATACTTTGTGGTGGGATGTGACAAGTTGAAAAAAATGCTAGATAAAAAGTATCTTTCCCACGTTTCTTTGTCTCTGACACTTAAAATAAAGATCTTTGTCAAAAGGCAGTACTCCTCACCTAACAAGTTTAGTACGTTTAATACTACCTGGGGAACTGAACTAGGTGAAGGAGCCCAACCGGCGAGTGAAGTATTTCTTATCCCTGGCCCTCTGAATGGCAAGGGCCATCAAGAAAAGATTTCTTTATTTATTTATTTATATAGCGCTAGAATCGACCCCCGAAGGGGTATCTCTGCGCTTAGAGCGGACCGTGAGGGTGTAAAGCAACTCCAACCGAGTTTAGCAAGTGCGAAAAAGATTGGTCTTAAGCAGCTTCCTGAATTGCAAGTGATCCAGACACTGTCTTAAGGGCAAGGGGAGTTCATTCCAATAACGAGGACCAAGATAGGAAAGAGCTTTTCCTCCTAATCTTGCCTTACTTACTCGAGGCACCACCAAAGGTGTTTAGCACTCGAGCGGAGGGATCTTGATGGTACATAGGGCGTGAATTTCTCGGAAAGATAGGAAGGGCCCAAGTTGAGCAGTGCCTTATGAATGGTGCAGCAGATTTTAAATTTGACCCGTTGGCGGATGGGGAGCCAATGCAACTTCATAAGAAGAGGGCGGGAGGGGGTCCTGGAAGGAACATTAAGGACCAACCGCGCCGCCGTGTTCTGAACCACCTGTAGTCTACTGAGTGAAGCATCATTAGCAGAGACCAGCAAGCCGTTACAGTAGTCCAGACGACTCAATACCAGCGCCTGGACTAGGGTTTTCCGGGTGGAATCAGGAAGCAGGGGGAAAACTCGACGGAGCAGGCCTATTACATGAAAGCAGGAACCAGCTGTCTGAGCAGCGTGTTCCTTCAAACTGAGGGCTTGATCTAAACGGATACCCAGATTTTTGACTGTAGACTTGGGGGCAGGATGGGGACCCAAGTCGACCGGCCACCAATCCGGGGTCCATAGAAGGGGGGCCTCTCCAAAGAGCATTATCTCAGTTTTTCCCACATTACACTGGAGGAAATTATTCTTCATCCAGTGTGATATGGCTCTCATCCCATTGGAGAAGGCTAGCCGGACCGTCGAGGTGAATTTATCAAATGGAAAAAGTAACTGGGTATCATCGGCATATGATATGGGAATGAACCCATGTGTCCTCAAAAGGTTGGCCAAGGGAGCAATATAGATGTTAAATAATGTAGGGCTCAAACATGAGCCCTGGGGTACTCCCTTGGTCAAATCTATAGAGGCCGAACGATACGAGCCTAGGTTGATAATCTGGGAGCGATCAGACAGAAAGCTCCTCATCCATTGTAAGGCTGATTTTCTTAGCCCAACCTCTTCCAACCTTTTGATCAGAATACTATGGGAGACTGTGTCGAACGCTGCGGATAGGTCCAACAGCACCAGAATCATAGAGTGGCCTTTATCTAGGGTCATCCTGATGTTATCTGTGACCACTAGTAATGCTGATTCGGTGCTGTATTTGGGCCTAAAACCGGACTGGGAAGGATCTAAACATCCTGTCGGTTCGACATAGTTGGAAAGGTGGGTATTAACATGTTTTTCCATTAGTTTGCTCAGGAACGGGAGGAGTGAAATAGGACGGAGGTTAGAAAAATCCGTCCATGGTGTTTTAGTATTCTTACGAATGGGTCTAACCTGGGCAACCTTCCACTCCAGTGGTACATGACCTTCTGTTAGAGAGAGATTAATAAGAGATTGCACCGAGGGGGACAAATGTTTAGCCAAAGACGGAATTACTTTAGCTGGAATATGATCAGAAGGGGACCCAGACTTTATCTTGTGAATCAGTGATTCAACCTCTGCTAATGTAATTGCAGGGAAGTTCTCTAACAACTGAGAGTTTGTTAGATTCAAATGTTCCAAGGCCATAGAGATCTGCTGCAGGTCTCCCATTGCGGTAATTTTTCCATAGATAAGCTCTATCTTTTGTACAAAATAGAGAGCAATATCATTACACAGCAATTGGGAGGGGGCCTCTAAACTTTCACATGCCTTAGGATTAATGAAAGACTGAAGAATCTGGTACAGGGTTTTAGAGGAGTTGCAAACCTCGGCTAACTGAGCTGTTATATGGGTTTTCCGTGCTATTTTTATGATAGCTGGACAGAGTGGAATAAAACCGATCTCTGTCCGCCTCATTATGAGAAGTATGCCAGATTCTCTCCAACTTCCTGCAGAGTTGCTTTTGATCTCGCAGTTGTGTCGAGAACCAAGCTGCCTGTGGGCGATTAGGATGGCTCAAGGAGCATTTCAGAGGTGCAATGTGGTCAATGGCTGTTAAAACCGCCGAATTATATTTAAACAATGCTTCCTCAATGTTGTCCGATGCAGAATTTTGAGGCCTCAAAAAAACTGTTTGAAAATTATCCGCGGAGACTTTCTGCCACTGCCTACGAGTATAAGATGTAGCTGGTTTAGGTATTTTAAGATCTATAGGGTCCTGAATAAAAAATTCAATGACTGAATGATCAGACCAAGAAAGTTGTTGGGGGGCTTCACACTGAATCTTAGAAGAATTTGAAAATATAATATCCAAAGTATGACCAGCTATATGGGTAGGGCCTTCATTAAGCTGGGATAGGCCTAAGAGGGCTAGGTCAGCCAAAAGAGTCTGTGCATCTGAGTTGGAGAGGCAATCACTATGGATATTAAAATCTCCCAAGAGTAGGAAGTTATTGCACGCATTCACGTATGGGGCTAATAGTTCAACCAATTGTAAAGAAAAATCAGCTAGGGGTCCTGGGGGACGATAAATTAACACTCCTTTCCAGCTAGCCTGCATAGAGGAATCTATCCTAATGACCAACATCTCCATAGTAGCATCGCCACGTTGGTCTAGGACAGAGACATTGATTCCATCTTTATGCACAATGGCGATTTCACCCCCTACCTTCATGGATCTGTCTAGTCTAACCATTTTATACCCCTCCGGTATGCCTAACGCTATAGCGGGCACAGAATGGGGTTTGAGCCAGGTTTCGGTTAGAAAGCCCAGTTCAGGTTGAATCGAAGACACTAGGTCCCATACCTCAACAGAGTGTTTGGGCAGCGATCGAACATTGCACAACAAGTTTTTCCACCCCTTCCGTGAATTATCCACGCGAGTGTTGATAGCCTGACCAGGAAGGATATAATTTGCCTGAAATCGGCATGCTCGGCAGGAAAACGGACCTTCTGGATAAGGCCAGAATTTTGTCCGACAGGTAGGGGTTACATTAGTCTGTAGATTAATTAGCTCTGGTCTAGTATAGTGTATTTGCATGAGGGGACCGTGGTTGACATACACCTGACCAGGGTCTCCGGCTCCTAGCGACGTCCTGGCGCGGACGGGCGCAGATGGGCTTACCTTTGGCGCGCCTTCGGCGCGCCGCCGGCGCACCCGCAGCGCGCGTCCGCTGCGCGCTCCGCTTTGCATGCCCCTTTATGTGCAAGTGAGGGTGGGGACTAGACCACCAACCCTCGATTGGCCGGAAATGGCTTCCCTCCACACAATCGGGATTAGGACCCGCGGTGGACCGGGGAAGTGAACCGGAAGTGTGGCTCCGAGAAGAAACCTCACAGCAGCAGGTATTTTCCCTCGTAATCTTAAAATGTTTTAAAAGATATGTGCATCAGATAATAACAGTTTAAAAGTGCTAGCAGCAAGCGTCATACAACTAGCGCTGGGCAGTATCACAAAATACAACTACCTCACGCGCGTTCGCCAAATGCAGTCCTGGCAAATTGAGAACCAGCTCATTAGCGCTCTAAGAAACAGAGATTGAACTGAAAATGCGCAAAAATCTCTCCTATTCCACTTACCATCTTCATATCAGACCGGTCAAATTATCTGAACCCTGCACAGTCGTGAAAGGGTTGTGTCACTACCTGAGAAATCACCAACTGCTGTTTCTTTAAGTTTGTAGCCCTCAAGCCTTAGGGTTTCAAAGCCCAGTGCTCTGACTCTGCTTTGCAATTCCTGTGTGTTACAAACAATGGGATCTAAAGAATCTGGAGGACCAGATCAGGCCAGAGCTTTGCATTTGGGGCTATATAGAATGCACCAATTTATTTAGTTCCTTATAAATCATTTATGTGTAGAGCGGGAGATGCGCTGACCATCAAATATTCTGTCACTTTCATCTGTCTACATGTACTATTTGTGAAAAGCAATGACGGATCCTGAGGTTTTTCCTCCATGTGGCTTTCTGGGCTTCCTTGGACAGTGTTCTCATCATTTTGCCTGTCTTATTCCGAGAACTGGATTGGTTTGCCCAGCAACCATGTAGTAGCCTGAGACATAGAAAACTTCCAATTGGCGTCACAGTACTTGTTGCCGTGGAACTTTGAATAGTCATCCAAGACGGCCAAGTTCCCCTGGCTAAGAAAGCATGGGGTAACTCACTGGCATCCACGGCAGAGCACATCCAGGAAAGACAGGCCTCTAGTCTTCTTTATTAGGCACAAACACTACGAAAACATAGTGGATAATAGTTCATCTACCTGGCCCTTTGTGATTGGTGAACAGAAGCACCCTCAGGGCACAGGCTGTCAAACAAAACAATTTTTAAAAAAATACCTTAAACAAGCAAGCATGGAGTCTGATCAGTCCTCGGGTGGCAGGCCTGCCACTGGTTATCCCCAAAATTGTAGTGTGAATAATTTCCAGTCTCTCTCCCCAACCGCAATCATTTAGAGTACCACCTAAATCACTGGACTTGCACTTCAAAAGTTATCTTAATCTGCTATGCAGGCTAAATTTTGATAGTGTTAATCAATTAAGAGTAAGTGACAAAATGAGAGGATGATTTGGTAGCCCGCATATTTCTGTGGCTACCCCACTGCAGCACAACTTCTAACTGTTCTTCCTCTTTGCAAAGTCTAAATATAAGAGTTGAGAAGCAGTTTGCCCAAGTTATAGTTCACTACTTATTAAACATGAGGTTCTGAAATCCTCTCAGGAGGTCTTTGGAGTTTGGCTTATCCAAATCTAGTTTCAATTTGATTCTTCTGATACAGCACATTAGATTTAAAAAGAGTACTGAATCAGACACCTGCCTTACTGGCTACCTTCAAAGTTTATAAGCATCCGATTTTCCAAGAATCAGAACACAGAAGGTCACTTTTGTCTCACTTCTCCTACATGATCTATACTAGATAGATTTATAGTGAGATAGCAGAAGCAACTCCATGATCACACATCATCAGAGGACTTGATCTATTCCTTCTCGATTGTGGATTCCACATTTAAGATGACTAGATTAAAGCACCAGCAATTTACTAAGAAACTTTAAAAGCAGTATTTTAGTTGTAAGCTTACAGGGCCAAACTAAGTCTGTTGTATGCATATTGTCATAATGTGTCTGTGTGTTCTCAAAGAGACCTTAATAACAATAGGCTTGGCCGCCATGCAAAACACACTATGGAAAACTGCCCCGCAGCATGTCTCTTGGAGACCAGGCCCAGTAACTGCTTACCACGTGCGCTCAAGTAACAGTGGAGAGAGAAGAAGAGAGGATAAGAGAAGGGGTAAGGAGAGGAGCAAAGCAGGAGAGATGGGGCAAGGGAGAGCGAGTGTGTATGTGTACTTATTTGCGGAAGGAACTGCAAAGGTTTAAGACCTCACAATATATGCAAGTTTTCTCCCAGGCCTCTACCACAAATGTGAATAAGTCCACAGGGAAGAGTGCAAGATAACTCTGTATTCCCTTTCTACGCAAAGCCAATTATATATCCAAAACTCTGGCGGCTAGGGGAATCTAACCTCATGCACCCCACAAAAAGGGGTGGCAATCAACAGGATGACAAACTATTTTAAACAGCACATGTTGCATTATGTTAGGTTTAGTCCAATCAAATACAGTCATAGGCCCGCATAAATAACTGTTGCCAGAATTGCTCTCCATTGCATCACTAGAAGATGGCCACATAATGCACCTCCTGTATTTGCACAATAGTATAACATGCTGATGAAATCTTTAAAATGGAAAGAGGTGGCTTCGGCTTTCTCAACGTCAAATACATTTCAGCAAGTCTGGGCATCTTGAATGACACACTGACTCAATTGAGTAACAATGATTTGGGTTTCAAGACTGTGACATTCCCTTTGTTTACTTCGTGCAGTTTTGATGCCATGGATTGAGAAGTTTGAGATCTATGTTAACTGAATGCTCAGCATTGGATTGAGCAGTTTGAGATCTATGTTAACTGAATGCTCAGCATTTGCATTTTATTTATTTCAACTGCCAATAAAAATATATCAAATACATAATATATATATAAATATATGTATATCCTATCCGGGTCAACCACGAGAGATTACTATTGGCTGAGATTAAATCAAGCATTCCACTCATCACTTTCTGTGCTAAGTGACTCCCTCTAAATAAGACGAATATGCCCAGATGTGGTTCCTTAGCTCATTGTGCCCTAAGCCTCAAACTGCACTTCATTGATGAGGCCTACCAAAACTGGCCAGGTTTGCTTGCCTTAACATTTCAGGCTAGAAAGTCCCTTTTGGGTCGGGTTCAAGCCTGATTCATATATGAATGGTGACAGAAACTGCACAGATGAGCTAAAAACATGGACTGGAATGCAGACCAGAGTTATCACCACTGGCTGAGATAAGTCAAGCATTCACTTTTTGTGCTCTCTTTGGAGCCTGAGGTGCCATTCAAGGTTCTATGACAGTTCCCATATTGTGAAGGAAAATCAGATTGTTGGAACAAGAAGTGCTGTCTTCAATGGTACAGCATTCTTGCTCATCTCTTTGTTTAAGCTTCTAATCAAGGGAGGCAACCTTCATTGTTTTCCAGCATGGTATTCAGTGGCATGCTCTATTTTTCCTGGATCTGCTCAAGGAAACGTGCTGTGCCTGGTACGACGTTATTTGCCTCCACCACAAGAGATTTTAAGAAGGCTTCAACGTATTTAGAACATTAACTCCTAATTATCAAGTGGCCCAGACTTAGATGTGGGTATTCTGAAGCATATAAAACAGCAGGGGTTTGGAGGCCTACTAATAGACGTTACCAGTATTCATTAATGTTTTCAGGTATGTCCATTATAATTCTGTAGAGGGTTTTCGGAGTTTCTGATCATAATCTGAGACCAGATGCTGTCTGCATACTTCTCCGTTCGAGTCTGCGTCCATGACAATGACTTCACCACCCTTGTCTGTGCACTTTCTTACTATGAAATTGTTTGTATTAAGGGATTTTTTTACCCTTCCTCCTGCATAAATAATTTGTGTGGCCACTTCTCATTTAGTAAACTGGCCCACTAATGTATTATTGCCATAGGAAGAGGTTGAAACATTGGAGGTTCTGACCACTGAAATAGTCCTTGTGGTTCCCATTTTACTTCAGAGTTGGATTTGTCAGTTCACTTCAGCAGAAAGTCAATGGCAGTAAAATCCTGCGGGGATTGGTAGACCCAGATAGATGAGATGAGGCATTGTCCTCCATGTGATCCTAAGTGTTGCAACTGACGCGCCCATGGGTCTGATGTTATGTTGCCCAGTAGGCCCTCTGTTTCTCATAGGACTGACAAAATATCATCTTTGAAAATCCCCGATATTTCTTATTCTTCAGGTGTAGTAAAACATTCAGTGTGGTTTTTTAAATTTTTTCTTTTTGAGGCTCTTTTTAGCGGAGACTGCAGTTATGGCAGTGGGCCATTTACTGTTTGTAGTAAGGTTGTTGACAGATCATTTAGTTACTAAGTATGGGTGTTTTTGCATATATGAGGTTGTTTCTTACAGTCTCAGATGTGAGCCTTCTCATGTTTATCTCATCTCGCATGCTTCTGACAGACAGTTCAGTCAAATTACAAATGTTTATTATTGTATATACCAATTATAAAAACAAAAAAACGATTTCAAATTCGTCCTTTTACACCATGAAAACTAAAATACAGGAAACCACCGTCTGTGTTTCCAATCATTCTGAATAATAGATTTCCTGAAAGATGATTTCTGGGCAGAACATAAATTCAGTCAAGGGATTTGGAGAATAGTCAACCCTCAGAGCGCACTTGGTTCAGTTGAGGTATTTCTAGCTTACAGAACCCACACACAAAGATCATTTCATAAAAAGGAAAGCTGCAGACACCATACTTTTGCCTTTATCCTTCAGATTTAATTCCAACTGTAGCAATGTGTCCACATCTCTTACCAACTGTGAGACAATACAATGTCCACAAATATTATTTTCTTGCCGATTTGATTCCCAGTTATATGTTGAAGGCCTGCTACTGGGTGCCACTCCACACGGCCAGAGATTTAAGCAAAAAAACTCTGCCAGCCACGTCTCCCCACCGTTGCCCATAATGGGGTACAGGTGGGCAGCAATTGGATTATATTGTCTTGTGTGTCAATTATAATTTACGTCTCCTACAATTGGCACTATAGGTCCAATTAACAAGAGTTATCAAAGGCAATAGGTCTCGTCTTCGCGAGAGCTACTGGCTTTTGACAAGGTCTTTTAGCCATATTGTACAGCAGCCTGGCTGCTGTATAGCAGGGCTAAAACTTGGAATAAAAAGAGCTATGGCACAGCCAGCGCTGGGTTCAAGCCCCCTGTAGTAAACAAAATGTCTTGCAAGCGACAGTGATTGCGCCGTCTCAGGCGAGATCTAAAAACTGGCTCGGCACATCACATTTTTCTTGCCTTTGTCTGGTGGGTTTCTTTACTCTATTTCAAATTATAAGAAGAAATAATACCTACGAAGCAGCAAGGCTAACCTCTTTCTAGAGAGATTTTATATTAATAATATAAAACATCTTCTTTGCCAACTTTCCTCCCAGAGGCATCATTTTGAACTTTAAAAAATAATTATTCAGAACTAATTTGTTATTCATTGTATATTCTAGAAGCGCTGCCATCATCTTCTGCAAACCTAGACACATTCTATCACAAATTACCACACAATTTTCATATGACATGAAGAACGAACAGGTCAAGACGTGGTTAGGGCTAAAACACTCAAGCAAATTTGAATTAAAGAACAAGTTACTTACTTTCGCTAACACCTTATCTCGTAGAGACTATCTACCGCAAAATTCTTACCTTAGAATTTTCCACAGGTGTCAGACAGGATCTGGATTTTGTTTTTGCAGTACCCCGGCACGCCGATAGGTGGCGTCGTACCGCTCTGTGTTAAAGTCGTCTGCGCCAGAAGTGATGCATGTGGTACATATAAAGGCGCCTGAAGTCAATTTATTTTCGAGACTGTGCACGCTGTGAGTGCCGAGCCATGATTAAGACTGGCAACTGATGTGAGTAGCTAGGGCCCTTTGTAAGGGGAAGCCCTCATTCGTTAACCAGGTCTCACGGGAGGGGGGGTGGGAGGGTCGGTAAGAAATCTGCAGCTAGATGGAGTCTCTACCAGATAAGGTGTTACCAAAGGTAAGTAACTTGTTCATCTGAGAAAGACTTCTAGCTGCAAATTCCTTACCTTAGAATAGATACCCAATCAAGGAGGCTCTTCAAACCAAACTTGGACCAAAAAGTTCTGCAGGACCGAACGGGCAAAATACCCATCCCAACAGGCCTGACTGTCCAGCAGTAGGGCTTCGTGAACATGCGCAGAAAAGCCCACGCCGCAGCCTGACAGATGTCCAGGACTAGAGCACCACAAGCTAATGCAGTGGTCGCAGCTTTGGCTCTGGTAGAATGAGCGTGCAAGCCATCATGTGGTTGCTTTTTGGACAATGGTAGCAGATTTTTATGCAAAGCACAATCCATCAGGAGATGGTTCGTTTTTGCACAGCCTTCCCTTTCTTGGCCTCAACATACCCTACGTATATTTGGTCATCCACCTGGAATTCTTTGGTGAGATCAAGGTAGAACGACTATGCTCTTTTTGGATACAGACAATGGAGTCTTTCCTCTTCTTAAGAAGAATGACGGCACAAAAAGTCGGCAGGGTGCTCATCTGGCCTACAATTGAAAGGGGTAACTACCTTCGTGAAGAAGGAGGCACGTGTAAAAAGTAGTGTAAGGTGGGTGCAGCGAGAAAGCCTGCAACTCGCTGACCCACAAGGTCGATGTAATGGCCACCAAAAAGGAGGTTCTGATGGTTAATAACAGAAGAGGGCAGCTGTGTAATGGCTCAATAGGTGCACAAATCAGAAAAGTAAGGACCCACTAGTGCATGATGAATGGCCTGGGGGGAAACGTCTTGCAAACCTTTGAGGAATCTCGTCACAACAAGTGACTTGAATAAGGAATGTTTTTCCAGTAACCGCAAAAACGCAGAAATGGCTGAAAGATGGCCCTTAACTGTGCCAAGAACAGAGCCTTGCTGGGACAAAGAAAGAACAAATAATAGGACCTAAGAAAAAGGAGAAGATAGTGGATCAATGCTTTTTGACACACACCATGCCACAAATTTGTCCCATCGGCATTATCCTTAACAACGCATAAGTCTTTACTACGCATGTCTTTACAACGCAAATGTAAGTATTTCGCAGGTAAGTATAAAGTATAAAGCATATATATATCAGGGCAAGGGTGGTTTTAGGGTGGCTAGGGGTCTTTGAGTGGAAAGGGTATTTTTAGGGTGGCTAGGGTATTTTTTTAGGGTGGGTAGGGTCTTTATGGAGATATATAATATAGTATAATATAATAATAAATATATCTCCATCCATTGATCCATCCATCCTACTGGCAGTCCCCAGTAGGTTAGTTATAATTAGGACCATGTTTCCATAGGAAAAGCATTTTTTAACTTGCCTATAACTTTGGCGCCGTTTGACGAATCTTCGCTGATTTCTTTTTTTTAAAAAGGGCCAGGTAATTCTTGTTGTGCACTGAAAGTTTCTGGGCGATCCGTGAAGTTGGGGCTGAGAAAAATGGTGTTGAAAAAAGGGTGCGTTTGAAATGTTAATTCCCATAGGAGCTGTCAACATGCCTACAGCCTGAACTACTGAACTGAATTAGGCCAAATTTGGCAGAAATGTGGATTTTGTTACGCAGATAACGCTTTCAGTTATTTGCTATAAATCCATTCAATATTTCTTGAGAAATTTAAGAAGAAAAAGTTAGTGATATCTGTGTCCGAGGATATTTCAGGGAGACATTGTGATTAATCGCGATGACGAGAGGCAACAGGAATGCTGCGATTGGCTGGCCACAACAAAGAAAAAGCTGCGGCTGCCATTTTATGGATCGGGGAACTGAGCCCTTGGCTGAAACTTTCTATGAAAGCTGATGAAAGGGGTTAGGTGGAGGTACTCTGACCCCATTTTTGACAAATGGGGATGTTAATGACACAAGTTATGTGTCCAAAATTGTTTTTTTTTTTTATTCCCAAGCGATATTCGCAAATACACCGTGACCATCAGCGCGCGCCCCGTGTAATATCACAGGGATTTCACAGCTATTGCAACAACTTCGTAAATATTGGTGACATTTTTTTAAAAGTTAGATATATTCACACACCCGCCCTTAGTTTTAGACACACACATACCCACTCACAGACACTCATGCACCCTCTCACATACACTCATGCACCCAGTGACACAAACATTCAGAGACTCATACACCCACTTACAGACGTAGTCAAAGAGTCACACGCCCACTCACAGACCCACTCAGAGGCTCATGCACCCACTCACAGATGCATGCACTCACTCACAAACTCACTGATGCACCCACAGACCGACTCAGTCAGACACTGATGCAAGAACTCACAGACGCACTAAGACACTGACGGACCCACTCAGAGACTTATCCATCTGCTCGGAGACCCACTCAGACACTGATGCACCCACTGAGAGACCCACTCAGATACTCTAACACCCACTCACAAGCCCACTCAGACACCAATGCATCCTGTGACAGAGCCACTCAGACACTGATGCACCCAGTGAGAGGCCCACTCAGATACTGACGCAGCCACTCAAAGACTGACTTAGACACTGATGCACCCACTCAGACACTCTCTCAGATACTGAGACACCCATTTGCAGACCCACTCAAACACTGACGCACCAACTCACAGACCCACTGAGAAACTGAGACAACCAGTAACAGACCCACTCAGAGATGCGGATACACAGTTATAGACCCACTCAGACAGTGATGCACCAAATCACAGACTCAATGAGACTGACACACCCACTCACAGACCCACTCAGATACTTAAACAACAAATGAGAGACTTACTGACACAGTGATGCACCCAGTTAGAGATCCCAGGGAAAGAGTCATCAGGGCTCGGAAAATCCACTCCCATTGTCAAGCAAGATTTAATCATGGCGAGCTATTTTTAGGGACTACTCGCCCTTTCTGGGGAGCTGAAAATCCTCTAACCTCAGTCACAGAACAAAAAGTAAATGTAGGAAGATAAACTGACTTCTGATCTCTGCCTCTGAAAGCAGAGCAAATGTGACAAGATAAGATTTAAAGGCATCTTTATTGCTCACAAAGTAAAAGAGCAATAAAAATGCCTTTAAATCTTGTTATCTTGTCACATTTGATTGCTTTCAGAGACAGAGGTCAAAAGTCAGTTTATCTTCCTCCATGTATTTCTCTTTCTGTGACTCAAGTTAGAGTATTTTGTCAAAAGAACTGTGTGACAATTGAACTGTGCAAAGCATGTTAAAAGAAAGGCTGTAAGATGTCAGGCTTTTTTCTAACAACACTGAAATAGCTAAGGGAACTGTTCAAACATTTCAAATATATTTCACTAGTTATGAAGACCAGTTTTTGTAATTCAGTGGTGAAAAAAATATTTTTACAGGATCAAAACAAGTTAGAACACTTTACTTGGTGATGTGCAAATTTTTCATACTTTTGTTGAAATCCAATTTCCAAACATTGTTTATGCGCTATTATCACTAAAACTACATGTTAGTGGGAACGTTTTGTGGCCATTTCAATGGAAAATATGCTATCTGTAAATGAAAGTGCACTACCACATCATGCTTTGGTAACATTTATGAAAAGTGAGTTTTTAAAGATGAACTGGGAATTATTACTGCTCCTGCCCAGATGACAATGCTATTAGTGAACTAAGAGGCAAGCCAGGGATCATGTGTGCCCTATATATGGGCTTGATTCTTGTTATGCATGGAGCAAACATCTAGTCTAGTAAATAAAAATAGTTTTTTTGTACAGCAGAAATAGTGAACTTGCATATCTGAAGGTGCTCTCTTATGTGATAATAAATAATGCATTTGTCACCGAGTGGGACGGGTATGCACAGACGTGGGTCCGTGGCAAGCTATCCTGGCTGATGAGGGGTGAAACCCCGAAACCGGTCCTAGGATGCTTGTTTCCAGTCCAGGGAGGACCTGGCTTGGCAGTTCGGGCTGGACTGTTCCCATGAGGCACAGGGTCAAGACTGATTTGCATATGGCTGGGTTCAAACTGGAATGGCATGGTGAGCAAAAAAACGATGGATTTAAGCCCAGATCTCTGTACTGGGGTGAATGTATGACATTGTTCTGCATTCTATCCATCAACTGTTCTTTTTGCATTTGTCACCCTGAGTGGGAAGGGTATGCCCAGATGTGGGTCCCGTGCTCTCCATGCCACTGGAGTCAAGCTATCCTGACTGATGAGGGGTAAACCCCGAAACCGGTCCTAGGATGCTTGTTTCCAGTCCAGGGAGGACCTGGCTTGGCAGTTCGGGCTGGACTGTTCCCATGAGGCACAGGGTCAAGACTGATTTGCATATGGCTGGGTTCAAACTGGAATGGCATGGTGAGCAAAAAAACGATGGATTTAGGCCCAGATCTCTGTACTGGGGTGAATGTATGACATTGTTCTGTATTCTATCCATCAACTGTTCTTTTTGCAATAAAGAAAAAGGCGGCTCAGTAAGACAAAACATTTGCCTAGGATCACACAATTTGAGACCAGTTCATGGGTCACGAACATTATAGTTAGGTCGAATAGACTATTAAAGTTACTAGACCCGCAGGTCTAGTAACATTTTTATGATTTTTCGAGCCCTGGTCATACATGGTGTCACAGACATATTGAGGGAGTTATACATATTTTTATAGAGTCATTTAGATAGTAAATGTATGTGGTGTGATGGTTAGAATTAATTTTTTTGTAATGAATTTTGAATGTACTCGTGGCTATTGAATGTCTGCTTTTGTTTTGCGACATATTTGAGAACGTAGCGGCTACCGACTTCACCGCAATGCCAGGCGTCACTGCAAGAATGGAAAATACCCTTTAAAGTTGATTTTTATAGAAACTCTCTAGAAATGCATGAGTTTAAAGAGTACACTAATAAACCCATAGTGTCCAAAATACTGTATAATGTGTGTATATATGTTTTACACTTTTTTTAAAAGATGCAATCGTCGTGGTTACCGAAGACGCTGCGGCGTCCGCAGTCCCCGCAAACACTAAAAATCTTATTTCAAAGTGCTTTTTTAAAGAAAAAAAAACAAAATCCTAAGATTCAATATTAGGCTACTACACCCCTAACATCCAGCATACACTACAATACCTCTATATTTGACTTTGACACTTTTTAAAACATACGCAATATTCGTGACAGCCGACATCCCCGCGAGGACTGGCGACACAGCGGACACCAAAAAATACACTTTACACATACTTTTTGGTGCAACTTCCTTAAGAAACACAACTTTAAAGGTTAATCTAATAAATCCCTACTGTCCAACATACTATAAAATATATGTATATGTATGTTTTACAGTGTTAAAAAAACGCTACGTTTTGTGGCATCACACCAACACTCGCAACATCGCAGCGAAAACTGAAATATTAATAACCTAAAACAAGTTAGAGGAACTCACTCATACTGATAAATGAAATCGTCAGTCCTAACAGCTATACTCAACAATATCCTATTTTTAAAAGAAAACATGAAAACTAACAAAAAAATAAAAAAAAAAAAAAACATCACAGCACGTGATAGTTTGAAAATATAATTTGAAAACTTTAGAAATGAACTATAAAAATCCAAACATTACAGCAACGTAAAACTTATAAAAATAGAATTTAAGAAAAACTTCCAAAATTCACTGCGAAAAAAACCTGAGGTTACAAGGACGTTATAGTTAGGAAATAGAATTTTTTTTAAACTTAGCAATTCATTGAAAAAAAACAAAGGTTACAGGGACATTATAGTTAGGCTCAGATTTCACTCGTACAAAACCAGTGAAATTCAGCAGTTATAGTTACCTGAGCTAGCTGTAACTTACACCCCCGTAATGCACTGCTTATGACCTCACATATTACATCACTCATGACATGGTCAGTGACATCACTGATGACATCTCAAGTGACATCACTGATGACATCATCCAGTGAGTGTAAGTGTTTTCTATGAGTTTGAGTGTTTAACCTTTATACTAAGCTACTGCAAACGTTAATTAGTATACTAGGTGCACTACTACTGAGTGATACTACTTCTAACATATATCATGTGAGTGGCTGTGTGACTATGTATCCTTATATGTATGGGTGTGTGAGTGGCTGTATGGGTGTATACGTG
This sequence comes from Calotriton arnoldi, assembly GCA_963921515.1. Classification (NCBI taxonomy): domain Eukaryota; kingdom Metazoa; phylum Chordata; class Amphibia; order Caudata; family Salamandridae; genus Calotriton; species Calotriton arnoldi. Next base: position 480,246 of record CAWUFW010003242.1, read on the forward strand.
GGTGCGTGAATAGCTGTGCGGTGAGTTGCTGTGTGCGTGAGATGCTGTGTGAGTAGCTGTATGGGTGAATGAGAGAGTGGGTGTGTCAGTGGCTGTATGAGTGAGTGGCGGTATGAGTGGCTCTATAGGTGGGTAAGTGGGTGTGCAGTGACTGTATGGGCGAATGAGTGTGTCTGAATGGCTGTACGAGTGAATGACTGTGTGTAAGTGGCTGTGTGGGTGAATGAGTGGCTCTTTGAGTGGGTTTTTGCTTAAGTGAGTTGGTGTGTGAGTGGCTGTACTGGAGAGTAAGTGTATGTGTGAATGGCTCTATAGATGAGTGAGTAGATGAGTGAGTGGATGTGTGAGTGCTTGTATGTATGTGTGAATGGATATGTAAGTGGTTGTGTGGGTATGTGAGTGGTTGTGTGGGTGTGTGAGTGGTTGTGTGGGTGTGAGAGTGGGTGTGGGTGTGAGAGTGGGTGTGGGTGTGAGAGTGGGTGTGGGTGTGGGTGTGAGAGTGGGTGTGGGTGTGAGAGTGGGTGTGGGTGTGAGAGTGGTTGTGGGTGTGAGAGTGGTTGTGTGGGTGTGAGAGTGGTTGTGTGGGTGTTTGAGTGAGTGGCTGTGTTGAGAGGCTGTATAGGTGAGTGAGTGGGAGGGTGTGTAAGTAACTGTATGTAAATAGATGGGTGTGTGAGTCGCTGTATGGGTGAGTGTGTGGCTATGTGACTGGCTAAACGGGTGACTGGTTGTATGAATGGTTGTATGGGTGAGTGAATCGTTGTATGAGTGGCTGTATAAGCGAGTGAGTGGGTGTGTGAGTGACTATGGAGGAGTCAATGGGTGTGTGAGTACTGGTATGGGTCTGTGTGAGTGGTTGTGTGGGCGTGTGAATGGGCGTACGAGGTTGTACGGGGGTGTGAGTGGGTGTGTGAGTGGTTCTGTGGATGGTGACATCAGTGATGTAATTTGAGATGTCATCAGTGATGTCACTGGCCATGTCATGAGTGATGTAATATATGAGGTAATAAGCAGTGCTTTGCAGGGTGTAAGTTATAGTTAGCTCAGGTAACTATAATTGCCGAATTTCACTGGTTTTGTACGAGTGAAATCTGCGCCTAACAGTAACGTCCCTGTAACCTTTGTTTTTTTTAAAGTGAATTTCTATGTTTTTTTTTTTTAACTAGTTGACGCGTTTGCAGAGTGGTGCAGAAAGGGGGCGGGGCCTTCCACCAGCTCTCAGGAATCCTGCTGTGTCAGACTTACTGAAGGTAACAGGAGGGCTTCTCGGCGCCCAAGAACCCTCAGCATCCAAAAGGACTTCATCCCCCAACCAGCAGTGCACCAGGAGGCGGATTTGCAGAGTGGTGGAGAAACGGGGCGTGGCCTCCGAACACCTCTCAGCAATTTCGCTGTGTGGGACTTACTGCAGGTAACAGGAAGGCTTGTTAGCCCCAAAGGACCCTCTGGAGCAAGGGGACTTCCTCCCCCAACCAGAAGTGCGCCCGGAGGCGTGTTTGCAGAGTGGTGGTAAAAGGGGGCGGGCCTCTGGAGACTTGCCGGTCCCTTTTGAATTTTTTTTTTTTTTTATTATTAGAGGTGGGGGGCCAAGAGGCCCCCCTACCGGACAATTTCAGCCCTAGGGAGCCCATACCCTGGCCTCTAGTGTGGGTGCCCTGGTCCCACCCAGGGCACCCACATTGTAGTGTTGGGGACCATGGTGGAAGACTCAAGGCCCCTGCGGTCCCTGCTGGCTCCCTGCTTCCTGCGGGAGCCAGCATTGCTTTGACAGAGAGGGATCACCTAACATGCAGCTCCCTGTCTGTCAAAGCAATTGTGCTAGCTTTCAGCAAGCGAGGGCATTGAAAATGCTCTTGCTTGCTGAAAGCAAGCTCAGTTTGCTATGGCTAGGCGGAAGCGGTAAAGCTCCTGCCAAGCCACAGCAAAGAGCTATGTCTCGGGATAGCGACCCCCTTACTGAAGGGTGGCGGTCTTCAGGGCCATCTATGGCTCCAGGAGAGTGGCTGCATGCCCCTCCCCCATTGCAGGTCACAGCCCCAGGGAGGTGGTGGTTCCTAGGGGCTGAAGGGGGCCGCGTGGGCCCCCACTTTCATTGTTACCATTTGCCCCAGGGAGGTGGCAGTCTCTAGGGCTGCGGGGGGCCGCGTGCCCCCCTCCCACATTTGTCATATTAAGCCCCGGGACGCGGTGGTCCCTGGGGCTGCGGGGAGGGCTCGTGGGCCCACCCACATGAATACATTTGCCCTCCAGGTAGGTGGCGGTTCCCAGGGCACGGGGGTTGCCCAGGGTAACCCCCGCATAAATTAAAAATGCCCCGGGGAGGTGGCGGTACCCGGGGCTTGAGGGATCCTAGGAGGAGGGGCCCTGTGTGCAAGTACTTAACGGTTTTACACCATTTAACAAAAATGTCGCTTTCTGCCAAATTTGGTGTAATTCCGTTCAGCAGTTCGGGCTGTAGCCGTGTGTAAAGTTCCTATGGAAATTAACATGGGGAAAACACGTTTTGGGACCCACCCCTTTTCTCAGCCCACGCTTGACGGACCACCCTGAAATTTTCAAGACAGCAGCTGAAGTTAGTGTCAAATTAGTTTTGAAAATGTTTCGAAGATTCGTCAAACGACGCCAAAGCCATTAGCAAATGAAAAAACCCTCTTCCTATTAAAACTACCTTCTAACTATAACTACCTACTGGGGGGGTGGGGGTAGGAAGGAAGGAAGGAAGGGAAGGAAGGAAAGGAAGGAACAGACAGAGACCGACAGAGAGACAGACAGATTCAAGAATGCGGAAATCCTACCCCTCCGGCAGAAAATTACGAGCCACTCCGGTTGCAGTAAAAAGATATAGATAGATATATTATCTACTGGCGGTCGCCAGTAGATAGTTATAGTTAGGACCTATTATCCATAGGAAATCCGCGACATTCTATTTGCAATAACGTTGGCGCCGGTTGACGAATCTTCGCGAAAGCTTCCAACTTGTTGGGGCGCTCCGGTCCGCTCCTACCCTGAAAGTCTCGGGGTGATACGCTCAAGCGGGGGCCGAGAAAAAGGGGGTCCCAAAACGCGTTTTCCCCATTCATTTTTCCATAGGAACCTTTAGTCGCAGCTACAGCCCGAACTGCTGAACGGAATTACCCCAAATTTGGCAAAGAGGTAGCCCTTGGTTCAGACTGGTGCCTTTTGCTAAAATGGTGTAAATCCGTTCAGTAGTTCCGGAGAAATTCACAATTAAAATCACATATATATCTATGGGCGCGTCGGATCCGCGTACCCTCCCGATCACGAGCTGCATGCTAATTGGCTGTCAACACTCCAAATCAAGAAGTGTTGGCAGCTATTTTGTCTCTCGGTAGAACCGAGGGACAGAAACAAGTGCGCAAAGCGCAAAAGGGAGCAGGGTAGAAACACCCTGACCCCTAGGTCTGCTCAGGGGTCCCACAAGGACCCCTGGGCAGAAAAGCATTTATTTTTTTTTTTAAATCGGCGGGATGCGCTTAGGGTGCGCGGATCCCGCCGAGAAAAAAAAAGAAACAAGTGCGCAAAACGCACAAAGGGGGCAGGGTAGAAACACCCTAACCCCTAGGCCTGCTCAGGGGTCCCACAAGGACCCCTGGGCAAAAAAGCATTTTTTTTTTTAAGGGAGCGCGGATCCTGCCGAAAAAAAAAATCCGGGGGCATGCTGGGGGGGTTTATTTTATGTATGGGGGGCCTCTAAGGGCCTCCAAGCCTGGGACCGCCACCCCGGGGCTTTATTAGGAAAGTTGCGGGAGGGCTCTGAGCCCTCCCGCAGCCCCGAGGACCACCACCTCCCGGGGCTTCTTTATTTTTAAATTAACCTGTGTGGGGGACTCCAGCCCCCACACGCCCGGGACCACCACCTCCCGGGGCACTAACAAAATTGAAAATGGGGGTCCGTTTTGGACCCCCAAGCCCCGGGGACCACCACCTCCCCGGGGCTTTGAAAATGTGGGGAGGGGGCCGCGCGGCCCCCTCCTGGAGCCAGTGATGGCCCTGGGGACCGCCACCCCCCAGGGCAGGCTCCTGCAGTGTCCCGGGGTGCCTACCCCGGGACACTGCTGTTTGCAATGACAGGACGGGAGCCTCGCGGCTCCCGTCCTGTCATTGCAAACTGCTTTGAATCTTGGAAGCGAGAGCAGGGAAGCTGCTCTTGCTTCCAAAATTCAAAGCAGAATAGCTTTTCCACATGGGGATCTGCATATTAGCAGCTCCCCATGTGGAAAAGCAATGCCGCAGGAGGCGGGGAGCCGGCAGGGTCCATGGGGGAGTTGGGGTCCCCATGGACCCCAAAGGGATAGGGCCAGCCCCGGGGGATGGGGTCCCCGGGGCCTAAGGAGGCCTTAGGAGGGGGGCCAGAGGCAGCCCCCCTCCATCAAATAAAAAAAAGTGGCGGCTATGGCCCGGGGGATGGGGTCCCCGGGTCGAAATTGGCCACGGGAGGGGGGCCCACGCGGTCCCCTTCCCAGTCCTTTTTTTATTTTTATTTTTAAAAAGAGGGGACAGGCCCTGGGGGATGGGGTCCCCAGGGCTCAAAAATTACTAAAAAGGGGGCCACACAGCCCCCTTTAAAAATAAAAATAAAAATAAAAATTTAAAAACGGCATCGCGAGGGAGGCCACGCCCCTCTTTGACAGCACTCTGCAAACGCGCCCCTGGCGCGTTTGCAGAGGGGAACGAATTCCCCTTGAATACTGGGGTCCCTGGGGCCAACTAGCCCACCAGGAACCTCCAGTATGCGCTAGGGGCTGCGTTGCACAGAGGTGGACAGAGGCCACGCCCCTTTTACACCTCTCTGCAACGCAGCTCTGTGGCGCTTTTGGATATACCTGTTGGGCTAGTTGGCCCCCAGGGACCCTCAGGATTCAAGGGAGTTAATCCCCCGACTTAAAAACGCGCCACGGGGCGCGTTTGCACAGTGGTGAAGGGAGGGGCGGGGCTTCAGGTGACATGTGTGCAAACAGGCCCCGTGGCGTGTTTTAAGTTGGGGGATTAAGTCCCCTTGAATCCTGAGGGTCCCTGGAGTCCAACTAGCCCACCATGTACTTTCAAAAGCGCCACAGAGCTGCCTTGCAGAGAGGTGTAAAAGGGTGTGGCCTCTGTACACGTCTCTGCAACGCAGCCCCTGGCGCATACTGGAGGTTCCTGGTGGGCTAGTTGGCCCCCAGGGACCCTCATGATTCAAGGGGACTTAATCCCCCAACTTAAAACGCGCCACGGGGCGCGTTTGCACAGATGTCACCTCAGGCCCCGCCCTCCCTTCACCATTGTGCAAATATTCCTCTAAAATCAGCCGAAATACGAATTCCGATTTACTCACCTGTTATCAGGAGAGACCTCAGTGCTGCATCTTTCAGCCCAGTACTGATCCTGAAAAGTAATTTTAACCGTACTTACCAGTAACTTGAATTTCCTTCCATAGGATATCATTGCCTGCTTTTTGCTGAAAAAGTTTCTAAGTGTGGAGTTTTGGAACTTTATAATATTCCTCTAAAATCAGCCGAAATACGAATTCCGATTTACTCACCTGTTATCATGAGAGACCTCAGTGCTGCATCTTTCAGCCCAGTACTGATCCTGAAAAGTAATTTTAACCGTACTTACCAGTAACTTTAATTTCCTTCCATAGGATATCATTGCCTGCTTTATGCTGAAAAAGTTTCTAAGTGTCGATTTTTGAAACATACAAATATTCCTCTAAAATCAGCCGAAATACGAATTCCGATTTACTGACCTGTTATCAGGAGAGAACCCAGTGCTGCAGCTTTTAGCCAAGCACTGACCCTGAAAAGTAATTCTAACCGTACTTACCAGTAACTTGTATTTCCTTCCATAGGAATCCATTGTCTGGTTTTCAGCAGAAAAGTTTCAAAGTGTCGATTTTCACAAACTACAAATATTCCTTAAAAATCGCCTGTATGACTTAAACGCATTCTTTCAACTGTTTACAGGAGATGCACCAGTGCTGGATCCAGGATCCACCACTGAGTGAGAAAAAGTCACGATAACACTACTTACCTGCTAAGTGAATTTCCTTCCATAGGATAACATTGGTGATTCTATGTGAAAAAGTTTCTAAGTGTCAACTTTTAAAATACAATAATATTCCTTAAAAATCACTCCTGTAACCAAAACGCTTTTACTCAACTGTTTACAGGAGATGTCCCAGGACTGAATCTAGGATCCAGACCTGTCGTTAGAAAAGTAATCCATAAAGTAACTAATTGCATTTAGCTAGAAATTCACATTGAGCTCAATGTTGCATTGTGTTTGAAATTGTGTTGCCCATTGCAACAACTGTAACTACTGTACTTAAAAGTCTATTGCCTATTTGCAAAGTATTTAAAGTAAATTAATTCATTCTGAGAAAGTATATTTTGTAATGTAATGTATAATGTAATTACAATGTAATTTAAAAAATAAAATATCTAAAAATAAATAGTTTAAAAAAATGTAGTAAATCAGTATGAAAAAAATAAAAATAACAATTAATACATTTAAAAATTGGCATTTACAAAACCTTTGAAATTCACTGAAAAAAACCATAGGTTTCAGACGTTATAGTTAGGAATTAGCATTTAAAAAACCTTTGAAATTCACTGAAAAAACCATAGGTTTCAGACATGTTATAGTTAGAAATTAGCATTTAAAAAACCTTTGAAATTCACTGAAAAAACCATAGGTTTCAGGCACGTTATAGTTAGAAATTAGCATTTAAAAACCATAGAAATGCACTGAAAAAACCATAGGTTTTAGGGACAGTTATAGTTACTTGGACATTGCACTCGTACAAAACCCGTGAAATTCCCCCGTTAAAATTAGTTCAGCTAACTATAACTCGCGCCCCCGCAATGCACTGCTGATGACGTCACATATTACATCACTCATGACATGGTCAGTGACATCACTGATGACATCACTGATGACATCTCAAATGACATCACTGATGACATCATCCATGTGATAATTTCATGCATCTTCTCACACCCTAATATAACTTTTGATACACCCAATCTAAATTATAGACTGCCATTCTCAAAACCATAGACACTCCAATACCAATAACTACATACCCACTCACTGATTCTTAGGTCTACACACACATCCACTCACTCACCCGTACTGTCACTCATACTTACAGTCACTCAGTACAGGACTATCATATGCACTCATACACCTATATAAACACTGACACACCGCCACTCATCCATAGAGGTACTCACACACCTAGTCAGTCATGCAAAAAATTAATCACACACCCATTTACTCACCTATAGAGTTATACACACACCAGCTCAATAACTCATACAAATACTAGCACATTCTTACGCTCTTATACAATAACTGATACAAGCACACACGCATCCATACAGCCACTCTCACAATCACACACTCTCACGTATAGCCTTTTAAATACTCTAACACACATATATACTTCCTTTTACATATGTAGTTACTCGCACATGTACCACTGAGATATACATTCACTCACTAACACACCCATACACACACTCACCCACCCAAGCAGTCCATCACAGACGCACTCTTCAAATCATGCACCCAGTGAATCACCCACTCACACATCTATGTACAGAGTCGCACACACCCCACCCACACAAACACTCAGGCACCCATACAGATACTCAGACAACCAATCAATAACTCATATAGACACTCATGTAGCTATTCACAAACCCATGCAGCCACTTACACAGCAACAGACAGACGGATACAGACATTCACCCAGTTTAGTCACTAACCCATGCATTCAGTAAGATACGTTTAATCACTCACTTATACAGTTAGTCACGCACCTACTAAATCATCCATTCAGACACTTATACACCCACTCACTCTTCAATACGCCTTTCCCTATATATATTAAACATATTTAAACTTTACAGAAACACAGTCACTGGATGATGTCATCAGTGATGTCATCAGTGATGTCATTTGAGATGTCATCAGTGATGTCATCAGTGATGTCACTGACCATGTCATGAGTGATGTAATATGTGACGTCATCAGCAGTGCATTGCGGGGCGCGAGTTATAGTTAGCTGAACTAACTATAACGGGGGAATTTCACGGGTTTTGTACGAGTGCAATGTCCAAGTAACTATAACTGTCCCTAAAACCTATGGTTTTTTCAGTGAATTTAGATATAGATATATATCTATAGATATATATCTATAGATATATAAAGAAATAGAAGTACTTGAATTTGTTTCAAGGAAAATCTTCCACTCCACAGTTTAACCCATAAAGATTTATTTGTGAAGGCGCGTTTCACCCAACACCAGGCTTCGTCACGACCAAACAGGAGTACAACGTGCCCCATCACCTTATATAATAAAAACAGGGGCTGCTATGCCATAGACATGGAAGACTGAGATAACCCAAAAAACAAAACTTTCTGTCACAGCAGGTTTTTGAAAAAAAGATGCAGTAAATGAAAGGGATTATGTTCCGCAATTTTTCATACATGTTACTAAATTCATTTCGGAGTGAAAAAATTAAACATTTCATTTTAACACACATTAAGAGCAGGGAAGAAGGCATGAATTCAGCATGTTATCAATGCCAACCAATGACATGTAACTGCAAATATCTTATTATCATTACTTCAAGTGCCCTAATAATTGCATGATTCAAGTGAAAAATACATACATTTGATTATTGTACATGATGAAACCAGCGCAAAATTCGGCGTTTACCTAAAGTAAAAGGTAAGACCAGGAAAGAAAAACAAACATGACAAAGATGACAAATACTGACCTATCGTAAAAAATGGCAAGTGCCCCGGTAGTCAGTTAAATCATAGATTTTATAGATGCGAAAATTAATGTAGTTTACTATACTAGTCAAACGAGGTCTAACACCTATGAAAAGAGCTCCCAAGGCTCCTACACCTTTTGCCATCAGCAGTTTCCACGATTTATTGGATCAATGGAAAACGAAGGATTTGTTGAGTACAGATGAAGATCAATTCCTCTATGTAAAGAAACCGATTGCCCCCTGTTTCTATATGCTACCTAAGGTACATAAAAGTAAGACAGAGCCCCCGGGAAGATCCATTATTTCAGCCAATGGTAATCTTTTAGAGCAGACATCGACCTATCTTGACTTTCACTTCCTCCCGTATGTGCTTGCTTTACCATCGTGCTGCAGAGACAGCACTGATTTTATCACTAAAGTCTCTGAAATACCCTGGCAGCCCAGTTACATTTTTGTCACCCATGACGTGGTATCTTTGTATACGTGCATCAATCCCGATCTAGGCATACAGGCATGTAAGCATTTCTTTAGGGATAAACCGCTACATAGATTTGATCATTCAATGAGTCTACTGAAAATGATCCGTTTTTGTCTAAAGAATAATTTCTTTGTGTTTAATGATGTTTGATTTAGAAGGCGCAGGTCTAGTAGAGGCCAAAGTCCACCGTCCTTCTTGGGCGCCAGAAAGTAGCAGGAATAGCAACCACGGCTTACTTCTGATGCCGGCACCCTCTGTATAGCTCCCTTGGTCAAGAGAGTCAGCACTTCCAGGCGGAGTAAGGAAAGATGGTCATCCATCAACTGGTCGTAAGTTTGTGGCATGGGTGGAGGGGCTAGCCACAGAGAATGGAGTAGCCCCTTTGTACAATCTGTAGTACAGAACAGTCGGATGTTACTGCCCTCCAGTGGGGTAGGTGATGTAGTATCCTGCCCCCCACTGGATGCCCATGATGGCAGGAGGGCAAACTAAAGGGTCTTGGAGGCTGCGGCTACTTGGGGAATGGTGGACTGACTCGACCTCCGACTACCTGTCCCATGTGGCCTGTGGGAACCACCTCCCCAGCCACAAAAAGGTGTGGAAGCTTGCTGGCTGGGAGTGTATTAACTAGGTCCGAAACCCCTTCCATGGCCAGGAAAGGGGCGAAAGGTGGATTGGGGGTGGCGTGGGGCCATAGAGAGGCCCAAGGACCTGGCCGTTGCCCAGGAGTCCCATAAGCGATCTAGTGTGGAATCCGCCTTCTCTTTGAAGAGACGGGAACCATCAAGTGGCATGTCCATAAGCGATGCTTGAACATCCCTGGAAAAGCTAGTTGTGCTCAGCCAGTCGGGCGCCGAAGGGCCACTGACAAAGAAACCGCTCTGCCCGGCGTGTCGGTTATGTCCAGACCACAACGAATGGCGAACTTTGCCGCATCTCTCCCAGCATCTGGGGTTGCCCTGTGTCCCTCAGATCCTGTGTATGTAATGTTATAGACTACAATGTGTTCTGTTGGGTATTGCAAGTTCTTCACGTGAAAGGATTGGTGTCCGAAATGTCACACCTAGGGCTAAAGATCAATGTATGGCCTGAAGGAGTGTGGGCCTTTCTTAACCATTTATTCACCACCCTCACAGTACAATTATAAAACAAAGACAACAACACACATCAATGCCAATAAGAAGTATATTCAAAGTCATATACCCCCCCACCCCAAAAAAAAATGCAAACAAATTTTCTTTGCATGCAGCTGTCATGAAAACAACAATAAATACCGTGACTTGGAGAAAAGGTGACAACGTGAAAAAGTGCTTGACAACACAATACAAAAATTATTAAACAATTAAAGAAATGTCTCTCTTTTTTACATCAAATAGTGCCAAAAATACCCTATCTCATTATTTGTCTTTTTTAAGGATGATTGACCAAGGACATGGACCAATAAGGTTGTCGTCGACGTTTTGACCCTTTATGTATGTGTCAATGGATAAATATCACTGTGGGTCTTCCTCAGGATTAGTCAGTAGAGGACAGCCTATTCGGGGAAACAAAACCTCATGTAAGAATGGTGTGTGCTGTATGGTACAAAAAAGAATTAAAAGCATAAGGAGGACGACAAAGGCGACTCACCTAAATGTGACAAAATTATTTGGGAATCAAGACACCTCCAAACCAGGATAATGCCGACAACAAGGATCAACAAGTATCAACACAATTTTCATCAAGGGAGGGGGAAATTTAGCTAAATTACCTGTGGGATAGGGATTCATCCCATTAGTACTAAATTTACAATGCATAAGAACTTGTGTGGGGCCAAGCGGGGCATGGAAAAGCTCACCATTTTGTTAATTTCCACAGTGTATGGGGGAAAAAAAGGCTCCTCTAAACTAGGATAGAGCCTGTCGCAAGAAACAAAAAGTATCCAAACCAATTTCTTCAAAGAAGAGATGGGTATTTCAACAAATTATCTGAGAGATAAAAAATATTGTCATTAGTACTAGGTTCACATTGCACAAGGCACTGTGATTGAGGCCAAATGGGGCATAAAACTATCACCGTTTAGTGAGTGGAGTCAAATTGCACTTTAAAATGTTATATTCTTTCACAGACTTCACAGAATCCCCTGAGGTTTCTACAAATAGATAGGAGCTAAATTATTCTGGGAGAAAGTATGAATAGTACGTGTTGGAGTCAGGTTTAACAGTGATCAGGGTACTGTCTTACCAGAGACAACTTCTCACTCCAAATTAAGTCTTCCCACAGTGTGTGGAATCCAAACGCAGCCAGGGAGACTAAATTTAAATAGACGGCCGCTACGTAAGCGTGTACGTCATGCTGAGGTGATGCGTGGATCACAGCTGTGAGCCAACCAGCGAGGAATGCGGAAACGTCAGGTGAGTCACTAGCTGTTTTTGAATCAGCGGAACTATTTGCGAGATATGGTCTCTCGAAGTACCATGGACAGACCATGCGGGGGTCTGTCACAGACATGGTCTGAAACCAGCCAGTTTCTTGGGAGACATACCTGTCACACCAGGAGAAAGGAATTTTTCTCAAAAACAGTCGACAAAACATCAAAAATGCCAGTCAAAAAGTGACTGAGGGGTAGTTCTTCATGGATCTGCGCAATCTGGCGTGGAAAGAACGGACGTCAGCTTGCTGAGGTGGCGCCAATATAGGTACCACATGGCACTTCCAGGGCTGACAAAGCAGATGCTGAGCCAAATGACATCACCTACCGGCGCGCAGGGGTACTGCTCGAAAAGTTCCGGATCCAGTCTGATGCCTGTGGATAATTCTACGGTAAGGAATCTGCGGCTAGAAGTCTTTATCAGATAACAGAAAACAGGGAAGGACATAGCCTTGACAAAAAACATATTGTGATCAAATCTGATACAGAATCATCAGATATGTTCAGCTACACTCCGGCCTAATATCCTGAGTGCAGCTGACTCAATAGTTGCAACAATTAGTTGTTCTTGCCCGATTGCTGGAGTTCTGACCACAGAAACCAGACTCTTAGCTCAACGGAAGAGGTTTTTAAGTCTATGAAGTCTCAAAAGATCCCACGTCCTCTATGCCAATGCAGACTCCTGTAGGAACTGCTCAAAAATAGAATACTGATCTGTAGGCGTACAGTGTGCACAAGTGGAGGTAAACTCTCTTACCGCCACGAAGAATCAGCTTTTCCTAATTAACTTTTTGTATTTTCACAATCTGGGCTCCATAAGTTTTTGAATATTGATTACTTTTCACCAGACACATGCTGCTTAGCTGGCCTGGAAGTCCTGCTTTAAGTTTAACAACTGGCTACTTCTTGCAGGTAATGTCCTAAAACGTGTTTCCATTCAATTTCCCCAACTATGCAGTCTCCAAAGAATGTATAGCCATATACGTGTTCTGCAACCATCTGACTGAAAATGTTTGACACATTTTCTTGTCTGGCATCTACCATAGATCCCTTTTGTGTGATTCAACTTTGAGTTTTTTTTTTATTTGGGAGCTACGTGTAGAATTTATGTTATTTCAGTAAAGTGTGTTTCTCCATCAGCAAAGTGGGACACATTCACCAGCTTTGATGTTAACCTTAAGGCTTGCTTCACCTGAAAGAATCCACAAAGACATTTCTACACTTTCTATTTATATTGTGATTGTACTTTTAAAATTCCATAACAATGTTATCCATCTAACTCTTAATAATAACTGAGCAGTGGTCTACTGACGCATCTCACTGCTTTTTATTTTTAGCATCATCCATTCTTAGGTGGCATGCAGATATATTAGAGTTGCATCTTTCATATTTATTATGATAAACATGTGTTTATGTTCTATTGTGCTTCAGTATCAAATGAAGTACATTTTGATCACTCTTAATCCTTTCCAGTAATTTATGATTAGCACAAAAACCTGCTTCTTTATTTTTAACTACTCTATTGCCAATGACTGAATGACACTGAGGGACATCTCTGAAGCAAAGGTTTGCTAGGACAATATGCCACAGTGAAAAAGAAGGTCCAGAGATTCTTTTCCCGGATAGTATTGCCAAGTTATGGTGGGAGGAGGTTAACTCGAGGTACTGGACCTTACTGTCCTCTTAATTATAAGAAGTTGTAAGAACAATGGCGTTCAACGCACTGGTTATAGGAACCCAAGACCGCAACAGATATCTGGACTCTTTTCGAGCCAGCACCCAACTGGACACCAGGCAGTTAAACGACTTATAGACGTTCCTCAGGCTCCACACGTACATAAAAAGCGGAACCCTCTTGCTGGAAATAACTGTATATTATACCTGGAAGCAAGAATCTAAGCGGAGCTACCTCGCTTTTCCTCACCGTCTAGCCATGAGGTTGTGGCAGGAGATATATAGAACCGTCATGAACCCAATACCAAAGAAGAATGACTACCTGATGTAGAAAAGTTATGAATCATTGATATCTTTTTTTCCTTGGATACCTTTGATGCAACATACTTTGTCCAATACTATGTTATATGCTCAAACCTACAGCCTTGATTATAAAAGATATTTGCTTCTTTCTAGCCTTGAGAAAGCCCTGGTCCAAATGACCGCTTCAGGGTGAAACACGTGTCAGCTGTTGAATATTTAAATAAAACTGGCTATTGAACGATTAAACAAAACTATTCTTGTAAGCTGCTGGAGAATGATGACAATCTATGAACCAGGATATAAAGTTGAAGAATAAAAGCAGAAAACAAAAATCATTTGGAACTTTGAATTTTTACAAATTGGAAGAATGTTGATATTTATTAAGGAGGAGTGTGCACTCATTTGTTCTTACAACTTAATATGCCACAGTGCACCTGTTTAGAGGAAAATGTCTTTCTCAAGAATTGAAAACAAATTCCATGTGAATCAGGTTAATATTGTGCAAAACTAGCATCCATATTTACAACTATTTAATATAGTTTTGTGGCGAGGTGCCCCCTGCTGACTCTCCCTCCTGGCCTTCCACATCGGACGAGATGCCACCTTACCTGTCACCCTCTTCCCTCCTCTGTTTTCAGGCCCCTTCGTATGACGGCCGCTGTCACTTTAAGGGCTCGCTTTCCCGGCCCCCCGGCCCGATCACGTGGTTTGGTCAGATGACGAGTGTTCAAAACGGGACGAGACGGAGGAGCTGGCGTTCGCGTTCAGGAGCCGTTTGCCTGGAGAGGAGAAGCCTGAACCGGTGCTCCGAACCTTCGTTGTGAGTCCAGGACTGGGAGGACTCCGGACATCCCCCGAGGCAGGAGCCGACTTGGAGATCGAAACCGAGCGGGACCCCGGAATCAAGGAGACCGAAGGCGAGCCCACCGGTGACGAGGAAAGAGGGAGCCGGACCCGATCCGGCACTGCGTTGAAGCCGGCCACGGCCCAGGAGGGTCCTGGCTTAGAAAGGTACGGGACCACCTGGGGGCCGCGTGGGACAAGGGGAAGTCGGGTGGAAGGGACGCGCAGCCTGTTAGATCCCTATAGCCAGCCTCTCCCCTGCAACACTGCTGTTACTGTAGCACAGCGTCACTGGTGTCAGTCGGGTGTGTGTGTTCCTTCACTCCCTTCTCCTGGATGCCTTTGAGCGCTGCAACTGTTCCCTAAATAGCCTTTTTCTTTTCTTTCTGGGGTTCCTGTAAACCGAGGCAAGGACCGAAAGCCCGCCTGCGAGGTTGTTCTTCCCGACAACGTCGAGTCCAGGGGAACCAGGAACTATACTCTCTGACGGAAGAGAGACTAAAGCACCCTAGGATAACTTTATTGTTTGAAATAAACCTTTGGGCATATCAAAAGGACCCTGTTTACCTGTCTTCTTCTCCTCTGAGCCACATATGGTGTCAGAAGTGGGATAGAAGCGCCTATTCCCGTCATGGAGAATCTAATTCAACAACTTATTCGTGGCCAAGAGAAGCTTGACTGGGCTATAGAAAAACAAATGACGCCGGCCCAAGCAGACAGGGAACTGTTTAGAGACACCATGACCAATCAAGGGGAGAGGTTACAAGGAGTTGCGGACGACCGTGCACAATTATCTGCCCAGTTGCAGAATCATGCGGGATCAGGACCCCACATCTCCTTGCAGAAGTACAGTGCGGGGAGGATCCTGATGCATTCCTCCTAAACTTTGAACGGGCAGCTCGAGCAGCAGGGTGGCCCGAAGCCAAGTGGCCCTTTTTCTTAGCTCCTCTCCTTACAGGGGAGGCACAAGCCGCATACCAAGTGGCTAACTCAGCTGGACAGACACCGTACCAAGAGATAAAAAGCGTCATCTTAGACCACCTTGGTATGGACGCGGAGGCCTATCGAGTCCGCTTCAGGAAGGAGAGGGGCACTGTAGCAGACAATCCGAAGACCCTTTACTATAAACTTAAGACAGCAGCCGAGAAGTGGTTGAAGCCTCAAACAAGCACTAAGGACGAAATCATGTCGCTGATCCTTTTGGAGCAATATATCGAGGCCTTGCCATATCCCATACAACGCTGGCTAAAACAACATACGCGGTTGACGGGCGAAGAGGCTGTGGAGATGGCAACATCCTTTATAGGGCACAGCCCCGTGCCCAGCCCTGGGATGCTGACAGGTCCATACGTCCTACTCCGCCACCTGTCAAGCCAGAAAAGAGACCCTTAAAACCAAGCATCGAACCCCTGAAGACCCGACAGTTCCGGCCTGAACCTATACCAGCAAGGGGCCCCCAGTGTTTCGAGTGTGGTGACTGGGGTCACATCGCCAGGAACTGTCCTAGAAAAAAATCCACCGAAGAACCAATGGACATAGGTTGCATTCCCCGATCCATCCTATATACAGAGGAAATGGGACCGAGTTTCCATGTAAGTGTACAGGTGGGGGGGATACCGGTGAGAGCCCTGTTGGATTCCGGGTGTGGGCAGTCAGTCATCAGACAGTCATTGGTGCGGTCCCTTGACCCCGAACTCAAGAGAAAGGGTGCCCATTAGGTGTGTACATGGGGATGTGAAGTTATACCCTTTGGTGTCCCTTTCTATCACCCTTCCATCTGGGGTGTGTCTTGACGCAAAACTCGGGGTCCTTCCCACCCTTCCTGAAGAAGTAATCCTAGGTCGGGATAACCCCTCCTTTCTACACTTATTAAGGAAGAATCTTAGTGTTCAGGGTTCCCCTCCCTCTCCACGACCTTCATTCCTTACCCAAGCCCCCTGGCTATCTGATAAAAGTTTCCATTATGCTCAACATAATGACCCCACCCTCCAGTCGGCATGGGTTCATGCCCGTCAGACCCCTACCTCCAAGAACCCAGTGTATCCCTTGTTCATTAGCAAAAACGACCTGCTCTACCGGGTAGCAAAAGAAGGCGACGACCCCCAGCTGCTAGTTCCTCAGTCTTTTAGAGACCAAGTGCTTTTCTTTGCTCATTCACACTTGCTCGCGGGCCATAGAGGCGCCCAGAAGACCACAGAGTTACTATTGCGTCATTTCTACTGGCCTGGTATTTTCGTTCATGTTACACGTTTCTGTCAGGAGTGCGAAGTCTGCCAAAAAGGGAACCCCTACAGACCTCCTCCCGTGCCATTGCAACCCCTCCCTATTATTGGGAGGCCTTTTGAGCGAATAGGCATGGACCTTATAGGGCCTCTTCCCCGAACCAAGAAGGGCAATCTCTACGCTTTAGTGGTCGTGGATTACGCCACACGCTACCCTGAGGCCTTTCCCCTACGTGCCCCCACCACCCAAAACATCAGCGATAGACTCCTGGAGCTGTTTTCCCGAGTCGGGTTTCCGCGGGAGCTCCTTACGGATCAGGGGACTCCCTTTGTCTCCAAAGTCATGCAAGAAGTGTGTAGGTCCTTAGACATCTCACACATAAAAACATCTTTGTACCACCCCCAGACGGATGGCTTGTGCGAGCGCTACAATGCCACCCTGAAACTTACCCTAAAGAAACTGTTGACTGTAGAAGGGAGAGAGTGGGACAAGCTCCTCCCCCTGGCCTTATATGTCGTGAGGAGTCAGACTCAATCTAGCCTAGGGTATTCCCCCTTTCAAATGTTATATGGTAGGGAACCCCGTAGTCTCCTTGAAATAACCAAAGAATACTGGGAACATGAAAAAGAGGAAGAAACAAGGTCTTTTCTGGAGTACACCCAGGAGTTGTGCAACCGCTTACAAAAGTTACGAGAGTTTGCTGACGCGAACCTCGAGAAAGCCCAAATCAGACAACAGACGTTCTATAATAGAGGAAAAAAATGGCGACATTTGAATGTCGGGGACTGGGTATTAGTCCTCACCCCGTCCAGCATACCAAAAATCAGATCCGGGTGGCAGGGTCCTTATCGAATCATGAAAAAGGTAGGGCTCACCTCTTATCAGGTCCAAGTAACCCCGAAAAGAATCCAGTTATACCACATAAATCTCCTAAAAAAATGGCTGGGTCCTCCTCCCAAGTTTCTCCACGTTTCCCAACCTAAAGCGGTGGACAAGAGCACTCTAACCCAGCTCATAATCAATCAGGACCTTACAGAAGAGCAAAAGCAAACCCTACAAACCACCCTCGTGCCATACGCCTCCTTGTTTTCTGACCTCCCAGGACATACCACAATGGCCGAACACTCCATACAAACCCAACCCGGTAAGGTTATTAAACAGAAACCATATCGCATCCCTGCTGCCAGGCGAGGTGCCATAGAAAAGGAAATCCAAAGCATGCTGTCCATAGGGGTAATACGATCGTCCCAGAGTGAGTGGTCCTCACCGATCGTACTGGTGCCAAAGCCGGACGGTTCCATCCGGTTTTGCATCGACTTTCGGGCTGTGAATGCAATATCCAAATGCGACTCCTACCCACTCCCACGTGTAGATGAACTAATTGAAAAACTCGGGAATGCGCAGAACATCACGACCCTCGATCTTACAAAAGGATACTGGCAGGTGCCTCTGAAACCCAGCGACCAAGAAAAAACGGCATTTTGCACTCCATCGGGTTTATTCGAATTTACCGTCTTACCGTTCGGGTTACATGGGGCACCTGCCACGTTTCAACGCCTTATGAATAGAGTGCTGGCAGACCACCAAGCCTATTCATCTGCCTACCTGGATGACATCGTCATCTACAGCCCCACGTGGGAATCCCATCTTCACCACTGTCATCTCGTCTTCCAGGCACTCCAAAAGCGGGCCTCCACATAAATGCACAAAAATCAAGGGCAGGATTCCAAAAAGTGAAGTACCTGGGTTACGTTTTAGGTAAGGGGTGTATCGAACCACAGGAGGAAAAAGTGAGAGCAATAGCCCAGGCCCCCTTCCCATCCACAAAGAAAGAAATAAGGGCGTTCCTAGGCCTTCTTGGCTACTACCGCCGCTTCATACCACAATACTCCGAAATGTCTTTCCCTCTCACTGATCTTCTCACAAAGAGGGTGAAACCTCAACACCTTCTGCAGCCTCCTCCTGAAGCCCTACGAGCCTTTCAGAGCCTCAAAGACGCCATTACGTCAGGTCCCATTCTCCGATCCCCTAATTTTACCAAGCCCTTTATACTGCAAACGGATGCATCTGAACATGGGTTGGGGGCGGTACTCTCCCAGGTCTCTTCTGATGGCATAGAACACCCGGTCCTCTTCCTCAGTCGTAAGTTGTTTTCCAGGGAACGGGGGTACCCCATCATAGAGAAGGAATGCCTTGCTATTAAGTGGGCAGTGGACAGGTTACGGTATTACTTGGAGGGCTCCCATTTCCTCCTGTATACGGATCATGCCCCTCTCCTTTGGATGAGCCGGAACAAGGGTAACAACCAGAGAGTCCTTCGCTGGTTCTTGGCTCTCCAGCCCTTCTCCTTCGAGGTACGACATCGCAAGGGCTCGGAGAACGGGAACGCTGACTTTCTTTCCAGGCTCTCCCTGTTCCCCGAACGTGAACAGGCTGGGTTGGGGATGTGTGGCGAGGTGCCTCCTGCTGACTCTCCCTCCTGGCCTTCCACAACAGACGAGATGCCACCTTACCTGTCACCCTCTTCCCTCCTCTGTTTTCAGGCCCCTTCGTATGACGGCCGCTGTCACTTTAAGGGCTCGCTTTCCCCGGCCTCCCGGCCCGATCACGTGGTTTGGTCAGATGATGAGTGTTCAAAACGGGACGAGACGGAGGAGCTGGCGTTCGCGTTCAGGAGCCGTTTGCCTGGAGAGGAGAAGCCTGAACCGGTGCTCCGAACCTTCGTTGTGAGTCCAGGACTGGGAGGACTCCGGACATCCCCCGAGGCAGGAGCCGACTTGGAGATCGAAATCGAGCGGGACCCCGGAATCAAGGAGACCGAAGGCGAGCCCACCGGTGACGAGGAAAAGAGGGAGCCGGACCCGATCCGGCACTGCGTTGAAGCCGGCCACGGCCCAGGAGGGTCGTGGCTTAGAAAGGTACGGGACCACCTGGGGGCCGCGTGGGACAAGGGGAAGTCGGGTGGAAGGGACGCGCAGCCTGTTAGATCCCTATAGCCAGCCTCTCCCCTGCAACACTGCTGTTACTGTAGCACAGCGTCACTGGTGTCGGTCGGGTGTGTGTGTTCCTTCACTCCCTTCTCCTGGATGCCTTTGAGTGCTGCAACTGTTCCCTAAATAGCCTTTTTCTTTTCTTTCTGGGGTTCCTGTAAACCGAGGCAAGGACCGAAAGCCTGCCTGCGAGGTTGTTCTTCCCGACACGTCGAGTCCAGGGGAACCAGGAACTATACTCTCTGACGGAAGAGAGACTAAAGCACCCTAGGATAACTTTATTGTTTGAAATAAACCTTTGGGCATATCAAAAGGACCCTGTTTACCTGTCTTCTTCTCCTCTGAGCCACAAGTTTATAATTAAGATTTCACAGACCTGAAAGTAATAAGTTAAATACTTATTGAAAGCAGTATCTGGGTAAAAGTAGCAGTAATGACCGAGAAGACTATCATGAGAAAATATAGTAAAACACAGGTCTTCAATGATGATCTTGTTTCTTTATCTTATTTTATGTTTCACCCATTTGTGGAGTATATGTCCACGGTTTTTCCTTTATGTTTCATTCATTTGTGACGTACATGTCCTGGCTGTAATTTATACATATTACAAAGATATTTTAGAGTATATTCAGAGTATACATGCAGTGGTCCAACACGAAAAAAACGAAATATGAAGCGTATGTGGAAAATAATCCGTGCAGGGTAGCACATGAGAGAGGATTGTTGAGGGGCATAATCTCCACTGTAGCACAGAACACATGGAGTGATACCAAAAGGTCAAAGAACTGATATACTTAATGTTAAAATGAGAAAATCTCACGACTGGGAGGCATGAGGATAGTTAGTATAGAAATAAGTACCACTAGAGCAACAGCAACGTGGAGACCTTCACTGGTACATAGCAGTTATCAAGGAATCTTGTCACTGGTTCCATAAAGGGAAATTGCTGTGTACCGAAGGGAAGGTCAAGCAGGTAACGTGTGTTAAAAAATTAGTGAAAGAATCAAATGGTCATAAAATGACCCATAACAGGGTTCTTATTTCATAAAGATTGAGGAAGCCAATCAAAAATCTGACTTGTTATTGGTTGTGCGTGAAATCTAAAAAGCAGTCTGTACAAGGTGGTATGCAGGTGAGTAAATTAAGCTTCTCAATAGGCGCAAGTAATGCTTTAGCTACACTAAGAAGAACTGGACCCTGGAATGGGCTGCATGTTGGAGGATGATAAACTAAAGTGTGAGACGTAATGTAACGGTGATCTGGTGCATTTAAATAGTTCCCAGTGTGGCAGCTGCACCGTGGAGCGTGCATTGTCATACTACTCATGTGGCAAGGCACAAAGGAACACCTAAAGGAATTTCAATCAAACGAACAGCAATAATTTCAATCTCAAACTTAACTTCAACCATCTCTGAGGCCACCGTCATTGGTTTGTTTTTGGACCCGACCTTATATATCCAGGACAACACACTGCATACCACACTACATTGTAAACAGACAGCTACAAACTCGATTCTACATGAAACCAATTTCATCCCAAAGGTTTATTTAAAATATTCCCAAGGGAGAAATACACAGAAATTGTACCAAATATACAGAATGTGACAGAAAAAGTTAAGCTCTACATCAAAAAGTAATCCTTAGAGGGTATGACTCAAGAACATTAACCATAACAATTCAAGTTATCAAAAGTATTCAAAGGAACACTCTCTTCCAAAATGCCACAACAAAACACACAAATCTCTCTCCTACTCGCTTCATCACACATATCAGAAGGGACAACATTTTATTCACGAAGCACTTCATAAACATTGGACAACGCTACAAAAAATACTACCACACTTATCTCAACTAGGCTTTAGAAGAGCCAGAAACTGCAAGGACCAAATCTGTAACTCTGATTTTAAGAAACTAAGAGCAAAACAACCGGTCCTTTTCACCAAACTAACAGTATGTTTTACCTGCTACTGATCCAGCGGTATACCAACAACAGATACTCCACTACCATATACTCACCTGGGCCCATAAAACACACACTTTGAGTAAACCGCTGGAGTGATCAAAGTTTTATATTTATACTTCACAATATTAAGGATTAGCTATTTAATTTTCCTAACTAACCTTTCACTGATCAAAAAGTTCTTTCCTCTGGTCGATGGACCATTAGTTGAACTAGTTGATGGTGATAATTAACTTAACCCTTAACTATTCTTTTGTTTGAAATAAATGATCACAGACTCAGGAAGGTTTAAAATCTTTATCCAAATTAAATGCATGTGAACCATTTCAAAATACAGTGCAGTCACCATCATTCTTAGGAGAGAAAATTCAATTTGATTAAACATCAAACATATATTTCGGACTCATACAATAATTAATGCTCAGAAAGGGAGAGGACAGAGAGAAAAGAACATTTGCAAATAACATAAAATTATAGTTACCAAGAATGGTGTGAAAGACCAACCCCCCTGGCCAAAGGGCTGGTGAGGGTCCCCCAGGATAGGTCAGGAGACAAAGACTTCAGGACAGGATTCAGGACAGGATAGTTGACCTCTCTAGAATACCGACGATTGCGTCACACCCCTCTCTGACACTCTCTTCCTCCTCGAGATTCTTCCGCGATCTTCTGATCTAACCCAATTAAGTTAGGATAGAAAGTTCTGCTTCAGGTTCTGCATTCGATTCTTCATCAGCATCTCACAGCATCTCTCCCAGCAACAGCATCTCCGACTCACAGCATCTGCGTCCTCTTCTTCTCACTAACTAACTAAAGCTACCTTAGTTATACCTTCGTTTCTTCATGTTCCACCCACTAACGTTTCAATATCGTAAAAATACGAAATATGATTGGTCAGGCAAGGGGGGAAGCTCCATCACACCATGCTTACATGTCACTTTATTCTGTTAAACCATTGTTCGCAAACCCATCCCCTTAATTTTTATTCATAACTTTATTCCCATCCACTACATGTATTCAATTTGAAACATTAATGACACTAAGAAGAATAGGACATCTCATTGCTGAACTTATCACCATCCGTTTCCAGGGTATGGCACTCAAATTTGGCTTCCGTTCAAATGTTCTGTCATTGACCTTCATGGCTTCATTCAGTGAGCATGCGCAGGCATTGCGTCATTTCATCCAGTCCGGTTATACAAGAGGCCCAAATGCGCACTAATAATAAAGTCAAAAGACAAACGTTATTTTCACAAAATAAATGGTCTCACTGTATACCTCCCACCTATACTCTATTCCAGTTTTCTTATTAATACTTCTCCCGCATTAGCATTAATAAAATAGCTTGTTTTAGTTCCGGCTAAGCAGATGCCATGCACGCTAGTCTTCAAGACTCCATTTTAGTGTCTTCGGCTCATGCGCTAGAATTTCCCTCCAAGCGTTACCTCGTCATACTGCGTAGATGCAGTTGACGCATGCGCACAACAGTTTCCCCGTTTAAAGCGGTATTAGTCTGTTTTCATTGTTATCCGCATTAGTACACATATAAGCAAGCTTCACTAACCCGCGTGTTCATGTGGTGCGTATTAGTTATTCACAGATTACATTTAATAACTTGTTAATGAGTTAAACGAGAGGATTGCCTCTGAGCAAGTCTCTTTCTTACGAGACCTTGCTCCATCACTACCACTGCTCCATTTGCAAACCAGGGCTTAATAAGACTCGCCACTTTAAGGATCACAAAGGACACAAGTACATTATACAAAAATTTGCTCAACTGCAACAGGTCATTTATTGTTTACCTCATTTCCTGTCAATGCAGCCAGATATATATAAACAGTACCACCCAAACACACAAAAGCAGTGGATTACTTGCCTTGACAGAGTGTGATTCTGCATTGATAAGACATAGAATACACCACTGGCTGGATTAATTGCCCCATCCTCTTGCCTATGTATTGAACCCATTTCCTACTACCTCCCTTGTTACACATAACCCTCCTCTTAGATTTCCTGGATAGAGCTTATGCCATCTTTTTTTTAATTTGCTTTATTGAGCAGAGTCAGAATTTCATATAGAAAGAGAAAAAACAACAGAACAAACATCAGTAGGGACTCCAGAAACATTTAACATAACCCAATTAATTGCAAGTACGTAAAGTCGTTTTATAAAGTGCTGTTCACTAAATTGATTACATTTTAAACCATAAAGTGACTGAGTGCAACGGTGAATTTATAGAACCAAAATATACTTTTTTCAACTTCACTTCCAGAGATGTCAAGTCTAATACACATTAAGGTGAATAAGAGTAACGACAAAAAAAAATACATCAACAGAGAACCCCCCCAAAAAGGTTTTTTTGCCATACTATCAAAGGGGTCCCCAACAATACTCAAAAAAGTGAATAAGTGCAACGAAAGAAATACATCAATATGAGCGCAACAATAAAAAATACATTAATAACAACCCCAGAACAGTTTTATTTACACAATGAATTTCTAGATATGTAAAATACGATTATACAATGCCATCTTGCTAAATTAATCACATTTTACACAAAATAAATTGACAAAGGGCCACAATGCATTTACAGAGTCAAAAAAAGGTTTTGGCATACCTTCAGGGAGTTTGCATACAATACACAAACAAGCATTTGCAATGCAATCGGTCTCGCCTTTGGGACCTTATATGTATTTCGCTATGCAGCACATTAGCCTGGGTGCTGAAACATCTACTGTTCTTTAACATGGAGGGAAAGTAAGCACCAAACTACGTGACACAGCAGGTATTGCCTTTCAGCGGCAAATGGTATAGTCCAAAGCTCTGTTTTTAATTTAAAATCAGGGCCTTCGGTGGTCATATCACTAAAAATACAAGATTTGAAAAAAAAATTGTCTACGGGTGCTGGTGGAAGACAATTTCTATGGACTGGAATCTAGAGAATGCTAAAGTGATTCGGGTATTTTACTGACCTCTGCTGGTCGTTTTCTATCAAGAAAGTTAAATAGAGGCAGCTGCCAAAAAATTTTTAAAAAGAAAGTTCCTCAGCAGAAAGCAATTCTGGTATTTTACTGACCTCTGCTGGTCTTTCCATCAAGACAGTTAAATAGAGGCAGCTGAACAGAAAAAAAAGTCCCTAAGCGGAAGCAGACAAGTCCTAGGGCTGATCTCCAGAACCTACAAAAGTACATACACATATAAGTATATACTAAAGTATATACAAGAGGTCTTGAATGCTCGACCTAAAAAGTGACTACGTGCAACATTGTTCTTTGCAGTTCCATAATTTTTCATATAATAAAAACAAGTACATAAGGAAAGATCCATAAAATCTTGATTATACAAATAATCTTAACCATGTTTTTTGAGGAAGAAATTACAATCCAAAAAAGCCACAATTACCAAATACATACATGATGAATTACAACACGAAATCATCAATCAGTGAATTCATCAATACCCTACTTCTTCTAAAACACATTACCAAACCCGGCGGGGGGGGGGGACAACATACAAGAGGGCACAATAGCTCATATGTTCAGTTCCCCAACTATCATTTGACAACAAAATATAAAGCCAGCCATGCTTCACACTAATCTGCGAACAATGCCCAATAAACACTGATCGCCCAACAAAAAGTTTAAATTAAACAGAGTTGCATTGTATCTAACCAGTTACCCACTGGTGTCCATACCATATCCCCACTCACCCTTGCCCCCCTGCCCTTACATTGATACAGGTTCCCCTCAAGATAGCACATTGACAACAATATGGATAACCATTGATAGTAAGAGGGGGGGGTTCCGGATTCAACCACACCACTGCAATACAAATACAGGCTACCGGGAAGGCTGCAAAGATAGGATATAGTTTGCGCATATCCTTGATAAATTGTACATCAACTCCCCATAACATCAACTGTTGTGTAATACAGATCTAGGTGTTTAAAATCATGCTAAAAAACTCATTACTTTACTCCTAAGAGGTGTCTACTTTATAAAGGTAAAAAACATATGAACTATATCGGCATCACTGCCTCCACATCACGGACAGTTGGAATTCGTGTTTTTTTCCCCAGCTAAAGAATTTCAATGGGGTATAATATAAATATATATCTTGTAATGTAGGCTCTTCAGCCCAGCAGGTAGTAATATCTCCCGGCCTAGGTCCAGTGATTACTGAAAGAAAACGTTACCAGGAATAATATCTAATCTTCTATCCCATTTACCCAGCTGCAAATCTAGATCATCTGTATTAAGGTTAGTGAGCAGTTCATATATTGTCTTGATTTTAGCACCTTGTAAAATAAAGTCTTATTTGCAAATGTTTGAAAAAGCTTTGCTTAGTCGAGTCATGCTGCTGCGAGTCCACAATGGAACACATTTGGACCGAGAGGAAGATGTCCCCGATAGTCCAAATGCCTGCTTTCACCCAGACCAAGCAGTGTTTATCACAAACACTGAAGGACACAGTGGGGAATGCCACAGGGGAATAAAAAAAAGCTGTACCGGACCATGCCCAATTTACCCTTCAATTTACCCTTCAATGTAATCCAGATTTTATGTGCAGCCTTGATTGTCTTAAACCGAACTTTTTAAAAATAACTAGGTTCTAAGACTTTTAAAAAACACCCTCTTGCATATTTACCCAAAGTTAATTCATAAATGGCGGGCTCTCTAGTCCAAAACCTTTGCCACGACAGCCAGCAATGAAAGTCCATGTGGGGAGCATGGATGCCAAATAATATTTAAAATTCGATACTGCTGAGCCAGCCCTGTCTAGTGTCATCACTAAATGTTTTAGGGCTTTTATCACCCTTTTATATTTCAAAAACATTGTTGCAAATAGCGTTCAACTTCTTAAACCAAGCATGCCCTATTTCCTAGCTTCCATTTCTACCTCCCGGATGACTCAATCCGGATCCGGACAATGGTAATATTGTTAACATATGCTAGTATTTTGGTTTAAAAAAGTTATTAGTTACCAGAGGGCTAATCAGTATGTTATGCGTGAGTTTTTGCAGCGGGGGATCAATATGGTGAGCCAACGAAAGAGAAGAGCAGGACAGCCCTTCCTTGTCCCTCTGGTAATCTTAATAGTGTCAAACTTGGTTCCCATTAACGGAAGCTTAGCCGTAGGATTATACAAGGTGCCTATGGCCAAATGAAAACCTGGCCCCACCCACAACCTGTCAAGGACATCCCAGAGATACATCCAGGTGACCCAGTCAAATGCCTTTTTTGTGTCTAGCAAGATCATTGCCGTAAGAGTCTTCCTGACCTCCGCTATATCAAATAGCGTAATTACTCACCTAATATGGTCCGTCGTGCTATGACCTGGGACAAAATCATGCTGCCACACAGAGACCAATGACCCTGCTGAAACGCGTCGCAAGAACATTTAATTTAATTTTGGCATCACCATTTATGAGTGAGATTGGTCTGTAAGATCATGATTCAATGGAGGCTTCCCTTTTTTTTAAATCACAATAGGCGACAAATATCCCCGCTGGGCATCCAAAAAAGGTTGCTACCATATCAACCCGAGAGGACCAATAAGAAGATATGATAGACCTCTACAGGAATCCTGCCTGGCCCGGCTGCCTACCCAGGTGCCAGATAACCTAGTGCCTCTTTCAGTTCCTCCAATGCAAGATGGGAATTAAGGTCTAACAAGTCATCCTCGCCTAGTATTGCAGCACTGACTTGTTACAGATACTATCTGATGATGCGTGGCGGTGACACCAGGTCCTCCTGATATAAGGCCCTCTATTTGACCAAGATTATCCCTCGCCACAAACAGCCGCACGGAGGCAGCCCTGGACGCTGCTCACGCCCCTTGGTACAGCCAGATCAGGTAGCTCGGCCCACCAAAATACATACCATTAGGAGAGCTGCTGCTGTGACATTCCAAAACCTTTGAGCCACGTTGAACCGGTATCACTTAGAGTGGAAGGAGATTCTAGCGTACGCCCATGTCAAACGGCCATCAACATGCATCCTTCTGCCAATTAATTAATCTTAACATGTGAAGAAATGTCCTTATATAGCTCTCTCTTACTCCATTTATCACCTTAGGTACACAAAAAAATGAATACGTGCTCCAATGCACAGACTGGTTCAGAATAGGCCACTTCGCAAACCTTAGGACAGAGAATGATACACAATTAAAAAAACAAAAGCATATCCCAGAAAACCCCAAGACTCGGACAGGTGACCATTATGTGCAGCCAGTCACCAGCTCCTTTTTGCTGGCATCGATAGCAACTATTTGGAGAAGAGGGATAAAACGCATTGACCACTTTAGATGTAGAACAGAGAAGCCATCTAGAAAAAAACTCCATCTTTCTCAAGTTTGCTGCCCTAAACAGCTTATAACTAAATTATGAAATATCACCACATTCATTCAAGGTCAAATTCACACCCTCCCCCCATCTCCTTTTCAATTTTTCCCAGATGCAGAACGGAGGGTTTTTCTTTATTATAACCAAATAACCAAGAACTCTATACCACCACCCTACCCTCCTCAACTTAGGTTTAAAAAGACCTCTCAAAATCACATCTGGAAGCTCTTTAATCCTGGCGGAATGTTATTTAAAGATATTTCTTATTATAATAAAACTAAACCATAGTCGCCTTCATTTGCCATTTTGAGGGATCCCTAACTGATCCAACTTCTTCCAATCTGAGTTATAGTTGAAGTCTGCCGTAGTACTCTACCCCAAACTATCCATCTCCTAAGCTCTGTTTTTGAAAGAGTCAGGCCCAAACCTTCACAATCCTCTAAAGTCTGAAAATCAGAACATCTGGATAGGTCGTCTTCCTTGAAAGTTTAGTTACATCAAAATACAACCTCATACAATACTTTATAACGGGTCATTTTAGGAAGAATAAAAATCTTAAGAAAGGAAGGTAAGTGCAGTTCCAATATATAACCATTTTATGACAGAAAACGTTATCAAAGACAGGAGAGACCAAAGGGGTATACACCAAGATATCATATCTGTCAATGCTGCCTGATAATATACCCATAGATTCTGCAAAGTCATCCCACCATGTTCTTTATTTAACTGAAAGCTGCTCAACTCCAGCTGGGGACGTTTATTTTTCCAAACAAAATCACAAATTAGGGTGTCTACATAGCCAAAAACAAACAAAATTCCGAATTCTAATCCTAACATTACTGAATTTAAAAAAAATAAAAATTAAAGAGATAAAATTGACATTTTAACTAACGCTATTCTTCCCACTATAAAAAGAAACAAAAACGTCCATCTACTCAAAAGGTTTTCCGCTTTCAGCAGCAAGGCCTCATAATTTAACAGATCGGCGTAATCAGAGGAAACAAATTCCAAAATTCCTTAGTGCTGCCCCAAGGTTTTTTTTTAGTATCTCAGGGATTAGTCAGAAAGGGTTATTCAATCGTGGCAAATAGTTTCTCTGATAATGCATTTATTTCTCTGAAGCTTGAGATATTTAGCTCCCCTTCTCTTAAACGAAGTTTTTTTCCAATAAGACTGTTATTGGACGCACAGTGGGTATCCAAGACTCAGATCTTTATCAGGGAGTTTTTTGTAAATCAACCCAGGGGACTGTTTCACTTTCAGTAGTCAGGGATTCAGTCGAGGCCGGTTTTAGGGTCACAGCATTACTTACTAGGCTAAACTTTCCAGAGAGAAGAAAAATGTTTTCTTCTCTGCAACAAGCAGTAGAGATTGCAGACATGAATGTTTGTACCTTTAGTTCCCCAACAAACACATTATTTGGCGCAGGCAAAGCAAGAATTAAGGGATTATTACAGCGCAGCTGAGGTTTTGAGTAAGTGGCATCTTGAGCTAAAATGTTATGAGAACAATGAGCATATTAGAAAGCTGTTGTCATAGGGTGTGAAATCTAGAGAAAATAATTTTATAAAGAAATTGCTAACCCTGAAACCAATTTAGCGTCAAAGTTTAATTCAGCAGGTTTTTTAGGAACATATTAAGAAATTCTACTAGGGCCAGATTGAAATCAATTAGGGCCAGATTACTCAGCATTTAGAGGGGATTCCTAAACCCAGAGAAGAGCAGAGATTAAAGGTGGGTAATTTTATTTATTCAGATGAAGTTAAAGTCGCTTTAGATAGCTTAGCCAGAGCCAAAGCTACAGGTAGCGGTGGATTCCAGGGACGTTCTTAAAACTTTCTATCATGATTTGGAACAGTTATTAGTTGTGTTTTATAATAATATATTTCAGGGAGAGATGTCTCCCATACCTTTATATAAAGCCCTAGTTGTAAGCATTTTAAAACCTGGTAAGTCACAAAGGGACCCCAGTTCAGATCATCCATTAAATTTGGATTATAAACTTTGGATTAAAATTCTGGCAAATCACATTACAGAGGCTGCCTGTGTGTTAATACATTTTGACCAAAACAGTTTTTTACCAAATAGATCTATCTCAGCTAATATAAATTACCTTATTCAAGCAATGGATTATTTCTTCCAAAATAAAATGGATGCAGCAATAATCATGTGTGATGCACAGAAAGCATTCAAAAAGGTCAACTGGACAGCACTGTTACAAATTCTTGAGGCTTACTGCTTTCCAGCTAATAAGGGTTTTAATTAAATCTCTATGAGATTTCGTCAGCAACAATTATGATTAATTCTGTTGAAGCAGGTAGGGTTAAAGTATGCCAAAGGACTCGCCAACAATGCCCCATCCCAATGTCTCTGACTTTATTCACTCTGTTTATAGCAACATGCAGGGTTATGGATATTTACCTCCCCATCCCCAACTCCCGGAATGGTTAAACTTAAACTTCATGTGGATGTTCTAATGTTATACTTAAACGCTGAATAGGTTAATATGCAAAGGTTATTGGAGAATATTGAGGACTTGAGAAAATGTGCTTTAAGAAACAGACTAGAGAGTGAACATAAGCGCATCCATTTTGTCTCGGGGCCAGCATTTTGTTTTAAATCAAAGCAACTTGAAATTTTCCACTTCACAAGAAATGCTTGCTCTTAAGTTTGTTTCTTGGAGCAAGAGCTTTGTTTGTTTCGCAACTCGCTGACATAATGGAACAAGCATTTGCAACGCAATAGGTCTCGCATTGACGAGCTCTCGCAAATGCGAGACCTATTGTATCACTAGCGCCCACGCTGCGCTTTCACATTCATGAAGGGCATGCCCCTTTCTTTAGACAAGCCGCGTCTAAAGAAAGGGGCGTGGCCGACATTAAAGCGAAACTGCGACATGGGGGATTTGACCAAAAAAAAGCATCTGTTTGTCAAGTTGACAAACAGATGGTTTTTTGGGAGTAAAAGCGCCCATGCCGCGCTTACACTTTAATGTCGGCTGCGCACCTTTCTTTAGACGCGGCTTGTCTGAAGAAAGGCGCGCGGCCTTCATGAATGTGAAAGAGCCGCATGGGCACTAGTAAACCAAAAAAAAAGTAAATAAATTAATAAATAAGTAAGCACGGCCACTATACTTAAAGCGGACCGCTCTGCTAAAATAAATAAATAAAAAAATCACACGCGGCCGCCGATAGTAAATAAAATAAAAGCGGGTGGCTTGTTGCGAGTTAGTGGGTGGAATAGGGCCAAACCATTTAATAAAATAGTGCTCACAGCAAAGATAAAGCAGAACATGTAACAAGAGAAGTTAAAGGTCCAGTCATTATGGGAGGAAACAAATGCAGACAAGGCGGTACCAAGGAGGGACTAACAAGCCTAATGAAGAATTGCAAGACAGCGTTTAGGAAAGAATGATACAAGCCAATTAAAAATATCGGCGGAGAGTGAGCGGAGCGTCAATTCTATACTCCACTACTGCATGCCTCGGGGCAGCGCATGCGCTGTCCAGGCTGAACCTAAAAATGACCGTTGTGCCTTACCTTGCTTATCTGTTTGTGACATGTAACTGATAACCACAGAACTAGGAGAAAGTCTTATCACTGATGCTTAACGCTTATCTCGTGGTGCAGTTTTTCACCAGCCTCGGGCTGGCATGGCAAATGTGTATGTAGTCACTTATCCCTGCTTTGAGTTTTGTATAAATACGCAATGCTTAGTGTTGAATGTTGTCCATTCCGCCACAGTTCCTTTGAGTACTGTGTTGGACATTGTACCTGCTGCAGCGCAATAAATGGCTCTTGTTAAATCTTGCCTCCGACCCTTCGCACTTCAATTGTAGGTGGACAGAGCGGTAATACCCAGAGTGTAGGCATACGCTTTCCACAAATGGCACCTCAGGTGGGACCTTTATGTGGGACATCCAACAGCTTTTGAGACTGTGGCTGAGGCGACTCAACCAGAGACCGACTGATTGTGGGGGGCCCTGCAAAAGCAAGACTTGTTTCTCTGTAGCTGCCATCTGACATTTCGAACCGTTGTCCCTCGGCAACAGGATTTCCCCGGCAGAGGCCCCAAATCGGTTTTGTCCAAGTGCGGAGAGACTGCCTCCCCCACATTAACTTGGCGAGGTTGTTCTGAATTCATGTTTGAATAATAGATTATTCACAACTGATTGAATTGAGGAGACAATCGTTGTTTTGGGAGATTGGGGTTATTTGTTTTCCCATTTGAGGGTCTCCAATTTTAGAGGACAATGAGCAAACTAAGGAAATGCATTTCTCGTTGTTGTTTTGGAAGTCCATTTTTGGACGAGTCGCTCCCCACCCCTACGGAAGGGAGCCCGGCTTGGAGAATGATGGTGAAATTTGGAGTTGGGGTGAACCTTTGGAATGATCTCTGGCATAAATATACAAAGGAGAATGAAGACCTGAGACAGCCGCTAGACGGCTCCTTTGATTAAAACAAAATACAGTATTTACAACAATGTTTGTTTAATAAAAAAGTGAGACAGGCAATGTGGGAAAGCTTTCAAAAATGGGAGAAACATGCCACCATAATAGCCGTTAAACAACAGAAAGGTAGAGAGAAAGAGCAAAGACAGACAGTCATGCAAAAGGCAAAGGCATATGACCAAAACAAGCAACAGGAGTCATTATACTGTATGCATAGAGAGTTTCGCATATCCACTACCAAAAGCTTGGTAGATAAAAGAGAAGGTGAAGATGAAGTATTAGAATCACTTTTGAATGATCCACCACCCTATGCCCCTCAGGCTCCAGTCCCTGCCTCACCTGATCCACCAGCCCAGCGACTGCTGGGCCCAACTAATTAGGTCAGCCAGGTACGCTGCCTAATGCGCAACCCCCTCCAAATACATTGCCTGCAGGGTCCCAGCAAGAATAATCCCATACCTTCCCATTCGTCCCATCCCACTCTACAGGTGCAGTTTTCCCTGATTGTACAACCGTTAGGATCCCAGTCGAGTAGTAATACTCCGAACCCTACCCCTGACCTAAAGAGGCGTACCCCTCTAGTACACAGAAAACAGAGCAGGAGGTATAGGTCTCGATATTACACTAGAAGCTTGCATTTGTTTGAGGAGAATGATGTGTTTAAACACATGGAAAGGGAATAAGTCGATAATGAGTTTGATGATGTGAATGTCCAAACAGTTATGGTCACCCTTCAGGACATGCCTGTTTATGACCAGAATACCCTTGTACAATATACGACGGACCGAATTTGCGAATATCACAATCACCTCCAAGAAAAACACCCCACTGTGGATGTAGCTAGTGGAAAGATGCTAGGTATTATAATATTTTGTCTAATGACATTGTAGCAGCAGTAGAATACCGTTTAATGTGGGCGGACCAGGTTGGGAATATATTTAAAAGATATAACAAAAGGTATCCTATGAGGGAAATATTTCCCCTAGCGCCTGCAGCTGGAGGTATACAGGCTCAGCCTGCGAGATCCAGTATGTTCATGCCCCATGGCACAGGAAAGAACTTTTAGATATAAAGAAAGATCTGCCTATCGAAAGGATCCAAAAGGTTTCTATGAAGGTTTTCAGTCTGCTATAACTCTTTGCACCATGACTTTAAAAGATGTAGACATATTCTTTGACAGTCTCCTTCCACGCGATGTGTGGAATGGGATACGCAGAGTAGATGATGTCGCTCATTTCGGGGAAACCTGGCAAAACCTTGACCCGACGATGCATATTTGCTATCCCTGGATTGGTACTTACTAAGTTACGCAACACCATACTGCCGGAGAAAACAGATTGGGACAAACTGACTGCATGTAAACAGAAACAGAGTGAGAAAGTCTCTGATGTCTTCACCAGATTAGAGGAAGTGTTTAAAGTCACAGTGGTCAAGACATGTCTAGAGTCACCTGCAAAAGAATTTTTGCAGGTAAATTCATCAATAATCTGAATAAGGACCTGAAGGACCTTATTATCAAGTCTGAGAGTAGTTGGCCCACTAAAGACCCAGCAGATCTCCTCATGACAGCTACTTATGAAAATTATTTAAAATAACAAAGAAAATTCTGATTAAAAAAAATAAGGATTTAAAGACTAAAGTGTCATTGCAACAGGCTTTTCCAGATAGAGGAAGACAGAGAGGAATGGGAAATAAGAGAGGAGGAGGAGGAGGAGGTGGAAGAGGAGCTGGTCGAGCCTCATCGGCTCTGACGCAAAAACGTAGGGCAGGATTAGGCCAAAATCAGTGTGTCTTTTGCTTACAGGAAGGTCATTGGAAGAATGAATGCCCTAATTTACAGGGCCAAACCACCGTGGCGAGAGGAAGGGGTAATTCATTGACAAGTGGTACAAGCAGAAGTGGTGTGAACCGACAAAATTTCGCCCAATGTTCTAAAGACACTAGACGCCGGAACTATTTCGATAACATACAAACAGACAGAAGCTTTTACAATGATGACTATACTGACACTGACTATAATACCTTTGAATACCCCCAATAGGGCAGTCAAGAAAAGGGTGAAAAGAGGGTCATGAAACCAGTCAATCAAGCTGGCCCCTATGTTAATGCATAGATAGGGGGAGAGGAATATGAGTTCCTAGTAGATACTGGTGCTACCCATACCTCTCTGGTTCATGATCGTCTTCCTAGGGCTCCCCTCTCTGGTAAATTGAATACATCTGTGGGATTTTCTAGTATACCCATTCAGAGGGCTATTTCACTACCACTGGACGTTATTATAGGACCTCTAACGACTACTGTCCCGCTTGTGCTTACAAAACACTGTGCTGAACACATGTTAGGATTAGATTTGTTGAAAGAATTGCATGCAACCCTATATTGTTCTTCTGATTGCATCTATCACAATGGATGCTGCTGATTTTAGTAGATTTTTTTTGTTGCAATGGATTTAACGCAGCTGCTTTCTGAGTTACAGGAAGTAAACGCACATGTTTGGGCTTCTGGGGACAATGATGTAGGAAGAATGGAGGTGGATCCCATCATGATAACAGTTAAAAAGGGTGTCCCCTTATCACACATTCCCCAGTATAAAATATCTAAGGAAGGGGAAGAGCGATTGAAAGACATCATCTCTGATTTGATATATAAAGGCATTATTAAAGAAATAGATGGTAGCCCATGTAATAGTCCTATACTTCCTGTTTTGAAGAAGGGTACTGATGGCATGCCAGACAAGTATCGGCTAGTAATTGATCTTCGCGCTATTAATAAAATTGTCATTCCCCAATAGCCTATTGCACCTGACATGAATTCAATATTTACTATGATCCCACCTACAGCTAATTATTTAACTGTTTTGGATTTAAAGAATGCATTTTTCAGCGTCTCTATCGCCCAAGAGAGCCAGTACCTTTTCTGTTTTACAATGTGCTGCCACACTTTTTCTTTTACTCGTGCTCCTCAAGGGTATACAGAAAGTCCTAGTATTTATAGCCAAGCTCTTAAGAAACAATTGGATCTCTTTACCCCACTAAGGGCTCAGTATTAATCCAATACATAGATGATCTCCTCATTACTTCTAATAGAGAAGAAGGTTGCAAACAGACTACAGTTAAATTACTGCATCACTTACCCTCCTTGGGACATAAAGTCTTGCCTACCAAATTACAGTATTGTCAACAGGTTACCTATTTAAGTTATCTCCTGTCGAAGGGAGGTAGGAAGCTGCACCCACATAGGATATGATTGGTGCAGAACATGCCAAGACCACGGACTCAATCTGATGTCATGGGTTTATTGGAAATACTTTTTTTTGTCAACAATGGATACCTAATTTTTCACTAATTGCAAAACCTCTACTTGCTTAAACATTAAAGGATGTATGCATGCCGCTTCCTTGGACTAATGAATGTAAAGCTGCCTTTTTGCAATTGAAAAATGCTCTATGTAATGTTCCTGCCTTAGGTAAGCCTGACTATAACAAAGATGTTTGCTTATTCGTGCATGAAAAAGATGGTTGCAGCTTGGCTGTTTTAACACAGTCCCATGGAAGAAGGAATAGGCCATGTGCGCATTTCTCATCCACATTTGACCCAGAAGCGAGAGCTTTGCCAAATTGCTTACACGCTGTGGCTGCTACAGCAAAGCAATCCGAAATGTATGTTTTGGGTCACAATTTGACATTTATGATACCACATGCGGTCGACATATTACTAAACAAAACTCAGACCCAGCACCTGACCAGTGCAAGATTAACTGGGTATGAGTTGACACTTTTTGCTCCAAACATCACTCTGAAACGCTGTAACATTTTGAATCTAGCCACTGTACTACCCCTCCCTGAGTCCCAACAAGATGAGAAGCATGATTGCGTATTAACTACTGAAGAGGAGACTAAGGGATGGGTAGACCTGACGGATACCCCTATATCTGACCTCCAAGGGGAACGGTTTGTGAATGGTTCATGTTTCAAACTACCCGATGACACTAGTACAACGTCCTATGCCATTACTACCTTGAAAACTGTGGTGGAGTCATGCAATATACACCAAATGTCTGCCTAAGCTGTGGAGCGGATTGCTTGACTAGAGCCTGTGAATTAAGTAAAGATTTGACTGTAAATATTTATACAGATAGTCAATATGCCTTCGGGGTCACTCATTCATTCGAGCGACTCTGGAAGGAAAGGGGCTTTTTGACTTCTCATTGTGCTAAGATACAGAATGGGGAACTAATAGTAAAGTTATTGGATGCCTTGATGTTACCAAAGAGAGTTGCCATTGTTAAATGTAGTGCCCACAAGAAAATTGTAGATGAGCTTGGACAGGGAAATGCTTTTGCCGATGAAACAGCTAAACGAACAGCCCAATCAGAGTATAGTCTAATGTATGCTGTAGGACAGCGAGATGGATACCAGAAGTGCCTATGTTTAATCAGATGCTGGATTGCGTTAGGGAAATACAGGAAGAAGCTATGGAGGAAGAGAAAGAACAATGGAAGAGATATGGGTGTCAGGATGCGCAGGATGTTAGATAGATCTGTCAGAAAAGCAAAGATGGATGCTTCCCAATTGTTATGTTAATGCTATTGTTACCATGGCCCACTGTCCAGCCCACATCAGCGCTAAAGGAACAGTGGCCACATTAGAGCATGTATGGTTCAATGAATTGATTCCCAGAGTGGCAGAGTCCCTTGTCATGAGATGCATGATATGCGCTACTTTTAACCCAGGTAAAGGTACCCCCGTTTCAACAGGTCATTTTGCACCCCAGATCTGCCCTTTGAGGTCTTGCAGATGGACTTCATCGAGATGGAACAAGTAGGCAAGCTCAAGTAATTTCTGGTAGGGGTTTGTGCTTTTAGTAGATGGGTGGAGGCCTATCCACTATGGGATAACACAGCCCTAAGTACTACAAAAATGCTACTGAAAGAGTACTTTCCAAGATTCGGCTTGCCCAGAGTTCTTTGGAGCAACAACGGGCCACACTTCATAGGCTAAGTGATGGACCTGGTCTGCAAAGGCTTGCAGATTAGGCAGAAATTCCATGCTGTTCACCACCCTAAGGCAGCTGGTTTCGTTGAACGATATAATGGAATATTGAAAGCAACATTAGGGAAAATATGTGCAGA
Source organism: Calotriton arnoldi (assembly GCA_963921515.1). Lineage (NCBI taxonomy): Eukaryota > Metazoa > Chordata > Amphibia > Caudata > Salamandridae > Calotriton > Calotriton arnoldi. Next base: position 517,841 of record CAWUFW010003242.1, read on the forward strand.
AACGAAATTGAAATGGCCTGCCTTGTTTTCAATGAGCAATACTGAATATTCGAAAATGGGTTTATCTCAGTTAGAGGTGGTAATGGGGAGGCTAACAAATGTATGGGGTGTACCGTGATCAAAGAAATTCTCTGACATTGAATATCCTCTGCTTGCCTATTACTGTGACCAATTGACTAAAGAATTGTGTTTGGTCCATTCACAGGTCAAGGCTAGTCTCCCACCTCGCCTTGAAGGACAAGGTCATAAATTGAGGACTGGAGACTGGATTTTCACCCGCAGTTTTCAGAGGAAGAACAGCCTTGAGCCACGCTGGCAGGGTCCGGTGCAAGTTCTCCTCGCCACCCAGACTGCTGTTAAATGCACAGGGCAGAAACATTGGATCCGTGTCAGTCATGTAAAGAAAGCACCAATTCCTTTGCCATATGATCAGTGGGTAAGCGATGGAATACCTGACTTTGAATGTGAACAAATTCCTCAGCAAGTGCAGTTTGGGTACGGTGATCTTTTGATCACTGGTGCCACTGGAACAAGAACTTGATGCGATCATACCTGACCCAGACGAACAGACTCTGTTTGAGCATCCTGGCATTGTTCAGCCCTGATACAAATTGCGGTCAAGGACTGAAAAGAACTATAGACTTTGATTGAAGAAACTATCTCTGGAGAGGTAGCAACCCATGCTGGTGGTCAGGACAGCCAACGTCCAGACCTGTACATACGTTTGCCAGTGAGGCTTTGAAGTAAAGAACACTGGGGACTTAATGTTCTTCGATAGTGTAGCAAGGGAAATTTGGAGAATTTTGATTACATTGCTCTGTTTCTGGCTGATCGTTAAGCTACTATTTGTCCCCCCTTTGCAATTAGACAACAAATACATTTAGAACAAGCATTGGCATAGCCAATAGGTCTCGCCTTTGGGACCTTATAAGTGTTTAGTTATCCAGCACAATATCCTTGGTGCAACAACATCAACTGTTGCATGGCTAAACACTTATAAGGTCCCAAAGGCGAGACCTATTGGCTATGCCAATGCTTGTTTAGTTGGGAAGTGACAACAGGAGGTAGTGGCACGTACACTGCAAAAGCCACAAAAGATTTTTCGACACCTTTTTTTTTTAAAGAAAGAGTCTGCTTTGATAGATAAATGGTTTAATTAGCGCAACTATAAATATCGTTTTCGCAGACGGGCAAGCAAGCTCTCACAAAGACAGGACCATGTTACCCAAGATTGAAAGTCAGATACTGAAGGTTTCTAGCCACATCTGCTGTGTTTGTCCTGCTTAATTTTATTTATTAGCTTGAAATGTACAAGTGCACAGCATTTGGAGCAAAACAAATACCATTGAAGTTCTCAATAATTACACAGTGCAATTTTAAATGGACGCACTGTATATTATCAGTAATAAACCTTTGTAAAAGAAAAATTAAAAACAATTGTGACTCGTGTGGCATGCTTTTCCCAAAAAGTTTGCAAAGCAAGCAGACACATTTTGGGATGCGTAATTAAATTTGTTTGTTTTTGATTAAGAGTAAGTAGTAAAAAAGTTAGAGCTATTGGTATTATAAATGATAATGTATTTTACTTATGTTATTTTGTTTACAGTGGAGTAAAAGTGTTTATGAGCTTATAAACATTGCGCTCTCCTTGGGCAAAGCGTAGACAGATTGCCGCTGTGATTTTATGTGTTGTATGTAAAGCGTCACGGTGAGGGTTTAGTTGAAACCTAATGAAAGTTAGAGCTATAGCCGCCACCCTGAATGGCAAGATTTTTCAAGTGTTGGATGTGCAAGGCTGCCTGTGTCAATATTGGGGGCACCACACAGGGGCTGACGAGGCGAGTGGTGTAAGGCAGCACACAGTACTGCCGGGATGCACACTGTATGCACACAGAGGTGGGGGCTGCAGGGTCTCTTGAAATCAGTGCATTTACCAGTAGCTGTGGAAGGTAACTGTCCCTGGCTCCATACATTGGGTGGATTCAACCAGAGTATTATTATTGTTTAATATGACCTTTCCACACCAACAAGAGTCATTGTTCTGCAAAATGAGGTTTTGTTTTGAAAGTCCAGCCACTAAAAAAATGGTGACATACTTTCTTCCCGGAATCTCCACGTTCGTCTGCCAGGTTAGTGTTAGGAAGTGTATGTGATATGATTTTTAATAATTCACTAATTATTTTGCTGCGTGCAATTTTGTCTAGGATGCGAGAGACAGTTAAACGGTGGAATTTCATATAAAGGCATTTTTATGCATATGCACGACAGCTACTGTCAATTACAAACATATATGACGCTGTCTAGTGTCGATCAACAAGCCCTATTTAAAACAGCAAACATTCTCCCACTCACTGCGTATGATTTAGTGTGATCGGCATGTTCTCTGCAGTAACACACTTTCTTCATGGAGCCATTTGTTATGTATTAAGAGTAGCTTGTGGTTGCTAGTTTGCCCTCCGGTGTAGAGAAGAGAGAGACAAAGAGATTATTGCTACAAATTACTGTGTTTAAAATAAGATTGTCTGGAGGAGCTATGTCTTGGAGAAGACTGCCACTTCTTAGAGAGGAGAAAAAAAATGTGTGGTAGCGGTTTGTGGAGGAAGGCGGCGCCGTTCACGAACAATTAAAAACGCACTGAAAGTGAAAGCGCGCTGTTCACAAACAATTAAAAGCGCGCTTAAACTGAAAGCGGCACTGTTCACAAATAAATAAAGTGGCGAGGCCATGCTGTGTGATAAAGCGCACCTCTGCCACTCCTTACATTTCAATTGAAAGCGGCATCGTGGAGAAGAAATAGAGAAAGGCGCACTGCTATGCTGTTCGTTAAATTTAAAGTGAAAGCGGTGCCATGCAGAAACTGCCATGCTGTGTAATAAGTGGAAGTGTGTTGTTGTCATGAGGGACCGGGGTGGGATGGAAGTGGACAAAAAAAAGGGAAGAAAAGCACAGGGATGTAAAAATAAACACGCGGCCGAAGCAGAATGAGAAGAACAAGCACGCGAGTGGTGCGTGCGCGCGTAGCCTGCTCTTTTTCAAAGCACACACTCGTGCTTGTGGCGCGCCCCTGCGCGCTCCCGCAAGGTGTATGCCGCCACAAGCACGAGTATGTGCTTCGAAAAAGAGCTGCACGACGGCTAAAGGTCTCCTATGCAACGCATGCGCGCTGCATAGGCGAGACCTAAAAAGGAAGAAAAGGTAAGAAACGCCACAGGTTGTATATAAAGACCAGTATACTGAAAGGTATTAGGTGTTCTTCTAGAACAGGTATTCGAATATAGATCAGGTTTAAATGGGTAGGGTTGTGGACATGCCGTTAAGGCCCTTCGGGAAAGTGTCTTTTGACCTATTCAGAGAAAGAGAAGTACTTTCCCCGAATGCCCCTGCTCAAAGGAGGCAGTTTTGGACTAAAAGGAGGACAATAGTGATACTTGTAAGTTCTCTATTGCTAGTATTGGGATTGTTGGGCCTATTTTGGTGGCTTGAAACAGATTACCCTGTTCATAGCCTAGTGCCTCCTACTTCGCCTTGTCCCCTCTTAAGGATTCACACCACCAAATGTATAAGCATAATACATTTGTCCAAACGTTACATAAATACCCACAATGGTATAAATATCACTAATTGCTGGGTTTGCAGAATGCTACCATCCATGATATATCGGGGAATGCCCCTTATTCCTTTTCCATATTCGTCTGGGGGCTCAGCCAAGGCATGGGCGCAAATATTATGGGGAAACAAACTGCAATACATGGACTACAGTGAGAAAAAGAAATATGCACTTGCAGACAATATCTACCACATCTTTATATATGATGCCTTTCATGCCTTTGATAGGAAGCTGTTGTTTAATGGTACTAAGATAGAAAATGAAGAATATGAAAGATCTAATACTACTAGATGGGTTTCGGTGTTCAAACACTAAAAGGTGGAAAAGGATGAATTACGCCCTATTCAAGTGTATCAAATACCAGCACCATTCTGTGTAAGGGGGATAGGAACAATAGACCTAGGAAATAGCACCTGTAGTAAAACAATTACGTTAAACATAACAATGACATGTTATTTCTGTCCCCCTCTTGCCACCACCCCATCTCTGGTAACATCCAAAAATACCTATTTTGTGTGTGGAGAAAATGCATAAGTATGGCTCCCCGCTGAATAGATTGGAACGTGTTATATCGCCTTTCTCACACCCCTACGTATATGGCTCCAGGGAATTACAATCAAATGCATTATTTGACCAGAAGGCGGATAGAAGATATTGTAGATCAGACTGATACTTCTACACAGCAGTTTGTGGACACTACAAAAGGTCTAATCCCGCTTTGGGGTCCGGCAATGAACAGTAGAGACAGAAGGCACCTTACAAGAATATTGGAAGCCACCATAAATAAAACTCAAAGTGCATTGGCTACTACTACTATAGAGATGCAAACTAACCGCCTTATGACTTTGCAAAATCGCATTGTTTTAGACATTTTATTGGCAGAAAAGGGGGGAGCATGCAGTCCGATTGGTAGTTCTTGTTGTGCATACATACCAGACAATGCCCTAATGTTAATTTAGCCACACAAAAACTTCATCACTTAGCTGCTGAAATACACCAGGACAATGGAGATTGGACTTGGTCAGGATGGTTTTAGGGCCTGGTAACCACTTGGGGTTGAAAGCTGTTTACTATAGTGTTAATAGCAGGGGGAGTTATCGTGTGGTTATGTTTATGCATACATTGCCTCCCAGTGTGTTGTACAATGTGTCTGTCATTCTGCACACCTGCATCTACTTCTAATCACAAGACAAATGCAATGCTGATGCAACAAAAGGAAATATCTGATTTAATGAATATTTAGACTAAATAATACAAAATGGATGAACTTTTGTTCAAGGGCCGTTTGAGAAAAATTTGCTTTAAGAGACTAACTAGAGAGTGAACATAGCGCATCCTTTTTGTCTCTGGGCCTGGCATTTTGTTTTAAATCAAAGCAACTTGAAATTTTCCACTTCACAAGAAATGCTTGCTCTTTAGTTTGTTTCTCAGAGCAAGAGTTTTGTTTGTTTCGCAACTCGCTGACATGATGGAAAAATGACCATTGTGCCTTACCTTGCTTAGCTGTTTGTGGCATGTATTTGATAACCACAGAACTAGGAGAAGGTCTCATCACTGATCCTAAACGCTTATCTCGTAGGTGCAGCTTTTCACCAGCCTCGGGCTAGCATGGCGAATTTCCACTGTTAGAGCAAACGTGTTTGTAGTCACGCAGCCTTGCTTTGAGTTTTGTACTAATACGCAGTGCTGAATGTTGTCCATTCCTGCACACCTCTGTTGAGTACTGTATTGGACATTGTACCCGCTGCAGCGCAATAAATGGCTCTTGTTAAACCTTGCCTCTGACCCTTCACACTTCAATTGTAGGTGGACAGCATAGTAATACCCAGAGCGTAGGCGTACGCTTTCCACAGACTTTATGCAGATCAGAGGCCATAAAATTAACCACGGAATATCAGAGGCTTATCTTTTCAATGCCTCTTCTAATATTCTCCCTGTAGGACTAAGAGGAAGAGTTTAATCTATCTCATTCTGAACCTCTTCCCCCGGACTTCTTAACATGTAAAAATGTATTATACCTTAGTGATCCATTGTGAACAGCATAATGGTCTTTGGGGGAGCGGGGGAGATCCATTAATCACATATTCATGAAAAAATAGATGGTTCACAATCTTCAAATCCTCCAAACATCATCTAGTCTGGCTTATCTTGGGCAAGGAGGGTGAACAAGGCCCACCTACACATTATATCCATATTTAAAATTGCCATGAATTTGGTATCATGACATCCATCTTGGGAATGTGTCTCCTAGGGAATATTGCATCCCTGTTCTACCTCATTTTAACAATTTTTTTAAAAACATCTTGTTCTTTAGTAGTTCTGCATAATCGATTGCAAGCTGATTACATGAGGTCTTTATTAAACGTAATACAATCAATCAATTGGTCACAGGAGCACACTCAAAAATACAAATAGATTTCTCAAAGAATGATTCTTCTATAAAGCCACCATCACCTAATACATTTTTTTCTGACATACCTCGCCCCCACTTTAGAGAGGGAAACACAGCTCTACATGGACAGATTTAAAAAAATTAGATTTCCTTCAAACACATAAGATCATTTCTATTAAGAAATGCAATTGTGGATCCCAGCGGTCTATCTGCCAGGATAAAACTGGGTCAGAAAAAGGTCTTTGTAAACCTCTTGTTGCTCTTCCTCATGTCCAGTAACGTTTTCAGCAGGATACAAATTGTTTGCTTATTTTCAGAGGACAAATTAAGGTGAACTGCCACTGCAGCTCTTCAATCACTCAATTCAGTTTCCACAACCAATTAACCCACGTCTCAAATTTTCAGAATATCCAGCCCTCACAGTGGACCTGCATGAGCAAATAAGCTAATTCCTATTGGACTTAAAATTAAGTATGCATTTTTATGCAAGAAATTAAGAAGGAAATGTTGCTGTCCATTTGGTGGACAAAGTTATTTTAAATACGCATTTAATGAAAACAGAATTATATAAAAAATATATAGTATCCATATGGTTAAAAAAATGTTGAAATTGTTGATCAATATGTTAGTTTCAGGGTTTTGGCACATACAAAAACAACAATTTGGCACCAAAAAGTCAGCAAAAATGCTTTCACAATTGCCATACTTAGATGATAGCATGAGGTAAGTGAGAAACAGAGCTACAAATCTATTACTCAAAAAAAAGACAGGGAAATTGCAAAAGCAAAATGAAGAAAGAATGTGTGCAAGAGGAAAAGAAAGTGAGAAACTACACGAAGAACACCCCAGAGCTGTGGTAAAACAAAAATAATACAAATTTGGAGACAAAAGCAGACTTCCATACCCTCTCCACTTCCTCCAGCTCTTTCTCAAGAAGTTAAAATTCTGGGAATCAAACGATAAACATTGATGCTAGCCACATCGATTTTCGTACATCAACTTTTTCAAAACCCAGTTGTTTTTAAATTATGCAGTTACTTAGCCTGCTCTACTGAAAGCTAAGTCACAAAAATAATGGATGAATTATGGTTTTGCACTTTCACCCTGAGTTTGTAAACTTGGATTTTCATAGTTATTTCCTCTTAGGTCTAGAACATGCTCTTTGACACATAAGGAACTATGTGCAGTCAAATGTCGTTTTGTGTCGTTTCCCCGGTTCGTGGGGCAAAACCTAACTTATTTAAGAAAACAACTTTAAATATAATGTTTTTCCTGGCAAAACCGATAAAAGTCTTCTCTCTGCGAGTCATTCAGTGTTTGGAGGGGGAATTTAGCTGGTATCAAGAAGTACACTCTGGAAAGAATTTCAGGGGGGAGGGGATGGTGGATGTCTGTTATAGTTTTCCATCTGGGGAAAACTGAGTCTTCCTCCCTCTTTGAAAAGCTATCAGAAGCTTTTTAAGTAGTTAACTTAAGATGGTCTCTTTCGGAAGGGTTCTAAGGTACATTTCGCTTTGCAGGAGGAATTTCTTCAGAGAGGATTGTCATGCTCTCCAGCTGCCTAGGGCAGTCTCTGGGAACTCCTGGGAAGTAGCTTAAAGAGGGCCTCTCTGTGGGGAGGACTAAAGGAAAGAGGTCCATCTCTGAAGAGCTATTGTTTGTGGAGAGCCGTCGGGATGGTTCCCAGGTAGAGGCCTGAAAGGTGTGCTCTCTGTGGTGGGATGTCAATGGGAAGGTTATGTAGGAGGTGACATGGGAACACACTCTGGGGATGGCTAACCAGGAGAGGCCTATTTGGGAGGGATTGTCAGAAGTACTTTTGTTTGTAGAGGGCTATGAAGATGTCTTTCAGGGAAGAGGCTTAAGATTTGGGCTCTCTGGAGAGGGCTAGCAAGGGCTCTCTTGGGATGCTACCAGGTAATCTTGGGAGGGTTGAGAGAGATTTTAAAAGATCAGTCAGTGGTTATTCTTACAAAGGCTGTTAAGGGGGGAATCACGGAAGGGTGGTTAGACATCCCAAACAGTCTCGATTTCACACCATCTGTCCCAGAAGATTGTAGTAAATTTAACACATATCCTGGTTTTCAGAGAGTGGACTAAACACAGAGGGAGTCAAGATTTCATGTGTTCTAGGGTAGAATTAGTTAGCTCTTATCAGAAAACAGTAGAATTAACACCGATGATACTCTCTGTAAAAGATTACTTTAATTACCCTAAGCGCCTCATTATCTGTGTTTTTTATGTTGATGATAGCAGTCACTTAAGTCCTTCTGCTACCCCTCAGTAGAAGCTAAATTAGATTTTTAAAGGATACCCAAAACACAGTAAGTAAGAGTAAGTAAGGAAGAAGTTCTTTTTTACCTAGGAGAACATAAGGTGTACGACCGCTGGCACTCTCACTGAAGGCCAACTGTCAAATATCGCAGTCCATGGAACACACCACAACCATGGGGTGCAATGCAGCACAAGAAAGATCCAAACCCAACATATCCCACCCCTTTAATAAACTAAACAACAACTCACAACAAAGGACAAGTGTAAAAGTTACCCACACATCAAGAAAACAAAACATCAAGATACAATTTGGGAACATCCTAAAGTGAAAAGAAAGGAAGGTTAAACAACCCATCACATAATCATTTAGGAGGTCAAGAATACGTCTGGCATTCAACAAACATGTGGGTCGAGCATACTCTACAACACTTGGAAAGTCAACGCACTTCTCATTTCCAGAGACACCCAAATGTTCATGCAACACATCAACTTTATCATCCTGTACCAGAGAAATTTGTCTTTGTTCCAGAGGGAACCATCACTGGTTCGTACTGCATGTAACATTACCTGCACAACACGCTTGGGAGCAAAATACTTGGAACCAGCCATAACTACATGTCCAGGCTCTCACTCTGACCCATCTTCCTACTTTCACAGATATCCCGTTACCAAGACCACTACCACAATACCCTGCTTGCATCTTACTCTTGAAATCCACCACCTTTTCTAAGCTTGCAGAATCAACAACCTGATGACCCATCTAATCCCTGTTCATTTTAGATCCAGGAACCCGTCCTGCCAACAAAACAATGGGTGTGACCCCCGTTGACACATTGGGCATGGACCGTCCTGCTCACAACATGTCCCTGACAACACCCTTCAAATCAAGATTGTTAACAATAGATAACTGTAATTGAGCCTTCAAAATACAATTGAAGCGTTCAACCAAGCAATTACTCCTCCTACGATGATATAACAAGGTGCAAGTGTGGACAATGCCAGATTCAGCTAAGAAGTTATCCATCTCTTCAGAAACCAACTGAGTCCCATTATCCGTCACATGTTCATTGGGATAACCTTCTTTACAAGAAACACTATGCAAAAACTCAAACAGTGCGCGATTCAATGTTATTGACAAATGCAACTTCTGGCCATTTTGAAATGTAGTCAAGTCAATGCATACTTAGGAGTTTCACCCGGAATCTTGAGCGGGCCGGTGATGTCAAATCCCAATTTGCACCATGATGACATATTACTTTCCACTGGACTTACCAGAGATGGCTTAGTAACTTGGCTTTTATCACTTACATTACAATTCTCACACTCACATACAAAATATTCAACAGACTTGTCGACCTTCGGCCATCAAAAATACACTCTCACTCTGCGGTACATTGCTCTTATGGCCTTCAAGGGCAATCTGCAATACCCTTTGTCTCAAACCGACAGGAACAACCAACTGATCAATCTGTCACACCAAACCTTCTTCAAAGGTTAACTCAGAAGCCACCTGCAAATACGGCATCCACTCAGCTCCAACTCTCTTCGCATTTCCCACCAATCATTTACCCAACTTCTTACTTGCAACAAAACACCGTACCATTCAAGGGTCTCTCTCAACTCCTGTTCAGTAATAGTGTTACTTGACACCACCAATACTTGCTGGACAGAACACACCACCACCTCTTGTTCATCAATTTCATCCTCCTCAACCGTCAACGGCAATCTGGACAAATAGTCAGCGACCCCATTCCTCTTACCAAGATCATATTCTACCTTATACTGGTACTCTTGTAAGCTGTATTGGCACTAGGTAATTCTAGGCGCCGCTCTGCCCGCACTTCCTGTGCTAAAAAGATCAACCAAAGGCTTGTGATCAGTGCACAACACTACTGGGACACCCCAAGTAAATGTTCTAAAATGCTGAGTGCCCCACCACAATGCTATAGCTTCCTTCGCAATGGTCGAATAAAGTTAACTCCAAACCCTGTAACACCGTAGAGGCAAATGCAACTACATCTCTGCCATCCTTCGTTTTTTGCAATAACACAGCCCCAAGACCCTTGTTACTAGCATCAGTAATGGCGATGTTGAAATCACATGGGTCAAACGGTTTTAAAGGTAGTGCACCAAAAATGTCAGATTTGATCTTATCCATGGCACACTGACATTCTTCACTCCAGACATCAGAACTACCGTTCTTTAACAAATGGCTTAATGGTGCAGTTTTTTGGGCAAAGTGAGAAAAACATTTTGAATAATATTCAACTAAATTAAACAGAATTTCAGCTGATGCTTGTTCTTAGGATACGGGCATCTTCAATAGCCTTTAAAATCTTAATTTTTTGTTCAATCCCGTTAGCACTGATATGGTGACCAAATAATCCACCCAAGTGCTTCAAACTTGCACTAGTCAGAATGCAGGGTCAAATCTTTATCCTTGTATAAAAGCACACCTTTATGATTCTAGAACATCAACCTCCTAAGTCTCTGGAAAACGGATGAGGCTGATACCAAAAGACATCCCCTTGTAGCGGAAAGCCCCTACTGGGGTGATAAAGTAAGATGTTTGGAATCATCAGTTAACAAAATCTGGTGGTACGCTGCAGACATACCCAGTGTGGTAAATATGGTACCACCCTTCAATGTGCACATTTCATTGATGTTTGGCAATGGCTCATGGTCTACCCAAATTTTGCGATTAAAGTCTCACAAATCCAGAAAAAGCCTTGACGTATGATCATTCTTCCGGGCCAGAACTATGAGGGACAACCATTCAGGCCCTTCAATTGGCTCTATGATACTAAGTTCAAACAAACTGTTTACTTCCATTTGTAGTTCATTCCTCAAGCCCAGTGGCACCTTTTGAACTTTATGAACTACTGGTCTGGCTTTGTCCCCTAATACAATATAGTGCTGAAAGCCACATAGCCTTTCCAGCTTGTTACTGGATACCACAGGGAACACTCAACCACAGATACGTTCATGCAAAATCACACTTCTCTGGATAATACGAATTTTGACGCCACCCTATCGGAATGCTAGGGGTCCAAAATTATATCCAACTCCCCTTGGTCGCTACTTCCTAATAAATTCGACCCATCCTTGGCTACATTGACTACTGTTGTAGTGACCCTGTCAGAACATACTCTGTCCACCAAACTCTAGGTAAGGCCATAGAGCACTAAATACAAGCTTTTAAAACAATGCATTCTATCTGCAAAATAGGAATATGTTTGAAGAATATTTCTGTAAAGTTACAAGTGCTATTGCACAAAATTGGCAAGTGGAGACTTACTTCAGTTATCCACCTGAAAAAAAAAAAAGTATTTTATGCTATTTTAAGTGCAGAATTTATTAACTTCAAGTTCTTTCTTCAAACAAATTTTTGGGATTTTCATCATCATTGAAGCATTTTTGATTCATAGTCATTTCTAATCATTATTTTTATTAGTTTTGTTCCAAGTTGCGTGTGTCCATGCAAAATCACGAAATAAGGCAAAGCCAAAACACCACCTTCTAGAAAACAACACTCGGGCCCAACTCACAAGTAAGGTATAAAATTGTGATCCTTATACAAACCCCTATTTGCCAGACATAGAAATATCATGCAATGCGATGCTTACAGCACCTCTAAATTATCAATGTTATAAACACTGCAAACCCACAATTTTCTCAACAAACACCACATTCCAGGGAAAGTGATGCAGCAATAAAGATCCAAATCCAACTTAATCCTACTTTGATCTTTGTGAAATGTCCCAGTGTTTGGTTTTCAATATCTGGTCACCCAAGGTCATGGGAAGATGTCAAGTATTGCCAGTAAGATCAAATAGGACGTTATTGTGAGGAATCTTATGTGAGCTCATAACAGAAATCTTTGGGGACATTGTCACAAGAGATCTTTTGAGGGGGTGTGGATGAGGAGTATTTAGATAATCAAGCTAGGGAAGATCTTCAGGAGCATCTTCTTGAAAGGATTTCTGGGGGTACCTTATTAATTTGAGAAGTTCTCAGCAACATCTTGGGAAAGGCAGCAGGAAGCAGGTTTTTTTGGATAATTTGGAATATATTGGAGAGAGACTCAGACAGATTTTTAGGTTAAGTGGGAGCACATTTATTACTATAAGAATTAATCAGAAGGGCCAGAGGTCAAAGAGTGAACAAAAATGTATTCTTCACAATCTTCAAATACGCAAAACATCATCTAATCTGTCTAATTGAGGTTGAACAAAAAAACATTTACACAGTATATCATAATTTAAATTGCCATTAAATTCTCCCAAATAATTGATTTGGTAATTTGGCATCAAAAGATCCATCATGGGAATGTGTGTAATAAGGGAGTATTACATTACTTGTTCCAACTCATTTAAAAAAAAAAATCTTGTTCTTTAGTAGTTCTGTGTATTGACCTGCGAGCTGGTAGGGTTTCAAGAGGTCTTTTTTTAAAACATAATACCATCAACTAAAATGAAACCAGAGCAAACTCAAATACGAATAGATTTCTCAATCAATGATTCTTTTATAAAGGCTCCCCTCACCTAATGGTTTTCCTTTCCTGACTTACCTTCACCTGACTATACCTTGACGCGACTATAGAGAGGGAAACCCAGCTCTACATGGACAGAGGCAAAAATTTACAGATTTCCTAAGGCAAAGATTTGCCAATGATGATTATGTGAAAGAGATTGTAACATTCCATTTTGCTTAATCATTGATGCATCAATTACAGTGTGGATAATTGAACAGAACGTATAGCTGGTTAAGTTGACGTTCTTCAGCAGTATAATGAACCCCTCCAGAAGGTATGGCAACACACTGCATTAAAGAAATGTGATCAATATAGTTCATCAACCTGGTAAAGTGCCTATGCTCCAAGTGTACAACAGACAAGTTGAGATCTGTCAATACACCCAAACTTAATGCAACAAAAAATAAAAGGGTGTATCATAAGTGGAAGTTATGTCATAAACGCATGCATCAACTCGAAAAACCTCAGTTGTTCCAGCTGTCCAAAATTCTATGCAAGTCTCAGAACCCTAACGGAACATGTTAGGCAGACCTTACCACAAACTAACAAGCACAGCTGAACATCAAAATTATAAAGTTGTCAAAGAGATGCTCCAAAACAGTAACATACTACTCACTGACACCAACGCTCAAGCCTCCTAAAGAATACACCAGCTAGTCCTATCACACCATCATGCACTCATAACACAACATTAGAATCAGGTAGCCTGACCAAATAACGAAATGACAAGGATGCCAACCACTCATCCGTGTGGCACAGGAGGTTTGGACAGAAACAGTAGAAAGATAGATAGATAGATAGGTTCTTATTGCACAATTAATTAAAATCATTGCAACCATGCTCAGTTAAAATCAGTATAAGGTGCCTAGTTTCCAATGTTATTAAAGGAAATATGGCAATTGCCATCATATTAAAATAAAATTTAGAAGATTTAAACATCACTTTGACAACTATAGGGACACAGAGTTTAAAACGATTGGCGCAGCATTTGGCATTTATAATTCAGTCTGATAGTCAAAATCAAGCATAGCTTTTGCAGCAGATAGAAATTTCATGAAGCGTACCGCCAGCTGCACTGAGTCGCCTTTCATGCATTCTTCCAGGGCTGCTTGACGTGTCCATATGTTTAAAATCCGCCAGATGGGGCGAAGCTAGTAGATTCTCAAGGGGCGCAATTTCTCACAAATGCACAGTATATGAATTAATGATTCCTCTTCTCCCCTGCATGCTCGGCACTGAGTGGCTACAATTTCTTTATACCCTCGGCCGTACTAGTAAGCCAATAGTGGAATCAAACCGAACCGTAGCCTAATTAGTTGACGATTCATTATTGGCTTTAAGGGAGAAGACAAGTAGTGTGTCAGGTCCCCGCTGATGTATAATTTTGAAGCCCAACTTCCGTGACTTAGATTTTTCAGGGTTAGTGCATCACTATCGGCCGACATTATCTTTGCTTGTTTTGTTAAAAGTTTTGCTGCTGCGGGTAAGGGTACAGGGGCAGACCATAATTCATGAGCATCTAATACTTCGACGCAATGTGTTAAAAATTCATGCCAGGTTGATCCTGGATTACTTATCATTAGCCAGATGCACTTCTTTAACGAGTTGTCCCGTGCTTGTTTGGCTTTTAGACAGTAGGCTATGAACCTTGCTTTTAGTATCCACTTTTGGGATGTCAGATTAAAATCCGTGCGGAATTGCTCGAGGGAGGTAGAAGTAGGTAGAAAAAATAGTCTACGGAAGCAGGCTGACTGGGCTCTGTCCAGCCACTGTGGCATTTTATCTTTAAAGGCTATTGCACCATGGGCCACTGGCGGCAGGAATTTAGCTCTCATGGCGCGAATTAGGGGCGTGAAGACAGGTGAGCTCATGGCTTTCCTTGCTCTGCAGAAGGCCCCCTCTAAAGATTGTGCCATTCCTTGCATTGCGGTGATATGAGTGGACTGCCTTCCTTTATGGTCGATCCATACTCCCAAGTACTTGTACGCTGTAACTATTTCTATGGGTTTATTCTCAACATGCCATGAGCCTCTCCTCTTTTTTTGTCTAGAGATTATCATCGCCTTTGTTTTAGCCGTATTTATTTTCATATTGTTTGCTTTGCAGTACGATGAAAATGCAATGAGAAGCCGTTGTAGCCCGATCGGGGTTTGGTCGAGCAATATTGTGTCATCCGCATATTGTAATGATTTAATTTTTGTTCCGGCAAGTTTAGGGGGAAAGGCACGGGCATCAGCCAGATAATCCGGTAAATCCGCAAAATACAGCTTAAAAAGCACCGGGCCAGTATACATCCTTGCTTTAATCCTTTGTTAGTTTTTATTTTTTTGGTCATAGACCAGCCAGAAGAGACTCTGATCTTGACCCAGGTTTCCGAATATAAGGTGACCAATGCATGTAATAGTGTATTGTCAATGCTCCAATTTTTTAGTTTCATCCACAGTCTCAGGCGGGCCACACTGTTGAATGCTGTTTGAAAGTCGATGTAGGCTAAATACAAAGCCCACCCTTTTTTTGCGAGCGTTGTCTCGATCAGGTGGGACATACAGAACAAGTTGTCTTCAATGCGAGATCCCTTTTGAAAGTCTGTTTGGGTGTACGGGATCAGTTTGTGCGCTGCTACCCAATCCGTCAATTCTTGTAGTAGTATGCTGGCATAACACTTCCCATCTACATCTAGGAGAGCGATCATTCAGTAATTTTCTGGGTTAGAACGCAAGCCTTTTTTGTATAAAGGGACTAAAATAGAGCCCCTTCATGACTCTGGGATGCTTCGTCCCGACCTGTACTCCCAAAATAAGTGCACAATAATTGTAGCCCATTTTCTACCTGACCCTTTATACACCATGGACGGAATGCCATTAGGGCCAGGTGCTCCTCCAGATCGCATTTTTTTGATGAGGTGCAAGACCGCGTCAGATGTTATTTCTTTTTGGTCATGGGATCGGTTTTGTGGCTCCATGGTCGTTGATGCTTTGTTAATGTCCCGTATGTTAGGGAGTGCACCATTGTCGCTAGATGACTCCACATAGAGTACTTCTATATGTTTTTCTCACGCTGTGGGCAAGATGTTGGTAGTTGTAGGTCGCTGATTTGATATAAAGCAATTATTCATCCAGTTCCAAAAACGCTTCTGGTCTTGTGACTTTATTATTTCATGTGCTTTCTCCCATTGATTTACTTCTATCGCTCTCCGGTAGGAGAATCTTGCTTTCCTATAGTTCTGGCGGATTACAGAGACTTTTGCCCATAATGATCTATGTTCAGACGTGTCGTTTGTGGTTTTGCACAAGATGTTATTTAGTTTGCGTTTTATTATCGCTAATGATTGTTTCTGTTTTGTGAGGTGATCGTCTTTTGGAGGTAGTTTATCAGATCTTTGTTTCATCCTGGAAGTTAATTTTTCTCTTATTTCTTCAAAGAGGGGTTCCCAAGGTTTTGTCATGGATAATGTACCGTTTTCCTGAGTTACTTTGTCTAAAAGGGATTCCACTTCTTCATTGATTTTTTCTTGATGTTCTGCCGACCACCTTATTTTTTTTATTGGTTCCAGATTTTCCTCCTCGCCGATCAATTTGATTTTTGGCCGGTGACATTGCGGGGATAGAATATCGCAGGCAATGATTGCGTGGTCGCTTGCCACTGTTGGAATAACAACAAAATCTTGAATTGCGTGAAAATGGGCAATCGAAATCCAAATGTAATTCAATGTGGCCAGTCTAGAGTGGGAGGAGTGAGTATAAGCTGCTGGGGAGTCGGAAGCTGATCTACTGTTTAAGATTCGAAGGCCTAGATGATTGAGGAAGACTGACAGTTTGAGTCCATGATTATCTTTTCGTTGATACTGACTGCTTATGTCCAGACTAGACCATGTGGAGTCGTCCAAGGCTACCAGGGGGGAATTTAGGTCTGAATCCATTAGGTTGGCGTTGAAGTCCCCCATTACAATCCATAAGTCGTCTGGGTGCTCTGAGTAGAGATCGCTTATTACTGGTAGCATTCTACTTAGTCTTGCTTCACGTTTAGACTTAGATGGATGAAGATAAATGCAGCCTAAGGTCATGGAATGCTGTTCCTGGCTCGGCGTGTCAGATTTTAAGAGCCTTGCCTTAATGAATATGTAATCTCCATTTCCCTCACATAGTAGTGAAACCTGGACTGCCAAGTTATTTTTGACGTAAATAGACACTCCCCCCGAGGCGTGGCCCCCTGCTTGCAAGGATGTGGCATTTGATTCATAGACGGTATAATCCAGCCATGGTGTTGAGAGTAGGGCCCAAGTTTCTTGCACTGCAATAATATCATATTTCTTGAGGTGTTGTATTGCGACCCTTTTGTCTTCATCATCAGTTAGGCCCTGAATATTCCAGGGACAGATTTTTTAGCTTGGAGGCAAGATTATTCTTATTTAGAGAGTGCCCTAAGGTGTTAGGGGGGGGAAGGGTCTAGGGCCCACGATAGCCAGGACCAATCTTTAGAATTCTTCCCCTTTGCCAGGCATTGACGTTTGCCCCCTTCTGGGTCCATTGTGATTTGTATTAGATCTTCACTCCACTCCCAAGTTCTTGGTCCGTCTATGGTGCCGTGCAGGGTGGAACCGGTGGCAGGTTATGTTGTGTTCTTACAGTTCTCTCTCTCTTGTAGTTTTCTTTCTTGTTTTGCCTGCTGCACTGTGTCTGCTCCTTTTTTCAAAATCGCTGGATATTTTATTATTACTGGGTTTCTTATCTGAATCCCCCAGTCATCCAATCGATTTTTGTTTTCCCTTAAGGCATTTGCCATGGCTTGGTTGGAGAAAGTTACTTTTGTTGTCTCGTTTATATAGGAATGCCAGGAATGCCACGCTGTCGATGTCTGTGGTTTTTATTTTTTCTAAACCCGGCATGTTTGAGCAGAGCTTCATGATGTTTCCTCTGTTGAGGATGTCCCACTTCCCTTGCGAAATATACTCAGGATATAGCATAATCTTCAGAGTTTCTGGATTTTCAAATTGATCCGGAATGGGTGGTATTTGTGGAGGTCTTACATCCGAATCACCCATGTCCTCCATATCGTTTGTAGTTGGCATCCTCCAGATGATCAATTCTTCCCAAGGACAATTAGTCTGCACTTCCTGTTTGGCTTCGACACTCCTTGTTCTGCAGTGCGAGGATAGTGGATCCTCACTACTTGTTCTGGCTGCTTTTGATACCCTGTCATTTTTAGGTCTCGCCTACGCAGCGCGCATGCGTTGCGTAGGAGGGTCTTTAGCCGTCGCTCTGCTCATTTTCAAGCACACACTCGTGCTTGTGGACGCTTCCACCTTGCGGGAGCGAGCAGGGGCGCGCCACAAGCACGAGTGCAGTGCTTGAAAATGAGCAGACTGCGCGCGCACGCACCACTCGCGGGCTCACCTCCTGCCCCCCCTCTCTCTCACAACAATTAACTTTCGCGGCCGCAGGGCCGCGCTTGTGTTTCAGCGCTTGTTGTCCTCTTACTGTCTCTACTTCCAGCATGGTGTGGGCTATTCGGAGCTGACATTTTGTATGGTCCGCCGCTTGAAGTGCAGCACAACGTCAAGATGCAAAGGTGAATGGAAGCTCTCACTGCAGTGTGCGTTGTGCCGGTGCCACTTAGGTGCACATTCCCTCTGTTTGCAAAGCGAATGATTCGACGTGTTAACTTTACTGCTGCATATCACACTTCTGATGTTAACACGTCCTGTAGCAAAGCTGTGGCAACTGGATCTTCTATATGTCATTTATTTTCATCTAAGTGCCAGATTTGCCCTGCTTGTGGGAGGGGGAACAATGGCTTGTGAGACATACAAAACGCGCCAGTCTTCTTTGCAACTACATCGAGCTTCATTAGTTTAGTTTAGTTTATAATGTCTTCAACGCTTATTTTGACTTTAAAGGTTGCAGAAAAGCCCAATATCATAACAAATCCATCGAAGAAAGATGTTGCATGTATTGCTATCTCCCGGATATTGTTAATGACCTCTGTTGCTCGACAGTTTTTCTAAGCTAAACTTTGATGCTAGTGTTGGAAATGAATGTGTCTTTGTGTAACGTAACTGGTGCTCATGTAAAGGGCTCCAATACTTTTGGGTCGAGTTCGCGCTATACAAATCTGCAAAAAAGAAAGAAAAGCCCCGGAACCCGCGAATTGGGTTGTAACGTCATGTGTTGGAGCCTGTGGCAGAAATGGGTTACAGTTAATAGGGGGCAGACTCACTGAAAGCCATAACATAAAGAGATGCGGTATCTTGTGCAGAGTCAACAAATGAGTGCCTGTGGTTCACCTGTTCTTATGCATTGTTTTCACAGCCTCTGCTCCCAATTAAAACAAGTAGAAAACGAATCAATTACTTGCTAATTTGATTTGTAACATACAGTACGCATTTAAGATAGCTCTGGTGCTAACAGCGCATGCCACAAAGATGTAAGTTTATCCAGCAAATCTCCGTGTAGTACTGGTACGATAGTGCAAGTGGTTAATGCACTCGCTGGCGAGATTTGTGTATCATCTCTGATCACAGATGATTAATGTACCCACGGCGCAGAATGAAGTACAACATGTAGGTCACAGATTTCAATTTGCAACATAGCACAGTGGGTAATGGAGTTTGTTTCAGAGTTCCACTGTAACCCAAAGGTCAAAAGTTACAATCCATGTAACATATCCAGGCGTCTCCAACCTTTTCAGTAATAAGAGCTACTTATGTTAAATAAAAAGCATCCCAAGCTACTAATATTATTAGAGTTGTAATAGTGACCAGGGTTGGATTGGGATTAAAAATCAGCCCAGGCACGCTAAAAAAAGTGGCCCACATTTGCATATTGCCTTTCCGCAAAACACTGCTTCGGCGAAATTTTACAACAAGCATTGGCATAGCCAATAGGTCTCGCCTTTGGGGCCTTATAAGTATTTAGTTATGCAGCACAATATCCTTCCTTCAACAACATCAACTGTTGCATGGCTAAATACTTATAAGGTCCCAAAGGCGAGACCTATTCTCTATGCCAATGCTTGTTATTTGTGGTCGTCGGGGCTCTCGGTTTTACGGTGGTGATAATCTCTTTGGGGACTATTTTTGGCTTGTGATCGTGTCCTTTTGTTATACTCTGTTTGGATTTTCCTTGATAGGTGTTATTTTTGTTTGGATTGCCCACTTCGGTCCCTGATTGCTGATCGTACAGAGTTGGAGAGTCTCCTCTTGACTTTTCAGCGCTCCTTGTAGTTTTAGGTGTTTTTTCCTCAGAGGCCCCGATTTGAGGGTAATCTTCAGTATTGGGTTCGAAGAGTTCATTGCCTTTTCGCCATTTGACTCCAACTGGCGATCGTTGTGCATTTTCAACCATAATTGTCCGTAACTCTTGTTCTTTCATAACCTGCTTTACGGCCTGATGTCCTGTTGTTTGTTTGGGATAATTTACACTTGTTGCGTCACTTTCAATTCTACTGAGTTGCCCTTCTCCTAATACTCTATGGTTTGGAGTTGTGGGGGAAGCAACGTCCACTAGGCTTTCCTTTATTTCACTCTGGAGCCAGTGCAATAGGGGCCCTTCCTTATAACATTTGCCCTTGTTCGATTTGTTTAATTTTCTCCATTTTTTTCTGGATATATGCTGAAATTCCGGGGATGTTATTTTTAAACTAGTAGTTACTTCAGTGATTGATATTAGGTGGGAGTGGGGAGTTCTTCTTTCAGATTTTGAATCCATTTTTGGTACCTGTAAATTGATTGTTACTATTTGTTTAGTGTCGCTCTCCTCATTAAGGTCGATTTCCTGAGGTCTTTCCAGCTCCTCCTGTTTACCGTCGATCATTGCCTCTAAATTTATATGAGTTGTTGGTTTTTCTTCTCCCCCCCGAGTTCTGTTTGATTGTTTTCCTGTGTTCCCGGGTGGCTCGTGGGTTTCTTTATTTAAATTGAATTGTGGAGCTAGATTTGAGTTTGATGTTAAATCTTGGTCTTGCTCGGGGGAGGGGTTTGGTTTATGCAGCCTTCTGGCTACCTCTCTCTTGAGATCGTGGACTAGGGTACTCATTATTTCAGGCAGCTTTTCTAAATTCTGTAGAATTGGGCTGCATCCACATCCCTCCTGTTTGATATTTAGCTCTGCACTTGTCTGGGCTCTATTGATCAGGGAGTTCAGTCGTTCGAGCTTGGTATCAAGGCCCGATATTAGGTCGGCTACTGACTGAAGTATGTTTATTTGGGTATCAAGCTTGTCAGCATGCATAAGAGCCGCATTGGCCTTTGAGATCAGGGCATTATTGATCACTGTGAGATGATTCTCAATTTTGAGTATCTGCGCGGGAGGGTCCTCTTCGATTGAGGGAGAGCCTAATTTCGGGGACTGGTTGTCGTGGATGAAGAAGCATGAGTTCGAGAGGTTAGAACACCAGCTGGCTAGTGAGCATCGTTTTGTGGGCTCGATGGCCGGTGTCTCTGATTGAAGCTTTAATAATTTACTGTTTTCTACAGAGCGGTTTGCTGGCGACTGATGTACATCGTCCCTTATCTTGGAAATTATAGTGCTAGACTGTTGTTTGGGCTGCGATGGCTCCGTAAGAATTCTGGTGTTGTTATTTCTGTTCGCTGATTGATTGTGGGTGGGCTTAGGAGGTGATAGTAGAATGATGTTTGTGTTTGTCTTGTGGTCTAGTCTATACATCTCTAGCTTATCACTTTTTGGGTTTGTTACTTTTATTACCTTTTTACTGGTCGGAGGGCTAAATGACATGTTTGTGGGGCTCTTGGGGTTGGGCAGACAGACCCTAATGGGCGTTGATTGGGTTGCCCGCTGGTGTAGTTGTGGGCGCCACAGTTCTGGGGCAGTCGAAGATTCCAAGTCTGACCACATCTGATCGGTTTTCCCTTCTATTTCCTCCTTGGCTGGGGAAAGAGTTCCCTCTTTGAGTTGCGCTTCCTTTGTAAAGTTGGCAAGTCCATTTTCTGAACTTTTATTCTCAGGGAGGCCATAGTCGACCATTGGTGCTTTCACTCTTTTTTTTATGATTATTATTTCCGGAGAAAGAGGAATTTTAGAAGATGGTCTCTCTTGGGCTTCCTCATGTTGTTTGGACTTGGTGAAGCTCTGTCCCCATGAGGTTCATTTACCTTACGGCCTTTTCAAGTAGTTGGGCACAGGTAAGTTCTTAGGTCTCCGCTACCGTTGGTGATTTTCTTGCTTTCGTTATTAGCTTTGTTGTTTTCGCTTGAATTCCTGATCGCTGCGGGCGACATTGTCGCTGCGGACAGTACTTCTACCTGGTGCCCCTCCCCCTTGTGGGTATAGCATTTTTGATTTTTGCCACTTTGTTGTTTTATCTGGGCGATAACGTGCTTGGTGCTGTGCCTAGACAGAGTTTCTTGTCCGCATTATTTTTTCTGCGCACAGTAATACACTAATTATTTGGGAATTTATTGTTGGTTTCATGATTAGATTTGATGGTTTTTGGGAGGGATTTCTCTTTCTTGCTTTATTAATCTGGGCCACAGGACTGCTTATTGTTTATTGCTTTTGGCTTTTTAGCTTTTAGTATTTAAATTGAGCTGTGAAGGTTCCCAGTATCAGAAGGAGTAGACCTTGATTTTGGGGCCCATCTGATGCTGAAGTTTTGACCCCTCTTGGTTTTGACTGCAAGGTTAGTGAAGCAATAATAAGAAACTGCAACCCCTTGACGTGTTGATTGGAGCGAAATGTTTGGAGGAGGTCCGATTTGGCAATGGATGACTGGGGCTAGGGAGTGAGGCAGTGTCCACAGGGAGGATAGCCCAAAGCAAATCTGTGCAAGTCTGTGCTAAAAGGGAGGGGGAGGAGGGTGCTACACGACCACTTCCAGGCCACTTCACAGCCACCAACCCCGGCTGAACACGGCAAGGGCCCAGGGAGGGTCAGAGGGCCGTCGCTGCAGCCAAAGAGCACTTTATCCGCTTTTCGCTTTGCTTTTTTTTTTTTTTTGCAACCTGAACTTACCCCAGGTCTCTCTGCTATCCTCTGCTGGAGTGGTGAAGACTGGACTCACTGACTGGACCGACCAAAGGAGCCACTGTGGCTTTTGTTGGCGTTTTGTTGGCGTTTTATTGTCATCAACCACTCATCTGTCCTAGTGGCTGATGCTAGATGATGTGGGGTACCAGTGGCAGTGCTGGTGATCTATAGTTCTAGCAAGTGGGGCTTGATTTTTAGGGTGGTCAATGAGGGCTGCAACCCCCAAAGCGCCGGGAGCTCCAAACCCCCACCCCCCTCCCCGAGGACCCGGGGTGCTCTGAGGCGAGTGGGGACGACCAGGTGGCCGCAGGCTGCACACGGTGCTAACCGGGCCGCCTCCGCGGACCACCTGTGGTGCACACTCCGCGGCCGCTCTATCTACATTAAACCTATGGCAATCATTAATATGGTATACAAAGGCAACAAAACATACAAAAGGTTATAGTTACTCGTTTGCACAGTAATCAGGGATACTTCTGAGTGACGTGTTTCAGACAAGTTGTCAGCTACATCCTTGGGAAAGTATCTCTGTGCTAGTTTGGGAAGACAACAATGATTCTCACAGGGATGTGGAATTCCTATAGCCCGATGCCCAGGACATATTGTTTGGAGTCAAGGGCAACAAGTTTTCATGTG
The DNA here is from genome assembly GCA_963921515.1 of Calotriton arnoldi. Classification (NCBI taxonomy): domain Eukaryota; kingdom Metazoa; phylum Chordata; class Amphibia; order Caudata; family Salamandridae; genus Calotriton; species Calotriton arnoldi. The sequence goes on from CAWUFW010003242.1 coordinate 541,267, forward strand.
TATTTTGTCCTTGGGACAAGTAGGCCCAACCCCCTGCAGCACAACCCCTTTGGCTACCAGTTTGCAGTACCACATTATGGATCAGGGAAGAGCACTGTCTGCAGTTAAGGTAATATTTTTGTCCATATGTTAATGCTGTTCAAACTTGTATTTATGGTTCAATAATTGAAAGCCTTTATTATTAGAGTGAGCGCTCTAAGTAAATGTTGTAAGCTCTGACTGCACTAATGACAGTGGTTCCAGAATAAAAATGTGCACACACGTTTTCAAAGTTTAGCAATATGAGGCTATGTATAACGCTCCCAGAATGCTCTCTGATTTGATGCAAATATTTGCAGAAGACTGAAAGCAAGATTTATTTTGAAAGCAAAGAATCATCAAATGTTCATAAAAAAATGAAAGCAGGAATAAAAACATTTTGCTAAACTACTGTACAATTTCAGGTACCATTTCTTTGCAGCATCATTTAGTAACGTGTTGATGCATGCTAGTAGTTCCTAAAAATATTCATAATGGAAAATCAGTGTAACCAGTTTCAATAAGATTATGGGAAACAAAAATGAACAAGCATTGCAAAGCCAGTAGGTCTGAAATTGGTGGTCAGCTTTTTAGTTTTGTCAATGTGTGACTTGTTTTGGCATGGTTTTTGTAAAACCTTATTGGTGTGGGAGCTGCCGGGCCCTCGCCATTATAACAAACATTGGCAAAAGCAAAAAATGTTTTTGGTCTCAAAAAACACACACTGCCACAGTAGTTACTGACACTGAACCAAACTACTTTGTGTGCCGATATGCTCCTTGTGAAAGAGCAGAATACCGTCACTCACAGTGAAGCCAGCCAATACAGAGAGAGAGAGAGACAGACAGAATTTTAATATACGTAAAAGGTCATGGTCAACGCCAGACCAAATTAGGGGCCCAATTATTAAAGTAAGTCTCAAAAGTGCACCCATGGTATATGTCCTTGCATTAAGTGCAGCTACATGGCTTTCGTGAATTCCCAAGAATTTACAGTAGTAGGACAAGAAATAGTACTCCTAGAAAATATTTGTGAACTGCCTTTTAGCATGAGCACTTTCCCTCCAACCACTTTTTTCCCATCTCTGGAAGAAGTTTTACGTCTGGCACTGTCAGGAGTACATTTCCAACATTTCTCTGTATGGGAAAAGATTGGAGAAGAGTTGTTGAAAACCCTTAAAACATGCAAGTTAGTAGGTTTGCACAGACTCAAAGGGGCATGCTAACCCAGGTACTATTGCTTACCACTACCTTCAGCCCCAGTATGTAGCTATGCGGAAACGTGGCAGCATAAGGGGATTGCAAGTATTCAAACACTACTGTAGTATGAGCCCTGGCATAATCAGAGAGGCTATATCAGAGCTCTTATATAATGAGATTTCTGCCATAATTTGTCGCCGCACTACATGGCACCAAAGGGACAAGTGGATTTTGTTACAGGACAAGTAGATTTATGAAGCAACCTGCCCCGTGGACATGTAGATATTTTATTAAATTCCACACCCCTGTTCTCAGAGAGATTGTGTGGAAAATGCTTTGGGAGGTGGTCAGGTGATCTTTGGTGAGACTGCAGTGGGTTTCTTAGGGAAGAAACCTTGAAAGAGGTTTTCAGGAGTTCCAACAGGACTCATATGGTCCTTATTAATCTGTTGTGCAAGGGCACTGTTGCATACCCGTCAACTTACGCTCATTTGGAGAATGCCCCTTTTTTTAATCCTCGTTATACCACGATCAAGTAAAATATCCCCCCATAGACCTCAGAAAAAACGCTACCATTTGCCATCCAAAATAACCTTGATAAAATAGATTATCTAATGGATATCAATAGGAACTCCCTCTAAAGCTCTGATTTCAGCCTCATTAGAGACCCACAATACTGACAGGTATGCACTGTAATGTACCACCTCACCAAGTTGGTGGGATACTTAGAGAATGCACGCATGTACGTGCCGAATATGGAAGGGTCCCACCTGATGTAGAGGGACATCATAAATAAATCAGGGGCTGGGCTGTCCCAGCAGTCACGTAGTATGCCCTGACACAACAACACTGTGTGTGGCGTCCTCTTTTATTTCTAGGCCCAACAGCGACCCTAGATAATAGCCCAAATAGTGGGGGCCCAACACTGCACTGGCAACGAGGGGGTCCACCGACCCTGATGCCCATCAGATCACCACGGCAAACTGGACGAAGCATCAGTGTGACGCCAAGCGCCGCGGATCACGCTGTCGGCCTGCACGCGCAAGACTTGAGACTCAACACCCTTGCGGCTGCCACACTGCCCGGGTAAGGGCGGCTGCTAGCCCAAGTCTGCCTACACACACCTGAGGTGTCTTCCTCCCTCATCGCAGAAGGCCCGCAAAGCCTCCTGTCTCACCACGGGACCACAGCTGCACTGCCTCACACGCCGCTTCAGCCCTGCAGCCCCACCCTGTGGCGTCCAACAGAAGCTGCGCGCAGCCGCGTAGTTATGAAAGCCACCTTGCTGTGCTCCCGATTGTTCGCCTGTCCTTCCCAGCTGCACGACCCGTTGCAGGCCCTACCGAACGGCCCAGCCCACGATGGGACATTAGCACGTTTGGCCTGATTGCTTCTCTTTTGGCCAGGAAGGCCTAGTTCTCCAACCACCTACGTGGAGTCTTGTACTTACACACAAATTGGTGCACATTCCATCTCTCTGCAAGGAAGGCCGCTAGCCTCGCCACATACCCACTCCCTCAGCCTGGCGGCTGTCCCCAACACCACAGAGGTAGGACAGTGCTCGTGCCAAGAGGTCTTCAAGGAGGGTGAGACCCTGCCCCTTGTCCACCATGGCAGCAATCCCAGACAATGAGGTCTTTTGTAGTGGATGGTGCGCCATCAACACTAGCACCCAAGTGGAAGGACTGGAAAGAGCAACTACAGTTCTATTTTGAAGGAGCTGGCATAGTTCGAGAGAGGAGAAGAGTTTTGCTGTTACATCTGGGTGGGGGGGGGCACTCACAGAATCTAATAAAACAATAGTAGATGCAATGCCATACAAAACACTTCTGAATGCACACAATGCTCACTTCAAGCCCATGGCCAATAGAGATTATGAGCGCTTTGTATTCCGGCAAGCCTGCCAGGACGTCGAAGATTCTCTAGACACCTTCCATGTACGACTACCTCAAGCACGTGTAGGTTCCAGGACGAGCAAGAAGAGATTCGAGCCTAAAACATAGAAGGGTGCCACTCCGCAAAGCCACAAGAAACAATCCTCCAAGAGTCTGGGAAGTCCCTGCAGGACATTTTAATGATAGTGCGATCCAAAGAATTTGCGTATGTGCAAGCCTCGCACATGGAAGCAGCCCTCAAACGACCCATCAAAACGGAGCAAGTCAATGCAACCAAGTCTCACCCAGCACCAACGCTTCCAAAGCACCTTCAGGAGAAAAGAAAAGAATAAGGGTACTGCGGAGGATCCCCGCACAAGAGGAGGGACTGTCCAGCCAAAGGCAAACAATGTTCTGCGTGTGGGAAGTACAACTTTGCAAAAGTTTAAATGTGGTGTTGAATGAGCCGAACATCAAAGACATGGATGCTGATGCCGAAGAATAATACGTTCACTACGTCTTCGCAATGGGAGCACCCTCTTCCACCCTACATCATCTCCCAGTGTCGTATCACCATAGGTAACTAACAGGTCACTGCCACTATAGACACCGGGGTGTCCATTGAGCTAATGTCAGAGACCACATATCGGGCCATGGACCAAAGCCCCCTGCTAGAGAAGGCGATACTCACATTTTTTTGCCTACAGACAGAAATCACTGATTCCCCTCATTGGTTGCTTTAAAGCCACAGTGTCCCATCATGGAAACAGCACAGACACGACAATCTATGTAGCAGAAGAAGGACACAGGATGCTGGTGAGGGGTTCAACCACTGAGGCACTAGGGCTGATCTCCTTTGCTCTGGAAGTACAAGAAGAACTTTTGACAATACTTGAAGAGCTCAACACTGTCTTCAACGGAATTGGCTGCCTAAAGAACAAAGAAGTCAAGCTCCATATAGACACATCTGTCCAACTGGGGGTCCTAAAACATCGCCGCATTGCCTTCCACCCGAGACCGAAAGTGGAAGAAGAGCTAGAGAAGCTCGAGAGGGCCGGCATCATTGAAAAGGTCACTTGACCCACTCCTTGGGTCTCCGCGATCGTGGTCGCCATGAAGCCAAAATAACCAGGGCAGGTCTGCATATGCGTGGACATGAGACTTCCTAACGGTGCTATCAAGCGGTAAAGACACCTAACCCCCACAATAGATGACATACTGGGTGAGTTGAGTGGTGCCAAGTGGTTGTCGAAAGTGGATCTCAGGTCGGGATACCATCAACTACCGCTTCACCCCGACTCCCGGTACATCACCACATATTCAACGCACGTAGGTCTACGCTGATATCGCTGCTTCAATTTCGTTATATCCAGTGCGGCAGAAGTCTTTCAAATTATCATAAGGGAGCTGCTAGGTGGCCTACCTGTCGTCATCAATGTAAGTGATGACATCCTTGTCTATGCCAAGTCATTGAACCCAGGACCACCTCTTTGGAGTGTTGCAGAGGATCAAGGAAGCAAGACTCACCTTACACCATGAAAAATGTGAATTTCTGAAAAGGAAAATCAGTTTCTTTGGATACACCTTCTCCTAACAAGGAGTCGGCCCAGATCCGTAGAAAGTGCATGATGTGCAAGAAGCTCAGGCATCAGAATTGAGACGTTTTCTCAGCATGGTGAAATTCTGTGGGGGATTCATCCCAGATCTCACACGACCCTTTAGAGAACCGACCGAAACGACCACACTAATACATTGGACCTGTCGACACTTCCATATCTATGCGTATGGCGACTCTTTCGTGGTCTCCACAGACCATAAACCACTCTTACCTTTATTCCGTGGATCAGCATCGAAGCCACCACCCAGCATCGACAAAATGGCGGTTAAAGCTGCAAGAATATGATTGTCAAGTAGAATACCAGCTGGGCTCCTCTAGCCCCATGGACTACCTTTTCTGCCATCCTCATGCTGCCACCTCAGAAGAAGCGGAGGAAGAGTAGGTGACGGAAGTGTATGTGAGATATGTTGCTTAACAGCCCCCCCCCCACTTCCATTGCCCTTTGACACTCTGGTACACGCCACATTAGAAGATGAATTCCTACAAGTGGCGATTGATGCCATTAGCACCAATGAATGGAGCAGCTTAAAGAAGCACTGGTTTCTAAGAACACAGGAGGCACAAAAAGTACTCAACTCTTTGCTCGGAGGACCGCGGCTAGTCATACCGTCAAGCCTCACTTCTCAGGTAGTGCACCGGGCACACCATGGCCATCAAGGCATGGTCAAAACAAAAAGTAGGCTCTGGGCTAAAGTCTGGTTCCCGGGGAATGGACGAAATGGTGGATAATGCGGTTAGGTTGTGCCACTGGTGTCAAGTTGCAAGAACTCCAGAACAACCCCCTCCAGTAATCATGGAGAAAGGCCCTGAAGTCCCATTGGTACAGGCAAGTCTAGATTTCAGCTATGTACCTGACGGACGACATGCTCTGGTCATTATTGAGGACTATACCAAATACCCAGAAGTGGAGATAGTAAACTCTCAGACCATGACGGAAGTCATCACTAAATTAGAGTAAGTCACTGCCACACATGAAATCATGAAGGTCATAAAGACTGACAACAGCCCTCTGTTTCAGGGCCAAGAATTTACAGACTACCTGAAGTCATGCGACATCAGTTATCACAAAGTGACACCGAGATGGCCTCAGGTCAACGGAGAGCTGGAGCGGTTCATGCGGACCCTCAACAAAATCATCCACATAGCCCACGCTGACCACCAACTGATAGAGAAAGCCATCTACAGGTTCCTGCGTGAGTAGACAGACAGACTCCCAAAGTGACAACAGGCCGAGCTCCAGGATATGCATGCATGGGGCGAATTGTCGCAGACACCAACCCTCATCACCCCCCAGGGGTTCCCGACCCCATCGATGACACTGTTGTGTTCACCAGGATGAAGGCCACCAATGACAGATCCAGTGCCAGTCGCAGAGGCCGTCAGTTGGACATCTAACAAGGTGACTCCGTCTTCTCAAAGACCGCTACCCCGGTAGCAAGTTCCGTTTGCCATTTGAGCGACGTCTATGGATAGTGGTACGTCACAAAGGCATGATGATCACCGCCTGCCAAAAGAGGATGAAGAGGTCACGCGCAAGGTTTCCTTTTTCAAGAAAGTGTGGAGCGGGGACAGAGGGTCCAGTAAACAGTTTTCCATCCCAGGCAGGAATGACGAGGACTCAGAACAACCTCCTTCGTCACCTCGACTAGATGTCTCACTAGACTGTTCCCAACACCGTGATGAGGGACGGATGACATTGAGTCCAGTCCAGCAGGACCTACCTGCAAACAGAGAAACTGGACTCCGCTCCGCATTTCTGGTCGCAGCAACTGCTCCAGGTACCGCCCGAGAGAAAACTTGGCAGCATCATCTAGGCTGGCTGACTTTTTGGTGTGATCTTGAGCTGTCACAAGGTAGACGCTGGCAGCTGGGTAACTTTTGCATCGTATTTATGTCTGCCATGTTGAAAGTTCATTTTGTTATAAACATGGTTATGGTTGGGGAGGAAAGTAATATAGCACCTCACCAAGTTGGTGAGGTGTTGAAAGAGAATGTACCTGTGTGAGTGCGGAGTATGAAAGGGGTTCGCCTGATGAAGGGGGAACGTGATAAATAAATAAGGGGCAGGGCTGTCCCACCAGTCACATAGTATGCCCTGACCCAGCAACACTGTGTGTGGCGTCCCCTTTTATTTCTAGGCCCAACAGCGACCCTAGATATTAGTCCAAATAGTGGGGGCCCAATACTACATAGGGGGCCCAACAATACATGCAGTACAGTTGGTGAACACTTCTAAAGAATAAACAGCTGAAAGGTTGGCTGAGGGGTAGCAACATTTTATAACTGTGAAACGTTGCGCACCGACAAAGGACTACATACCCCCTCCCTGTACTCTGCTCAGGCCTCCCAACGCTCACTGGAGGGGTGACAAGCCGCTTGGCCTGCTGTGGTCCAACACGCACCCTAACAGGCACAACAGCAATTCTCAATGCACCAACCAGGAAGCTGTACAAATGTACTCTACATCGCAGGGCCGGAGGTACAGTTGAGAAACAGAGTCTGACACCTACTTGCCAAGTCACACAGACAGCTGCTTTCAAACCTCAGGAAACTACAATTCCCAGAAACCGCCGTGATCTGGGAAGGAGAACAAACGCAGAATTGAGCTGAATGCCATTCCGATTGAAGTGGTGGCAGTCATGAGAAAGTAAACGAATACCCACCTTCTCTGCGGTGCCGCAAGGCACAGCGCATTTATCGTTAATATAATTTCCACTTCAGCTGTCTACCAAAATAATCTTAAAATGTGTATGGTTTTTGTCCCCATATTCTCATTGGCTAAAAGTAAGTCACTTGTGAGTTCTTCAGGGAGCTATGATAAAAAAAAAAAATGTACCTAGGGCGAGTCTTTCCTTTTGGAATGTGCCAATAGTAGGCTCCATGCTACAGAAGAAATCAGGATTACAGAAGGAACCGAGTTTATTCAGGAGTTTAACCAGGATTAGAAGTCTATCCTTTTCTATGCTGTAGGTTTAATTTGTAAGCGACAATAATTATTTTCCGACATGTAGAAGGACAGCGTGTAACCGGCTATAGGTTTGTCATAGGTAAGTCATACTTTGAAAAAGAAAGTGATCAGTGTAATGCCCGATTTAATCTCAGGACTGGTGATTTAGTGGAGATCACATTCCAGTCAATTGTTTTTTGCCCACTACGCCACTGAAGAAAGACAACAGTTATATGGACATTAACCTTTGCCCTCCAGTTGGGACCATAAGCAATCCCAGACTGATTTTGACCTTTTGGGTTGTCATTGAGGTGCAAGTTGAGTCCAATGGCACAGTGAGCATGGAACCCAGGCCATAAACATATTTTTCAAATCCCAACACTGATTGCAGTGCACACAAAAAAAGGTATGGGATCTGTGATCCTGGATGGGGGCGGAAGCAGTAAGTGTTGGGGTGGAGCCAGAGCTGTAACTTAAAATAATAAATATTCTGCAAATGTTTTGTCGCCTTTCACCTCCTGGTGAGTACATATATAATATAAGGCATTCACCTTTAATCAAAAATAAATGCAAGTTAGAGTAATCAGTGGGAAATATACTCAAACACAGTACATGATAGACTACTGCAAAATGTAAAAAGATTTTTGCAAAGATATTTAGTGTGCAAGATAAAACAAGTGGTTTCAAAATCTCTATTTTTAATAATACGTAATCAGACTGTACCAGACAGAAAAGTAATTTAAAGTTTCCATTAGAAGGACGCATTCCAGAACTAAGCTGGTGACACCTTTACATTTCCTTTTTAAAAAACTTCTTCTTTGTCACCATGAAGCATCAAATGACTCTGTGAATTAAAACAATATCCTGACTCCCAAACAGCCTTCAGATTTCCTTAACAACAAATTGCATACATTCACATTTCTTTCTGGTAGCAGGCACCCAAGTGAGAAGGCTTGTTTCTTGTTTCACTGCCTGCCTCACCCTTGATTTCACAGTACAAGGGACACCCACACTTCTTTTCCAGTCAGAGGCACCACTCCTCAAGGTCAGCATCAACCATCCAGGAATGGCTGTTTTTTTAACAAAAACTGGGTAACTGTTTTTATATTTGTGAAATTTTTAAAAAGTAGAAACATTTTTCCTAGTAAACCCCGCCCAGTTCAACTACTGATTTCAAAGGTTTTTGTTGACCTTCATACAGGAACAATCCAACATAATAAACTATGCAAAGTAAAACTAAAAATATAAAGAAAATACAGTAAACTGAATCTGGATTCAGGAGTAAAAGATGGGTTAAAAAAGTGGGTGGTAATAGCCAGAGAATCTCTGACACCTTTTTAGTACTAAGTTCAACATAGCTGTAACAATGTTATAGAATGTGATACATGTACTGTATGTGCTTCTGTATGTATGCATGTTCATGGACCTATATATGCATGCACCCATAATCCAACTTTTACTGCTTACATGAGTGTCAGCGTGCAAATCCGTCTCTCATTTGCTTACCCAAAGTGCGCCAACTACTTGGACTGGGAGCTGTGTAGTCCCTGTACGGACTTTGGTGCTCCCCGACTGGGCCAGTCTCTGTGTGTAGATCATACACATTAGATTGAAGATGTGTCATTCTCAATAAGAATGATAGACATGGGCTAAAGTTATAAAGCTTTACTTTAAGAATATAAACAGAATACAGAAGCTGGTCCATCAGTCAGGTTAGCATATAAGCATTTAAATCATAAGTACAAGAACTCGGTAAATTTCAGTAATAAATCCAGCATAGAGTTTCTTATTAAAGCGGGGAAAATGGAGGTCCCAACAGGGTTCATTTAGGTCCTTTTATAGGACTTTAGACAAAGGATTTCATGCTTTCACTACACAAGACCATGGTTCTCAGGACGTGCACCAATAGGGAACAAGCAAGAAGAAACATTTTACTACAGACTACATTTGAAGATTCTCTCATAATACAATTACATCACATTAGTAGTTCTTATAGTCTATTCAGGTAACGAGCTTATACAAAGTTCGTAATGCGGACTGGGACAGCCAAGTTGTCCTTGATTAGGTACATCACGTTCAGTAAGACTGGGAAAGCCTCATTCCTTCAGTGCAAAGCTCACAATTCCTTTTTACAGTAGAGAAACAGCAGCACCGGCGGTCATGTGGTGTATGACAATTTCAATCAGGATGGATGAGTTTTTTTCTCCAGCGGTAAGACGCCCTTGGGCTATCGAGTGCTTTATAAAACTTATTTTCATTTCATTTTCACAACAGCATAACATTGGCCTATGTTAGGGTAAGCCGGACTTCTAATACATAAAACACTACATTTCAATAAAACAATTTCCACAAACCCCCTGATGATTTCAAAATCATCACATCTACATTTTATTACAATTCAGCTTTCATCAGCTTCAGATTATTTTTTGGGGGATCCTTACAAATCCTTCATCGTATCAAAGTTCGCTCTGCATTTTTTTGAATCCTTCGAGGTATCATAAAGTGTGCTCTGCATTTCTTCAAACTTTAGATAAAGTCACTGTGAGAAGCTGACCTGGTATATGATGTCCACTAATGTAAGTGGGCACCTTGCACCAGTCCAGACAACCCTTATGGTGATTTAAGAGGTCTTAGACAACCTTAGAAGCTCTCTAAGTGGTAGTTGTGGGGAGCAGCCTTCAGGCTTAGTCCCGAAGGAGCATAAAGCAGCTTGTTTTACCAGAATGCAATCTTATAGTACAGATTAAGTGAAAAAGAACCATACAAGCTATTTATAAAAATATGTATTTATTATAGAATACTCTCCAACACATTTAGATATCTCCTACATGGAGATAAACACAATGCACACAATACTTTGCATAGAAATACAGTGAATAGCACGTAATACACAGTGGACCCCAGGGGGGGTCCAAACCATATACTAAGAAAGTGATACAAGAACCACGACTCGGGTCAAGACAGTGTCGAGAGGACGTAGAAGTGCTGGAGACCCAAGGAATCACCAAAGGTGAGTAGATAGGGACCCCACGGAGAGCGTGTGCAGTGTGGGAACACGACTGTGTGCTCCGTACAACTCTACGGGTAAGTCATGGTTAGATATATAAAGATTAAGGACCCTTCCCAGTGGACCCTGAAGAAACCCTGTGGAAGACAGGAGGTTGGAGAGCCACCCCACCCGTGGAAACCCTAGTACCCACGTTATCTACACCAGGGAAGCCGGGTGCATACATGTGAAGAGGAGTCGGAAACCGCCGAACCCAATGGAGGACTTCAGGAAAGTGCCGCTGTTGAAGGAGAAAGTGTCCGATGGAATCCGAAGGTGGATTCTAGATGAGTGGTACCTGCAAGCAGAGGGGACAGAGTCTATGTCACTCAGGAGTGACCAGGAGACTTGGAAGACAAATGCCCTCTGATGTCGGGTGTTGCAGGATAGGTGACGATGACCTTGACTCTGCAGCTGTGAGGACCAGGCGATGCTGAGGAAGACCAGGAGCCGGGCACGAGCTGTCCCACGAAGGATGTCGTGTGCTGAGGGGTCGGTGTCCGGCGGGAGCACCAACAAGCCTTGGCAAATGCAACCAACGCAGGATTTGAAGAAGGAGCAACGTCGGGACCAGCAAGGTCCAGGGGACTCACCACAAGCAGGGGAGTCAGGGCAGGCCCCTAGCAATCAGAGGAGCCCAAAAGAAACAACGGTGACCCCGAAATGGACCCACAGGCCAGAGGCACTGGAGTCGCGAGAGGACCTCAAACAGCTCACCAAAAGATGCAGGCCACGATGCACACAATGCGGTGTGGCTGAAGATTGTGGTCACTGGAGGTGCTCGAAGTTGGGGCTACTTGGAGCCCGAAGGTCTTCTTGGAAGGAAGCCAGCAAGCCTTTGCAACTGCAAGTTGACGCGGTGCACAGGAGTCCGGTTATTGCAACTCCCACGAGGGATACTGGCCTCAAACTTGGTGAGAGGGTAGGGCAGGCCTCAGAAGCTGTGGAAAACCACCACCTGTGTTGCAGAACCTTACGGAGTCTGGAGGAGCTCAGGATCAGTAGACCGGTCGACTTAGTTGCAGTGCCTGCGAATGCAGGGGAGTGACTCCTTCACTCCAAGGGAGATTCCTTCAGGTGTATTTGATGCCCACGGGCCTTGGAAGGTTCCTGTATGGTGCACAGGCACAGACGATGCAGCAGACTGGAAGGGAGACTAAATTGAGCCGAAACGAAGTTCAGAGTGCCAGACGGTAGAAGTAGAAGTGGCATCTGATCTGAATCTTGTCCCACGACGAATCTAGGGACCCACCCACAGGTAAGCCCTAAAGTACCCTTTGAAAAGGGTTGGGACGATTCAGGGGACTCTCCCAGGGGAGGGTCTGGACAGGGGGGAGGTTACTCCCATGTCCTTCGTCCAGTTTCGCGCAAGCGGGAGCCAACGGCTCCCAGGACTGGTTTGAACAGGACTATGCACAGGACACCAAATGTGCCCTTCATGCAGACTTAGTGGCGCTGGCAAGCGGACCCACCCGGTCCCAATACACTAAATCCTGTCTGGAATAAGAATCCCTGTGACAGAATGCCCATTGTTCTGCCTTCCCCTGCTCGAGCTTGGCTCAGCAGCAGGAGTGCAGAAATGCGTCTCTGGTCAGCAGCAACCATTTTGTGCTGTCTGGGTCTAAAAGGTTGGCACTGGGAACACTGAGAACCTAACGGAGGGCTCTTCCAGTGTTGGAATCATACTCCAAAATGTTTGATACCAAACATGATAGGATTCGTTGCAGCCGTTTTCGAGATGGTCATCGGGTAATTACGCGGTGGCCCTCTATAAAGTATATGGCTGCTTCACTTACAACCTGGGAGAATGGACTGCGTAGGCTGTAGGGGTGTCCTGCACATGCAGGGGCACCCTCACACTTAAAACCAAGCACCCTGCCTTCAGGATTGCAAAGGCCTGCTATAGGGGTGACTTATAGGTTTTAAGTGCAGTGACCCTTGATATAGGAAACCTATATCTTTAGTAAGTGGTGCTAGCACCAGCTTACACAGGCTGCAATGGCAGGCCTGTAGTTACAGTTTGAATGGTCTCCAAATGGGTGGCATAATGCCTGCTTCAGCCCATGGGGGACCTCTGGGGTACCTGTGCCCTGGGTACCTTAGTACCATACAGGGGTGTGGAATTTTTGAAAAAAATTACTTGTCCAAGGGACAAAGTGCTACAGAAATCTTCTTGTCCTGTAATAAAATCCACTTGTCCCCTTTACTACCCAAATCATTTAGCTGCTGCTTTTACTAATCGGTTACACCCTCCTAAGTAAACTTGCCCTCTGCTTCTGCCCATCAGTAGTAAGCAACCACACAAATTCCTTTACAGCAACCTATAAGCTTCCACATTCCTCTCACTATAAAGGCTAAACACATCCCCTTTCCTCTCAATTACAGTCCATAACCCTTCCATTGACTCATCATAGGCTCCATCCCATCACCCTTTGCTTCTGTTCCTTCACACTATAAGCTTTCATGTTACCCATTTCTCTCAATACAGACAGAATAGGGTTATCCCTCCTCTCATTACAGGCCACAGGTTCCATGCCCTATTCATCCACTACACAGAATACAGGTTTCATGCTTGGCCCATTTGTCTCCAACTCACTCCATGTTCTATGCCCCTAGGGAGAGTAGTGCTGTGGCTCGTGAGCATGTAGCTTAAAAGACACTGGTGGCAGATTTACTAGCCAGGAGAAAAGAGACAGATGGTGGTTGCAGTGAGTTCACAGAGTGGAAATATGTGGGACCCGAGTTGGAGATTGGGGGGGGGGGGTGAGGGCTACAGTGATGAAGTAGTGTACAAGAATGCAAGGAAGTGTGCAAAGAGGATGCTGGGAAGAGAGGTGGTCAGGGTTGTAGAACAGGAGTTGAGGCGCTAAGCAGAGAGTGAGCGGCAGAAGGAAAGATGAATGTGACGAGAAGGGACTATAGCCACAAGCAACTGAAAGATACAAGACAGACGGGAGGCATCTGTAAGATTATGGGTTCACTTTTCTTAGCAAGTAGGCAGGGGTTGGTTTATTCCAGGCAGAAAGGGCAATTTGGTTTAACCCCAATATTCTGGTTTAGAGAAGCATCTTTCACACCTGACGGCAGTAGGCCAACGCCCTGGGAGGCTGAGGAAAGCAGAATAAACAGGAAACACAACAAAAGGGGGCCTCAGAAACATAAAACCCAATAACCTACATATATTTAAGGCAATTAACCTCAAAATCAAGACACAGTCAATACGCACAGTGTAACAGACACGCTCTGAACTTGATTATTCTAGGCGTAAGTACCAAAAATGCAAACTGAAATTGAAAATGCAAAATATCTCCCTGCATATTTTGTGTACACTCACTGTAAATTGCAGATCCTAGCACATGACTATAATATAATACAATGCACACTTTTTGCAGCTTTAATTATAGTTGATTAATCAGCATGCACTATTTTGAAATCATTTCATGTGTCCTGGGGTGGCTCACGATAGACTTGTTGCTAGCCGAATAGTCCCACTTAAGCGCAGAAGCTGCTGGCTTCCTGCTTGGCCCAGTAGTTGATTTCAAATGTTTATCCCCCTTCCAATGGATTAAACGTTTAACCGTGGTGCTCTCATCCTCAGGGGAGCTATTGCTGCTATTCTCTGAGACTGCAGAGCTTGTAACTGCCACTTCATCTTCAGGCCCAGAAGCCTCTGAAACATCAGATAACGAAAATAACCTGTCCCCACAATCAAGAGAATCAACAGGTACCTTAAGCCCACCTGTGGCATCCTTACAGTTAATTTTCCGTGAGCCAGGAATATAATTCCTGTCTGAGCCATTGTCGAGCTGAGCAATATACGTAGAGGGAACAGTAAGACTGACTAGCCAAGCCAGGGACTGCATATAAATATGAGTTTTACCCCTTTACCCCTCCCTCAGAGCCAGAGACTAGAGTCAAACCTAGCTAAAGTGGTTATAATTACGGGGGCGGGGCTGAGCCGACGAGGGGGTTTAGTGCAGGCGCCGCTGCAAAATGCAATGTTGAGTCAGGATTAGAAGTAGTAGTAGTAATAACATGAGGGGCCGTCACAACATAATACACACTGACCTGAGACTTGCATGTAGAGGAGGGAAGACAGGGTGACTCACTTTGCAGTGTACCCTCTTTAGTGACGACTTGTGTGCTGCTTTCTGCTCCTCCAGTGTGAATCCCCTGGATGTTCCCAGTGGATGTAACCGCCGCTCCGGGCTGACCCGTAGATTGACCAGCTTGCCGGTTGCAAAAGTCATTGGGGAGAGGCGCGTCGCAACACCAGCACCAGCTGTAGTCAGTAGTTGGTTCTGGCCACCAGTCACAATAAAGAAATCCTCAATGGAAGGCTGCGGTCCAGAGCCTTAGTACATGCCAGTCAGACCAGTGCTACTCAGTTTCCCCAGATTCTTAGCATTATGCCGCCAGTGGCGTAGCTGGGCACTTTGCCGCCCGTGGCGGTCTCTGCCTTTCCCACCCCACGGCCGCGCTGAAAAGGTTGGGGGCTGCTCGCGATGATTTCTCATGTGAGAGCGGGGCGCAGCCCCGCTATGCCGTTGCATGCCGCAGCTCCATTTTCCTTATGCCGGGTTTCAGTCTCCCCAGGCCCTGGCCGATGCCCTCATGTACTCCTCACGTGTACAGACAGCAGAGACCCTCCTCCAACCGGTACCGGGTTTTACGCGACGGCTTCGGCGGGATTGTAGAGAGTGGCTCCTTCTGGTCGTCATTTGGTCTGCAGAGCGGAAAACTTCCGAAGTGCTGATAATCAGCATTTGAGCTGCCGGGCCTGCCAAGCCCGCCAGTAACACAGAGTCTGCCATTTAACTCCCACAGCCAATCACTCTGCTAGAGCCCAGTCATGGGCTTATAGCCAGTCAGAGACCTCCAAAGGTTCTCTGGCTTTCTGCTAACATTTTTGATTGGGTGTGAGCCCCAGAGTGCTCACAGATCGTTTATTATTTATGTAATTTAATGTCTACTTGTCCGTCGGACAAAATAGACAGTAAATCTTCTTGCCCATCATAAAAATCAACATGGTTCGGGCGTCGGGCGATATGATTCCCCCACCCCTGACCATATACTAGGGACTTATAAGGGTACCCCAGTATCCAATCTGGGATGTACCCAAATACTAACCACAACAATTTAAGGGAGAAAGCAGATAGACTGGGGTCCTGATTAGCAGGATCCCAGTCAGACTAGTCAAAAAGAGCTTAGCACCAGGCAAAAAGTGCGGGTAACATGCAGAAGTATCCTACAGTCACCTTCTCTTTCTTCCTTTCGTTGCTGACAGTTTCTTGATCCCAAAACGTAACCCACCATTTGATGAAATTCCTTTGCAGAATGTTAAGAAAAGAAGGACACATGCAATACCAATTAGGATAATCAAAAGAGGAGCCAAGAGCAATTTTAACATCCCTCCATCTACACTTCCTAGCCATTCGCCTGCCTTTGCAATTCGTTTTCCTATACTCCCAAATACAGAGCCTAATCATTCCCATGTGCCTGTTTTCTCTAATTCAATTAATTCATGTGTAGTGTTTGTATAATTTGCAACATAGCTGTTAAGCTGGTTATCTATTCTTGGAATATAAGCACAGCATTCTCTAGCGTGAATTACCTTGCAAACTCTGCATTCCTTTGCAACAAGCATGTCTAATGCAAGCCTGTTCTGAATAATCATAGCTATTACGGCGAGCAATTCTTTGTTGTTTACAGTTAGAGGTCCTGCAGTGTAAGCAGCAAGCCTGTCCACTAAAGTTGATAATTTCCTAATGTTTACATCATTTAATGTAACTCCTACTTGTAGTGTAGTGTGGTGTGAGTCAGGAGCCTTGTGACTGAAGCGTTAGAGCATAGTGAAGTGAATGCAGGTTTTGAATGTTGAGTTTGCAGTTATATACGCAGAAGAATAAAGACGTGTAATACTAAGCTCCGCGTGTGGCATAGTCTTTGGCGAGAATCCAGGATGGGGCGGATGGTACAACTAGCGATGATGAGATAGGGGATAAGTAACCCGAAGATCGACAGTGTGTTACACAGTATACTCCATCATATAAGCAAGGTAGTGGCAGCCAGTATGGGAGGTGGAGGTTTATTAAGATATGTAGTACAGGAGAGACATCCCAGCCATCCGCATAAGTCAGGCCACTGGTTCTTCTGTTCAAAGTACAACATTCTCATTAGAACTTCCCATATGAGGATTCCAGTGGAACATGGCGTGGTCACATTCCACATGAGCTGACATCAGGCCCAAGTTACCACACACCTCTCTCTCATATAATAAACACAACACAATAGAAAGAATGAGCTAGAATTTACGCAAATACAAAAGCATAACAGCAAAATATAACCCCACCTATACACTATGAACAAAATGCTAGGGGCATCAAACAACACATGTAAATTCTATGCCATCAGACAACGTAATCATCCAAGTATGAGAGACTCCTCAGACCTCTATTAGATTTCCTAGAAGGTGTGATTTTTTTCCTCGTCACATCATGTTTACCTTTATTGTCATTTAAATCTTGTTTGCCTTTGTCATGCTTCACACCCTGAGAGGAACCCTCATTACACTCTAAATTCTTTCCTTTATAAACCACAACCCTGTTAATGTTTCACACTCGATGGTCTTCAGTTTTAATAGCATTGGTGAAAATCTTTATAACTTTCAGAGATTTTGACAATTTCCCCCTAACTTCCTTCCATCCTGGTTTCCTTATGACCCAATCACCTACAGCAACTGCTCTCGGTTTGACTGAATGTCTCTTATCAAAACATTTGAAAAGAGAGAGGGGGGGACAGGGAGCTGGATGTAGGTCCAGTGGCTCGTGCTCCCGAAAGGTAGATAGCTTACTAAGGAATGTCACTGTTCCTGAGAAAGTGAGTGTGGGGGAAGTTGTTTTAGAGAAAGGCGGGAAAAAGTCGGAGAGACTTTTGCTTGATGCCCTCACACACCCCGAAGGATGCCATGCTTCATCATTGGGCGGTGCTCCTCATCGGGCCGGCGCTGCAATGCCCTACGTGTCCCCCGAAGGGTCACTTTGTCGGAGATCTTTTGTTGATCAAGCCGTATAGTGTGTGCGGGTCAGTGCTCAATGAGTAGTGAGAGGTGGGTTAAAAATGGCTAGAGGGTATCAAGGGTGAGTCAATTTTAATAGGTGAGATCCCTCAGTCATGATTAAAAAACCAAACGGTTACGTGCTGCTCAAGGGTAGTTATGGCCATCAGTAGCTGAAAGGATATAGTGCTTACTAATGAAAGTGAAATGTACACGGTCAGGTCGATATGTTTCGTGCTTTGATATGGTCTCAGGAGGAGACCCTTAGCGCTTCTTCAGGACCAAGAGGAAGTGTAAAGGTATGGAAAAAAATAAATAAATGTGTATGGTGGCCTCGTTAATTCACAATCAGACTCGGGGGTCTAACGGCAATATGTCCACTTTTCATTATTCAGCACCAGTGGACTAATGTGCTTACTCTAAACCAGTTCTGTCCTCTCTGGCCCAGCTTCCCGGCAGGAGGTGGAGACAGCAATGTCCAAGGCAGACGAGGCCCACTCAGGTGCAAGGAAATCTCCTCCCACTACTCTAAATGCGGCCCAGGTCCATTTACCCAGCACCGACTCATCCAGGAAAGGCAGGACACACCTCGACCCCCCCAGCGGATGTCTGCAGAGAATGCACATCCCCAGCACCTGTTACTCAAAAGCCAGACAGTCAATCCACAACCCAGCAGAGGCACACAGGATGGCTAAGCAAGAAAATACCTACTTTCTAAAAGTGGTATTTTCAAACACAGAACATAAAAATCATCTTTACTAAAAGATGCATTTCTACATTCTGAGTTTAGGCATACTAAACTCCATTTCTCTAGCTTGTCCCAATGGGAAGATATACTCTAAAAATGTTACAGCGTATTCCCTATTCTATCCTATGGGACAGATAGCCTTTCAACAGTAAAAAGCGAATTACACTGTAGTTCACTATCAGGACATGTCACACACACCAGGACATGTACTACCTTTCACATACACTGCACCCTGCCCATAGGGGTACCTTGGGCCTACCTTAAGGGTGACTCACATGTAATAAAAGGGAAGGTTAGGGCTTGGCAAGTGGGTGCACCTGCCAAGTCGACATGGCAGAAAAAACTGTGCGCAGACACTGCAGTGGCAGATCTGAGAACCCTTTGAAAGGCTGCTCATGTGGGTGGCACAATCCGTGCTGGAGGCCCACTAGCAGCATTTTATTTACAGGCCCTGGCACGCTCAGTGCACTTTACTAGGGACTTACCAGTAAATCAAATATGGCAATCATGGAAACACCAATCCAATTTACAATAGGAGCACTTGCACTTTACCACAGAACAGCAGTGAAAAAGTGCGCAGAGACACTAAACCAGCAAAAACAGAGTCAACACCGGGAGGTCAGAAAGCAAAAAGACAGTGGAAACACGCTCAAAGATGCCAGGTCTAATAATCCTTTGCCCGTCAACTCTTTACAATCCACACCACCTTGTTCTTTGTAGTTCCAGCCCACTTGTACTAAACTCATCACTTTTGCAACACACCATCCAATCTCACCTCCTCTCGCCATCTTTCTTCAGAAATTATCTCATAGTCAACCTCACAGACAAATTCAGTTTGATTACCAGTGCCTATTCTACCTTCCTGGCCATTTCCCACTTCATTAAGCCTTTTTTTTTTTTTCTTTTTTTGATTTTTCAGTTTCGGGGCCTGAACTAGTTTCCTCTTCAGTTTAACAAATTCTTGCTCACATACTGGACTCCACACAAACTCAGCACCCTTTCTCAACAAGTTTCTCATATTCGAGCTAATTTCAGCAAAATTTTGAACAAACTTATTGTAATACTCCTAGAATCGCATTAGCTTCTCCTTGGTAGCAGGAGAAACCATGTCCTGAATGGTGTTAACCAGCTCTGCTTTTGGAGCAACCCCTTCTTCCGTTATGGTGTGCCCCAGGTAATCAATAGTCTTCGTGCCAGACTTACATTTCTCTAACTCGATGGTAAGCTTATGATCATATAGCTTAACCAGCACTTGTCTTACTCTAGCATTATTCTCAGTCTCATCCTTTCCATACACAAGAATATCATCCTGATATATGCATACTCCTTCCACCACCTTAAAATCCTTTCCACTGCTCGCTGAAAGACTGAAGCTGCCGAGACTAGCATACCTGAAAGTCCCACAGGGCGTTACAAAAGCTTTGAGATCCTTAGACAATTCCTCTAATTAGATCTGATGGTAGGCAGAGGTGAGGTCTATGGTGCTAAACACCTTTGTTCCTCCTAACATCATCAACAATTCCAAAATATTGAGCAGGGGATACCCATCAACTAACACGCACTTGTTTAACTAAGATCTACACATAATCTCAGATATCCATGAGGTTTCCTAGCTACGACTACCGGTGCCAGCCATGCAGTTCCTTCCACTTCAAGTATCCCTTGAGTTTTTAGTTTCTCAAACTCAGTACGCATCTCTTCCCTTATGGTAATAGGAACACCACAAACTTTACTGCAATAAGGTTGTGAGCCAGGAACCAGTCAAATTTTGTGACAGTAACCTTTCAAACACCCTAACCCTCCTCTAAATACCTGGGGGAATTCTTTCTCTAATACACCCTTAAAAGGTGCGTCAGTGGGCTTCTGTTCACCAACCTCAATCACAATATGGTTCCCCTTCAGGATAATGCTGGGGTGCTGTTAGGATCCACTGTTACACCAAACTCCCTTTGATGTATACAGCTTATAATGCCATCTCTTTTCTTCGAAACATACACTTTGCCCGAGGTACAACGTTGTTCATATTCTATTAACCCTATAAAAAATATCCACCTAACTCAATAGGCTCTCCACCGTCAGCACACAGTCTAATGTCAGGCTTCAGCAAAGTCACTTTTCCCTTGAGTTTGTCGTCATAGAATTTACTCGCAACCATTTTAATTTTTGCTCCAGAGACAAACAAAACTCTGGTTCTGGTTCTCTTCCCCTCAACCTCAATATGGTCAACAGGACTAGTATCACTTTTGCCTCTGAAATGTAAAACCATCTGACCACATTTAAAGTCAGAATCCTCTCCGTCATCACTGTTTCTCACATCCACATCATTTACCTTCTGTTTAAATCTTTTCATTTTACAGACTGAAGCAAAATGCCCTTTTTTCTTGCAAAACAAACAGACTGCCTTGAGAACAGGACATGACTTATCATTAGCAAAATTACCTTCTCTATCACATCTGAAGCATCTTCTATCCAAACCAGTCTGTTTGTTAGACCCCCCCCCCAAGTAATTTAGATTATTTATCCCTTTTCTCTTCCTTAACAAATGCATGTTTCTATTTTTCTTCCTTAACGACATGCACATCCTTGGTGGAGTTTCTCTTTGTTGCCTCTACATTCTTTGTGGAGTGTTCAATTTTCTTGGCCATTAGCAGCACCTCATCGTGAGTGGGCTCATCCCTTAGCCAAAGTTCATCACTCACTTTCTCAATGTTGCATCCCAACATGAATTGATGATCTCTGATTCTCTCATCCAATAAAGAACCAAACTTACTTGATGATGCTATGCATCTAGGTTCTGTTACATAATTTTCTATAGACTCCCCTTGAATTTGCACCCTCTTTCCAAAATAATAGCTGTGATATAAAGCCTGGGGATATGGGTGAGCACTGTTTTGAACGGGACCGCTGCAGTACACAGGAGTGCCAGGTCAGCATTCTAGCTGTGCGAGTCCCTACAGCCAATCAGCTTGTAAAAGGCGGGGACCCATAGAATGGAGGAGAGGACGACAACAAAGGAATATCGGTGTCTAAAGGAGCATGGCCAGGAAGGCGTTTCAAGGAGTGTAACAAGGCTGGAGGCCCCGAAGTACCAGAGCGGGACATTTTCACGTCTGGTTGAGGCTCGGCGGATCAAGGTCAGAATTTCAGCGAGAGGAGACAGAGCAGGTGCTGTGAGACAATCGGTTATCAGGAGCTGAGGAGTCCTTTCTGGCTGAAAGCAGACAAATTGTCGGTTAACCCAGGGAAAGGCGCCGAGGACTAAGACGCCAAGACTCTGGCTCAGAGCCATGGTTTCAGGGTGCAACCTACTTGATTAGAAGGAGACGAACCTGGGAAGACTCAGAGGGAACTTAAAAGAAGGAACTACAGCGAAACCCGGAGGGACTCTGTTACACTATTACCAAAACCTATACTTTATTAAATCCCAAGACACTCACAAGTACTCTGTGGTCGGATCTAATTCTTTCTCCTGTTACAGTGGTGTCAGAAGTGGGATTGAAAGATATTCCAACAGGAGATGGATCCACCGCAACCCATAAGCATGGCAGACATTGTCAAACAATTGGCGGAAGGACAGAGAATCTTGTAGCTCATGGTAGAGCAATAGACTCTAACCACTCAACCAGACATGATAGAACTGCAGACAGCTATTAAAACCCAAGCCTCTGTCATTACCATGAACCAACAAGCACAAGACAAAGCCATCCAGAAGTTGGTTGATACTATAGCCGGTACGGAAGTTCATTCTAATGTCCCCAGTCAGTGTTACAAAAATGGCAAACGGGTGATGATCTACATTTTTTCTTTACAAATTTTGAGAGGGTGGCCTCCTCAGCTGCATGGCCACCTGAACGCTGCAGTCAGTATATTGCTCCCCTCCTATCTGGCGGAATACACACGGCCTATCAAGTCGCAAATCCAGCTGGTATCACACATTACACAGACATTAAGAGAACCATATTACAGCGCCTAGGGTTAGACAATAAATATTATAGAGTAATATTGCAGAAGGAAAAATGGAATCCACAACTCAAGAGCCCTCTTTTATAGAATCCAAAACTTGGGAAATCGGTGGTTGAGGCCGACGGGAGCGATCCTGGATGACGTATTAGATAAAATCTTCATGGAGCAATTTTTGGAAGCTTTACCTGGCTCTACCAGAGCCTGGATCAAACAGTACAATGTTATAGTCGCCACGGCTTTCGATCTAGCCTGTGCCTTCTATCAATCTCCTGACTTTAGAGTCACCCACTTCCGAACAGGTCCACATTTGGTTCCCAGTTATGGGAATTCCATCCCTAAACCTCCTCCTCGATCTCTTCCTGATCACAAAGTCTCCCTGAAACCCCCTGGGAAGATGTGGGAGAGGGACCCCAGTGCTTTCAGTGTGTCGAGTGGGGACACATAGCACGTAACTGTCGCCAGAAATCACCCCAAAGAAAAAACCACGGAGATTGGATATTCCCATGGTAGAGTCCTGTAGGCAGGGGACAGTCCAAGCAAGTATAAAAGGAACATGGAGGTGAATGGGATTTCATCCACTGTGTTGGTTGACTCTGGTTGCTGACCGCGAGTGGTGAGCCGAGAAAAAGTAAGACCTGAACAATGGCAGCAGGGGGAAACTGTAATGATCACATGTGTCCACGGGGACCGTAAACCTTAGCCAGTATCAAGGGTTTCTATAAACTGGAGGGGTCATTCCAAGATGTTGAAAGTAGGAGTAATTCCCCAGTTGGTGGAAGAAATGATAAAAGGCACTATCAGGACTTTTCCCTTTAATTGTACTCTACAGGTAACCACAAGAAGGAGTCCAGTTGGTGGAGGGAGGACCCCTCCAGACATGAATACATAGAGGGGGTAAGTGCAGCAGACAATTAACACACAGGGAGAAACGACTTCACAATTGACTCTATATATCTGAAAGAGACACGTTAGTGATAGATTCCTTACCTTAGAATATCCCCAGGCGTCAGACTGGATCCGGAAAGTTTTGGTAGCAGTACCCCTGCGCGCCAGTAGGTGGCGTCGTGCGGCTCCGCGTCCGTCGCTGGCGTCGTAAGCGCCGAGATGACGTCACGGAGTCTACTTAGGCGCCACCCATGCGCGCTGACGTCAGTTCTTTCCTTTTCCGCGCCAGAAAGCGCAGATCCGGTTAGAGCACGTACCCTAGTCACTTTTTGACTATCTCTTTTGAGACTTTTGTCTCCCTTTTTTCCAGTTGGTTTCCTGGTGCACGTAGGGATGCCTGGATTCAAGTCTTGTGGGGCCTGCCGTCGCAACATGTCGGTGGCGGACCCCCACGATGTCTGCCTCTACTGCCTGGAGACCGACCACGACTCTCGGTCTTGTCCGGATTATCGGGCCATGGCCCCGACGGCCTTGCGGAAGCGGCGCCGGAAACTGCTGGAGGTCCGGCACTCGTCCCCGTGCCGTTCCCGGTCCAGAGGCCGTTCCAGGGAACGCTCGCGGGGCCACAGCCATCGCTCCTCGGCCTCCAGGTCTTCACCCTCGGATTCGGGTAAGAGACGACACAAAAAGAAGTCGAAGAAGCGTGTTCGCTCTCCGACGTCCCCCCGCCGGTCCTCGGATGCGGATGAGGGGACCGGGGCCTTGCCCCTGCGGCTCCTTTGGAGCTCGAGAGTCCCGCGGCCTACCCACCTTACCCGGGTCCGTCGGCGACTCCCGCACAGGTGCAAGAATTTCTTGCTACCATGGACCGCCTTTTTAGGCCTCGGGCTCCCGCCGGCGCGCCTTCAGGCCCCGCGGTCCCGTGTCTGGATCCTGTTGGACTGCCGGCACCGCCGGCGGATCCAGCTTCGGCGCCACAGGCTCCTGCGCCGCTGGCTCCGGCCACGGTGCCACAAGGTCCAACGCTGCCGGCTCCGGCCCTAGCGCCGCCCTCGGCTCTACCTCCGGCGCCGCAGTGGGTGCCTTTCGTCCCATTACCCAGGTTCCAGGACCATTTTGTTCCTGCCTGGGATCCGCATTGGGACACGGCGCCGGTTCGGCCCCGACCGGCGCCGTTCTTGGCGCCGTTTCCGACGCCGTTCCCGACGCCGTATGTTCCCTCTCCGGCTCCTGCCCCGCCGCCGCGGTCGGTGCCACCGGCGGCGGCGGTGGAGGACGACTGGGAGGGGTCCGAGGACCCTCTCGCCCGTCAGTGTGACTCCGAGCAGGACTGGGCGGACGACTTGGAGGATGTCGGCGACCTCGACGTCTCTTCTGACCCGGGGTTTGCCTCTCCCCCGCTTACTATGGAGGAGGGCGCCTCCTACACAATGGTGCTCCGTCAGGCAGCTGAGGTCCTCAGCCTTGATCTCCTTAGGTACAGCGATTTCTACGACTGTGGCGCTTCGTCGCCACGCCTGGCTCAGATCTACTGGGTTCTCGCCAGATGTCCAAAACTCACTCATGGACATGCCCTTTGATGGCACTCGCCTGTTTGGCGATAAGGCCGACAGTGCGCTGGAGCGTTTTAAGGACTCGCGAGCCACAGCCAAGTCCTTAGGTCTTTCCACGAAAAGCCCAGCCACTCCTGGGTTTCGTTTCTTTCGTGGCAACGGGAGGGGCGCCCAGGCACGTTCTTTCAACAAGCCAATGCAGAACCAGCCTCAGCGCGGCCGCGGTTTCCGCAGGGGCGGATCTGGGAATCAGCGTGGGGGGTCAGTCCACCTCCGCCCCCGCCGCTTCGGCCTCCAAACCTTCCTAATCCGAGACTTGTGGGGCATTCCACGCCAGTGGGTGGCATGGTCCGCCTTCATCTCTCCCACTGGCACGCTATCACTTCGGACAAGGGGGTGTTGCAGATCATCCGCAAGGGTTACGCCCTTCCCTTCCAGTCCACCCCTCCAGCCATGCCACCTCAGTTCCACCGCATGTCGGGGGACCACTTGGCACTTCACCTGCAGGAAGTCGCGGCCCTCTTGGGCAAGGGGGCCATCGAGTGTGTTCCTGGGCCAGAAGTAGGGAGTGGTTGTTATTCCCACTACTTTCTGGTCCCCAAGAAGGACAAGGGGGGCTTGCGCCCCATCTTGGACCTCAGGAACGTCAATCGCTTCCTCCGGAAGGAGAAGTTCAAGATGTTGACTCTGGCCCAGGTCTTGGCTGCCCTCGACCCTGGAGACTGGATGGTAGCGTTGGACTTGCAGGACGCCTATTTTCACATCCCCGTCCTGCCGGCCCACCGGCGTTACCTACGGTTCACGGTAGGCCAGAAGCATTTTCAGTTTGCCGTGCTCCCCTTCGGCCTTACCAGCGCCCCCCGGGTGTTCACGAAGGTGATGACGTTGGTCGCAGCTCATCTGCGCAGGTCAGGGGTGTCAGTCTTCCCCTACCTCGACGACTGATTGTTGAAGGCGGGCTCGCCCCAGGCAGTCGTCACCCACCTTCAGACTACGGCTGACCTCCTGCATTTGCTGGGGTTCTCTATCAACGTGCCAAAGTCGCACCGGAGTCCCTCTCAGAAGCTCCCCTTCATCGGAGCGGTTCTGGATTCGACGCTGTTTCGGGTTTATCCTCCCGAGCAGCGAGTCCGGGATATTCAGGCTATGATTCCGATCTTTCAGCCTCTATCCTGGGTTTCAGTCAGGATGACCCTCCGGCTCCTGGGCCTGATGGCCTCCTGCATCCTGCTGGTGCAACATGCCAGATGGCATATGCGGGCTCTGCAGTGGGACTTGAAGTTCCAGTGGGCACAGCATCAGGGCAACCTGTCCGATCATGTCCAGATCTCGGAGGGAACTGCACGACACTTGCAGTGGTGGCTCACGAATCGCGATTGGGTCAATGGCAGATCCCTCTCCCTTCCCCAACCGGAGCACACAGTGGTGACGGATGCGTCCCTCCTGGGATGGGGCGGCCACCTGGGAGAGGCGGAGATCAGAGGCCTCTGGTCTCCGGCGGAGTCCCGGCTCCATATCAATCTTTTGGAGCTTCGGGCGATCCGGCTTGCACTGAAGGCATTCCTTCCCTCTGTCCGGGGAAGTGTAGTGCAGGTGTTCACGGACAACACCACCGCCATGTGGTATTGCAACAAGCAGGGCGGGGTGGGGTCGTGGACCCTATGTCAGGAGGCTCTGCACCTCTGGACTTGGCTGGAACGTCAAGGCATTACCTTGGTGGTTCAACACCTGGCAGGTTCTCTGAACGCCAGGGCGGACGAACTCAGCCGCTGATGCTTGATGGATCACGAATGGCGTCTGAACTCGGACGTGGCGCAAGGTCTCTTTCTGCAGTGGGGAAAGCCTTGGTTAGATCTATTCGCCACCTAAGAGAACGCGCAATGTCATCAGTTCTGCGCGTTGGAATTTCCAAGGCGGCACTCGCTCGGCGACGCTTTTCGTCGCGAGTGGAGTTGCGGTCTGTTGTACGCCTTTCCGCCTATACCACTTCTGCCCAGAGTGCTGAAGAAGATTCGGCGCGACCGGGCCCAAGTCATCCTTGTGGCTCCGTATTGGGCACGAAGATACTGGTATCTCGAGCTACTCAGCATGGCGATCGATCCCCCGATCCGACTGTCTCTTCGGGAGGATCTTCTGTCGCAGCAGCAGGGGACGGTCCTCCACCCGAACCTGTCCAGCCTCCACCTCCATGCGTGGAGATTGAGCGGCGGCAGTTGACAGCTTTCGATCTTCCTCCCGAAGTCTGTGATGTCATTCTGGCAGCCAGGCGTCCCTCCACTAAATCGGTATACACCTGCAGGTGGAACAAGTTTGCGGCATGGTGCACAGCTAAGGCTGTGGATCCCCTTTCTGCCCCTCTTTCCGAGGTCCTTCTGTTCCTTCTTTCTTTGGCCCAGCAGGTCTCTGCTCTGGGCACTATCAAAGGTTATCTTTCGGCCATCTCCGCCTTTCTCCGGCTTCCAGATCAGCCTTCTCTTTTTAAGTCCCCGGTTGTTAACAGTTTCCTGAAAGGCATTACGCACACGTTTCCTCCCGTGCCGTTCATTATGCCTCAATGGGACTTAAACCTTGTCTTGACATATCTGATGTGCGCTCCCTTCGAGCCCCTTCATACCTGTCCTTTGCGTCTTCTCACTCTCAAGATGGCTTTCCTGGTAGCTATCACCTCTGCCAGAAGAGTGAGTGAGCTCCAGGCTCTTTCTTCCAAACCTCCTTTCCTTTCTGTTCATCCGGACAAGGTGGTTTTAAGGACCCGTCCTTCTTTCTTGCCAAAGGTCGTCACGCCCTTCCACATCGGGCAGACCAACACTTTGCCCACCTTCTTTCCGCCTCCGCATCCTTCAAAAGAGGAGGAGAGGCTCCACCGTCTGGACCCAAAACGTGCGCTCTCGTTCTACCTGAAGCACACGCAACAGTTCCGGGTGGATGACCAGCTCTTTGTTGGCTACGTGGGCGCCAAAAAAGGTCGGGCCGTGCACAAACGGACCATCTCTCGGTGGGTCGTTCTCTGCATCAAAGTCTGTTACTCGTTGGCTAAGAAGGAGCCTCTTGTGGGGCTGCGTGCCCATTCCACCAGAGCGACAGCAGCCACTACTGCCTTGGGACGCGGCGTTCCCTTGCAGGACATTTGTCAGGCAGCTACGTGGGCTACGCTGCACACGTTTACCAAGCATAACTGCCTTGACAGTCAAGTCCGGAGAGACGGCTTCTTTGGCCGTTCTGTTCTCCGTGACTTTCTGGTGTAATCTTGTTCGCAGACCCACCACCGGGGTTGGTATTGCTGGGGTATCTATTCTAAGGTAAGGAATCTATCACTAACGTGTCTCTTTCAGATGCACAAGTTACTACTTGTGTAACGATATATCTGTAAGAGACATTAGTTAGTGATAGATTCCTTTCCGCCCCACCCATCCTCCCCGTTCTGCGAACTGATTTCTAGGGTTAAGGTCATCCCTTTTAGGGCCCTAGTTTCATGGCACCAGTGGTCAGTTTCTTGCATGGCTCTGCGTTCCTGGCGCGGAAAGTCGTGTACAGAACTGACGTCAGCGCGCATGGGTGGCGCCTAAGTAGTCTCCGTGACGTCATCTCGGCGCTTACGACGCCAGCGACGGACGCGGAGGTGCACGACGCCACCTACTGGCGCGCAGGGGTACTGCTACCAAAACTTTCCGGATCCAGTCTGACGCCTGGGGATATTCTAAGGTAAGGAATCTATCACTAACGTGTCTCTTTCAGATATATAGAGTCAATTGTGAAGTCGTTTCTCCCTGTGTGTTAATTGTCTGCTGCACTTACCCACTCTATGTATTCATGTCTGGAGGGGGCCTCCCTCCACCAACTGGACTCCTTCTTGTGGTTACCTGTAGAGTACAATTAAAGGGAAAAGTCCTGATAGTGCCTTTTATCATTTCTTCCACCAACTGGGGAATTACTCCTACTTTCAACATCTTGGAATGACCCCTCCAGTTTATAGAAACCCTTGATACTTGCTAAGGTTTACGGTCCCCGTGGACACATGTGATCATTACAGTTTCCCCCTGCTGCCATTGTTCAGGTCTTACTTTTTCTCAGCTCACCACTCACGGTCAGCAACCAGAGTCAACCAACACAGTGGATGAAATCCCATTCACCTCCATGTTCCTTTTATACTTGCTTGGACTGTCCCCTGCCTACAGGACTCTACCATGGGAATATCCAATCTCCATGGTTTTTTCTTTGGGGTGATTTCTGGCGACAGTTACGTGCTATGTGTCCCCACTCGACACACTGAAAGCACTGGGGTCCCTCTCCCACATCTTCCCAGGGGGTTTCAGTGAGACTTTGTGATCAGGAAGAGATCGAGGAGGAGGTTTAGGGAGTGGGAGCCTGTGATTGTTCTCCACCCAGGCTGTGCAATACAGGCGGATGGAGAACATGCTAAGTGCACAGTGGCGGCTCCTCCACAATGGCGGAGGAGCGTCACCCCAATGTATGGCTCAGAGCCAGTAAATGAAAAATAAAATGATATCGTTTTATTTTTCATTTTCCGGCTCTGAGCCAGCTTGCATAGGGAGGGGCATTGGGAGAAGGAGTGCGACGTGCACTCCACTGCTTGATGCAAAGACTATACATTTACCACCATGTTGCATTTTGGAGACTATACCACGAGCCTGGGCATTTCTTCACTCCCACAGGTAATATCCACTCCATTTTCTTTAATCACAAGCTTACTAGCAGCCTTTACATCAATTCTACATACGCCCAATCTTGCCACAAAAGAAGAGGAATATTTTCAAAAAAGTGACTGCCCTAGAGAACACAATTTGTCCAAACTGAAAACCTGGATTGAAACCATGCATTTTAGTTCCATGTTTCTGAGTCCACTAGGCCACAACTGGAATGGCAGTGATTCCCTTACCATGGAACTGGTACTGTGTTGTGGCCCTGCCTCGCTTTACAATATAGTGTTTATGACCAGCATAGTTAGGTGAAGTGGTAAAGCGGACATTGGATGTCAGTTATCCTGGACCAGGGCCTGTGACTGTAGGAGTTGCTTGTCATAATTGTGTGTGTGATAGATACTGATAATTACCACGGGTGTTTCAAAGCTTGAGACCATTTCAATCCATCTGGGTACCAGAGTTATTCGTTTTCTAAACTTGTCTCCCAAAAGTTGCAATAGCGAGCAGAAAAGGCCTTTTTTCCAGGAGATGGTAGAGGAATTAAAACACAAATGTAGTATGAATACTAATCACACACTATACACTTAATCTCGGGCGAGCTATATCTTTAATTTGGCATCCCTGCCAAGTATCACGCATCAGAGGTTATACTAACACATTTCAGTGCAGATGTCTGCATCACTGCACTTAAATCCATTAGTCACGCATGTACAGTGCTCCAGGGACTACCTTTAACGCAGCGTGCTAGGGAGCTGAGCTGCATAAAAAAATAATTAGGGCTTTCCAGGTGCCGCGCTAAAATTGCTTATCTGCAAGCTGCTGCCTCTGACAAATTAAACAAGCATTGGCATAGCCAATAGGTCTCGCCTTTTGGATCTTATAAGTGTTTAGTCAGAGCTATTGGCTTTGCCAGTGTATTTAAGCTATGTTGTACAGTAGTGTGGCTGTTGTGCAGCATGTTGCAAAGTTATAATAAAAAGCGTTATAAGCATTTTTGTTACCTTATACATAATTAAAAAGATATTAGGAATAACTCAATGACCCTATCAAAAAAAATATTAACAAGTGTTTTTGAAGATATATGAGTAAAAGTGATTATTGTTTTAAAGTAACTAAGGCCAAAATGCGACTTCACAAGCAAAATACATTTTTATACAGCGGAATAGCGCAAACAGTTTCATATTTCATATAAACCTGCCGTGGTTATGTTTTTCTTGAGGTTAGAGAAGCTCTGTGCCTTTTAATCAAGAAGGACCCTTGCGTCTCTGCTTAAGGTGTTAATTGGCCGAGGAGAGCCTGTAGAGTCTCCTGTGAAGCAGCGGGCGAAGGCAAACATTCCTGAGACAACTGCCCGTGTCTGCCGTGCACTTGCTGCCAGACAGATCGGGTTTCAAAACACCAGCTGCTGGAGGGCCACAGGCCCTCGGAACTGGGGAAGAGGGCCCCTCGTGACTGCCAGCTGTAGATGGCTCGCCCATCTCTAGCTCACGGGCGGTTTGTGCCCTGCTGGTGACAGCTCTCTGCCACTACTCCCCAAACACTGCCAAACACAAGCGGAAACCGCAGCCTTCACAAAGCACCACAGCCCCCGGGTCCGCGCAGCAAGGGGTTACAGGTGTATTTGGGAACATTGCTATATACTAGCAGCATTAGATGCCCCAGAACCACTCTTCCTCCAGTGCCCCTTCGTGAGGCCCCCGCTACTGACCCCACTGCACCACCAGACCGACTATGCCATGCTACATGTCCGTTTCTTGCTTCCATCACATGCATTAATCTGTTCTCCGCCAGTGTATCCAAAGTCTATGCACAAAGCGCTGAGAGGCCATTCATTAGCTGTCATACTTGGCGTTACACAATGCAATACAATAAGTCTATATGCCCATTGTATCATGCAACGAATCCACGGTGCTGTCAGAAGGGCAGTAAGTTTATCTGTTATTTCTGTCTTTGCTCTAAGGGTGCTTCCTACTCCTACATGGAGCCCGAGCTGCCGGTCAGAGGGTTAGTGATGCCTTTAAAGATTCCTTTACTCATTCGGCACAAACAGCTATGGTATCTGCGGGAAACGCATGCACCCATCACGCGGAACCTCACATGAAACAAGTCTTTGCTCAACCGGAGGGTTCCTTCAAATAGTGAAAGCCTCTCCGCTGCACCATGCCGTCCCAACCCGGCAGCCTCGCCGCGTTGCACCCCAGAGCGCGACCACAGTGCACCCACAAACCATCAACACAAAGCAGCGGCTCACTCACCGGGCATCCTCAGACGCACCGTGCTCCCCTGCGCAGGGCTGGCCGGGGCTGTGCAGGCGGCTCCACCGGGTCTCGGAGCCCACAGATCCGGCATGGGGGGAGGGCCGAGGCAGGGAGCTGGGCCAGCCTAGCCTCAGGGAGCGGCGGCAGCAGCAGCAGGCTGCCAGGCGCCCACCTTCGCCGCGCAGAGACAGATGGACAGCTGACACCGCGATTCGTAGCAACTTTGTATTTGCTTGGTAAAACCGCGTTTGTTTATTTACGTGGTAATTTAAAAGACTGCGTGTGTAAACATCATGTTTTAATTATTTTTTAAATACAACAATTTGTCCCGGCGAACAAAAGTATCCCGTCCATCCCTTTGTCGGCGTTTTGTGCGGCATGTGTGGCGCAGTGGCCACTTACGCGCAAGATATAAAACACAAAACTGCAAAGAGTGCGGCGCGCGATAATGGCCTTAACCACCCTCGGCCAATCGATGAGAAGGCTACAAAGATGAAAGGAGATGAAAGGAGATGAAAAGAGCAGGAGAGAAGAAAAACAAGCGCGACCGCGCGGCGGCGAAAGTGAAAGCGATCGCACTAATGTGTAACATGATACAACAGATGGCACCTTGCGCGCCGCTGCTCGCTCCTGACAGCTGTAGGCCGTGGGAGTGAACATTTACAGAAAAGGTGGGACATGCACCCGCCTTTGGCCAATTGCGTGCTTTCATTTTTGAAAGCCACACGCAAAGGCCAATGGAATGTGTGGGAGGAGTCCGACCCACACGGAGAAGTCTCTGGGAAGTCTGAAGTGATTTCAAGAGGCCCTCTCCTAGAGCAGCGCATGCGCGCTGCACTAGGCTTGACCTAAAAACGAATTGTCTCATTGTGACTAGACTGCCACAAATCAACAGAGCTGGTGGTTGTCTGTGTAGTCACAGCACACTGCCCTGGAGAAGCCAGAGCCCAGCCTCCAAAATTGTACCTGGAGCATGTGGTCTATGCTCTCAGAAACCATCAAGTGAAACTAAGTGAAACATAAAACAAACGTGCACCCGGATAGACTGCAGCACACGTGGATCTGAGCAGCGCCTTGTCCTGTTTTTTTGGGTTGAGCCTAGCGCAGCGCGTATGCGCTGCTATATGGGAGGCTTCTTGTGAGGGCTCAAAACTTCTCTGTGTGGGTCGGACTTCTCCCACACATCTGATTGGCCTTTGCGTGTGTCTTTCAATAATGAAAGCACGCAAATGGCCAAAGGTGGGTGTATGTCCCACCTCTTCTTCATATGTTCACTCCCACGGCGTTTTGCTCTCGGGAGCGAGCAGCGGCGCGCAGGCTGGCAGCTGCATTCCTCCCTCGTCGTGGATCAGGTTACTAATTAGCAACCTGCCTCCATGTTTGCACCCCTCCCACTCTTCTTTGTTTGTTCTTTGTAGCACGGTCCGGTTTCACTTTAGGGACCGCGCTTGCTGAAAGTGACAATGTATGACTCTCACTCTCTCACTCTGCCTGACTGACTCGCTCTCACTCTGACTGTCTCTCTCACTCTCTCACTCTGTCTGACTGACTCTCTCTCTCTCACTCTGTCTGACTGACTCTCTCACTCTGACTGACTGACTCTCTGTCTCACTCTGACTGACTGACTCTCTCTCACACTGACTGACTCTCTGACTGACTCTCTCTCTCACTCTGACTGACTGTCTCCCTCACTCTGACTGTCTCCCTCACTCTGACTGTCTCCCTCACTCTGACTGTCTCCCTCACTCTGACTGTCTCCCTCACTCTGACTGTCTCTCTCACTCTGACTGTCTCTCTCACTCTGACTGTCTCTCTCACTCTGACTGACTCTCTCACTCTGTCTGACTGACTCTCTCTCTCTCTCTCACTCTGTCTGACTGACTGTCTCTCTCACTCTGTCTGACTGACTCTCTGTCTCACTCTGACTGACTCACTCTGACTGACTGAATCTCTCTCACACTGACTGACTGTCTCTCTGACTGACTCTCTCTCTCTCTGACTGACTCTCTGTCTCACTCTGACTGACTGACTCTCTCTCACACTGACTGACTGTCTCTCTGACTGACTGTCTCTCTCTCACTCTGACTGACTGACTCTCTCACTCTGTCTGACTGACTGACTCTCTCTCACTCTGTCTGACTGACTGTCTCTCTCACTCTGTCTGACTGACTGTCTCTCACACTGACTGACTCTCTCTCTGACTGACTCTCTCTCTCTGACTGACTCTCTCTCTCTCACTCTGTCTGACTGACTGACTCTCTCACTCTGACTGACTGTCTCTCTGTCTCACTCTGACTGACTCTCTCACACTGACTGTCTCTCTGACTGACTCTCTCTGACTGACTGACTCTCTCACTCTGACTGACTGTCTCTCTCACTCTGACTGACTGTCTCTCTCTCTCACTCACTCTGACTGACTGTCTCTCTCACTCTGACTGACTGTCTCTCTCTCTCACTCACTCTGACTGACTGTCTCTCTCACTCTGACTGTCTCTCTGTCTCACTCTGACTGACTCTCTCTCACACTGACTGACTGTCTCTCTGACTGACTGTCTCTCTGACTGACTCTCTCTGACTGACTGTCTCTCTCACTCTGACTGACTGTCTCTCTCACTCTGACTGACTGTCTCTCTCTCTCACTCACTCTGACTGACTGACTCTCTCTCTCACTCTGTCTGACTGACTGTCTCTCTCACTCTGTCTGACTGACTGTCTCTCACACTGACTCTCTCTCTGACTGACTCTCTCTCTCTGACTGACTGACTCTCTCTCTCTCACTCTGTCTGACTGACTGTCTCTCTCACTCTGTCTGACTGACTGTCTCTCTCACTCTGTCTGACTGACTGACTCTCTCACTCTGTCTGACTGACTGACTCTCACTCTGACTGACTGTCTCTGTCTCACTCTGACTGACTCTCTCTCACACTGACTGACTCTCTGACTGACTCTCTCTGACTGACTCTCTCTGACTGACTCTCTCTGACTGACTGACTGTCTCTCTCACTCTGACTGTCTCTCTCACTCTGACTGTCTCTCTCACTCTGACTGACTGTCTCTCTCACTCTGACTGACTGTCTCTCTCACTCTGACTGACTGTCTCTCTCACTCCGACTGTCTCTCTCTCACTCTGACTGACTCTCTCTCACACTGACTGACTCTCTCTCACACTGACTGTCTCTCTCTCACACTGACTGTCTCTCTCTCACACTGACTGTCTCTCTCTCACACTGACTGTCTCTCTCTCACACTGACTGTCTCTCTCTCACACTGACTGTCTCTCTCTCACACTGACTGTCTCTCTCTCACACTGACTGTCTCTCTCTCACACTGACTGTCTCTCTCTCACACTGACTGACTTTGACTCTCTCTCACTGACTGACTCTTTGACTCTCTCTCACTGACTGACTGACTCTCTCACTAACTGACTCTCTCTGTCTCACTGACTGACTCTCTGACTGACTGACTCTCTCAATCTCTCGCTCACTGACTGACTCTCACTGACTCTGACTGACTGACTCACTCTCTCTCTCTCTCAATGACTGACTGACTCTCTCACTGACTGACTAACTGACTCTCACTGACTGACTCTCGCTCACTGACTCTCTCACTCGCTCTCTCACTGACTGACTGACTCACTGACTCTCTCTCACTGACTGTCTCTCTCACTCTGTCTGACTGACTGACTCTCTCACTCTGACTGACTGACTGACTCTCTGTCTCACTCTGACTGACTGACTCTCTCTCACACTGACTGACTGTCTCTCTGACTGACTGACTCTCTCTCACTGACTGACTCTCACTCTCTCTCTCACTGACTGACTCACTGACTCTCTCTCACTGACTGACTCACTGACTCTCTCACTGACTCTCTCACTCCTCTCTCTCACTGACTGACTCCCTCACTGTCTGACTCTCTCTCTCACTGACTCTCTCTCACTGACTGACTCTCTCACTGACTGACTCTCTCACTCTCTCTCTGACTCTCTCACTGACTGACTCTCACTGACTGACTGCTCTCACTGACTCTCCGACTGACTCTCTCACTCTCGCTCTCACTGACTAACTAACTCTCTCACTGACTGACTGACTAACTGTCTGACTCTCTCTCTCACTGACTCTCTCTCACTGACTGACTCTCTCACTGACTGACTCTCTCACTCTCTCTCTGACTGACTCTCTCACTGACTGACTCTCACTGACTGACTGCTCTCACTGACTCTCCGACTGACTCTCTCACTCTCGCTCTCACTGACTAACTAACTCTCTCACTGACTGACTGACTAACTGACTCTCTCACTGACTGTTATACAGGTACTATTTCCCAACCTTCACCCTCCTGTTATGTATGCCCCCCCCATAACAATAAAAACCCTAACAAGCAACCATTGGGATAGGCAGATAGAAGTTGCCAGCATTGAAAGGACAAAAAAAAAAACTCAAGACATTATTTATTGTTAATACTTTTTTAATATGGTCGTTCAGTTGTACATAATGCTTTCTTGGTCATATATAAGGTAACAAAAATGCTTCTGACACTTCTTTATTATAACTTTTCAGCATGCTGCAGACTTCTGTACAGCACAGCTTAAAGACATAGGCAAAGTCAATATCTCTGGCTAAACACTTATAAGGTCCCAAAGGTGAGACCTATTGGCTATGCCAATGCTTGTTTTTCCAGTGGTAGGCACCACCCAGAGACTGATTTGCCAAGTTGAACTCCTCAAATACTGGTGATCAGTGATGAAGCAGCATTCATTCATTAAAGGGTTAGCAATGCCAGCCTCGACCTAGATCTGAATATCCAACTGAAAACCCACAGCTACAGGAGCACGACTAAGGCAAGAAGGCATGTGCTGTGATAAAAGGTACTATCAGGGCCCTTTGGACTGGACTAGCGTTATGCAGGATTCAGACTGGGGAAAGCACCTCAAAACATCAGCAAAGGCCTTACCGAGAGAGGCTACTTTACAGCACATTTGCTGTGACTCGTGCACTGTCACACGATTAAGCTCAGCTGTGTGGTCAGTCTCAATGTGCTTGCGCAGGCGGTTGTGGTCAGTCTCAATGTGCTTGTGCAGGCGGTTCCAATGGTGGCCCAAGGTCATCAGCCTTTCACAGAGCACACACAGTAATATTTATTGTTTCTTGGTACTTAAATATTGGCTCCTATTATCACCCAATATGCATTTTATCAACTTTATGAGCTTGAAAAGCTCAGTGTCGTATTCTGACCTATGATCTGTACATGGGAAGCTGAACTCGCTAGATGATCATACAGTCTCTGACTTTCGCTCTGCCTTGAGCACAGCCGCAGAGAAGATGGAGTAACACTACAAGCCTACCTCATATACACATAACTCTCATGCAACTCTGTGTGAAAGGGACAAATGAGATTGCTGTAATCTGCAACTGGCTAAAGCAGGCCTGCTAAGAACCATGCATCTTATGTTAGCATAGGGCATTTTAGTGCTGATGTTCACATTATCACACTTGAATGCTATATCACAAATGATAAAGCACTGCTAGCAATATGTGCAACAAAATGCATGCAGCAGCTCAAAGTGGTGTGTGCAGGTTTTTAGTCAACTGCCTGGCAGTCGTCGGAATATGTTAGGCATGCTCAGGTTTAGAGGACTAGTTAGCTATGTTGATTTCAGTGTGAGCTTATTTAAGTTGCTTAGTTTATTTTGTTACAATTCAGTAACATAAAACTGCCTCTGGGCCAAGGACAGTCCTCATCTTCTCACCTGGTCTTCACGGAATGGTCATGGTATTCTCAGTCCTCTTGTGAACAGCCCACTGTGCTGACTGGGCAGCGAAAAGAGACCCAACTGGAATCTCTTTGATGGCCATGTCCCATGCAGAGATGGTCCTGGTGCAGACAGTGTGCACCAGGTAGCAGTCACAGTGCCACCCAGGATGTTTTTAACTTCTTCATCTTCTGATGGAGCATCATGAGAACTTGAATGGACTGGGAGATCTCAAGGGCAGGAGGCTGGTGCAAATGGGCCCTGGGGTGCAGAATCAAGGTTAGATCACAAAGTCCCTGGCTTGTAATATACCGAGCTAAACTGAGGAGAGTATCATTTGCACACTAAGAGTGGCTCTATTCAGCACTAACTCTGCACAGACAGGTGATTCCAACAGTAGAACCTAAGGGAAGAAGTTAGCACAAGAAGTACGTTTTGACCTTTTTCAGGGGTTTTGCAGCAGTTCCAATGCCTTTTTAGGTTGACCCTAGCGCAGCGCGCATGCGCTGCTCTATGGGAGGCGTCTTGTGAGCACTCCAAACTTCTCTGAAACTTCTCCCTGTGGGTCTGGCAACTCCCACACATTCTATTGGCCTTTGCGTGTGGCTTTCAATAATGAAAGCACGCAAATGGCCAAAGGCAGGTGCATGTCCCACCTCTTTGTGTAAAGGTCACTCCCACGGCGTTTTGCTCTCGGGAGCGAGCAGCGGCACGCAGTGTGGCAGCTGCATTTGTTGTTTTAATTAGTACTGTTTCTTATTGCTGTAATCTATCTCCCTTCACTGGCTCCTCACCCGCCCCCTTCACTTTTCCCCTCTCTCCCTCCCACTGTTTCCTCCCCAAGATATGTGGTGCAAGAGACGTTTATCGGTGCAATCTATCTCCCTTCATTTGCTCCTCACCCGCGTCTTTTCAATCTTCCCCTCTCTCCCTCCCACTCTCTCCTCTCCGAGATATGTGGTGCAAGAGACGTAAATGTTTTGGCTGTGTTAACCTGCAGGAACGTTGATACCCTTAAGAGGCCCATGCCAAAACCATCCAACAACAAGGTGCCTACTATAGAAAATAAAGGACACGAAGCATTAAAAGATTTTTTTTTTTGTGACGGATTACCGAATGCTCTTTCCATCCGCACTGTAAAAGCACACGGGGACAGTCCAGAAAGCCAGCACATTTCACTCTACAGGAGGTCTACAGATGAGCCGCTGCGTACCAGGCGTCCCTTGTATTACAGCTCCTTTGAGTGTGTTTGTGTGTGTAGTACTCCAGGCTCTTGGGGCTCGCTCAACCCAGGGGCGTTACGCAGGCCCCTGCAGGGTGCTTAATTTGAGCCGGGGTCTGCCGGTGCGCACATGGGCAAATGCAATTAAAACCTGATAGTGTGCGGCTAATCTATACAAGAGCATTATTAAAACAACACCGAGCATCCTGGCTGTAATTTCTGCCAAGGCACAACTCTAAGAAAGATGTAATTACGTCGTAGGGCACTTCCCCTCGCTCAAATTAAAATGTTGTGGTGAGAAGTCTTAAAACTTTAATCTTCTTGGGAAGCTTGTTAAATGAAGAGTTTTCTGCGGGAGGCCTACACACGGGGACAGTCCAGAAAGCCAGCACATTTCACTCTACAGGAGGCCTACAGATAAGCCGCTGCGTACCAGGCGTCCCTTGTACTACAGCTGCTTTGAGTGTGTTTGTGTGTGTAGTACTCCAGGCTCTTGGGGCTCGCTCGACCCAGGGGCGTAATGCAGGCCCCTGCAGGGGGCTTAATTTGAGCCGGGGTCTACCGGTGCGCACAGGGGCACTTAATAATTAGCACTTGCTCTTTGGCCGTGCTTGCTGGCACCTGTTGCTAGTTAATGCTTCTATATTTGTGTAAAGCGCCGTAGGGGACGGACGCTGTTCTCCCCACGCCTTTTACTTCAGAGTTTAAACCGGGCCCAAGGGACCAGCCTAGTTTGTGTTTGGTTTTCTGAGGCCTACCAGCAAATGTTTGACAGGACTAAACACAACACTTAAACGTTATGACCAATATTATTCGGTTCAAATTATTTACACAATTTTACACTTTAAAGTACTTCTTAATTTGGGCCGGGGTCTACCGGTGCGCACATCGGCACTTAATCATTAGCACTTGCTCTTTGGGCGTGCTGTGATACAGATTCCTTAGGGAATATACTGTTTCTGTTTTATAACACACAAAAGTCCAATTTATCTGTTATACTTTGTTTTTAAGCTCTGTGATATTTCTTTTGTTCACGGTTTTGGCCAGGATGTTGGGGCCACGGCAACATTTGTGCCCCTGTGCTGACCAGACAGGAAGCAGACATGCACCGCCAGTGTAACAGGAGGCAGACCCAGCACCCCTCCCCAACTCCTAAAAGACGGCTCTGCAGTAAACAGTCTGTGGTAGACATGCTAATCACGAAACGCGCATGTTTTATATGCTTATTTGCACCATTTATGCACCCCCTCCCACTCTTCCAGTTTTTTTATTAAGTTTTGTAATGTGTCCCATCTCTCCAAACCTCGCGTTATTGTCTCCTGGTGCTGCTCGCCGGCACGGGCTGCTAATTAATGCTTCTAGATTTGTGTAAAGCACCGTAGGGGACGGACGCTGTTCTATGCGCTACTCTTACTCCTAGGAATGAGCCTGGTCTTTGTTTACTTCTCTCAGGCATACCAGCGAATGTTCACAGGACTAGACGCAACTCTCAAACCTGACAACCTATTATATTCACTTGGAATTATTTACACAATTTTAAACTTTAAAGTACTACTTAATTTTAGACGGGGTCTACCGGTGTGCACATGGGCCCTTAATAATTTGCACTTGCTCTTTGGGTGTGCTGTGTAACAGACTCACGAACGCTGTTCTCCTAGCGCCTCTTACTCCACAGTTTAAACCGGGCCCGAGGGACGAGAATGGTCTGTGTTTGCTTCTCTTAGGACCACAAGCTAATTTTTTCACAGGAGTAAACGCAACACTCAAACGAGATGACGGATTATATTCAATTCTAATTATTTACACAATTTAAGACTTTAAACTACTGCTTAATTTTAGCCGGGTTCTACAGTTGCGCACATGGGCACTTAATAATTATCACTTGTGCACCTCTAACCTTACAAAAGTTCATTCCTGCCTTGTTTGAATCATAGCCGTCAGGGCCTCTATACTATAGCACTAATACTTGCGTTGTGCCTTACTCACACTGCTACCACATTCAGCCTCAAGGAGCATGC
Source organism: Calotriton arnoldi (assembly GCA_963921515.1). NCBI lineage: Eukaryota > Metazoa > Chordata > Amphibia > Caudata > Salamandridae > Calotriton > Calotriton arnoldi. Next base: position 582,084 of record CAWUFW010003242.1, read on the forward strand.
ATTATCTGCGCTGCAGGCCGCAGTATCGTGCAGTGCGATTGTTTCAGGTATAACAACGCCTGCAGACGTATTCACGCCCGAACAGGAACATTTGGTTACCATCCATCTACCCATCTGTACGTTCCTGGCACCACATTAATTAACATACGAAACTTCGGCAAAGCCGGCAGCACTTAACATTACCAACAGACTGAAGTCGAAACAAAAACACTGCTATTAACACCCTACTGCTAATGTTTTCACCCCTTGCCCATTCACAACACGTCTGGCTCCATCCTATCTCCACATTATTTTGAATGTTACGATTGATTCTTTGTTAGCATTCAAATACCTTTACTACGTTTTATTACCTTTTTCCTTTTTAAACTCCAAAAAGCCACTCTTCCAATTACTTCCTCCTTGCTGCTCCCAGAGAAATATCGGGGCGCTCGTGCTGTTTCCAGTGTTAAATCTTTGGTAAGTACATTTCAGCTTATAAAAAATTACTCTTTAGCAACTGTTAACTACTTTATTTTAATTTACTTTCGCCCTTCTAAATATTAAAAATCCATATCTTTATATTTTCAAAACATTATAACATTTGTTTACCATTCCTTTTGCCATATGCATTATAAACAATATTCGTATAATATGTCAATGCTTCCAATTCAATTTCTGCGTTTTAAAACCTTATACTTTCTTTAGATACAAAAACAACTGCTTTCACAAACACTTCTTCCATACGGGTTCCAGTGGAATATCGTTACCACCGTATTATCTACAAAGTTACAACTCTGGTAAGTACATCAAAAAATATCTACTTAAATGATTAAGACCAAATGACTAACAGCACAGCGCACGCGCAATACACTGTGTGCTCCTGTTGTTGTGTGTGCACACAATTGTCTTTTGAAAGCAGGGAGAGTCATACTTGGATTTTTAGTAATGTGCTAATCGTTGTACAGCGCTTCAACACCTCGTCATACGTAGTAAGCGCTATGTACATGTAATTGCAATTACACAGTGTTTATTTAGGAATATCCACACACCCCCTCCACCAAATCACTAGATTGTCACATTTTTATCCAGTTACTCGTTCTGTCCTAAACATACGGGCTTTGGGATGTGGCCTTAATTCCTTCTGCTTCTACAAGTCTGTGCTCCATGGACAGCTCAAACCTTTCGCTGTAATCAGCAACTACAGGGGTGCGGGGTGGAGGGTGAGAGGGGCAGCGAAGACGCAGTGTGATATTAAGGACCGCGGGGCCCCAAGTAAGACATAGTTTGTAGCGCCGTACGGAACTTATTAGAATCTTATCAAACAATTCGGCTGTTTCAAGCTCCATGATAGCACACAAAAATAAAGTATACGTTTAACTGGTCACACAAAAACAGTTGCGAGTGTCTTGCTTCGCTTCCTTCCCAAATTAAAGAGGGGCCCTAAGACATATGCATATAAACTATACTTCGGTAATAGTTATAGTTCACATACATATCTTTCAACACTTTTCTTACCTCCTTCTGCACTTCCATTAGATTTTTTATGCACTTCTTGCCTCTTGCTGCACCCCTCTTCACTCTATTTACACCTCTATTGCTTCTTTCTAAACTTCTCCTGCTTCTTTCTGCATCTCTCTTGCTTCTTTCTGCACCCCTCTTGCCTCTTTCTGCACATCTCTTGCCTCTTTCTGCACTTCTCTTGCTTAGTTCTCCACCTCTCTTCATTCTTTCTACACCCCTCTTGGCTCTTTCTACACCCCTCTTCCCTCTTTCTATACCTCTCTTGCCTCTTTCTCTACCTCCATTACCTGTTTCTAAAAAACTCTTGCCTCTTTCTGCACTTTTCTTGCCTCCTTCTATACCTTTTCTACTTCTTTCTCCACTTCTCTTGCCTCTTTCTGCACCGCTCTTATCTGTTTCTGCACCTCTCTTAGATCTTTCTACACTACTATTCCTTCTTTCTAAAACTCTATATACCTCTAAATATATCTATCCCTAACTCTACATACCATCTCTCTATCAAAAACTAACTCTTACTATCTAACACTCCCTCACTCTCGCTCTATACTTTATATTTCTCACTAAACCAACCTCTCTCTCTCTATATATATAAAAATACAAATATAATTTTTTTACTATAAAAACACTCTCTCTCGCTACACTAACACCCTATCTTCTCTCACCATTTCAACAACATATATCAATATCCTCAACTCTCTCTCTCTCTCTCTCTCTCACTCTCTACCTATACTTTAACTTTCTATATTCAATATAACACTAAATTATCTATCCATAATACAATATCATTTAACAACAAAAAGAAAATATTAATAACTTTTCCATTTAACTCATTTCAGGAAGAACAAATAAAAACTGTATTCATCAATGGACAAGAAACAAAGCTAAAATCTTTAACAATAAAGGATTCAACGGACTATGTCAAAAATCACATTATGGAGAGAAAAAACAGACTTTGATATCAAAATTAGACAATATATCAAAATAACACGTCACTGTACATCAGTTCAACGGAGAAAAAATATTAAATACAACAAGACACAGTCAACTTCAAGTAAGTACAAAAATAAAAGGTGATACAAATATTGAACAGCAAAAAAAAAAAACTGATATTTACCTTAACAACTATCCACAGGTAACAGAACCACCACCAGAAAAAATACAAATTGAAATATATGGAATAGAAAAAACGGAGCAAGAAATCAGTACCATAACAACCCAAGTGCAAAATACAGAAACCTATCAATCAATGGATATTAACAATGAGCTTCTAACGGACTGGTTTCAAATCAATACAGATATTGAAGACTTATCCGATGAACTTATGCCATATTTACCGTGGACATGTGAAGTCATATTTTGCAATGGCATTATTATAGAAATATTAAAAGATATTGCAACAGTGTAAATATATCTAGGAAACGTATATAAATGTACATGATAACTACTAGTTTTTACAGCTCAACTAAATTCATAACAATAAAAATGTTACCGGAAAACATCATGCAATAAAATTTGACAAACATTCCCATAACTTTCCTGGGCCATAAAATTCATAGCCCAAAAAGAGTTTATCATTATCTTCAAAATACTGTAAAGCTACAGTGTTTCCTTCACAGCTCAGGATGGTAGAGACCTCTGGTAGTCAGTTCTGCAGCTGTATTTGATGTGGTCTAAACATGTACAAGAAAACTTGAAAAGTATATCATGTTAATTTTAAATGTTTTATTAAAAAACTTTTAATAATAATGATAGTTGAGAAACGTTGCAATGTTTCATTGATTTTGGTGATATATGTGTTTTCTTAACATGTACTTATGGTTATTAAAATGCGGTGACCCCTTCACAGAGCCAAATGGCTTGCTTTATATTCTGATGTGGTGACCCCTTAATAAAGCCAATAGCCTTGTCCTACATGTTGTTGTGATAACACTTTGTCATAATAAAAACATTTAACTTACTTTTTAATACAATAAACCCTTGACAAAGCCAATAGACCTGCTTTAGTCACATGCCCCCTCCTATATGGTGATGTTCAATCTAGTATGGTGGCAGAGGTATGATTTTGGGGGTCATAATACACTGGGGGTCAAATGTGATTTCAGAATGTCACCAAAGGTGATCCCATCTGCCTAATGTAAATATTTGAAAATTACACCATGGTATTTAGTAGTCCGTGCATAATAAAAGTATGTTTACTTTTTAAATAAAAAAATACTAACTGACTAAAATGTATTTACTGTTATTAATGCATAATAGTGGATGCTAAGTACTAGCAGACACAAACTCCCTTGAATAGGCCTTCAACTACACTAAAACAGTAAACTGCTACAATTGGGTACTTGTTTCCCATTTAGAAGACACTTTGCAACGTATCACATAGAGTCCTCATATTCTGCAAAACTAATAACACCTCCCAAAGGCGAGACCTATTGGCTATGCCAATGCTTGTTAGAGCTTCTTATTGCTCAGGAGAGGGTAATTTCTGGTATTTATCTGTTTACATGGACCTCATAACTTGGGTTCAGTTGCAACAAAGTGTCACCCATTTAGCCATGGACTGTCATTCAGTAGCGGCGGCAGTAAAGGAAAGTGGAGAGGGGGTTGTTGCGAAGGGGGGGGGGGGCGACATTACAAAATAGAAGAGAAAAAAAACATACTTACATTCTAGCCGAGTCCGCAGCCGCCTCTCCTCCATCGTGTCATCCCTCCGGAACCGGGAAGCTCCCAGGATCCCTCCCCTGACCAATCACAACGCTGTAATGCAGCGTTGTGATTGGTCTGTGCGCCATAGCTCGTCGCTCAGAGGGGACCTGGGAGGGTTTGCATGTTGCTCACCAGGCTGTGTAATGCAGCCTGGTGAGGAACATGCAAAGTGCGCATGACTGCTTGGGGCGGCCCGAGAGGGCCGTTCAAGCAGTCATGAGCACTTTGAAGTGTGCAGCAACCAGCTTGGCCAAAAAAGAAAAAAAAGTGATAACAGAAATAACTTCTGTTATTAACATTTGATTTTTTTACAATACTCAGCGAGCAGTGGGCCGATGCTCCTCCACCTTAGCAAAGGAGCCGCCACTGCTGTCACTCATGCTTATACTGAAACCATGGAAATGACACACATGAGCAATCAGAAAACTTGGAAGCTATGATTTGGGCAGATTCAGAGCTGCAGGAAATAGAATAAAACCCCCAAAATACACTAGGGGACGACTACTTCCCAACAAACATCTTCTGATGTCTCTGCAACAGTCCTGCCAAGTGCCACGCATCAGGCGTTAGACTAACGCATTCTAGTGCCGGTGTCCGGATCACCGTACTAGAATCCATTTGTCATGCTTGGAGAGCCCCTGATGCTCTGTGGTTCATGAGGCGCTTCAAAAAGCAGCCTCGCGCGCAGCACTTAATCTGTACTTTGTCACTCTGCCTCTGAAGCAATTTAGCTTTCTGGGGAGACTCATTGCTATGGTAGCACATCACAGTGAAACATATTCTTTTAATCTGTCGCAAAAACAAATTATGTACCTTCTGTCAGCCCCGCCAGGCTCCCTGAAACACGCGTGTGGTTGCTGGATCATCTGGCACGGGCAGTTCTGCTTAACTGGGGACACTGAATGGGGGTGTATTTCCTCTGGTCTTTGGCTGGTACGCGAGAGCGCGCAAAAGCTGCTTGTGACTGAGTCCCTCCACTCAAGGACACAGCCTTGAACTGCTGCTGCAAGATGTGTTTCATGAACTGTAATGGAGTAACCCGGTGTCCCTCAAAACCTGGGCGTTTACAAAATGTACTACAAATGGTTCTGTCGGGTAACCAATTTCTTAGTATTCCATAATAAATATGTCTGCGTTTCAGCTCACGATAAAGCAAGCTGACCGCCGTCGAAGAGCAGACCTTGGAAGACTCACTCCCCAGGCACTTGTGGACTGTCAGCAGTCAGGTGAGTCATGCACTGTGCTTAGAACGTAACCATACTAGGCTGCAATGAAGTATAATGGCCTGGGGGGTGACTGAGACATTTTTTATGATTTACATTATAACTTGTTTATCTTTTGCGGAACACAAATCTTCAGGGCTTCATGCCTAACATTTCACTCAGTATATTGGACTTGTTCCCGTGTTTGTTTGAGAAACTTGTAATTTTAATAATGGCAGGTGAACCCTAAGATAACAAACTCTGGTGTCAAGAGCATGGCACTTTTACAGTGTTTCCGAACGCTCTACGACAGGCAGGGACAAGCATTAGAAAATGCGAGATTGACATTTCTGATTTTAAAAAAAGTTTTACTTCACAGAATATGGAGTAGAGGCTTTTTAAAGGAGGTTGGGATCTCTGAACTTGTTGAAGGATTAATATCTTTTTGAAGTGCAGTTCTTCAACGTGCTTAAAAATAATACGTTCCCCTGCAGATCAGCGCTGCTTCTCTTCTGCTGTGCTGTTCAGTAGAGCCCCCTATGGTGCAGAGTATATTGACGGCTCTTTATAATAAACACACTATTTCATAATTCATGGAAGGGCCCCTAAGAGGTAGGGTATGAGAGCACACCATGTATAATTAGCTGCTCTTGTGAGTAAAATCCTTAGTGAGTAGTATAGGGCAGCATACATTTAGGGGATCTATGCATTAGCAGAGTCAGCAATGGATATGAAAATATCAGAGGCATCCGAGATCAGAGTGAGTAATCATTGCTAAGGCTTTGCGCACAGTGACAAGTATAGTAAGGCAAACTCAGGGTATACACGCGCGCCACCTGAGTGGTGGAAGCATTTCTCTAGCTATGTAGTATTGAGGTCAATAAACTATATGGGGATCGCCTTATCAGAAGTAATATTCATAGACATCTGTCTGTGTGAACTGTATCAAGGTGTACAACACCTGGTACACACATCTAACTTTATACAGTGAACAATTCTGTACTTCTTAAATAAATAAGCTGTCTTGTGTGCGGGATTAAGAGCACAGCACTGAATACAGCTATGCCAACGAGAGGTCAAATAATCATTGTGCCAAAAGAATTGGCAATATTGGGGTGCACACACATTCTATCAAGAAAAGAGGTAGTACTTAATTTGACTTGCGTAGGAGTACGACAAATACTGTTTGGTTGAGGGACACTCTACCCGTACTAGTGAGGCTTTCTATGTACCAAAGTGACCTTATGGGAGTTTGTATACTTGCTATTTCAGAGCTTCAGAGCAGTGATTGCGCCTCCATTTGAAGCGAAGAGTAGCAGACACTAGGATACTTCTGCCACTCACTCACAGCTGTGTGAAAACACCGCCCCAACTCCTTGCCTGGGCTCTGGATGTCAGGAGCTGTCTACAAGGCTACGTGGGCTATCGTTCTGTGATGCAGGTTCTCTTAAAGGGTGCCTATAGTTTGACAGCAGTTAACCGGTTGTCAGAGGACTGACCAGTTCATTGGAGATATGAACAGCTGCTCTAGAGCATGGCAGCAGTGTATGCATTTGTGTGAAAACTGGGGGTTGTGCAAGCTGTGGTAATTCACAGGGTTTTCACTAAACAGGATAATGAGCCCCCGGAGATAATGTAGATGTTCGCAAGAGCTCTGAAGACAGGGCGGCTGTGGGAGTCATGAGCTGAGGTTTCAGCAAGGGGTACACAGAGAAGAGAGTATCTAAAGGGCTCTCTGAAATGTGCAAGACAGAGGTAGGCGAGCCAATGAAAGTATGCCCAAATGCCTAGCTCTGGCTCAGGTTGAAGTCCTCTCTTGAATCTTTGAACCCCATATCCCTGCTGAAAAGAACATGAACCACACGTTTTTGCAGAACTGTGTAGTTTATGAGGATAGCTGTGAGATACTGCTTTTCTCACACAGATGGCATCCGTTTTGTTTACTTGTGGAACTTCTGTCGCACACTGCACCGGGTGCTCACCTGAGGGGTGGAGGGTGCTTTGTTTAAATAACATGGGTTTAAGACCAACTGGAAGTTGGGCTGAATTCTTTGAGTGCCCAGTTTTCATGCAACAATAAAAATGTCAAGAGAACTCTGGTGAATATTGGAGTGCAAGATCAGTGTTTTGTCTAGTAACAGTTTTCACAAAAAGAACATGAATCACACCATTTTTTCAAAACTGTATTTTATGAAAATTAGCTGTGAGTTATTGCTTTTCACTAGATTAGTGCCCTTCCATTTCTGGTGCTTTACAGCAGTTTTAAGATCTTCTTAGAGTTTCTCGTTGCTCGACTGGCTGTAATTTCTGATATTTATACGTTTCCCTCGTCTTAATTGCTTCATTTTGCTCGCGAGAAAGTGTCACTCATAGTCGTTGAATGTCACTCATAATTACACAGAAATTATGAAAAGGTCACACATAAGCAATCTGAAACCTTGGCAGCTATGCTGCAAGAAATGGGTCTATACGCATGCAAAGTGTCCTGCAAATCTATAATGGAAAGTTGTCCACCCTGCTCGTATTCCAGAAGTCTACGCCCTTCACATCTTCGTTGATAGGTTAGTACTGTCGCACCCATTTCAAGTTTTACTTCGCTGCAGAAGTCAACCAGTCATCAACTTGCAACCAAAGAGCACTAAGAAAGCATATCAACGCCGAGTCCCCGCATCATATACTTCAAATTCAACCCTCGTCTAGTGGGGCAAAGGGCACCAACCCGAACACAAACACACACAACAGGGGCAGGGGACCGTCCGCCACAATAAAAAGACTATAGTCCGAAGATCCACCTCACAGCAACAAACCAACGAAAAACTCCTGCTGTCAAAGCACATCTACAATATTTTTTCCACATTGCCACGATGCCAACTGTTACGTCTCCAATTGACTCGAGCTCAGCTAATCTGATCACCTGACAGCTACTTAGTACTTACATGAACCGTCCGTAGATACAAACAAATGTTCGTCTTCCGTTGTTGATCTTTTAGCGGATGTCATTTGCCCATAATTCTAACACTTCCGGGTCGCTTTAAAACCAATCCCACGATTGAATTTATTCTGAAGAGTTGTCTTTGCAGTGGTTGGTTACTGCTAATGTGTAAGGTGATCGAGGATTGAAGGAGTCTCAGTCACTCCTAGTTCGGAATACAGAACTCCGAAGTACTGATTGGCTGACCAATCCTCACGTGCCTTTATCTGAGCCAGGCCATTACAAAAATACATTTAAACATATTGCTTAAAACAGTATTTCTGTGCCTCTTCACGCATTCCATAACAGATTTCGATGAGGCGCAAACATACGGGCAGCTGCGGCGCTTTCGGGAGGCATAGACAAACGGGCAGGCACAGACATACCGGCAGCAGCTTCTAAGCTTCCCTTTGACGTCGGGGAGGCACAAATAGACGGGGGTGCGACTCCTCCAATCCACGATTACCTTACACATTAGCCGTAACCAACCACTGCCTAGACAACTCAGAATACATTCAATCGTGGGATTGGTTTTAAAGCGACCCGGAAGTGTTACAATTATGGACAAATGACATCCGCTAAAAGATCAACAACGGACGACGGACATTTGGTTGCATCTACGGACGGTTCATGTAAGTATTAAGTAGCTGTCAGGTGTTCAGATTAGCTGACCTAGAGTCAATTGGAGACTTAACAATGTGCATCCTGGTAGTGTGGAGGAAATATTGTGGAGGTGCTTTGGCAGCTGGAGTTTTTCGTTGGTTTGTTGCAGTGAGTTGGAGGTTGGGACTAGAGTTTTTTTTTTATTGTGGCAGACGGCCCCCTGCCACTGTTGTGTGTGTTCGGGATGGGGCCCTTTGACCCACTAGAAGAGGGTTACCTTTGAATATGATATGATGCGTTGACGGGGTCGGTATGCAGCCTCAGTGCTGTTTGGTTGCATTTGGGTGAAAGTTGATGGGTTGACTGCTACAGCTAAATAAAACTTGAAATGGGGAAGAAAGTACTGCCTATTATCCAAGGTGTAAAGGGCGTAGACTGTTGGAATACGAGTAGGGTGGACAACTTTCCATTATCGATTTGCAGGACTATTTGCATGCGTATAGACACATTTCTTGCAGAGACACCAGAAGACATTTGTTTGGAAGTAGCGAACTAGTCGTCACCTAGCGTATTTTGGGAGTTTTATTCTATATTCTGCATCTCTGAATCTGGCCAAATCATAGCTTCCAAGTTTTCAATTTGCTCATGTGACATTTCCATGGTTTCAGTATAGGCACGAGTGACATTCCAAGGCCAAATGTGTGACACTTTGTTGCAATTGAATGTAAGCAATGAGGTCCATGTAAAGAGATAAATGCCAGAAATTACCCTCTCTTAAGCAATGAGAAGCTCTAAATAAGGCTTGGAAACTGCTGCAAACCCACTGAAATAGGTGGTCACCAACCTACTTCTTGTGCTAACTTCTTCCCTTGGGCTTTACTGTGGGAATGACCTGTCTGTGTAAAGTTAGTGCTGATCAGAGACACTCTCGGTGTGCAAATGATACTCTCTCCAGCTTAACTTGGTATTACCACAAGCCAGGGACTTTATGGGATCTAACCATGATTCTGCACCCCTAGGGCCCATTCACACTGGCCTCCTGCTCTTGAGATCTCCCAGTGCATTTGAGTTCTCATGATGCTCCATCAGAAGATGAAGAAGTTGAAAACATCCTGGGTGCATTTGCGATTTGGTACCTGGTGCACACTGTCTGCGGCAGGATAGTCTCTGTATGTGACATGGCCGTCAAAGAGATTCCAGTCGGGTCTCTTTTCGTTGCCCAGTCAGCACAGGGGGCTGTCTGCGAGGACTGAGAATGCCAGGGCCATTTCCTTAAGATGAGCACTGTCCTTGGCCCAGAGGCAGTATTATGTTACTGAATTGTAACAAAATAAACTAAGCAACTTAAATGGGCTCACACTGAGATCACCATAGCTAACCAGTCGCCTCTAAACCTGAGCATGCCTAACATATTCCAATGATTGCCAGGATGGTGACTAAAAACCTACACCCACTACTTTGAGCTGCTGTACTGCATTTTGTTGCACATATCACTAACATTGCTTTCTAATGTGTGATATAGCATTTAAGTGCGATGATATGGACATCGACACTAAAATTCCCTATGCTAACATAAGATGCATGGTTCTTAGCTGGCGTGCTGTAGCCAGTAGCAGATTACAGCAATCTCATTTGTTCCTTTCACAGAGAGTTGCATGGGAGATATGTGTATATGAGGTAGGCTTGTAGTGTTACTCCCATCTTCTCTGTGGCAGTGCTCAAGGCAGAGTGAAAAGTCAGGGACTGGATGATCACCTAGCGAGTTCAACTCCCCATGTACAGATAATAGGTTAGAATATGAACAAGACATACCAAGCTTTTCAAGTTCATAAGGTTGACAAAATGTGTATTGGGTGACAGGTGACAATGTTTAAGTACAAAGAAATAGTAAATATTGCAGTGTGCGCTCTGTGAAAAACCAATTAACTCAGGCCACTATCGGAACCGCCTGCGTAAGCACATTGAGACTGACCACACAGCTGAGCTTAATCGCGTGACAGTGTGTGTGTCACCGCAAATGTGCTTTAAAGTAGCCTTTCTCGGTAGGGCCTTTGCTGATGTTTTGGGGTGCTTTCCCCAGTTCTGATGCCTGCATAACATTAGTCCAGAGGGCCCTTATGGTACCTTTTATCACAGCACGTCTTCTTGCCTCAGCCGTGCTTCTGTAGCTGTGTGTTTTCAGTCTGATATTCAGATGTAGGCCCAGGCTGGCATTGCTAACCCTTTAATTAATTAATTAATTAATGAATACTGCTTCATCACCGCACACCAGTATTTGAGGAGGTCAACTGGGCAAATCAGGCTCTGGGTGGTGCCTCCCACTGGAAAATAACAGGACAAGGCGCCACTCAGATCTACATGTGCCGCAGTCTATCTGGGCGCATGTTTGATTATTTTATGTTTCACTGACGGTTGCTGAGAGCAGAGACCATGTGGTCCAAGTGCACTCTCGGAGGCTGGGCTCTGGCTTCTCCAGGGCAGTGTGCTGTGACTACACAGGCCACACAGACTGCCACCATCATGAGCTCCATCTACTCGGGAACACCCAAGGACCCCTGCCCCCACCACATGTTCAACCTAGGGAACAGAACCATCAGCAAGGAACTCTCCTCAATCCTCAACGTATCCATCACCTCTGCCTCCTTTCCAGTGGAATGAAAACATGCGGAAATCAAGCCATTCCTAAAAAAAAAAAACATCTGCAGACATGGAAGAGCTCAAGAACTACCGGCCCTGCTCCCTTTCCCTGCAAATGTTCTGAAAAAAGCAATCAACCACCCACTCACAAACTACCTTGAGACAACGACCTCCTGGACCCATCCCAATCTGGGTTCCGCTCAAATCACAGCACAGAAACCGCCCTACTCGCAGCCACCGATGACATCAGGACTCTCGTAGACCAGGGAGAAACTGCAGCCCTAATCCTCCTCTCAGCAGCCTTCGGCACTGCGTCCCACTCCACACTCTAAATAGACTCAACCAGATGGGAATGCCCTTAAATGGATTGGATCTTTCCTCACCGGAAGAACCCAGAGCATACGCCTCCCACCCTACACCTCGGGGCCCAAAGAACATAATCTGCAGCGTTTCCCCAATGGTCCTCACTGAGCCCAACCCTGTTCAGCACATACATGGTCCCTCTGGCCACCCTGGTCAGACCCACGGTTTAAACATCATATCATACGCTGAGGACACTGGCTCACCCTCACCCTCTGCCCATCCCTAGACCCCACGAAAACCAAAGGGGAGAGGATGTAGCCTTACGGCTAGAGCGGTCGACCTCGAAGATGGGGAACCGGGTTCGAATCTCGGCATCAACACTCAACATCCTGTGATTCTGGGCAAATCACTTAATCTCCTCTTGCCTAACAAAAAAATGAATGTGTCCATCTGTAACGAAACTAGTGCTCATGTAAAGCACCCTGATACCTGATATCTTCGTGTCTAGTTCGTGCTATATAAAACTCTATAATTTTTTTTTTTTAAAGCCGACTTCCACAGGTGCATGACCAGCGTCGCTAGCTGAATTCAAAACAACTGCCTGAAACTTGGCACAGACACAACTGAGGTAGTTCTCTTCGGAAGCAATACATCCCTGTGGGACGACTTCTGGTGGCTAGCAGAGCTGGGCCCCCCTCCCACACCCTCAGAACACGCTAGGAACCTTGGTACCATACTTGATAGCAAGCTCACCATGAAATAACAGATAAACACAATGTCCTCAGCCTGCTTCCTCACTCTCTGCATGCTCTGGAAAATCTTTAAGTGGCTCCCCATCAGCACACTCAGGCCCTTGTCACCAGCCGCCTAGACTACAGCAATACCCTCTACGTTGGGGTCACCTCTCAGCTGTTGAACAGACTTCAGACCATTCAGAACACAGCAGCCAGGCTCGTCCTCTACCTCCCGAGGCAAACCCACATCACCCCACACCTCAGAACACTCCACTGGCTCCCTGTCCACAAGAGGTGCCAGTTCAAAATGCTGTCCCACGCCTACAGGGCCCTGCACAATGAAAGACCAGCCTAACTTAACCACAGGCTGAATTTCCACCAACCTGTCAGACATCTGCGCTCCACATTTCTCTCCCTCGCCCACACTCGCCGCTTCTGCCGAAGCAGGAGCGACGGCCGCTCCTTCTCCCACCTGGCCACCAAGATCTGGAACGGACTCCCCCTCCACCTTCGGACCTCTCTATCTCTGCAGGAGTTCAGAGACCGGTTAAAAACATGCCTGGCTGTTCAACTGACCAGGCCCAGCAGCAGATACCCTCAGCATCTGGCTGGATATCCTCACAGGGGATAAGCAGCGCTTTACAAATCCTAATTGATTGACCTGAGCCTGGTTAGCAGGCTTCAGTACACTGTCAGAGTCGAAATCCAGCACCAAGTAGTTCTAATGGGGGCAAAAAGTGGGGGGAAAACTGCAACAAATTCCAGTTTGCTCCATATAACACACATGTTGCTGTTGATACAACATTGCAGTGCTTTTCGGTAGTGCAGGGTATGACTTTTCAAATATTACCCTCGCAGACCGTAGTCTGGTTCTGTAGTGGGGGCGTGTCAGATTCTTTATTCAGTTCATAAATATAAACCATAAAAGCACATACTCATTAAAACATTTAAACATTATTAAAAGAAAAATAAGAACATTTAAAAATACAAATAACAAGCACAGGAGAACTTCACATTTAAAACAAATTCAGAGCCTAGGAGCTGATGTTGTCAACCAAAGTGCAGAGTGCAAACGGAGTAATAAACACACATCACATATGTGAAAACAACCCACTTAGCACCAAGTTTTCATAAGGCACTTTGAAGCACAGCAACAATAAAAAAATAAAAAAATCAGGAATCGCAAAAAAAATCAAGACCGCTGCAGCGATAGTGTTTGTCTGCGCTCAAGGGTACACTTCATAAAAGAGACCACACCTAGACATACTTCCAGAGAGGGGAGCTTCGGCAAAAATAGAAGTGGTGGGATCTGTCTAGTAACTGAGGCACCTTTTAAGGAGTGGAATTAAAAACCTTATGGTAAAACTACGATAAAACCTACAAAAAAATACGAAATGTGTCAACATTTGGAAGAAGTGCTCATCGCAAGGTCAAACCTTAATAAAATTAGGATCATACTGGCCCAGAGGAAACCAAAGCTGACTCTTAATCTGATCCAGTGTAAATCTTGTCGGTAGCACCCTATACCAAGTTTTGGGCACCAACTCCAAATATGGTTCCAGCCCTAATGTTGTATGGACCAACAAGTACTCCCTATTGGCCGGCTTCTTCAGCTCCAACAGTTTGCTTCCCACCTTCTTCAATCCCTGAGCCTGGATTTAACCCAGTTTTTGTCCCTTGTGGAAATGTTAGCTGGCTGAAAGAAAATATCAGATCTGCCTAGCCTATTTCAGGTACCCTTGATATTGGTTAGCCAGAGGATGCGGAAGCCCCGGTCACATTAAAGGCAATCCAATATAATCTTGTTATTTAGAGAAGCTTTGGGTTGTTCCAAATAGAACACCATAGCATCAACGGTGCCAGATTAATGTCATCCGCTACATAGGATAAGCCCAATTCCTCATGAACAGCGTAAGTCGGCGACTGTGGTGAAATACCAAAAATATGTCTACATACTCTGTTCTCATCCTGTAAAAATGTAGCTGCCTTATAAATTAACTAGAGCCATAAGTGAGGACAGGTAGGCACTTCCTTTTGTAAATCTCGACCCTGGGTGCGATAGGCTAATTGCCAATTTTGGAGGCTAGACTGAAAAGGGAACCAATTGAATTGCAAAACTTAAGTCTCTTATGTTTCACACTTGGGCCCCAAGACCCCCAAATAAGAAGATTAATGCGTTCTTATGAGAAAAACTTCCCGAAGCACGAGAGTTTGCAGTTTCAGACTTTTGGGGCCACAAGCCATGACACAAGTTTTGGCCGAGTTCCTAACCAGGCCTCGGCTATCCAAAAAGCTTACAAAAGTATCTAGAAGTAGCTGGAGGCCATTAGCTGTTCTGGACAATAGGACGGCGTCAACTGTGTACAAGAGAGCAGGGACGCTCTGCCCATTCACAGTTGGCATATCCTTTCCCTTGCTAGCTAAAATAGAATCAAAAATTTGCTAGCATTCGCGCCAAGAATTTTCAATTCTATTAAGGACACGGAGGCGAGGATTATGCTATCTCTTTCTTTTACTGTAAATCACAGCAGCCAATTAAAACATTCAATTAGTTAACACAAACTACATTGTCCATGATGCTTTGCATCAGTCACGCCCTCTTAGCCCCCAATAAGAGCCATGAGCACAGTCCCATCATCCTCTTTCTTTGCTCGAACTTTAAAAGTCCACTAAGTCAACAAAATTGATTCAATAACGTCCTCCAACATGGAAGTTAACCGGAAACCAAGATCCATCGAGAGACTTCAACGTGAAGAAACTTCTTATTCAGATTTCTTATCTGCTCCTAGAAGAAAATATGAACAACCTGTAATTTCTGCTTATTGTGAAAATTATCAACATTACATCATCAACGGGTGGGTAAGCATGAACAATGATATTGTACCATAGCCGGGTGGGATAATCTCGCCTCCGTGTCCTTAATAGAATTGAAAATTCTTGGCGCGAATGCTAGCAAATTTTTGATTCTATTACAGGACCGGAGGCTTCGGATTATGCTAGTTTAACGCTTATCAAAAACAACAGATGTTCTATCTCCCACCGGCTTATAATAAAATTGCTTGAAAGTTGATTCAGATGACCAATCAGCACAACGCATAATGTCTTGAATGTTAGAACCTAACATATAAGATTTTGATGCCATGGCACCACGCACGGAATGTGCACCAAACATTTGAATGTCAATACCAGCTTCTTTCATAACATAACGAAGCCATCTGGCTATTGTAGCAGCCGACACAGGCATAAAGGGTTTTTGCAAGGCAATTAGAAGTTGAGTAGAACCCTCTGGTCTCAGAGAACGAGTACATTCCTCATATGTTTTTAAACATTGCACAACACATAATTTGTCATTGCTAGTGTCTTGATAGTCTTTGTACGTCCTGTGATAGTAAAGGAAACTCCTTCCGGAGTAAATACTCTACCTGTAATGTCCGGGGCCCGCACGTCCGATGAACGCCTACAAGCTGATGGACATAAAAGCATCGCCAGTTTGGCAAACAACTGTTTCCTAGATAAGAGATTGTTCGCTGGCCAACTATTAAAGAGAGAAATGACTAAGGAAACATCCCATAAACCGGAATACTTAGGTTTAGGAGGATTAGCTACTCTTAAGCCTTTAAGAAGTTTACATATCATAGGGTGCATGCCAACCGGTTTCCCGTCAACCTGGCAATGGCCCGCCGAAATGGCCGATCTAAAGTTATTCACCAAACGGTAAGCCAAACCTTCGGCTGCCTTATCCGAAAGAAAATTTACGATATGGGGTAAGTCTGCCCCCACGGGATCCAGGTGCCGTTCCAGGCACCAACCCATCCAGCCTTTCCAGGCTGAAGAGTATCGTTTCCTAGTTGACGGAGCCCAAGCCTGTTTGATGAAAGCTGTAGCTGTCTCTGAAAATCCTGGCATTTCCCACTGCTGCCGGAAAGCCGCCATGCCATCAGCGACAGTCGCCCCGATAAGATCAACGGATGCTGTTCCTTGTGAGGTCCCAGGAGTAGAGACTCCGACCACGGAAGCATCCTGGGAAGATCGCAGCTCATCTCCATCAACACCGGGAACCAGGGCTGCGATCTCCACAGGGGCGTCACTAGAATCACTTCTGCTTGTTGTTTGAAAATGTGTGATGTCACTCTGGGAATTAGAAGGAAAGGTGGAAACGCATAGTTCAATGTCCCCGACCAATCCTGAAGGAAGGCATCCGTCGCCTTCGCTGCTGGATCCGGCCTCCAACTGAAAAAGCTGGGAAGCTGCCGATTCAGCCTGGAAGCAAACAGGTCCGTCTGGCAAGGACCCCAAAGTTCCTGCAACCATTGGAATATGCCCGAAGTAATTGCCAATCGCTGTAATCTCTGAGGTGTCTGGAATTCCAGTCCGCTATCAGGTTGGACTGGCCCGGAATGTACTCCGCTATTACCGTGCCTCCCAACTTGTTGATATACCTCACTGCCGATATGTTGTCCATCCGTAGAAGGATACAACATGTGGTCTGTTTGGGAGATAGTCCGAATTGCGAAGGAACCCGCTAGGAGTTCCAGACAATTAATATGTAGTGATAATTCTTGGGGAGACCACCTTCCGCCTGTGGAAATATCTCCGCAGCGCGCTCCCCAACGGCTGGCGTCGGATTCGATGATGACCTCGGGTTGTGAGCCAAATATCGCTCTGCCGTTCCACGCTTCCACGTGGCCGAGCCACCACTTCATCTCTTCCCTCACTTCTTGTGACAACGGGACCAGATCCGTATAAGACAGACCCTTCTGTAAATGCTGGATTTTTAGCCTCTGCAATGCTCTGTAATGCAGCGGTCCCGGGAAAATCGCCTGAATGGATGACGCTAGTAATCCCACTACTCTGGCAATGACTCTGAGAGAAACCACTTGTTTGAGGATTGCAGTAATCTCCTTCTTGAGATCTTTTAACTTCGTTTTGGGAAGACTCAATTGGGCTGCCTGGGAGTCTATCACAAAACCCAGAAAATCTGTTGTCTGCGACAGGATCAGAGCTGACTTGGGGTGGTTGATTACAAACCCCAGATTCTGCAAAAGAGACATCGTCATTTGGAGGTGTTGCGAAACTAATTCTGGACTCTGCGCCATGATTAGGATGTCGTCCAGATAAATGATCATGCGAATTCCTTGCTCCCGCAGGTGAGCCACCACCGGCTTCATCACTTTGGTGAAGCACCAAGGAGCTGAGGAAAGCCCGAAAGGAAGGGCCAAATACTCGAACCATCGACCGTTCCATTGAAATTGAAGAAAACGTTGATGAGGTGGAAATATGGGAATGGATAGATGGGCATCTTTGAGGTCTAACCTGACCATCCAATCCCCTTGCTTAAGCAGATCTGTCAAAAGACGGATCCCTTCCATCTTGAAATGTTTGTAAATGAGGTACTGATGGAACTCTCTCAAATTCAGAACCAGTCTGTGACCACCCCCCTTCTTCTGGACTAAAAAGACATTGCTGCAAAAGCCGTGAGGCCTGTTGTTGCATGGTGCTATCGCGTGCTTTCGCAGCAATTCGGCTATTTCGTTGTCTATAAAAATGCACTCTTGTTGTGAAAAATGGAGTGGTTTGGGGAGTGTGTCCTGACAGGGCGTTCCGTAAAATTCCAGATGGAATCCCTGAATGGTTTGAACTACCCACGCATCTTGTGTCAGGATTCTCCAATTGTGAACAAAAACTGTGTTTGACCCCCCCCCCCCCCCCCACCCCCCCGTGGTAATGGAGACATGTCTGTCACGCTTACCTGTAGAATTCTGCGCCTGGAAGCCCGCTCTGTTACCACCTCCGTGGAACCGGCATCTGTTGAATCGACGACGAGTGGGGTAGAAGGTGCCCCCTCTTGTTGAATCCCACTCTCCTCTGCCGCGACCATAGTCGCCTCTGGGGGGACCTTGATTAGAGAAACGGCCTGACGAGCGTCCCCTGCCTCGTCCGGCCCTGTTGAAAAGGCCTTGCTGGAAGACACGCTTAATGCCCGAATGCGCCTTGTCCAGTGATGTGAATGTCCCCACATACTTCGACACATCTTTTACAAAACGGTCTCCGAAGAGATTGCCTTCGGCGAGGGGTCCTGGCTCAGCGCCCGCGAGTTCGGTGAGATTGGAATCCATGCGCATGAGCAAGGATTTGCGCCTTTCAGTGGAAATGGCGCAATTGGCATTACCCAAAAGGCAGATTGCCCTTTGTGTCCATCCCGCCAGGATATCCGGGTCCACCGGAGTCGCCGCCTCTTTGGCCACCAGGGCCATCTCTAGGATCTTTGCTAGAGGTCCGACGACGTCAAGGAGCTTATCTTGACAGGCGCGGTCGATCCCCTTCTTGGGATCGTTTGCAAGCTTTTTCAGAAAGGTGAGGAGACTAACGTCGATCTTGGGAGTTTCAGCCAACTTGTCTGGTAAATCAGGCCGAGGACATTCCGACCTGAGCCGATTACGGACTTCCTTATCGAACCCTTTGTGAAGGTTCTCGTGTAGGTACTCGGTAACTTCCGGTGCCGGAGCCCAATCCGAAGATCGGGGGTGTACTATATCGCTAGGGTTGAAGGTAAAGGGAGTATTGGGTGGCATATCTGGAGTGGATGAAGCCACTTTTTTAGCTCTCTTCTTGGGAGGGGCTTCTTCATCTGTTGTGGTAGTGTCGGTATCGGTGGTATCTGTATCCACATAGACCTTCTGCTTGCTCTTCGCCTTGCCACCCGCGGAATACCCATGATCCCCCATTTGAGCCTGGGGTAAGGAACTTAACGCACTAGCATGCGGCCATTGACTCTTTCGCTGCGTCCGTAGCTGGAGGTTTAACAAGTTTGGGTTTGTCTTTAGTGAACCCATGGCGTTTGGCAAAACTCTCAAGCTGCTTAGTAATCGGTTTAAGTGCAGCCGCCAATGCTTGTTGCACAGTGTTTGGTACTGTGCTCTCTATAGCCTTGTTCACCGAGGATTGGACAGAGGCGTCCAGAGCCTCCACGATGTTATCTTCAAGGACAATCTCTTGCTGTCCTCCTCATATCTCACCCACTCTTCCATCTTAAATCTTTATGAAGTGGTGAAGATAAATATAACTATTCATATAAATCAGGATTGGAGGAGTAATGGGGGGCCAGCCCACTTTGCACACACTAGATTTCTGTCAAGAAAGTACCAAGCCCCCTCAGCAAAGCAGTACTCAAGTTATTGCAGCCTAATATAGGCGTAGGAGTCAAATTACAAATATAAGGAGCGTGTGCTCACTCCTGCAAGGCGATGTTTATTGCTGCCGATCAGGCGTCTATCTCCAGCAAGACTTTCCGCCTAAAAGCGGTGAAACGGTTAATTTTTGGAACGATCCCGGCGTGCGCAGCCCAACGCAAGCCCAAAAGGAACCCAATGGGCTCGCTTGCGGTGCGCACGTCGGCCGTGAACCACACGGCTCCTGCGGCGTGAACGGGCGATTAGGGAAGCCCAGGACACCAGCGAGCGGTACGCGCAACCGAAAGCCGGCCAAAGCGGTCAGGTACTCTCGCGCCGGATAGCGCGTCTTTCAGAAACCAAACCCAGCAGCGCTGGCAATTGGGACAGAGTCCCGTCTCTGCGCGCGCTCTCAAAATGTGCAATCCAGACAATAAAATACCACAAAACAATGCTCAAAACAGTAAATAAGCGGCATAAACACATGTAGCAACTCATGCAAATTGAAATAACTATAGCGCTAAGCGCTCTGTCAAGCATGATAATTACAATAATGCAATATCAAGAGGGGAAGTACTTAGCTCTGCTGTGAGCAGCAAAGAAAGAGGATGATGGGACTGTGCTCATGGCTCTTATTGGGGGCTAAGAGGGCGTGACTGATGCAAAGCATCATGGACAATGTAGTTTGTGTTAACTAATTGAATGTTTTAATTGGCTGCTGTGATTTACAGTAAAAGAAAGAGATAGCATAATCCGAAGCCTCCGGTCCTGTAATAGAATCCATAGCATCAATATGCATTAAAAAAAAAAAAAACATTGGCACTAAAACACAGCTTTGTCGAATGCCTCGGGCCCAGACCAAAACTCTTGCTACATTCACCATTGAGCCCAAATCTAATGGTGGCATTCAAATCTGTATGTAGGGATCTTAAAAAGGACACCAGGTCAGAATCCAGCCCCTTTAATTCTAATACCTCCCAGAGTTTGGACCTGACCACACTGTCAAAAGCGCAGGCCAGATCCATAAATGCTAAATAGACATGACCTCCTTTTGCTAGGGTATATTTGTTAATTAGCAGATGTAAATGAAGGCACTGTTCTCGTGTGCTCAAGCCTGATCTAAAGTCATATGGACCATCAGAGAGAATGCAATTATCAGTAGGCCAGGATATGATTCTGTTGAGAACTACCCTGCCAATGACTTTTTATCATAGTCTATGAGGGAGATGGGTCTATAGCAACTAGCGGGAGGCCCTGTTTCATTTTTTGAAAATGGGCACAATTATGGCTGAGTGCCATCATTCCGGAATGCCACTCTTGCACGCAGCCCTGGCAATGACAGGTGTCCCCAGATCACCTCCAATTTATAAAAGTCCTTGGAAACCCTGTCGGACCCCAGAGCTTTGTACTTGGGACTTTCACAGATTGCCTCCGCAACTTATTCTACTGTAAATTCGATAGCCAATGGATACATAGGCAAATTAATATCAAGTGCCCAACTATCGATATTGGCTGAGTGGTACACTTGGCTAAAGTGTTCAACCCAAATATCTGCGCTAATATTAGTACAAACCAAGTGAGAATCGAGTTTGCAAGATTTTGTTATTAACTGTGTTTCAGGACGGGGCGTGGCCAAGATGGCGGCGTGAGCGGTCGCACTGTGCTGAGCTCCGCTTCAAGCCCGCCACATATATCCTGTTAATGCAGTGCCTTGAGTAGCAGCCCCTACATTTTTGGTACCGGAGGCTTCCCAGAGCCGCCCTTTGACCATATTGAGGACACCGGTCGGCGGAGAGGCGTGAGAGCTGCGCGCCGCCCGAGTGAGTGAGTAGACCGGGAGGCCTGGAGCGCTGATCGGAGACGAGCTATCTGTTGCCGGCGGGCGATTGCGCGCTACTCTGGGACGCTTCCTTCTGTGCTGGTGACCGGCGACGGTGCCATCCTTTGGCCTGGCTGGAAATACATCGGGGACTCTGGAGACCGCTGAAGCGGATCCCGCGCTGATTGGGCCGGTGCACCGCGGCCCCGCTGATACGTCGGGCCGTGCAACCTGCGACACACCTGCTGGCTGCTCACCGGTGGCCTCATATGACGAGTCGCAGGCAGAGGTCTATCGAGACCCTCGCGGGGGCGACGGAGACGAGTGCGGGACGTAGTCTCGGGCCCCCCCTTCTACAACAATGCGCAGCCTGCTGCAAACCTGCAGATACGCGAGACCTGCACAGCGTACGACTGATAGTGAGGCGGAGCCATCAGCAGAGTGGCGTCCAGGTGAGGAGCGGGGGCGCATTCAAACACTGCTATGATCTCTTTGGGCTCTCTCCCTCCCCCGCCTACACGCTGATTGCCCGCGCCTGCTGGTGAGCGGAGATACTACGCGGGCGCAGAGTCCCAGACAGACACAGACTGCACCGGAGGGCCGCATTTGAGTGAGCACGTCAGGCCGCGGCCTTGCTGAAGGGTACTGAGTCGGGTGCACCAGACAGATGGCATATTAGCGTTGTGGGTCCCCGCTACTGTGGAATTGGGAGTGTTGTGAGCATTTGGGTGTAGCTCCTCCGGTCTACCCCCTGCCTTCGCGCTGGGCCAGCCAGTTTGGGCTTGCGCCACCGAGACGGAGCAATCTCACACGTGTGCGCTCTCTGATCCACCCTTCCACCTGAGACTATTTCCTCGCGCACTCCTACCCACCCACTGATTCAAGCCACCTTGAAACTTTGGACATACCACCGGTGCTAACCCGGTGCGATACTCTGCCCCATACCTACCTCTCTCTCCACTGCTGGATCCGCACTGCTTCTGTGTGGGCGTGCACAGGGCCTGGTATCTGTGGGCACGCTGCTGGGGTCTCTGGACCGACGGTGCGACCGCTCGCTCTGTCCCCCTACATCACTCTCGGCCCTCCACCTTGGACTCCTGCCTCCACCTGAAGCCGCGTTGGGCAAACGTAGACCGGAGAAGCCTCAGGCGCAACCTCCGGAACTGGAGCCAGCGCCACCATGCACGAAGGCCACGGCTCACCCTGAGACATCCTCCCCAGTGGACCGTAGCGAGCACTCGCCCAGATTTGATGAGCTGTTGGCAGCAATCCTGGATATTAAAACTACGCTGGGAACGAAGATTGACTCCTTGAGTACTGATATGGGTTATCTAAGGGAGGACCACAAGAAGCTGAAAGGCAGGGTGGAGGAGTCCGAATCTACTTTGGCATCACTGCGCCCCACGGTGACTGCGACGGCCACCCAACTGCAATCCCTCCAACAGGAGGTGGACTACCTGAAGGCGCGCGTGGAGGACCAGGAGGGGCGCTGGAATAATGTGCGCATCGTAGGCCTTCCTGAACGAGCGGAGGGCCCCAACATGGAACTCTACCTGGAGGAATGGTTTGCGACAGACATCCTGCAGGGGATGGTCTCGAAATTCTTCTCCATAGAACGTGCACATAGGGTCCCGGGGGGCCCCCCGCGCGCCTTCCCCAGGCCGGTGGTGGCAAGACTCTTCAACTACCGGGACCGGGATCACATCCTACAGGTCACCCAAGCCTGAGGTCCGTGGCAAGTCGGCAACTCTATGGTCCACATCTACCCGGACTATACCCTGTCGGTGCAGCGCCGACGATCCTCCTACACGGACGTCAAGAAATGTCTGAGGGACCACGATATACAATACTCCTTGCAATACCGAGTACGCCTCCGTATTCGCCACAAGGAAGACACGGTGTTTTGCAATACCCCTGAGGAAGCGTGGTCATGGATCGAGCAACAGGGCCTAGCACACGGTCCTTCCACTTCATCGCCAGATTTTCAACAGGCCTGGAAATTGGTGGAGCCCCGCAAGGTGCGAAGCAGAGGACAACTACGCCGACCGACGCAGGCCCAGCTGGCTCGGGAGCGAGCACAAGCTATTAAGACGGCGGAACACATCCGCAGCCCCACATCTTCTCAAAGACTGGACTCTGATTCGGACGCGGCTATGGACCAAACATTGCCTCTCACCTCTTCGCAGCTCGAGGCACTAACTGGGGGAGGCCCTCACTCCACAAACTGCAGATGCACTGGGCTGAACATTTTGAGCACACACAGCGGCTTAGGGTGCCCAGACTACACGCTGTGGGCGCATGGACAAGCTACCAGGCTGAGTTGAGTGAGGCGGCAAGACGACGACATCTGACCCGGCTGCACCCCCACCCATCGAGGGATAAGTAGCTGATACAGCATCGATATTGTTTATTATTGTCGTATGTTCCTATCTACCTTTTTGAATTGCATTCTAGTGCGAATGGCCTATTGCCCGTTGGCAAGCCGGCCTGGGGTGGGATGTTGGGGTTGGGAATTTTTGCTTATTACGTTGATCTCTTTGTCTGATTGCAAACAATGGGGATCGTGGATTGGATATATTTGGTCACCACCTTGTGAGGGTAGTGGAATGCAGGGGGTGGCGGAGACTAGTGGCTGGTGGACCGTTCCACGCCACAACTTTACTTCAAGACTAGGCAGATGGCGATTGGGGACTATTCTTTATTGACCTGGAATGTAAGGGGGTTGGCGGGATGTGCTAAGCGACTTAAAGTGTATCAGTATTTACGCAGTCATGGGATCACGTTTGCACTGTTGCAAGAGACACATCTCACCACACAAACCCTTGCATTGCTCCGTAAACGATGGAGGGGTACGGTACTGGGTACTACATATTCGGGATACGCTCGAGGAGCACTTATTTGGGTCGCACCGGGAACCCCACTGCAGATCACACATTCCCGAATGGACACACAGGGCCGATTCGTCACTATGGAAGGCCTTCTGAATGGGTCCCCAATGGCGATGGTATCTCTTTATGCCCCAAATTCGGGCCAGTCCATCTTCTTACAAACCCTTACACCATCCCTGCTCACGGATCCCACAGTCCCCATGTATTGGGGTGGAGACTTTAATGGGGTGCAAGATCTCGAACTGGACCGCTCTCACCCCCCTCTCCCAGGGGCACAATCTATTAAGCTGGCACAACATATATCGGAGTGGGTGTCGAACATGCAGATGCATGCTGTATGGCGTAGGTTACATCCCCAGTCGTGCACTTACTCGCACTATTCGACATTATATGATTTATATACGCGAATAGACGCCGTGTTCTGCTCGGACAACGCCCTTCACAGTATACCACATGCTGACTATTTGGCACGAGCGCTCTCCGATCACGCCCCGCTTCAACGGAGTTTGTCCTGGGGCATGCGACGCCCTGAGATTTCAACTTGGCGCTTACCGAGTGCCGCGCTGGCCGACTCATCCTACCGGGCCACCCTCCTAAACTCCATCGAATCCTATTTCTCAGTAAACGAGGGAACTGCCTCGTCAGCTGGAGTGGAATGGGACGCCTTTAAGGCTGTTCTCCGTGGACACGCCATCAAGGCAACATATGGCGCCCGGAAAACACTGACCACTGCGCTCCACACTCATGAGTCAACAATACAGAGCTGTGAGCAACGCATTCCCACTGACCCCCAGATTGGCCCTGCTCTGGCCCAGGCCCGCTTGGCGTATAAAAGCGCACTGGATGACCTCTGCGCGTTAGACTATAAAACATATCTGGCACGCAGACACAGGGAGAATGACAAGGCAGGCAGGCTGCTCGCGTGGCTATTGCGATCTGACACTGCACAACCCCCTATCGCCGCCATATGCACATCCACCGGGACACTAGTGAATACACAGGGAGCCATCGATCAATCATTCCATGAGTACTATACAGCATTGTACGCGGCCCCAGCCATGCATGACCCAACTTCCGTCAGGACTTCCTTACGGAGATACAACTCCCACAGATCATACCAGCCCATTATGATGCCCTAGAAGATCCCATTGCGCTTGACGAGATCACGGACGCAATTGGACAGCTGGCAACTGGCAAGACTCCGGGGACGGACGGTTGCCCTTAGGAGTTTTATTCCACCTTCTCCACACAACTAGCACCTAGGCTAGCCAAAGTGTATGCCGAAGCCTTCGAGATAGGCGCACTGCCACCCATTCTGAGGGAGGCAACGCTAGTGATTCTCCCAAAGCCAAGTCGCGATCCTCTCCAAATGGCCTCCTATCGCCCTCTATCGATGCTGAACGTAGACTATAAAAACCCAGAGACGACAGGCGCCGGACACTCCGTTGACATGGGCGTTTGACACCTTTACGTACCCGCGGGTTCAGGTTTATCATTTAGGGGCTGATACTGTGGATGGAAATCTCGGACGGGCCATAACTGGAGCCCACTCGACTCTCCCATTTTGGTTGGGCCTCCCCTTGTCTCCCATGGGTCGGGTAGTCATTTCCAAGATGCTGGTCCTTCCCCGCCTCTTATACTTCTTTTACACGCTCCCCTATCGTCTACCTCGGAGACTCTTCCGGGAGCTTGAATCCTTCTTGGTCTCCCTGATATGGGGAAACTCAAGGGCCAGGGTGGCACTCCATAAATTATACTTGCCACTATCGGATGGTGGCTTGGGCGCCCCGAATTATGAGCAATACTATGCCGCGGCACAACTGAGGGGGCCAATGTGGTGGCTCGCTAAGAGCAATCTCACGGAGATGACCACGGGTGCTTTGACATGGGATCCCCCAACATTGATGGAATGGATGTCAGGAACGACTACTCTGACGAAGGCAACATATTAATGACAGCGGCCAGACAGCACTGGTCCAGATATGTGATACCTGATGACCGCACAGCACCATATGCCCCAGGCCTGCCGCTGGAACTTCTCCCCGGTATATTCTCCTGTCATGGGCGTCCGGAATTGAGGTTATGGAAGGAGAGCGGACTAGACACATGGGGAGACATGTACGCAGACTCTCAATTGCAAACATTCGAGGACCTGGTAGACACACATGACGTACTGCAAGACTCCTTTCTATTACATGCCTCACACTCTGCGAGCGTGGGGCGTCGACCGAGTGGAGCCTGCTACGTCACACCTGCTCCAAACACTGCTCACGCATGGACGAAGTAGACATGCCGTAACAGCTATCTACACCTCTCTTAGACTCGACGACCCACCGGCACTGGCAGCACTGCGTGGGTACTGGGACGCTGAACTATCCATCACCCTCTCAGACAAGCAGTGGCTGCAATGCCTCAATTACCCAAAAACCATATCGACCAACGCCAGATTACAGTACACTCAATTTAATTATTTGCACCACACGTACCTCACACCCCACTGGTTGGCACGCATGTACCCCGCTGTAGCGGACATATTCCCTAGATGCCGAGATCAGGGAGCCACATTTACACACATGGTGTGGAGCTGCACCGGCATTCAAACATTTTGGCCCGCGGTGGCCACTGTGCTTGCAGAGGCGACAGACACACAGAGGCGGAACCCGTTCACTTTTTGTTGGGCGTCACGAAGGGCAGCGCGACTCGTAAGGGCCTGAACAAGTTTTTAGATCTAGCCCTGAGCTTAGCCAAGCGTAGGATAGCCATGGCATGGAAGGCGCCACTGGGCTCCAGTGTACACGCGTGGATGCTTGACCTCCGCAGGGCACTTGTATCTGAACACACAAACCAAATGGAGGCCGCAGCGCGAGCAACGGCGCCCCCGCGCCGAACTCCTACACAATGGCAAGATTACTTGTCCGTGATTGAGGCTAGGCTGCCCGTAGCAGCCTCTCCCTCTTAGATCCGCTAACTAGCATAGGACCCTGGGTCTCCTTGGACTCCCAGGATCTATATCAATATATGAGTACACATGCTGACGACCACAGGCACTTTAGCCCTCAACACCTTTCTTCCCGCTTCCTACCCACCCCCTTCCTCCGCATTTCTCCTTCTTCTTCCCCTCCCCCTTTTTCTCCCCCCCCTCCCCCCCTGGCACATTTACTAATAGCGATTCACCACACCCCTGCAGATCAACGTATGTCACCCACTGATATATCAGATCGTCAGACACAATTACACTGGCAGTTACACAAAGAGATAGTTTCTTTCTCCTTTTCTTTTGTTCCTCTTGTTAAGGTTATTTTACATATGTATACGATTTGATGGAGATATGGCCCCGAGGAATGATGGCAGATTCCCCTTTGGTTATCCTGATTTAACTTAACAACTTATACTTGATCTATACCGCAGAGTGAAGCGGCGAACCAACCAACAAGGTGGACTTTAATGTACCCTAGCTGAGTCTCTTTCCCTGCACCCCACCCACGCCACTCCGATTATTGTTATTTGGCAATGTCAGTGTTGGATTGAATCATCATGCAAATGTTAATGATGTTTTGTTTTGTTTTTCTGTCAAAAACAATAAAAATCATTTACAAAAAAAAAAACTGTTTCGGGACAGACTGGTATTTCTTGCCCTACAGGAGCAGACCACAGTGGTCCAAACTCCATCCCTGAAATTCAGCCTCCCTCTTAGTGATAGCCAACTTATAACACCATCGATTGGCGTCAGTAGCTGCCCTATGCCTTGGGATTGCCCTTCGAGCACTATAAAGGCGCCTCTGAGCATCCATACATAGCCTATCAAACCAAGAATGTGTGGGTTTCTTGTTATTGACTATAGGTTTCAGAAAATAAGATCTAATAGTGTTATCTAGGGTGGCAAAAAAAATCTGCACTGCATTTTAGTTTGTCAGTGGGTCTAAGGCAATCAAAAAGCAGCGTCAGATGGTGTCAGGTTTTATATCTTTTGAATTGGGGTGGGTTAAACTAGAGGGGTGTACCAAGTCGTTTGCACTTAGTGCACCCCTCTAGGTGTGAATGCCCATTTCTTGATAAATGTGTCACAAGTTGTTGAAAATGTCACTTTCTGTTGGATGCCTCAATAGCCGTTCTATCTTAAAGTATGGTGCTCAAGGATAGTGTGTGGTTTGTTTTAATGAGCAGGACGGTTGGGAGTACAGTGCTAACCAACTATATGGCATATCTTTGATGGATGAGTGTGAACAGTTCTGTGTAACGTTCTTATGACACATCTCTTTTCCCTTTGGATAAATGATGGGCACATGATCAGAAGAATTGCAAATGAGTGGTCTTCTACTTCAGATTGCTTGCCAGTGGTGGATTAGGCAGTAGGTGAAGGATTGTCTATATACTTTTATGATGGTACTTAAATTTGGGATCCTTCAGTGGCGGCCTATAAAGATGGAGCTTTGTTCTATTATTTAGTGAAGAAGGTGAAGTATACTTTTAGTCAATGTCTCTGGTCTGGTTTTTGTGAATGGTGTGCATCCATATTGATTGAGGTGAATTTTCATGTGTGGTGAAGTGGCACATTTTTTGGTGACCAACAAATCAAATATGCCATTACATGTTTCAAGATGGAGTGTGTTATAGTTCAGCGGTTCTTAACCTGTGGTCCACTACGCCAATTCAGGGGGTCTGCGACTGCTTAGAAAATAAAATAATAGTAACAGATTAGTAAAGTGTATACAAATAAAGAAGTGATATGTATAATTAAATTTTTTTAAACGTTCTGTAAAAGTGAAGGAATTTGAGGCTTAAAATTAAGCTTGTATCATCAGATAGATTACTGGGAGCAGTGCAAGTGCATCAAACAGAATATAGCATGGAGAATGTGTGGCCTCAACTGAGTTTTTTTATTTTGTTTGTGAATTAAATATTTCATAATTTTTATATATTTTGCAGTTGAAATTAACGAAAGTGCTTAGGCCAGATTCCCCGGATTCTAATAATGACTCATTAGGATTCCCTGAATTCCAATAATGATTCACTGGGGTCCCCAAATTCCAGTAATGATTAAGTGGGGGTCCGCAAAAGTCAAAACATTGAGAACCACTGTTCTAGATGATTGGTGTGCTTTAGATTGAAGGTGTGCTGGTGAATTTATAGTGACTTAACTGTTGAAGGAGAGTGTTCTAAAAAAAAATAAAAAATGTTAAGGTCTCGCCTGCTGATAAATGTTAGCTATCTGTTGTTGAATGATCTATCTGAGACGATACCAGTGTATACAATAGGTTGGCTCTTTGCAAATCATCGGATGGTTTTCTTGTCAATTTAATTTGCTCTGTTCTTATCTAATAGTTTTCCTTCCTTTTCTTGTCCCTTCCCTGAAGCATAGCTTTTGCACAATCCTTATGATTGCATTATTTGTCTTCTTCCACTGCTTAAATTTAAGGAGCTACTTTTTAGGTTTGGCTGGACAGTGAAGCTGTCTGTTTACCTTTTGTTACAGATTCTTTAAAATATCCATAGACTCGGGCTTTGACTCCGTCTGGACGAATATTTCTCGCTCACCATTGGCTGTTTAGTGTATCATTGTGCCATCTGGGATGTGATTCTGTTGAAATGCACGACGGTCTTTCTAACATCTAAAAAGTATACTGTCACATGCAATTCTTTAACTTCTCCATGCCTCTATACAGAAGGAAGTGCCTCTTTGCTCCTCCTTCCCCCCCCCCACCCACCAGCAGTGGCAAAGCTTTAAGTTCTGTCTTTAATGTGCTAACCAGCATCTATGAATTCCTTGTCTCTGCATGCGTTCAGACATTAAAGCCAGGCCTATTGACCTTACTTGCAATGCATGTTTCTTTTTATTTCAGCACTCTATGGGAGTGCATGTGTTTCTGTATTTTACTTTGTAGCTACCCTGTTCTTAGTACATTCTGTGTGTAGGCCCTCTTTCTCTCGTTATGTTGGAAATGTTGCCAACTTTGGATGTAGTTAAGTGTTTTTAGCTTTCTTCTAAAATGTAATGAGAACTTGTTTTTCTTTGGTTTGTGAATTTCATTAGCAGTATAAAACATGTTCTAGCTCTCCAAACTGTTTTATTGGGTGAAGATGAAATTGTTTTGGTTTCCTCTATACAAATATTGCTTTAATGGTTGCCCATTTGCATATTTGGTTATCTATTTGTTAGGGACACGGTTTGATCAATGTGTTTAAAACTCGTGGTTTAAACGTAATCTTTCTTTTTGGGTAATTAATATATTATTTGTGGAACTACTGAACGCCCAGTGTCAAATACGATTGTTTGTAGAGTTCAGCCTACTGTGCTGACTGTGTTTTGGACAATGACAAAATGAACAAAGGTTATTAAGTTCATTATAGCATTTTTTTCTGTGTGTGTGTGTGTGTGTGTGTGTGTGTGTGTGTGTGTGTGGGGGGGGCGTTTAGGAGTGTAGCCTGCTACTTAATACCAGCCTAATTAAAGGAATATTGCAAAAAACACAAGGTGATGGAAGCCAATGCTTCAATTAATCTCCGCCTCTGTTGATCTCTCTGGGCCACCTTCCAGACTTTTCTAGAGAGAGAACCACCTTATGCAAGTCAGTGTTGGCCCTGCTGCAATAGGAATAGTGCAATAAAACAACAGGAGACTGGTTTCAACACTCTCTTGCTTTTTAAGTTGAGCCTAGAGTAGCGCGCAAGCGCTGCTTCTGGCGAAGCATTATGTAGGGGGTTTTCAAAGCTGACCAGACGCTCGTGCGTCATGGCCTTTTCGGGCGGTTACCCGCGTGGCCGACATCTGCTTTCCCATTATCGTGCCCAGACGCGGGCGCGATAATTGGAAACACATGCCGGGAAAAGGCCATGACGCACGAGCGTGTGGTCAGCTGAGCAGGCTGCCGCGCTCGCTCGCGCTCCTCCATTTTGTCCTTGAAAGGGCTGCCGGCGTCGGATGCCAAAGTCTACACCCCATCCATCAGCAGGCCGCTGGCGAAAGGAGCGGTCTCTGGTTTAACGGAGGTAGGCGACATTTGTTTTGCTTTAACGTGAAAGCCGTCTCGCAGCTGCCCCGGCCTAATGACTGCAGCCCGTGTTTGTGTTTTCATTTATAGTTCCCCTTTCGGCCATGTGGAAGGCGTTATCTTACCAGCACGTTATAAAACCGTGAATTAAAACGTGGCCTGCGCTGATGTCTGCGGGTCTCTTGTTCGACTCCTGAAAAGTGATGAATGTGTTCTTAATTGAAGCGGATTGTTTCTGCTCAGGCGAGGGGTGGGGGTGGCAGTGGAAAGGGGTGGGGGTGAAATAAATGCCAGGCCAACGGGTTACGCTCAGCCGTTAGAAAACGATGCATTTGAATTTCCATCATCGTACATAAAACATATTCCTGACTGCAGGTTATCAAGGTTACAGTATACATTGACTGATGCGGCCATATGTACAAAAGTAAATTTTCTATCCAATACAGCTCATGGAGGCTCTAATAGCCAATGACAGTCTCCTCAAATAGCCTTAGTGTTTCTTGGATAAGCCACGGGCATTCTGCTCTTTCATAGATACCTCTTTAAATGAAGTCTTGTGGAGGGGGTGCTTTTTTAAATTTACAATGTGTACTTATGTGGGTGCGTGTGCGGCTGCCTGCCTTTTATCAGCACAGTGCCCGCTTCACGGGCGCCGGGCTTCATGTTTCATGAAGCTCAGCGGGCGCCGTGTTGCTAAAAGAACGCACGTCGCTGCTGCTTCAACTGCATGTAAATCTTTTTTTTTCATCTACAGATGTCCACCGCTATGTGCTTCTTGTCTTTTACATAGTATATTCTTGTTATTTGAGGGACGGGCTGTGGCAGGCACATTTTTATTTACTTTGCCAACATTTGATCAGCGCCATACCCCTCGATTAAGCTTGGGAGCCGCTCCTTTCTTTAGTTCTGTGGCCGCCATGCTTAAAGACAAAGCGTGTCGTGCCTCGCTGATGAAATATTGGCTAAGTAAATACAAATGTTACCAAACTTAATAGAGGTGGGCGGGCCGCACCAGTGCAGAACGCTGATAAAATGTTGCCCAAGTAAAAATGTTTTGCCAAAGTTAATAAATTACCACTACATAGTGTGTCCAGGCAGCAGTGGTCCTTCCAGCCGCTTTCGTCCTAAACATATCGCACTCGGTTGTGTTAAAATGCACCCCTACACAACATATTCCATCATGGCGGCGGCACTTAGCCGAGTCCACTTTCAGTACCACATACTATGCCTCATTCCGGAAGTGCATTGTATATAACTAGTTAACCTGCTCAGAATTACTGCCTTGCAAGGTGTTTTCAACTGTACTTTATGCCACACACTGGTTGCATCCTCTTCTGAATACAGCTACTCTGCATGCAGGTACGCGGCTAGAAGTCTCAATCTCACCAGTAACCCTGCTCTGTCCTCCCTTTGGACACATTAGCCACTTAGGATCGCACCCTTACCATTCCCACTCATTTCAGTCCAATAGTACTCTTTACTCCAGTTAACTTATCCAGCCTCGTTTTTTTCCCCATTTTGATTACACCTCCTTTATGGAATGCACTGCATGAAGTGGCTTTTAATAACTACCTTGCATGTCGCGTGTTCAGCGGTGTGAAACTGTGCATCCTATGGTTTTTAACTCGGCAAAATAAAATCTCAAACTTCCCTCCCAGAAGTGACTGGTTCCCCACACCCATATTATGTTTATTGTTCATCGCTTTGGTGCCCCTCGCCTCATTTCCCTGGCACGAAAGAGCCAATGGCACGTCGCTTTTCTGTTCATATTAATGTCGACCTCAATTCCTCCTCATTAAGTGTCAAATCTTTCAATTGATTCAAATAAGTCACACAGCTGCAATCAGGCTTAAATGCCCCCACGTGGTGCTGTATAGCTGCCAAAAGGACACACTTCACATGTGACAGCATCAACTAGCACTGGGTGTCAGACAACAGCACACTGCATTCTGGGACATGCAGTTTTTCTTTTCAAACTGTTTGTGTAATTGCAGACTTAAAAGAAACAATTGTCACAGCTGTACATAAGGCCCACAACAGACTGCTCTGCTTCCAGGATTGGTTTATTTATAATTATTTATTTGCAGTTTTATATAGCGGGTTCTAGACTTGGAGGTGTCAGACCACTTTACAATAATAACACTAGGAATGTTCCAACAATAAGTGTATGATGTAAGGCTATTACGAGCTAGAATATGAGGTCATACCAAAGGCAATAGTGCTATGCAAATAGAATAACTCCTCTGTAAAAATAAAAGTAAAAAACATTGTCATTTTTAATGCCAATAGCTCTAACTTTAAAAATGCGAGACCGATTGCATTGCATGTGTTGTAGAATGCACCATTTTTGCATTTTGTTTCCCCAAATTTTCCCAAACCACCTTGTAGTGGCCAGGCTTTGCTGCTGCGCTAGCTCACTGTGCATGTAATGGGGACTGGTCTGACAAACATTGCCAGGACTGCTTAGGGTTACCAGTCTGGCCCTGCTCAGACCACATTTCTTTTAAAGACTTCCCACTTTTTCTTCCCGCTTAAAGCCTGCCCTTTACAAAAATAAGCCATGATGTGAGC
The DNA here is from genome assembly GCA_963921515.1 of Calotriton arnoldi. Classification (NCBI taxonomy): domain Eukaryota; kingdom Metazoa; phylum Chordata; class Amphibia; order Caudata; family Salamandridae; genus Calotriton; species Calotriton arnoldi. The sequence continues at coordinate 616,173 of CAWUFW010003242.1, forward strand.
TGTTTTATGAGCAGTGGGAAGTTAGTAGGTGGAGGTACCCAACAGTGCTCTCTGCTGTGTGGGGAGCAGGGCCAGCCTTTGGCATGGGCGAGCTGTGCCCAGGCCCATGGTGCCAATATTCCAAGGGGCGCAGCAGGGAGCTGCCCTGACCTAATGTTATGCAAACATCTGCTCAGCCATCCCACTTGGTCTCCCTGGGGTCCCATTAAAGACTTTGTAATCAGCCCTTAATGTACCTCAGCGGAATTATTTGGACCCCATGAACCCCTGCCCTCTTCCTCCCATCTGTCTCACACTTCCCGCCCTCACACTGCAAGCCCACCTCCCACCCCCTCTCGCCCCTCCCACCCCCGCGTCCACAACAAACATCGCATTTTCTTTCCCAGGGTGCTGTCCCGGTCAATCCGATTTAGGGCCGGTTGGTGACTCAGTAGCCTGATAAGGACAGTTGAGTACTTGAATAGTCAGGTTTTTTTTTTTTGAGCTTGGGAAAAAGTAATACATAATAACATTAACTTCACAATTGATTTTTTCCCCGGTGTATGTGTGTGTCTTGACATAGTTTGCGCGGAGAGTGTGTAGAGAAAGACTTTCATAAACGCCCCTACAGAGCTTATAACAAGCATTGGCATAGCCAATATGTCTCGCTTTTGGGACCTTATAAGTATTTAGTTATGCAGCACAATATCCTTGGTGCAACAACATCAACTGTTGCATGGCTAAACACTTATAAGGTCCCAAAGGCGAGACCTATTGGCTATGCCAATGCTTGTTATTAGTTGGGTACAGATTTAGCCCGATGGAACAGTGAGCATGGGACCCACGGCATACCCGTTGCACTTGGAGCATTAACTGCAACAACAAGGTGATGGATGGAATGCTTAAATTAATCTGTGCTACATTCCAGTCAATCGTTCTTATTTAAAATTCAAGCATTCCACCCATCGCGTCTTTGCATACTTCAGTTTAACCGCTGAACACGTCAGCTGCTTAAAGTTAAAAGCTCCTGTTTGTTGGCATTATCGCTACCGTCTGTGGCTTGAGTGTTTGCAAACTCTATAGTTGGAGGGGAATCTGAACAGTTACTTACTTAGTTTCACAGATCAGTGCGCTTTGTGTTTTTTGTCCATGGACAGAAATATTATGGAATAGTTTTACCAGAACCCACGAAATGTGTGTAACTGGGTTAATAATATCCTGTGAATACATTTGCACCATTTTTCCTATATATTATATATATTTTTTGTAGGGATAAGATGGTTTAGGGTATGTCATGTCTTTGTTTTATTATCTCCATTGTTCCTTGACATTTCCTTAGATGCAAGTTACACAGATTTCAACAACAAGTCTTTTGAACAAGCCTTCTCTGTGCTCCTAAAACCAGGCCAAGTTTTGGCTGGTTATCTTCTATTGTTGTCATTCAACAAACTTGAAAGAATAGTCCCGATTTAATTATTTTGGAATTTTGTTGCACCATCCAGGTTTTTGAGCTCTCATCAAGAATGCCCTTCATCACCATCATGGTGCCAAGTCTATGGTAATGCTTTAAATGCTACTGCACCGCACTTGATATTGTCAACGTGAAATAAAAACTACGGATGAAATTCATTTGGAATATTCTGGAACGATCATTTTGGTTAAATTTGGATTTTCTGGGCAAATACATATGGTGAATGACTTCTAAGGCTGTGCACCGGACTGGAGTGGATTTTTCTCTCCTCGCTTTGATGTTGTATTCAAAGTGACTTGCCATGCACATTCAGAAAACAAGTCTTTGTTGTAAATAAGCGATAGTATGTTAAACAGCTGCTCAGCCGATTTCTTTCTGTCCGCTCTGGTGTCCTGCCCATCCCCTGTTAAACAGATTACAATGTTTGAACAGTTGGCGTCTGAAGAAGGAAGTCCATCTCTGGACTATACTGGGTTTCCTGCAGCATAACTTGATTGCACTGCTGCTTGGTTGTAAAGCACAACATCATTGGGGCCAACTGCCAAAATCCCTAGGACCCCGTAACAATAGGTAACCAACCATCTTTCCATTAACACCATCAGACTGTTTTATGGTGCATTTTTCGATGAAAGCTGAATACTTTTCCTATTTAATTACCCAAATTCAATGCAACGGTAACCTCCTTTTCTAATCTGCTTGATCTGTAAACCCTGTCAGTAATTACTTCATCTTTGATATATAAGCTTCTATTACAAACAAGTCCATGTTAAACTGTAGACTTTCCAGGTGATGTTTTTAATTCCTGTCTCCCATTCCTCTTGAACTGTGCAAGCAAAAAGATGGCCCATTTCCAAATGATCTGCTCAAATATGTTCTAATTCCCATTATCCTCCTAGTGGTGTCTCTCCTAAATACCTCACTCATTTGCTTTTAAACCTAAAGAACACTTCTATAAGTTCCCCCACAACAACTTGCCCAAACGATCTCGCCCCATCTCACCTCTCACTCTGCCCTCTCATGGTATTGCATGTAGTCTCGTACTTCTGCAGGATCAAGAACACTAGACTCAAACTTCTTGTGCGCTTAACCCCATTATTTCCGGATTAACCCCAACCCCTGCGCTGGTTTTGAGCCCTTTCTTAGTTATTCGGGCTACTTCTCAGTTAGGGCTCCATAACTTTTTTTCCACATAAGGTATCCCTGCCAAATTTGCGGCATTTTTTTCCCAAAATCCTGAGGTTTCTAAAGGTACCCAGGGTTTGTGAATTCCCCTATTGGGAACCAAGAAATTAGGCAAAATATAGCTACACTTTGAGATTTTGGGGAAAAATAGGAAAAAAGTGCGCTGGATAAAAAGTTCTCCCTGCTTCCACATGTCTTCCGATAAAAATGGTTCCTCACTTGTGTGGGTAGGCCTAGTGCCTTCGACCGAAAATGGCTCGACACTCAATATGGATACATCGCATTTTTCCACTCAATACTGGCCCTTTCTTGCAAAGTAGGTAGCTGTGGACTCTCAGCTCTAGCTCAGCTGGTATATAGGGAAACCTAGCAAACATGTATATTTTCTAAAACAAGACAACTAGAGGAGACCAGAGGTGCATGGATGCAGCTCTTACTAGATAGCCCTTACTAGATAATTTTACCTAGAGGCTCTTTCAGACGTCAAACTTTGGTTAAAAACTCGCACATTTCTGTGACAGTAAGTTCTGGAATCTGCCACAAACTTTCTACCACCCTGAATTGAAACCTCTTCCCCCCCCCGATAGGAACGGTACCCCACTTGTGTGTTTGGGGCAAGAGACCATGACACAAAAGGTGCAACAGTGCTACATTGATAGCTAAGCAATAGGGGTAGCTGCGGGATTTGGGGCTGTGTTGTGGCGCGACCCACACAAACCTACAGGCCACAGACCTTTTTAAAAACTAGACAACAAGGGGATTCGAGGTTGGTGTTCCTTGCGGGGATCCCATGAGGTTATCTTACCCACAATACCCTGCAAACCTCAAACTTTGCCTAAAATCACGGATTTTCCTTATTTCTGTTATAGAAACTTCAGAAATCCACAAAATTGCTACCACCCATCATTACCCCACTTGTACCAATAAAAACGCTGCGCAACTTGTGTGGCTGGGCCTAGTGCCTGCAACAGGAACAGATTAAACAAAGGTCAATGGGAGCTCTTGCGAGGAGACTTCCATTGACCTCGGACTGTTGAGGCTTTAGGGGTGAGGGTGGGGCCTGATGTCAGGATGGGCCAGACCCACCCCATTATTTAAAAAAAATATATATTGCCCTGTCATCCACTGGGCTTTCTGCCCCTGGGGGCAAACTCCTTTTCTGCATCTGTGGAGATCAAAATACTGGTTTGTCCCCTTTGGTGTGGGGTGTGGTCAATGCCAGAGTGCAACACCTGTGCCCCTTTCTTTTGCCCCAAATGCAAAATGCCCTGTGTGTAGTGGCCTTTCTACCTCCCTGGGTGGCAGATTTGGGGCAACCTCCACAATTGGGCAAACTTAAGACGCCATTGTCCCTTCTGGGGTGAGGGTAGGGCTCCATGCCAGGGTAAGCTGCCACGTTTTTTTGTTTGTTTTGGCACCATTTTGAATTCTCTGGTTTCGAGGAGGCTTTCTGTCCCCACCCCCACCCCAACCCGGTGCAAATTCGGGGCAAAACCCCAGTCTACACCTGGGAGGGGGGACAGGAAGATTCGTTTGTCTCTTTTTGGGTGGTGTGTGGCCAGTGCCAGAGTGCACCGCCCACACCCCTTTCTTTTGCCCTAAATGCAAAATGCCTTGGGTCTAGTGGGCTTTTAACCCTTCCCTAAACATCCCATCTGCCCCCCAGTGATGGGAGGAGAAATGCACTATTACCCCTTCTGGGACAGGGGTATGCAGGCCTCGAAAAATCCACTCGCAATGTCAAGTGAGATTTTATCAGGTCTAGCTAATTTTGGCATGTACTCGACAGTGCTGGCGAGTTAACTTAAACTGGAAGGAACTGGTGTTCTGTTCATTCAGAAAGTGAATGAGCAATAAAGACACCTTTTTAAATATTTTTTTGTCTTGACATATTTGCTCTCTGTTCAAGGACAGAGGTCAAATGTCAGTTTGTCTTTTTACTAATTGTTGCTTATCTGATCCTGGAAAATGTTTTTTACTTTTCTTTCTCTTATTATAGTTAGTGCTTTTTGTCAAGGGATTTATCTGACAATAATTGCGAAACAAAAGGCTGTAAAATGTCAGGGTTTTTTTTTACACACATTTAAACAGCTTGTAAATTAATAGTACAATTATATCAAAATATATCAGGAATTATGAAAACTTTTTTTGTAATTCAGAAAGTGTGATGCAAACAAAGTTTACATAGGAGCAAAGCAAATCACAACACTTTACTTGGTGATGTGCAAATGACAAATATTTGCAGAAACTCAATTTCCAGACATTGTACACTATATAGTTTTAAAATCACATGTCAGTGGAAAATTCTGTGGGCATTTCAATTAACCCTGGGCGGAGTTGGCGTAGTGCCACTACGCGGAGTTCCACGGAGTTATGAAAAAAATCCGTGAAACAGGAGCCCACGTCCTGTGGCCAGCCGAGGGTACGTGTGCCCGGGACGGGGGTCCCTCGTGCCCGGGCAGGCTCGCAGATCCCCCCCGGCCTGGCTGGGTTGAGAAGCAGGGAGCGGGCCCGGGGCCTGGGTTTCGGGCAGGGCCTGGGGTGTGGGAGCCCCGTCCTGCAGCCTGCCAAGGGTCCGTCTGCCCGGGACAGGGGTCCCTGGTGCCCGGGGAGGCTTTCCCCCCCCCTCCACGGCCTGGCTGGGTTCAGAAGCGGGGGCCGGTTCCGGGGCCTGGGCTCCGGCTGGCCCTGGGGTGCGGGAGCCCGCGTCCTATGGCAGGCCGAGGGTCTGGGTGCCCGTCACAGGGGTCCATCGGGCCAGGGCAGGCCTCCCCCGCTTCACCTGCGTGTCAAGGTGCCTGCGTGCCCCGGGTCAGAGTTCCGTCGGGGGGGGGGGGCCCCCCTTGCAGCCCCGTGCCTGAGACCCAGCTAAGGGCTCTGATGAGCCCCCGGGAAGCAGAGCCCCCGAGCCCTCCAAAGGGCAGGCGGGAGCCCTACCGCGAAGGCTCGGGGCGGGCAGATTGGTGTCCTTCGGGCCTGGCCATCTGGTCGCTCCTTTCCCCTCGGCCAGCTGGTCGCGCGCAATGCTTTCCAATGGGGCGACCAGATGGCCGGGCCGGCCTGGAACTCCCGATGAGGGCTCGCCCGCCTCCCTGATCCCAGCCAGGGCTGAGGTCGGGCGCCTCCGTGCCCTGGTTCCCCTCCGTCACTCGGTGCACACGGGTTACCAGAAAGAAGGGTAGCTTTCCTCCGGATTACTAGGGACAGGGTATGCCAGAACCGCTGCCGGGCTGGCGGTTCTCAGCCGGGGACCAGATGGGCTTGGCCCGGATAACACCTCCCCACTGCCCGGGGCTCTCTCCTCCGGCCTGCCGCGCGGCAAAGTGCCTGTGACGGGCTCCATCAGTCCTGGGCAGTCCTCCCCTGGGCGTCCGGGTCCGAGAGCTCTGCCGGGTGCTCCCGCCCCGGGCTCCGTCCCACGCCCTGGGCCCGGGTGGGCCTTCCCCAGCTTGGCTGGGTTCAGGAGCATAGGCCGGGGCCCTTGGTGGCCCGACCCAGGCCCGTGGAGGCCTCCCCCGCACGGGCGGGCCCAGGAATGGGTTAAGCTCCGCCATGGGCCCGGGTCGGAGGTCCGCCGGGGACCCCCATTCTCAGCCCCGGGCCTGAGGCCCAGCTGGGGTCTCCGAGCCCCCGGGACGCAGAGCCCTGCATGGGCAGGCGAGAGCCCTCCGGTGAAGGCTCAGGGCGGGCAGATTGGCGTCCTTCTGGCCCGGCCATCTGGTCGCGCCTTTCCCCTCGGCCATCTGGTTGCGTGCAATGCTTTCCAATGGGGCGACCAGATGGCAGGGCCGGCCTGGAAGTCCTGATGAGGGCTCGCCCGCCTCTCCGATCCCAGCCAGGGCTCCAGGAGGTCGAGCGCCTCCGTGCCCTGGGTCCCCTCCGTCACTCGGTGCGCACGGGTTACCAGAAAGAAGGGTAGCTTTCCTCCGGATTACTAGGGACAGGGTATGCTGGAACCGCTCCCGGGCTGGCGGTTCTCAGCCGGGGACCAGATGGGCTAGGCCCGGACAACACCTCCCCACTGCCCGGGGCTCCCTCCTCCGGGCCCGCCGCGCTGCAAAGTGCCCGGGACGGGCTCCATCGGTCCTGGGCAGTCCTCCCCTGGGCGTCCGGGCCCGAGAGCTCTGGCCGGGCGCTCCCTACACTGGGCTCCGTCCTCCGCTCTGCCATGGGCCCGGGGCCCGTCTGGCATTCCCCAGCTCGGTTTGGGTTTAGGAGCTCCGGCAGGTGGCCCTGAGGTGGAAGGTGCCCTCCCCACCCTGGGCTCCGTCCTCTGGCCTGCCGCGTGGCAGGGCGCCTGGGACCCGGGCCTTGAGGAGGCCTCCCCTGCGCGTGCCTGCCTGAGACCTCCGGCCGGGCTTAGGGGACCGGGCTCTGTCCCCCTGCTCCGCCATGGTCCCTAGGGTCAAGTAATTAAATAACAAGCATTGGCATAGCCAATAGGTCTCGCCTTTGGGACGTGTTATTAGTTTTGTAGAATTTGATGCTTTTATAAGTAATATTTTGAAAATGTTATTCTAAATGGGAAACAAGCACCTAATTGTAGCAGTTGACTAGTGCCAACGCCAGCCCTGGCATTTTACCTCCTTAAAGAAAGGGATGCGCTTGACATTGAAGAGGAGGGTGGTGATGTTGCTAACACTACTGACGGGGGGGAACAGAGGCTGCTCGGGCCCTCAGCCTCCTCTTCCTGTAGCTCGAGGGGCTGGAGATCATCCCTGAAATTGGTTATATCCAGGGGGACTGGGGGAGGCGTGAGGGAGGGAGAAAAGGAGCGAAAGGGGCGGGGTGGGAAATGTGGGGTCAAGTTTAAGGGGTGGCAAGGTGAGGGGGAAGAGGAAAGAAAGGGAAAAAGTGATTTGCTCTTACAAACGCTCCAAGGCCCACATTCTGAGGGCCGCTGTAAGTCCGAACTATATTAGTGGTCTAGTCCAGGGAGTTACGGACCCAAGCCTTGCTTGTTCATACCATTAGTAGAGCGGACGACTGTTCGCAAGGCTACACTCTTTCAGACGAATAAACAAACACATTTAGTGTCCCCCAGTCAGCCCTACTAGGCTCACTAGATATGTCGGAAAGGGAAACACTATCCTTTAGTGAGGACCACATTCAAAAACTCATCTCAGACCCCACTTTGTTTTCTACAGTTTCATTAAGCAACACTGCTAAACAACAGAATGCCCCTGAGAAACTGATTAGGCTACAGAAAAAACATATCAGAACAGTTTTGATCATACTCTAATAAAATGTCCCGATTGTTTAATCTCTGTAGCCTCACCACCAGAAGAGTAGAAGTATCGTTTTCTGCTAACAGCTTTCCCAGATTCATTCCACGCTGCTAATTAAGGTACAGAAATACACTGACAGGCCCTGAATTACTGTAGATACACGGTGGGGCAGGTTTTAAAGCATTGTTTCTTTTTTAATTTCATAGAGCCCACGACTGAGTCAGAGTCCTGAGGAGAATCCCGAAAGTACTAGGGATTCGAAACACGTTGACTCTTGAGCATGGGGTACCTTTGATGGGGTGTGCCACGAGGGAATTGGTTAAATAGTGTTCCCCCCTCTTAGCGTTGACAACACCTGGTTTAATTTTTGTACTCCCATTCTCTGATCACAGGCAGGACAGCAGACATGTGTTTAGCAAGGAGTTAATGTCCGCCTAGTGTTTGTATTCGAACTTAGGACTGGTCAAATGTCTTTGGCTTGTACATATGGTTATTGCTGTGTTGATGCTTTTTCTGTGTCTTTTTGTATTTACAAAAAATGATTTTGTCATGTGTATTTATGTTGGATTATGTGCTTTAATGTTGGATGACAATGTGTAACCTAACAATGTGTTACTCTTTCTAAAGACATGTATAATTGATTTTGAATGTCTTTTTGTAAAAGCTAAATTAAGCTGAATAAAGCTTGTAAACTTTAGAATTAATGGTCTAATGTTTACTCGGATTTAGATCGAACAGTCTTCCTGGACACTTCATTTTGTTGTACTATATTAGTGGTCTAGTCCAGGGAGTTACGGACCCAAGCCTTGCTTGTTCATACCGTAAGTCCGAACCGGGCACAAATGTTATTTCACTGCTAGCCGGAATATCAACTTGTGTGCAAAGTTCGCACCAACCATGCAGTTTATCCAGGCACAAATGTACCACAAATGTACCACTTAATATTTGGCAAAGTTTATTTTAGTGAAAAAAACAATAGAATTCCAAGATGTGCAGTTTGAAGCAGGGGGAATGTGTGGCATCACTGCACACTGCCTCCCCTCTAAAGGATTCGTTACAAAATGCTATATTTACTTCACTGGCAAATCCCAATGTCTCCAGCGCACCAAGATTCTGGCCAAAGCGAAATTCCCGAAATGAGTGGGTAGGGTTCCCAGGTTCTGGAAGCGGTATGGAAGGACCTACACAAAAGCACGCATCGTTCTCGAAACGAATACCCTCCTATCAATGGGGTACAATAAAATACAACGTATACCCCACTCTTGCAAATGACCTCGCGTGTGACACATACCAAGGCGGAGGGAAGAGACGGAGACTCGATTCTGGCGGTTGTGTAAACACGGAAGTAATCCGTGCATTAATGTCCGTATGTTTAACGCACATCAAAGAACTCCGCTCGTAGAGAGCCCGGTGCTGACAGACCCGTTACCGCCTTTACACAACGCGAAATAAAGTTCTAAGTAAGCGCAGCGGCTGGCAATCCATTACTTTGGTTTATTTTGGTTTAAACCGGGAAGTACTTTTCCCGTGCGAGAAAGAGGCTGTAAACAAATACAACAAGCAACGAACACACAAGCAGGAGGAAACAATAAACAAGGGCGAACGCGGCTGCGAAAGTGAAAGCGACCGCGCTAATTGGAAACATGATCCACAACAGATGGCACCCTGCGCGCCGCTGCTCGCTCCCGCAAGCTGTAGGCCGTGGGAGTAAACATTTACTGAAAAAGGTGGGGCATGCACCCGCCTTTGGCCAATTGCGTGCTTTCATTTTTGAAAGCCACACGCAAAGGCCAATAGAATGTGACAACCACACGCACGAGCTTTCAGAAAGCTTTCAGAATGTCTGGAGTGATTCCAAGAGGCCCTCTCCTAGAGCAGCGCATGCGCGCTGCGCTAGGCTCGACCTAAAAAGAGGGGGGACGCCCCCCCCTCCTGGAGCCTAATTATGCCTGGGAACACCATCCCCGGTGCCAAAATGTAAATAAAAGGTAGAGAGGGGCCGCTGGCCCCCTCCCTGCGCCTTTAAAGGTCCCAGGGACCCCATTCCCCTGGGCTGACCCCATCCCCCAGTGCAGGCTCAGTTACTGTGTGCCGGGGAGCACAGGACCAGGATGAAGTAGTTTCCCTGCCCGCTCTACCTCCGGGCCAGGAAACATATGTTTGCTCCCATCTGGCGGGAGCATTTTTAAATCTCCTGCCAAACAGGAGCAAACATGGAAGTGTGCTCCCAGCCAGCGGTAGATTTAAACATGCTCCCGCTAGCTGGGAGCAGACTTCTGTACTGTTTCCCTGCCCGCATTATTGCGGGCAGAGAAACATAACACATATTGCTCCCGCAATGCCGCCTCCCGCACTCTGTGGGGGGTCGACTGGGGCTGTGGGAGCCCTGGAGCTCTCCCCCGCAGGCTGCAGCCTGGTGGTTGGTGCGTGCCCCGGGTGGGCACCCACCTACATTTAAGGCCATAATAGGCTCGGGAAGGGGGCTGCATGACCACCTCCCCTTTTTAATAAGATCTGGCCCGGGGGATGGGGCCCCTAGTGCCTATTAAGGCTCAGGAAGGGGGGCCATGCAGCCCCCTCTCCCTAATATGTTTTGGCCCCGGAGATGGGGTCCCCGGGGCTCATAGGCCAACCCTATGCCGCGTCTCCAAAGGCCTTGCGCAGTGTGCATGAGCTGCCTGTAGCTAACCTCGCACCGTGGTGTTGGTTGCCTGGGGCGGGGGGGGGGGGGGTTTGTCTTTATGTATGGTAACAAAATATTACTTTACGTTAAAAAAACAAAAAAATAACTAGAAATTCACAAAAAAAACAAAAACAAAGGTTAAAGTAACATTATACTTAGGTGATATGTTCAGTAACAATGTAACCTTTTAAACTAAAAAGAAAACCGAGAAATTCACCAGTTATAGTTATCTCAAGTAACTATAGCTTGTGCCCTAAGGTATCTATAACTGCTCCCCTCGCCATGCACTGCTAATTATCCCACATATTACAAGACTCATGACATCTTCTATGACCTCCTTGATAATATCACTGCATCATTTGCAATGAAATATTGGTGAGAAAAATGTGCATATAGCGAGGGCGCATGTGCCCTCACCCTGCAAGGTATTTTAAAGTGCAGCCTCTTTGTGACTTGAGTAAGCCAGAAAAGATTTACTGTCACATTTGTCCTTGGTGCCCATATCTTAGCGGCAAGGTTGTTAAAAAATAAATGTATAAATTGACTGATGAAGTGTGCTTTTCATGACTCCGCAACTTGTGACGCCACCCTTTTCCACTGCCACACCTTGGCACCCAATTTATGGGTTCCGTTAGTACATTTTTCCATTTCCAGTACTGCATAGAGACATGCAAAAATACAAGTCTTGAGTGGCATACCTTAATAAGACCTAGAATACCTTATGGCACATTTCCGTCTTTCAAGGGCCCCATCAAAATCGGAATACCTTGTGCCATCCTTCCTTGTAAGAAGCATGCCATGTCCAACGGGATGCATCTAAAAGGCCAAATATTACAGTTAGTTCACTTACTTATAGCCAGGCCAGGGCATGTAAACGTCCTGAAAATGAATGCCCTCCAATATCTACTCTACTCCAGACTCTCCCAATTTAGATCCTTCCCAGTCCGAGCATTTTGACCTTTAGAACTAAATGATTGGGTTTATATGGGCTGGAGGAAGGGCTAGACCTAACAAAACGATTCTTTTAGCACCAAGGGAGAGAGTAGATGTAGCTTGCCCTGATATAATTAAATATTATCTGGCTCCTTATCTGCAGGTCATTGCAGATTGGAAGAGATGGACATAAAATCGCTCTGGATGGATAAACGGGTAGGAAGATTACTATGGCATTTGGAATGCTTAGCTGGCAACCCAGTGAAAACAGTTTTAGAGATCAAGGATGGAGTATTCATGAAGGGTGGCCTGACATCTTTCCCTTTACCCAAACACCTATCTACCAGAATCCTGTCCTCACCCAGCATTTAAGGGAGAAGCCTTCAATAGATGGAAGAAAGGATAATGCACAATGCTCTCAGATCTCTATCTGCGAACCCAAAGAAGATCTTTTGAGAAGTGAAAATCAGATTTCTGGGTAACAGATTTAACGGGATGCATTACCTCCAATTACGTCACTGAAGTCTCTCGCCACTAAATAGAGAAGCAGCCACTAATCCTCTCACGCAGTTCAAGACATATGTCAAAAAATATGATTGCTCTTCAGGCCTTGCATCAAACATAAAGAAAAACCTCCAGATGAGTAAACCTAGGGTCAAATCATCCTCCCAAAACAAATGGACTGTATGGATATATGAGCTGCAATTCCTCTAACACACAAGGATCCCCTACAGTGAATCGACCTATAAAATCATACTTTAGTGGTATATAACCACACAAAATATATATTGCGTCTTCCCTGCCGCCTCAGACGTCTGTTGAAGTTGGGATCGCTCATGCATATTTAGTGTGAGAGTGCATTCATCCAGATATTTGGGTTGGAGTTGTTGGGGCTTATCGAAGGGGTCAAAGTATTCCAGGTTCTGGGGGATACGGGGCTAACCTTTGTGGGAGTGAAGGTCCTAGACTAGAGGACTTGAATAGCTCTAAAGTTGCACTTCTCTTAAAGATGTTCGGAGCTGTAAGGATAGCCAATAGCCTCCATTGGGGCAGAAAAGATTAAATGCCGGGGATAGCCCGTTGGTTCCATAAGCTATGGCAGATGGAATGAAAATAGGAAAAAAATCACACACAGTATGCTTGGCCCTGACTCCAAATGATCGAATATATGGAATCCCCTGATAACTTATTTCACCAAATGAAAGAATATATATGATTTGTAATTGTTGGATTAAGGGCTTTCCAACTGTTTATCTAATGGTGTTCCTGCGGGTATGATTGGTGGAGGGGCCACACGTTTAAGAAGGAAGAGACAGGATAAGGAAGGGGCAAAAAGATCGCCTTATTCTATGGAGTTCTCTGTTGTAAACCAGCGATGTATGATTTTTATGTCTACATCAGACTGGGGAGCGTTTGGGAAGTGGTATTTATTTTATTTTGTGTTAAGTCAACGGGCATGTTTTGTCTTCTGATATATTTATTGTAAAACTTTAATTGATTTAGCACAAGCGCTTGTGCCCCAGTCCTATCTATGCAGACTTGGTGAGAACCATCACATGTCAACGTGTGAGTCGTTGCGTCCCCTTGCTTTGATAGTCATTCTATCCTTGGTGCTGCTGTTTCTAATTTATTACACAGCACCACTCGGCAAGGTTGCGCTGCTGTGAGTTGTACTTTCCTCACAGACCCAGCCTCTGAGTTTGTGGGTCGAGTGCGTTGCCATCATGACGCCGTGTGTCATTCCCGAGAGGGATTAAGCCACACTTCATTCTGATGGAAATGCTAATCGGCGCGGGGGGTGCCCATTATCGCCGAGGCAGGAGTTTCCATTCATCAGAGTCTGGACACAACGAGGGTTGTTATTTTTTCTCCTGGCAGGGAGGCGGCCGGGTGATTACTTCCCCACTTAGCCTTGTATTCTTTACTTGGCTTCCGGTCCTTCGGTGCCCGCCCCGGCTCCTGAGGAGATCACCAAGCGGCCCAACTGCATCCATCCCACTAAAGCACACCAAGGACGGGGGCTCTTCCACTCTCCCGGCGATCGCTGATGATGCATTTGGTCATTCGCAGATGTTTAGTGCTCGAGCTCTGCGACCTGGCGTCCTGTTCGGATTTATGTGAGTAAACGACCCCTTTCTGCGTAATAGTATCGCCACTTCATTTGCTGCACGGCGCTTCATACAAAGCCCTGTTTTTTTAAAACGCATTAGGAATACATCTATTCTGAAAAGTGTGGCACGTTTTACTAGTGCAGTGTAAGAGCAGAGAGCAGTTCTGCATTAAGTGTATAATATTTGCAAATCTTTTCTTATGGGGCCAGCTTGACAGGAAACTAACTGTATTTCTGTTCTTCCTACAGTACTAGATATGAAGTGCCTCTCTAGCCCTTATTCCTTTCTCCAGTAAATTTCAACCAGTTTCTCTTGCTTCTCATCCACGGTTAATATTTTTATAGGACAGAAAATTATTGAAGTAATTGGTGTTTTTTTTTTTTTTTTTTTTTAATAAAAAAACATTTAAGAACCTATTCAGTGGCGTCTTAAATGACAGTAAGTTCCTTGATTTTGTAGATGTTTACTTTGGTTAGGATTGAATTATAATGGCAGATAATAAATACTTTGTTGCTGGAGACTGACTCCATGTTTTTGGACACAAGATGCTTACGTGAATGTTTTCATTTTTTTTTAAAAACCTTTGTTTGACGGGAGGGGTGTGGGGGAGATATGCGCCTAAACCGCACCCAGCTGACATGAGACAAGGCAACATGAATTTGAATGAGCCCCCCCCTTTTGTTCTCAAATTTCGGCGGGTAAACTGAGCACACCGTATTTAGAGTGTGTATTTAATATGCATCGCTGTAGGGGGTTGAGAGAAGCCTGTCAGAAATGGAGAGGGCCCTGTCCATCTGTCAGTGTTTTTTTTCTTTCAAAAATGTAAATCGAATTTATTGCAGGAACGACCTCCTCTTCCCACCCCCTCGTCTTATGTGAGCTATGACCTGAATGAAGAGTTTATTTAAATTAACACGTTTTCCTTGTATTATTTGTTATGAAATGGATGGGGGGTCCACGATCTGTTTTTGGGATGCAGTCTCCTAATTCCTATTTTTAGCAGCTATAATGTTAACGCAGTAATCTTAATTCTGAGATTTTAACATTTTTGTTTATGTGCACTGAACATTTTTAAGTTGTTTTGGCAGAGTCTTCATGTGGAAGGTTTGAACGGCAGACCTCTGAAAAGGAGGCAGCTTGGGGTTTATCTACTTAGGCTGGAAATGCTGATCGGAGTGAAGTGTTAAAAATGTGTTCTGCTTTTAGGATCCCCCAGAGGTTACAGACAGAAGAGCGTAGCAGCATGAGAGGAGAGAGAAGCACTTCAATTTTCCGCCTCCAAAGCTCCGTATAGCAGTCTCCTCCCTGCTTCCTACCTACTATTTGGATAATCCAGGGAAGCCTTCAGCAGCTGGATGTGGGCAAGACCCTGGTCTGCCATCACGTGTGTAGCATGTGGAGCGTACAACCCCACTAATGAAAGGTAGAATGGGGACCCAGGGCAGCCCCGTGAAGAGCTATGACTACCTGCTCAAGTTCCTGCTGGTTGGTGACAGCGATGTAGGGAAAGGAGAGATCTTGGAGAGCCTGCAGGATGGTGCATCCGAATCTCCGTACGCATACAGTAACGGTAAGTACCGAGAGCAATAGTTCTTTTATGGTACTTTTTTTTTCATTGCTTATTAGCCAGTGTGCAAGTTTTACGATTTTTGTAAGCATGGTTGTTAGCATTTAAAGCTGTAGAAATATTTGTGATTTCCTAGAATATCCAGAACACACCTTTAGATAATTACTAGCAGTTGGTATGCTTGTACGGTGGTAAACCCGATATTTAAATCCTACGTACTGTATCTTATGTCTGTTGCGTAAGTCAAATGTTTGTTGATCAACCCTCGTCTGTGAAACCTTTTAAGCTCAAGTCGATGTTTCATTATAACTTTGTGCCTGGTGCCAAAGCAATTCTTACCATAAGAGGAGAGTACAAAAATGATTTTGTGTTTCTTGACCACTCAATAGTCAACACAGCAGTGCACCCAAAAAAATTGTTAGATAATAAATTCATTACCAAGACCCAGGTCTGTTTTTTGGAAGTAGTTACCACCAACAGGGGCAGCCCTATTACCTGAACCAGGGGCAGGGTAAAGACTAGAATCCTAACAAAGGCTCAAGTAATGCATTACATACAACATGGACTCAGATAATAAGAATACATCACATCAAACATAACAAACATTACAAAAATTGATGATATCAACAAATGATATCCCTACACAAACTCAGTTGAAATTGCGCTCTCTTAGTTACACAAGAAACAATATAAAGACAATTAACTGTGTAAACAAAAACAGTGGCTGAGGAAAAATTATTATACACAAAAAACTGTTCAGACAAAACATAAAACAGAGCTAGCAAAGATTGCGTCCTCTTCAATCAAGGCCACATATAAGCGTCAACGGCGTTTCGACCACATTCAACTTGAATGGTCATCATCAGGACAGACAATATTTAATGATAGAGCATCCAATGAATAAATTGTTTCCTTTGTCAATGGGAGTCAAAGTATGTAAATTTAGTTCACTCCAAAGATATTCGATCCACAGGGAGGGAATCCATGCAAATAAAGAGCGTATATACCACTATAGACTCAGAAAAAATGTTCAACAGAGTCCCATCATTCTCATATAGGCCATAAAGTGCGCATTCAGTTAATCATGAAAAACTATAACTCCTCGTAACTACGAGCAAGTCATCCATATGAACGCCATGCAGCCCATAACAGCGTCTAATGGATAATGCAAAAAAGAGGAGAGCACAAAAATGATTGTGTTTCTTGACCACTCCATAGTGAACACAGCAGTGCACCCAAAAAATTATGTTTGATAATAAATTCATTACCAAGACCCAGGTCTATGTTTTTTACAAGCCTTTTAAATGGGAATATTAAAAGCCACTGTTCTTTTCGAGTTTTTCCTTCAGGTCATGCTGTTTCCTCAGTAAGTGTAGTGCTATCTTTTGAATCCATGCCTTCTTCATTTATCCGTTCATTAATTACACTTTCTTGGTATATAGAACAAACGAGGCCCCAGTGCAGGCGTGCACACTTTGTGTGTGCCTACATAATTCAGCTAGTCAGAGGCATGACATTTTATAAACTATGTGCTTGTCCAAGGGAAGGAATACATCAGAATCTGCTTGCCCTTTGAAAACAAATCCACTGGTCACTTATGGTGCCATATTTGCAGGTAACAAATTATGGCAGTATTCTTATTATATCAGAACTCTGATAATAGATTCTCTGCGTATGTTAGGGCTAATTCTATCTGGTTTTTGATTCTAGCAAGGCTCTGTTTTTACTACTTTACCCAAATTTATATTCAGAGCCTAGAAGTAGGCATTAAGTGGTACCTCCAGGATTAGAATGCCATGTGAGTCTGTGCACAGGCGCAAAGTAACATGTTTAAGGGAATTCACCAACTTTCCTCCGATATCTCCCCCACTGGACAAGGGTGGAAATTTACTCCAGACAAGGGCAGAAGTGAAAGTTTTTTTCCAGGCTGGGGAAAAGGGGGTGTAAGGAAAGGGAATTTGCAATCGCTCAGATTTTTCGCATGAGTAAATATTTCTCTCCTCTCTATAGGAAAAGGAGTTGCTTCCATTAAACCTGTTCCGTGCCCATGGTCCCTTGTAGAGAATGGAGACCTATTTAAGAAATAGTGGACTGAAATTAATCTTGTGAAGAATTTGGTGAATGAACAGCTAGTGAACCATATAAAAGGTCTTTTCAATATCGAGCAGCATTAAATCACTTCTGCTTCGAAGCTCTGGCCAAGGCTGCATTTATCTGCCCTAGGTACTGACCGTTTCTATTTCTGGGCATGAAGCCGCTTTGTTCTTTACAAACTAATGTTTTTATTAGATTTTAGCCAATCTGGAGGCAAGGACCTTTGCCAGGATCTTTGCTTGAACATTTATTAATGAGATTGGGCAGTAAGACCGGCCACACATTTGGAGGCTTGCTTGGTTTTGGAATCACAGTGTGTCATGGAGAGCAGGCAAAAGGGACCCTGTTCTTTAAAGCCTCCTCTAACATACCCCTCCATTTGAGGAGCCACCAAAAAGGCATATTTTTGAAAAATGTTCTGCCATGGCCTGCAGTATGTCCTCAGTTATAATGTGGATGTCTAGTTCAAGGCGTCCTAGGCACGAGCATGTTTGTGGGAGATTGTTTACAATAGTATTGTTTACAATAGGCTCTAAGACAGCTGTCCCACTGCTTTAGTTCACTTTTTTTACACTAATGTTAAATACTGGCTACAATCCGGGTGCTTAGTTAGATTGTGATTTGATTTCTATCTGCTTTTAAAGTTGCTGGTATAGAGTGCTTAACTGACATTGTAACCGAATAGCTGGTCGGCCAATCTCTGCTTTCATATATATATATATATATATATATTTTTTTTTGCAATAGGTCATTTCTTGAAATAAAAAAAATAAAAAAGAGTATTTTGCATACACATGATTTGTAAAGTTAATATGTACATGTTTACCAAAAACAGCAGACTTGCCAAGACCAGATCTCTTGACTTTGCCCATGCTTATTTTATGTTTCATTGAGTCTTTTGGTGGAAAAGTGTGGCACGTTGCTTGGGCCTTTGAGCTTTGTGTACTTCTGCTTATTTCTGGTAAATCAGTTTAATATTTATAAAGTTTTGTACAATGATTTTATTGGGAGTTTCCTACCGCACCAGCTCTTTATTTTTGTACTTGGATGGAATTGCACTATGTGTTTCTGTGATTAGTCCCCTGCACGGTCTTTATTAAAATTTTGCAACAAGTGAGTGAATGTGATTGTAGCACTTCTTCCTTTATGGATTGTAAGTTTCCCACGTTTGTTTAAACGTTCAAAACTCCTTAGGAGCAACATTTGTACCATTCTTCTATACTCTATTGCCATCAAAAGTGATATTAAGACCATCAAACTTTGCAGTCGCAAAAATGAATGTATAGTGTTAAAATCTCTGTGCAGTACTTGGGCAAAAAGACAGTAATCTGTCTGCTTTGCCCATTACCCTTGTTTTTCTTTGTGGCATATTGTCTTAATTGTTTGCCATGTAGCGCGAGCACCATAGCAGAGGACTGAAGGCCCCTTTAAGGCATTTTTCCTTCATAGTGAAAGGGGGGATGTTAGCGTTGCATGGTTAATAGGGAGCAGGGGAAGTATTGGTTGGGACATGCTCGGTGTTTGATTCCATTTTCAAATAGTATGGCTTTGGGACACGGGGGTTTCACAGCAAGCCCCATCACAGAAAGCAAGCTTCTACATAATTTGTAAAGTAACATATATTATGACTCCAAGCAGCTGGGCCAATTTTCCATTTAAAACTATGAGACAGCTTCCATCTTGTCTAATATTGGTATGGTGAGGTTTTTCCCTTCGTTCACAAAGACCTTGTAGCATTTTGCCAGAGCCTAAAGAAATATTTGTTTAGGAAAGCTTTTGAGCTCTAGTCTTGGGGGACGCATTACCAACTTCATGCTGCTTTTCTTCAGCAAATGCTCTAAGACTACCCAGCACTGCCTGTGGTGTGACGCTGTATAAGCGCACAAGCTTATTTAGTGTTGACCTGCGGTCTTACAACGTTTTTGAGCCCAAAACAGGCATTTCATTATCCACAGCTTCTACTTTTTCTATGAAGCGGGACAGTTTGACTTATGCACATGTGCAGTACTTCAGTTCTGCTCCATATGTGTTTTCTGCTGCACAAAGCCAGGCATAAAGTTCAGTATCGTAGCAAGGATCCTATGGGCCCTGGTGCAAGCAAGGGAAATGGCCCATTTGCTTGCTGTTAGGGGACTAAACTACAACAATTATCCAGAGTAAATGGGGCCAGGTGCACTGCACCTGCAGCACCAATAGTAGCTACGCCTCTGATGAAGTTAAGGCTTGGACCTACATTTTGATAAAGGCACACCAGGGACACCGTTCCTGATGTGACTGCACATCTATGATGATGGATCTGATGAACTGTAAATATTTTGCATGTTTGAATTTTTCAATGGGACACATTTTACTACCATTTAGTAGTGGCTACATGTATTGGTGACGTTGACATGTTTTGTGGAAAAAATTATCACCTTTAATATTCCCACCTGTGCCGATGCTATACTGAACTGTACTGAGGCAAAGAGCATGTCCTGGGGTGACTTGGACTTCTTGCTTTGTGTCCTGTCGTCTGAAATATTAAACTACTGTTCAGAGCCTGGGGTTTATGGATGTTTAAACAAGGCATGTTTTGTTTGTCGTTCTCTGCCCTTCTTTGTCATTTGTAAACCTCCATCTTTGTGTGACTTCCTGGAGGGTGTAGTCGTTTAATTTCTATTAAAAAGCTAGCCTGTTGAAGGTCCCCTTTCTTTTTCTTAATCATTGAAGTTCAGAGTAAGATTTCTTCCTGCAGTTTACTATCCGTACAACTCGAGTCCTTTGAATCAGTGTGGATTTATTTCCCGTTTTTTTTCCTTCTGTGCCTCTCTTCATACCTTGGCACGTGCTAAACACAGGGATGTTTCTTTACAGGTGTGGACGAAGTGGCAGGAATTTTAGAGAATTTGGAATACCTATTGTGAGCTATTGCTTACTTTTTATTCTGTCTTTATATATGCTTGATTAAAACCTATGTTTAAACAAGCACTGGCATAACCAATAGGTCTCACTTTTGGGACCTTATAAGTATTTAGTTATGCAGCACAATATCCTTGGTGCAACAACATCAACTGCAGATAACTTCAGATAACTGCTGTGGTTCAGACTTTTGGACAAACAATAGTCTGGTGAGCCAGCTAATGCTGGCTCAAAGGTCAGAGCTAAAAATTACTTTCACCAAGAAGTAAATCTTATGTGAAAAATGTGTTATTTCACTATCTAGGACTGGATGGAGGCCTCCTCGTAAAAGCAAAGCATCTGTAAGACCATGGAAGCACATTTGCTTTGTTATAATTACCTTTTTTCAACTGCACTCTTTAAAAAAGGGGAATTTCTTTTATCGTCATAGCATCGTGAAAAATTAGCGGTAGGGGCAGCATATAACTCTTGTGTGGGTTATGCTAACGTCCTGTATGCAGGAACTCCAAACGCACTGTAACGGAGTCAACAGGAAGTTCAAATGCAACAGTTAGATGATCCTCTTTTCAAAAGCCTATCATTCTATCTGTGGTTAGTATACCCCTACAAGGGCTTCCCGAAAAGAATTGGTTCCCTTTAAAATAACATGCCTAACTTAAAATGCCTTTGAGCCTCGAATGCCTGCTTTACCACTGAAATCAAAAGAGACAAATATTGGATGGAATGCAGAACAAATCAAACATTCACCCTCAAGTTGAGAGAAATAGGTTAAATCCATCGTTCTTTTGCTCACCATGCCACCCCAGTTTATACCCAGCCATATGCAAATCATTCTTGCATGCATGATTTAATTTTTAATTAACCACTAAGTCAGCCGCTATAATAGCCAGAGAGGCTCGAAAGGTAACGTTATCAATGCGCTTGTATTTGAACACACTTCCAAGGACAAGCATGTGTTCTCAGTCCAACCAACCAAGCTGAGGAATAGTTTTCCAGCCCATATCCAGTAATTCACTGATCAGAAAACCTTTACATGTCTGCTTTAGGCACATTTATTCCACTGGCAGCAATTACATTAAGAGCGCCATGAGACTGTGCTAAGCTAGTCAGCAACAAGTATAGCGTCTGCCTCAGGAGCAGAAAAACATGTTTTCGGAGTCAGAGGTTAAGCATGCACGTCCTCATGGCAAGAGGCAGGGCTAAAGACGTCAGGTAAATGTAAAGGGCTAGTGCGGAGGACTCCCCACGAGCATGAATTAACACAAAGTTCATACAAGATGTTATTCATGTATCCTGGAAGTAAATTCGCAGTATTTATCTGTCCTTCTTTTATGTGCCCATGCATAGGGATACATTTTAAGATTGTATTTGATCAATGTTGATATGGAAGTGCACATTTGGAATTATGCTGGATTAATTTTGCCTGGTTTTTGGACTCTACATCACAGTGACCTTAAACTATAAAATCGTTCTCCTAAAAAAATGAATTACCATATTTGTATGAAATCTTCGGGCATGAGATGAGCAAGAAACGGTTATATCTGCCGTGATCGAACGAAGGTGTGACAGGATGTGAGAAATATAATTTAGCCAAAAAAAAGACATACCTTTTAGGATACATGAATAAAGTTTGCTTTCAATAAGAGTTTCTGTGAAGGAATCTTCATCAGAAGCACTCGCTGATCTATTTCCTGCAGTTCGTTTTATTGCATTTGCATAGCGCCTTGCATCCCAATGTGGGCAACAAAGCACAATATCGGGTAGGTATCATGCTAAGCCGTGGAGACGGAGAGAGGGCTCCATGGTTAGGAGGGTGTTGTATTGTTGATGTAACTTATGTGGGAAGTGTTTTTAATTCCCAGAAGCGATTTTGTAGGTCCTGATAAGCGTTTGTTACCCATATTATCATTGTGTACTTTGCAGGCGAGGAATCGCTTCGCTCACGGGTGCAATTCAAGCCGTATCCTATTTCGTGCTTCTGTCTAAGTACTTCTAAGAACAGTGTCTCGACTCTGGGCAGCAGGGGAAGCTGTGGGAGTCACTATCACAGGTCCGAGAGGGAGCACCGCAGGCGGCCTATAACGAGTCTTACAATACAAAACCCTGCTTGTCCTGTGTAACTCATCTCAGGCTCCTTATAAGTTTACTTGCTACTGTAACAAATAAATCACACTATGGCCATGATTTAGAACGTGACAAGGAGCACGTGGATGGATGACAGGCAGCAAAACAGTATTTGGGGTGGGGGGGGGACGACATGAAGGGTGGAAGCAACACGGGTTGACCAGAAGCAACATGGAGGGCATGGGTGGAAAGGGAAGAAGCAGAGGGCCAGCGTGGGGTGAGAGAATAACGACAGAGAGCAAGAGCAATATGGGGGGGGGACAGAAATAAGCAATGGGCAAGAAAGAAACAGGCATGTCATGTAAGCACATTACTGCGAGCGCATCACGAGGGGCAATGGAGAGAAGTACAAAGGGGAGAAAAATCGACGAGGAGGGAGATCAGAACAAAGTGCGGAAAGAAAAGTACACCAGGGAGACAGCTGGAAAACAGGCGCACTCCTGGAGTGCTTAAACAAAATGAAAAGTAATGCATGAAAAAGGGCAGTGGTGCGTGTGCGCACGCAGTCTGCTCTTTTTCGAAGCACATACTCGTGCTTGTGGCGCGCCCCTGCTCGCTCCCGCAAGGTGGATGCCTCCACAAGCACGAGTATGTGCTTCCAAAAAGAGCAGAGCGACGGCTAAAGGTCCTCCTATGCGCATGCGCGCTGCGTAGGCGAGACCTAAAAAATGACCCAGCTCTGAATTAATTTTCAATATGAATGTAGCCGATTTAGCACATATAGGCAAGTCTGCTTCACCCAAGGACTAACTAGGCATACTAGGCTCTATGCTGCTTTCCTGTAGTATTAAATTTATGAACTTCTTTCCGAGCTTCTTATTTAAAAATGATGTTTTAGTTGGCTAACGGTCCTTCACAGAATGCGACAGTGCACATCTCGTCCTACTCCACATGAACCTTCAAACATTGATTGGAGTGACACATTGACTCCCCCAGATGATACAAGGCCTTATTGGTATGCCTGGCCAAGTAATAATCTTTTTTTTTTTTTTTTTAAACAACGGTTGTTGTTTTTTTAGGTGTAAAGTGCCTCCTTGATAATTATCATGCCACTGATTTTAATAAAATTTGAAATACAAATTGATTTTAGCAGAGCGTTAACTGTGAAAATCAAATTGTTATGGTAAAGAAAACCAGAGGTATACGTATTTGAACTGTAATAATTATTATTAAGAGGTGAATTTTTATATCTTACCAACATAAATGGAAACCAATTGGAGGATTTAACTCCTTTGAAAGCAGATTTGTCATAAGTCTATGCAGGTTTCTGTTTAATGGTCAAATTATTTGTAAACCTAAAACTTGCTGTCAAGAACGTAAATCAAGCACCAGGAACTAAAATAAGGCTACATTAATAACCAGACATTTTAATAAACACAAACCTTATGTAACTATAAAAAAAAATCACAATTTGGATTAAGTGGCACCCCAATCAAGAGGTGGATATAGTAAAACATTGTAAAGATGATATTGGATAAATAGTCTAGGCATTGCTTCAAAGGGTATAAATGAATCTGATGACTTGTAGTACTTTTTAAAAAAACAAAATTTTAATCTTCTGATGCACTATGCTGATTCAAGTTGGTAAGGAAAAGTTTGTTGTGACCATTTCATTAGGAATGTGGTGGAGTTAAATGGAATATAAGGTTTCATTACAGTGTATTTAAGGGTTGATGACGGTTTGACATATAATGGGTGTAATAAGATAAACTAAACAGCCCGTCAGACTAACAAGATGGTGTCTATAATAGACCTGAAATGGATACTTTGGTGCCATTGAGACATCAGGAAGTTACACAGTGAACATAGACCAAGATAGAAGACTGACTTTTCGTTCACAGAAGGTTGCAACGATAATGAGAATCTTTAAAGTCTTTAATGAGTGGTCTTTAAGATGGTTATGGCTTGAGGTGAACGCATACAAATACGATCTGATAAGGAGAAATGAATACTGGACTGTCTAGCTTGGTTATAATTAAGAGGTATGGAGTTGTTCAGGTATTGTTAGAGAAGCATTTTATGTTTGTTTACCTTAAACAGTGCGCTATTGTAAACAAAGTGTGTAGCCTGGAGTTGATGACGATTTTAAGTTAGTATGGTAAAACTGATAAATAATCATCAGACTAAAGTTTGTAATTCACATTGAAATCTGAGATCTACTAAATTACGGACCACCTTTTAAAGCCTTTATTTGAAGTATATTAACCCCTTCGCTGCTAGGCCTTTTCCCCCCCTGTGCTACGCCTTTTTTTGGCTATTTGGGGGTAGTTCGCGCTTAGGCCCCTGTAACTTTTTGACCACATAAGGTATCCACGCCAAATTTGCGTCCTTTTTTTCCCAACATCATGGGGATTCTAAAGGTACCCAGGGTTTGTGGATTTCCCTGGAGGGGACCCAGAAATTAGCCAATATACAGCAAAATGTTGGGTTTTTTTGTGGAAAAATGGGAAAAAAGGGCTACAGATGAAAGCGTCTGGTTTTTTCCCTGCAAATGGTATCCAAAAAGGGGTTGTGGTGCTGAAATCACCATCTTCCCAGCTTTCAGGGACAAGCAGACTTTTGTCAGAAAACCAAAATATTTTACACAGTTTTGGCATTTTTCTGGGACATAGCCTATTTTTGCTATTTTTTGTGCTTTCAACCTCTTTCCAGTTAATGGTAGAAATGGGTATGAAAGCAATAATGGATCCTGGAAAGCTATACATTTTAGAAAAGTAGACAAAATTCTGAATTCAGCAAGGGGTCATTTGTGTAGATCCTTCAAGGTTTCTTCATAGAAACTAACAGTTAAATACAGGAAAAATTGAAAATTAGTTGGAAAAAACAGCCATTTGTGTCAACGTATTCACCTGTAACTTCTTCTAATTATGACAGTTGTTTGAAAGCAATATACCATTACATCCGCTAGACCTTTCTGGTTGTGGGGATATATAGGACTTGTAGGTTCACCAAGAACCCGACGAACCCAGAGCCAATAACTGAGCAGCGTCTTGCAATGGTTTTTTTATTATGTACCGGGTATATAGCAATTCATTTGGGAAAATGTATACATGGAAAAATCAGTATGAAAGACACCTATGTATTTCTGAAATGGGAGCAAAATATAGAGTTTAGAAACGGTAGATATTTGCACATTTCCGAAATTGGGAGTACCCATACTAGCATGAGAATTATAGGTCATTTTTCAAAATGACTTCTTTTTTACACATTGTCTTTCATTTGGAAGGCAGAAATGCATCGAAAGTCAATAGGTAATAACAGTTGCTCTACAATTCTGTGTTACCCTAAGTCTCCCGATAAAAATGGTACCTCACTTGTGTGGGTAGGCCTTGTGCCCATGACAGGAAACGGGTCAAAATGCAACGTGGACACACCACATTTTCACAATGAAAAATGACCCTTTTTTTTGCAAAGTGCCTAGCTGTAGTTTTTGAACCCTAGCTCTGCCGGCACCTAGGGAAACCTAGCAAACCTATACATTTTTGAAAACTAGACACCCAGGGAAATCCAGGATGGGGTGACTTGACTGGCTCTCACCAGGTTCTGTTACCCAGAATCCCCTGAGAACCTACAAAATAGTAAAAAAAAACACATTTTCTTCACATTTCTGTGGTGGAAAGTTCTGGAATCTGTGTGGATCCACACAAATCCACCCACCCCGTGTTCCCCAAAGTCTTCCAAGAAAAATGGTACCTCACTTGTGTGGGTAGGGCTAGTGCCCGCGACAGGAAACGGCCCAAAACGCAACGTGGACACGCCACATTTTCACAGTGAAAAATGACCCTTTTTTTGCAAAGTGCCTAGCTGTAGTTTTTGAACCCTAGCTCTGCCAGCACCTAGGGAAACCTAGCAAACCTATACATTTTTGAAAACTAGACACCCGGGGGATGCCAGGGAGGTATGGCTTGCGTGGACCTCCCCCCCCCAACGTTTTCTTACCCAGAATCCCCTGCAAACCTCAATTTTAGCTGAAAAAATCACTTTTTCCGCACATTTTTGTGTGGGAAAGTTGTGGCATCACCGGGCTGACACAAATTTCCTACCACCCAGCATTCCCCCAGGTCTCCCGATAAAAATGGTGCCTGACTCGTGTGGGAGGCCCAAGTACCCGCGACAGGCAAGGGCCCAAAACGTATTGAGGCGACATCAAAATTGCCTATCACAAAATGTTTTGCTAAGTTTCCCTATGTGCCCGCTGCGCTAGGGCCCAAAATCCGCAGGTAGGCACATTGCTAAAAACAAGTCTGTGCCTAGTGGGCTTTCTGCCGCCCTGAGGGGGAATGGGGGGGGGGGGGAGGGGGGTTACCCTGATATGCCCCCAAGTGGGGCATAAATACTGTCTATGATTTTGGGGGGTGGGGGCATTGGTATCCCCCATGCATAAAAAAAGCCAGCGTAATCGCTGGCACCTAGTGGGCTTTCTGCCCCCCCCCCCGGGGGCAGATCAGGGGCCACTGCCCCCATCCGCCCCTCGGGGGGGCAGAAAGACTGTGGCACTTTTTTGGGGAGGTGTGGGCATTGGCATGCCCATTCTGGGTTGACCTCAACCCTGAATAAAAAAAAATCCTGAGGCCTAGTGGGCTTTCTCCACCCCCCCCCCCCCCCCGGGGGGGGCAGATATGGGGCTATATGCAGAAAGACTGTGGTAATTGTTTTTGGGGCGGGACTTTATCATGCCCATTCTGGGCAGCCCCCACCCCTACATTTAAAAAAAAAAAAAAAATTCCCTCGTGCCTAGTGGGCTTTCTGCCCCCCCCCGGGGGCAGATCAGGGGCTATTGCCCCCATCTGCCCCTGGGGGGGGCAGAAAGACTGACATTTCCCAGGGGGGGCGGGGGCATTGCCATGCCCTTTTTGGGCAGCCCCCACCCCAACATCAATAAAAATGCCTGGTTTCTAATGGGCTTTCTGCCCCCCCCGGGGGGCAGATTGGGGCAGAAAGACTGACATTTCTCTGGGGGGGAGGGGTGGGGGCAGCCCCCACCCCAACGTCAATAAAACATTTTTTTAAAATCCCCGGTTTCTAGTGGGCTTTCTGCCGCCCCAGGGGGCAGATTAGGGGCTACTGCCCCCTGGGGGGGGGGCAGAAAGACTGACATTTCTCTGGGGGGGGGCAGTGCCATGCCCTTTTGGGCAGCCCCCACCCCAACGTCAATAAAAAAAATTATCCCTGGCTTCTAGTGGGCTTTCCGCCCCCTGGGGGGGCAGATTGGGGGCAGAAAGACTCACATTTCTCTGGGATGGGGGGGGGGCATTGCCATGCCCTTTTTGGGCAGCCCCCACCCCAACGTCAATAAAAAAAAAAAAAAATCCCTGGCTTCTAGTGGGCTTTCTGCCCTCCCTGGGGTGGCAGATTGGGGGCTACCACCCCCATCTGCCCCCAGGGGGGGCAGAAAGACTATGGTGCCCAAACAAATATGGGGGGAGCTAAGGCCCTTGCCCAAGGGGCCGCTCCCCCCTCCCTGGTGTCTAGTCGGTGGATACCTGCTTGGGGATTGCCCCCCCTGGGGTGATCCCCAAGCAGAGATCCACTAGGAAGGGTACCATTGGAAAGGGAGATTCTCCTTTCCAACAATACCTCTCCCATCTTTTTCGGTGCTCTGGGGGCTGAGATAGCCCCACGAGCACTGAAACTGAAACGAAGTTTCAGTTTCGTTCTGTTGAATGACGATCGCGCGCCATGCGCGCGATCGTCATTGCAACGAAATTCAAAAAGAGGCCTGTGGAGGTTGGGGAAGCTCTTCCCCCACCTCCCCAGGCAAAAAAAAAAAAAAAAGGGAAATCCCTCTGCTGTCTGCAGCAGAGGGATTTTCTGAGCATGTGCTCATGACGGAATGGTTCTGTTATGAGCACATTGGAACTTGTGCTCATGACGGAACCATTCCGTCATGAGCACTGAAAGGGTTAATGAAATTTTGAACTTCTGAGAGAGAGAGTTTTTATAAAGAATTTTTTTCAAAAAGTCAGAATATTATGTAATATGTAACCAGTGATGTGTATAAGACCTGTCGCTGTCTGAGGAAGCCACTTCACCTGAACTAATGTTTTTGTATAATTTAGCCTGGGGTTTCATTTTTTCTTCCCTCGGACTGCCTATCTAGGCTTTACTATACTTCTGCAATAAATAACAAGATGGTAGACAGAATGCTGGAATTAATCTCAGCCGTTGGTGATCAATCGAGCTGAATTTCAATCCATTGTTTTTCTCCCACAATGCTGCTCTAGACAGATTGCCATGGGCAAATAAGCTCTGGCCCTGCGTCCAACAGGAACATTCCAGCCATAGCTGCCAGACCAGCATGCCTGATCTGGGATTCTCTTTCCAATAGTGAGTTGTAAGAATACCCCATTATATGTAGCTAGTGATATTGCCTTTTTCTTTCCCATTAGCATGATCGGCTGAGCCCAAACATCACTTCTCCTTCATTTGATGGCTTCTTTTGCTTAACTCGGCTTGCACATTTCAAAACCAAAATTACTAATTTCAGTATGTTTAGTGTGACACACTGCTCAGCCTTTTAAACTATACTCTTGTAATGCACAGCTAGTACTGAGCAACAGTGTGTAGGATCCAGTTGAACGACGTCATCACAAAAATACTAACTGCTGATTGGCCTAAACTAAAGAGGCGTTGTGCACTTTACCTCCTGGGAAGAAGGACTGGCCTGTATTTTTAGGTCAAGGAATGTCCTATAATTATTTTACATTTGTGATTACAGACCAACTTGTGCACATTCTGCCACATCAAGTTACACTTAAACCTCTTTGTCTACTGGGGGGGAGATCAAGGGAATTAGCTGCTCGAGACACAGTACACAAGGAGCTGTGTGTGCTATATTAGTGCTGTGCTAAAAGAGAAGGGATGTCATCCCTGAATCCCTGACACAGAGGTAAGATACTTAAACATTAGTCTCCAAGCACACGTAATGTTATATGAGCACAAATAAGAGTCATTCCATCATTCTTATGTTCTTCAATCTTTTCTTTAATAGAATTCGGATTCTTCTGCCAGCCAACATGTGTTTTCGTCAGTGGGTGTGTCACCCTACGACTTCCTTGGGGCTGTACTCCGTAGTCTCTCTCTCAAAGTAAATCGTCCGATCATGAGTAGAGATTCTGAATTTGTCAATACCGTGCAATTTTCCTAATTGGCATAAGAGTGTCTTGCCCTAGTGTCAATTGTACCAGAGTACGGGCCAGAGGTTCCACAACTTCTCTCTAGGCGTATGAGTCTGGGGTCGGCAAGTCCACAGCCGGTATCGCGGCGTGCACGTCTAACTCGCGTTCAATTGTATTAATTCATCCAAACACTTCTCAGTTGTAGGCAAACACAAAGGGCGGACTGTGGACCATAAAGCACTTGTGCAGCACCAGTTCCGAAAATTACCCAATAATTCATAAATAGTACGCATTAAATTGTGTGCAAATTCTCAAATGTGCCCCCTGCCCAGAAGCACTTCCCCTCCACAGGGAATATGACAAATGAAAAAACTAAATTGGAACTGCACCACCGTTTGAGATTCATAGAAAATTATTAATGTCCATAAATTTTACAGGAATCTGATTCAAAGAAGAAAATTGATTTTCATGCCAGTTGTGTGATGTATTTCTTCTTTATTATCAATCCATACAAAAAACATCAGCCAACGCGTTTCGTCTTTTTTTTTTTTTAGTAGGACTTCTTCAGGGCAAGATCAATTCCATGCAACACCCAGATCCCTGGGTAATTGCCAAGCTGTAAAGGAGATTTCAAATCAAAGTTGCCAACTGGCTTCTCTTCCAAGTGTTTATGCTGATACTCTGAATCAAGTTTGAGAAGGCTATTTGAAGCGATCCAATGCACAGATGTATGAG
Organism: Calotriton arnoldi; assembly: GCA_963921515.1. NCBI lineage: Eukaryota > Metazoa > Chordata > Amphibia > Caudata > Salamandridae > Calotriton > Calotriton arnoldi. The sequence goes on from CAWUFW010003242.1 coordinate 646,296, forward strand.
AATCCCAGAGGCATATGGTATGATAGCCATGAACCGGTCGCCGACGTGTGCGTTCAAATAAGAACTGATACGTGTTGGTGGAGATTATCCACCCTGATTTGTGCCCTTTCAGTAGAGTGCAGAGCAGCGTCAATCGAGCCTCGCAATGCATGCAAGTCAGCTATAGATCAATATTGAATTCATAACCGCTTGTTTTTAATTAAATTTAGTGACTTTAAAATTACAAGACACACTGTCCTCGCATGCATGAACAAAAATGCATAGGAGGTTGGGCCCGTCATGAGGCAGTCCACTTTTATGTTCCTTCAACCAATTGTCTAATGTTCGTGTACTGCATAAATAATGTGTCTAGGCTGGGGATCCTAGCACACACTTGGTCTTTTGTCTTCTGCTTCTTTCCTGTCGAAGACCCATTTATCTCGCATTCTGTTGACATGTTGCATTTAAAGAAAAGATTAGGTTGATACATCTTTCGTTTCTTTCTATGCAATGCCAAATGGTGCCTTTCCATACCTGGTTTTGATTGATATGGCTGTCATAAAATGAACTTGACCACCAGATGCTTTTAACAAGTGATGATTTTTTATTGACTACCAGCTAGTGCTGTATTTTAAGCAGTTCCCTGAACTGTTGGCACCATGACACTACCATCTCCATTTAATGAAACCAGCATTGGCAATGCCAATAGGTCTGGTTTGTGATTGCACTGTCAAGCACAGCTGGAAATCCATGTATCTTAATGACTGCTCTCCTCCCACTTGTGCTGCTGCCAGAGAAAAACTTCATACATTATCTAGTTATCTAAGACACTTTAATAGCTTTCCATTTGCATCTGTGTGCCTCTGAAAGTTCAAGCACATGCAGCTGGATAAATAAACAAAATGATCACAGCTGTGTGGCGGGGCAAACACTTTTTTTGTGGAAGCACACAACCTCTGCCCAAACAAAACATGTACTCCTGGCTCCCAACATGTCGGCGGAACAAAAGCCCTCTCCTCGTGATACTCACATAATTGTCTGGCAACAGATTTGCTGTCAAGTCAGACCATAAAAAAAATAATCATACTTCACATCTCGTGATTGCATCACAGCTCATTCCTAGATAGCATGAAATAGATTTGGAACTTTTACTTTTTCTGCAAGTAAAGCAAGACCACCAAAAATAATTTCCTATTCTCACGGTAGCCAGTTGGTATTGTTTAACAAAGGACTATAGTTTTTTCCAAGGTTCTGATGTTTGCATTTAAGTTAAAGAAAGGCTGCTTCTTTTGGTATGAGGATGAAATTCTGGAATTCTCATGAAATCCACCTTTTGTTTTCCTTATGCTGTTTCCACAAATTACTAGTACCAGAGTGCTTTGGTGACCTTAGCAGCTGTGCCAAGTAAAATAAATACAATATGCTGAGAAGTGCACTGTCTGGTCCCTCTCGTACACTTTTTCTTGTTCTTGACTGTTATTACACCAAAATTAACTAAAGGAACACCATACTGTCACCTTCAGCCTGAAAAGCAATAAATAATCTTCTGTGATAATTGCCAAAAAGCATGAAATACGCAAAGTTTACTTTGTTTTCCGGGTAGCATTGAGTGACAAATATTGAAAATTACTGGGATAGCCTAGCAAGTTCATGCTTTAGCTATGAATTGAGGTAGGAATGGAAGAAAATCTAGTGGATCAAAGAGTAAGCCTCTCACTGCAGTGGCAGTATAAGAACATTCACAAATTAAAGAATGGTCAATACGCTGTGGTCCTTTTGAAAGAGGTTTTCTTTCTGTATCAAAGTTTTGTAACTACAGTTATTGATTTGATTTATGCATATTCCTCACACCGTAAATCACCATAAATAAATTGATAAGTCATGATTATCCAGAGCCGTTCTTCTATGACTGACCCCCAAGAAGGAAGTGAAGTTTGCGGTGGCCCGTTTAAATCCACTGGATTCTGTGGTACACATCTCTGAATGGTGCTGAGATTTCTATGCTTTTGTGTTCTTGGTGCGTCAGAATGGCTAAAGAAGCCCCGATGTTTGGGCCAATACATTGGCTGTAGGTACGTACCTCTTGAATAACATAATAATTTGTCTGAATTTAAGTCTTAATTTTATGCCCCACATATCTTATTTCGCCAATGTTTGTCAACAAGCAAGTGAATGCTTGTCGATTTATAAGAGGGGGGGGGGGTACATTTGGTTTAATTTTCCATTGCCTTCCCAACCGAATTGCATCTATATTGATAATGGTACTAAGCTCTGCTCGGTTATTTCTGACTTGAATAGCTCTAGCTCTCCCGAAGTGATTAATGCCAGGTAGTACTTTACATTATCGAGTGATCTTCGTCTGCACGCTGGCTCCTGTTCCATTAGCTGTGATTACCATCAGCCACATAGTGTCTCTTCACTTTGCCACCTTCTCCAAGAGGCAAGGTCTATGAGTCTATCAATCACTTCACTCTGGCAGTAGGCCAATTGGGCAGCAAGTGTGGACTGTTCTGTAAAACACATCTGCATGTCCCTTGTTCTGTCTTTAAAGTCCCAGGGTTTGTGGAACTGAAAAGGGTAAATGTGGGTTGCGTATTTGAGATGCGTTGTACTTTGTTTTGCCTCTGCTATTCAGCTATGGGTATGTTTTGTCATATACTGCCCCACCCTACGCATGGATTATATTTTGGGGCACTGTTGCAGTTAGTCTATGTATTATCAGGGCTCTCTTGCCCAAACCCTTTCTAGTGCCGTATTGTCTGTTGCTCCTCAAAAGAAACAATGCGCCTCTATGTTGTGACATACTTGAGGTATATTTCCGACTTCTCTCCTCTCGTTGTTTAACTCTCGCACTTCATAAGAGTTAAACGCCTGACTTTACTTTGTAACAACATACCCAAGTGTGAATGTTAGGAGTTCCTGCTGCAGACTGGTCTCTAATGCAGCAGTCAGTTGGCGATCATGCTAAAAATAAATATCGAGATTTGTATAAGCTTTCACTCTAAAGTAAACAAAAAAGTGATGGGTGGAATGATTGAATTAGGGGAGAAGATGTGGTGTTACGGCCAGAGCCGCAGACCTTAGAACTTGGGAACCGGATTAGAGTCTTGGCATCGGCTCAATATTCTGTGATTCTGGGCAAGTCACTTAATCACCCCGTGCCTTTAAATAAAAAAGCCTTTAAATAAAAATGAATGCGACTTTGTGTAATGTAACTGGTGCTCATGTAAAGCACGCCAATAGTTTTGGGCCGAGTTCACATTTTATAAAACCTCCCAAAAACAAACTCTCAGTCACTGGTAATTACTCTGTGTTATACATGGGGGTCTCTAGTTGGCAATGGTTCGCATCTTTGTCCAAGTAGGGACCCTTCTTCCTAGTCAAGGGTAAGGGGGATACACTTCTAAAATAACCTCTGCTCACCCCCTTGGTAGCTTGGCACGAGCAGACAGGCTTATCTCAGAGGCAGTGTGTAAAGCATTTGCACATAACCAACAGTAATACAGTGAAAACCCCACAAAAGGACACCACACCAGTTTAGAAAAATATCCAATATTTTTTATATATCCAAATCAAGACCAAAACAAAAAGAATCCAACATACAGTACTTAAAAATATATACTTTGCAAGATATCCTTTAAGATTGTAGAAATATCTCAAAAACACAGTTCTTCCGAGTCGGTAGCTCCGTCCGGGGCTACCGCGATACTGAAAACAACAGAATCCGACAGTTCCGTCTGACCGTGTCGGCAGACTCGTAAACAGTATCTTTTGCGTAGCGGGCGACACGTTGGTGCAAGCCGGTCATGGCAACCGTTGCGGTTGTGATGTGAAGCGGTGCAGCGTGCGGTGCCCTCAAGGCGTGGTGCAGGCAGCGGCTCGGTGATGCTCGTCCAGCGGCATCGGTGAGACCAGGGTTGCAGTGCGGAGTGAAGGCGGTGCTCTATGCAGTGCTGACAGATCACGGTGCAGGCGACAGAGCCGGTTGCAGGAGCTGGCCTCTGTCGGTCCAGACTGCGGTGTGGGACGAGGCGGTGCGTCGTGAAACTTACGAGTGGTGCCCCAGCCACGATGCGGTCACGGGTGTCGAAGTCAGCAGTCAGCGACGGCGTCGGTGAGACCAGGGTACGGAGTGCGGTGCCCACAGGTCACGGTGCAAGCAGCGACTCGGTGGCGGCAGCGTCGGTTGTCGGTGAGACGGGTTGTGGTGCGAGATGCGGCAGTGCCCTCTCCGGTGCCTTCAGGACATGGAGCCAGTGACTGAGTCGGTTGCTTTTCCCTTCTCTGTGGCAACTGAAACAACGGTTCCAGAAGTGGTACCTAGAGGTTGGTGAAGTCTTTGCAGTCCCTGAGACTTCAGAACAAGAGTCAAGCTCTACTTCAAGGCCTTGGATATACTCGGCACAAGTAAAGAAAGTTCAGTCTAGTCCTTTCACTGCCCAAGGCAGAAGCAGCAACTGCAGGCCAACCCAACAAAGCAACAACACAGCAAAGGGGCAGTACTCCTTCTGGCAGCTCTTCCAGCTCTTCTTTTTGGCAGGTTCCTTGATTCCAGCGAGTTCTAAAGTTCTGGGGTCTGGGCCCCAATATTTATACTCCAAATTCCTTTGCTCTCTCAGGCAGAGTGTGTCTGTGCTTAGTCTAAACCAGTTCTGTCCTCTCTGGCCCAGCTTCCTGGCAGGAGGTGGAGACAGCATTGTCCAAGGCAGACCAGACCCATTCAGCAAGGAAATCTCCTCCCACTACTCTAAATGCAGCCCAGGTCTTTCCATCCCTGCCCTGACTCATCCAGGAAAGGCAGGACACACCTTGACCTCTGAATTTCCCCACCATAACCCCCCCCCAGCCCCTGTCACTCCAAAGCCAGACAGTCAATCCACAAACCCAGCAGAGGCACACAGGATGGCTAAGCAAGAAAATACCTACTTTCTAAAAGTGGCATTTGCAAACACAGAACATAAAAACCATCTACTAAAAGATGCATTTTTACATCCTGAGTCCAGGCATACTAAACTCCATTTCCCTATTTTGTCCCAATGGGAAGTTATGCTTATAAGATAAGATGTTATAAGTAAAACTCCCATTCTACCCTATGGGACAGATAGCCTTTCCATAGTGAAAAACGAAATGCACTGTAATTCCCTACCAGGACATGCCACACACATCAGTACATGTCCTACCTTTAACATACACAGCACTCTGTCCACAGGGGTAGCTTGGGCCTACCTTAGGGGTGACTTACATGTAAGAAAAGGGAACATTGGGGCCCGGCAAGTGGGTGCACTTGCCAGGTCGACATGGCATTTACAAACTGTGCGCAGACCCTGCAGTGGCAGGTCTGAGATACCTTTTCAGGGCTACTCATGAGGGTGGCACAATGGGTGCTGCAGGCCCACTAGTAGCATTTGATTTACAGGCCCCGGCACACTCTGTGCACTTTACTAGAGGCTTACTTGTAAATCAAATATGCCAATCATGGAAACACCAATCCATAATAACAATTTAACACACGAGCACTTGCACTTAAACACTGAACAGCAGTGAGAGTGCATGGAGACACTAAAACAGCAAAAACAGAGTCCAAACCAGGAGGTCAGAAAGCAAAAAGACAGGGGAAACACGCCAAAAGATGCCAGGTCTAACACTCTGGGACTCTATTAGAGAAGGACTTGGTGAGATAATGAGCTTTTACTGTGGATTTAATGTCTCAGAAACCGTAAGCTAATATTTGTAATAAGTTGTCCTGCATTTTAGTTAAACTCTGCTTTTTGCATTCTTGCACTCCTTATATATGTCATTCACTAGAGCCACATAACCTACCCTTCATGTCAGATGTCACCTTTGGATCTGAGACAGCAGCCCCTAGTGCACCTTACAATGTGAATGCATCATTCTGATAGGCATATGAGTGTAAAGTGGTTGGTCATAAACAAGTTGCGTTGTTGCCATGTTTGTATGTATTTGTTGAGCAAAAGACACTGAGTTAGCCTTCTATCCAAACTCTCATGTGACAGATTAAGAAGTCTGTGTTGTGCACTTTGCTGTGCAGTGCACCTTTAAAAATGATCCAGGACAAGTCTGCGAATTAGCAAACTGCTGTGCTCCAATGCGACTCTATCGTCTGCTTGTGTAAGGGTGTTCGTCCGTGATTTTTAAAACTGGAGCTTGTAATGATTCCCTGGATGACGCATTTTAAACTGCTGCTTGGGTGTGGTTGGTACTATGCTAATGTATTGTTTACTTGACAGCCTTGCAGTGATTAACTTCCAGTGATCTGAAATGAGCATGTTACAGTTCTTAACAACTTAAATGGTTAGCAGACTCCTCCTGGCATCCAGCCATCAGCTGTTTCTTGTTTTTAAGGTTAACAAGAACCACGCATGCACTGTGTTATCATGTTGATGGTGTAGCCAGCTGAATCAAAATAATTCCTAGATATAGGACTGCTTGGTTAAAGGAAAATTGAGATCTGGTCTACTTGAACTTTAGGAAGGACTTCAACATGATGTTGAACAGAAAGTTAGCAGAAAGATAAGTAGCCTTTGTGTGTGTTTATGAGCAGGAACTGTTAGAAACTGCCTGTTGCAGCTAAAGGAAGAGAGAGCAAGATATTGGGTCTGCTTGGACCTTAGCAAGGAACTCAACATGAGTCTTTACAGAATACCATCAAACCAGCTAAGGAGCCTCTTTTGGATATCGGAAGGGAAATCTGCTAGGAAACTGTGAAGTCCATGTAGACCAATGAAGTCCTAACTGGAATTCACTCTGGAAAAAGGAGCTGACTACTGAGCCAACCTAGAAACCTGTTCTGTGTCCTTCCCCTTGAGTGATTGTTTTTTTCCCCCCAGGAACTACTGGAGAAATACGTGGCTAAAGGCTATACCCTTACTGGGTGTCCCTCTCTGTCCGCAGGACTGAGATTTGTTCACATTGAGTTCATCTTACTTAGAAATCTCCTTCTTTAATTAGCAGCCAGTTTTTGTAGAAATTCATTAGAAACTTATTGATTTGTTTTTTTGTGATTTACCTCCCTAATTTTAGCACTCCCTGTTGTGTGGTAAAATAAAACCACATTTGTGTGGATCCTGTTTCATCCTGCCTAAAGAATGTTTTCCTCTCTCTCTTCCCCCCCCCCTTCATGGCACCGCTCGTCATGTTTCCAAACTCTGCCACCATCATCTTACCCAAATTGCAGGTTGATGGAGTATGTTTGTTTTTCACTTGCAGTTTTATCATTGTATAGTTTTCCGGTGGCTATACAAAGACAGCAGTAGAAGAGTCTAGGTATGTCCTTGCATAGATGCTGTGGAATCGTAGTATAGAAGTCACCGCCTACCGAAGTGGCTGCAATCATCTGTGTGAAGACCCGCCCTTCAGCTGCATCAGAAATCTCTGGCTGTGCCTTTTGGAATAATAGATACACGTTGCCATGCGTGTGAGGAAATGTCCGTCCTCGCGGCGGGCTTTTCGACGTCCTTCCTGTGCTTCCGTCCTTCCACCGGGCTTCTCGTGCTGGCTGCAGCTCCAGGCTCCACTACGCCGCCTGCGTCATCGGGGAAGCAGCCAGTCTCTCGGGGATAGCCAGCTAGATGCGTGGTTCACACCCACAAGCGCTTTAAGAGGAATAAATATTTCAAGGCATATAAATATTGAGCGGAAAAGGAAATGCACTGCAAGTGTACTCCGCTAATCCTGTACTGTTTGCAAGTGCAGGCCCCTGTTTCATGTCCGCCTTTGGCAGGCTGTGCATGGTTCACCAGTCGATGCAGAACATGCTTTCAGTGTCGCACGTATAAATGAATGCAGTCATCTGTGGGGTAAATGCGTGCAGTCATCTGTGGGGTAAATGCGTGGCAGCAAGTCCTAAAACTTGTGTAGAACAGCGGGGCTGGGCGTGCTAAATGGAATCTACGTTATTATTCAAGGATTGTGTTTAAAGAGTGGTCTACAATTGTTCGGACCATTTTCCTGCTGTAGTTAATGGTCTTCACGGTGAAAAACTAAAACGATCTGGAATCCCCTAGTTATTCCTCCTATTCAGGAATCTTTATTATGATTTGCCTTTATCATTGTATTCAGTTGTCTTGAATATTTGTATCATTAATGCAGTGTCACGTTGACGTTGAGCCTTGGTGCCTGCAGCTGCCGACTGTACCTCCATGAACCACCAGTGCTGATCTTTCGTACTGCTATTGTGTCTTCGCCATCAGCACCACTGTCTCCAGTCATAGTAATTTTTTTCTGTTTGCCCCACATATTAGCACAAGGCCCTGACCCTTGATGCCACAAAGGTTTTTTTTATTTTCAATGTAGCCGCACACACAAATGGCGCAAGAATAATATTGGTGTCTCTCATATGGATATTCAGTGATGACCTGAGTGGGATATGCTAAGATTTCTGTGTTTAGGGAAGCACTCAGCCTAAAGCTGTATCTCTTGGTGTGCTGCGTGTAGGTGTGGAACAGGGAGGACGGAGCAACTTGTACATTAATTTAGAATATGGTTGCGCAAGTGCTGCCCGGGTCCTGTAGTAGGCCCAGGGTGTACTCTCCCAGACTGTCACCGACGTGAGAGATGCAGCAGAGTTCACTGTTCGATGCAGACTTGACACGACTGACTAACTAGGCAGAGTGGTTTCCACAACAGTGGCCTTGGCTAAGGACGACTGACCTCTCGAGGGATGTCCAAGCTTCCCTTATGGACATGCCCTTCGATGGCACTCGTCTCTTTGGAGAAAAGGCAGATTCAACACTCAAGCTCTTTAAGGATTCTCATGCTATGGCCAGGTCCTTAGGTCTCTCTGCATCCCCACGTCCACTCCAATCTGCCGCCTCCCCCCCCCCCCCATCTGCAACAGCCTCCAAACCCTCCTAATCTGCCCCTTTACCAGCATGGGCATCCAGTTGTCAGGAAGATTCGCCATCACCTGCCCCACTGGCAGTCCATAAACATCAGACAGGTGGGTTTTGCTGATTGTCCGAAGGGTCTACTCCCTCCCCTTCGTGACTGCCCCTCCCTCCATGCCACCATCTCACCATCGGCTGACTGAGGATCATCTGTCTGTTCCCCGCAAGGAGGTCACAGCTCTCTTAGCCAAGGGAGCCATAGAGAGGGTTCCGGTGCCAGAAGTAGGCTGTATTTATTCCTGCTACTTTTTGGTTCCCAAAAAGGACAAGGGCCTTCGTCCTAACCCCGATCTTGGAAATTTCAATCTCTTTCTCAAAACAGAAATTCAATATACTCACATTGGCTCAGGTTTTGTCTGCCCTGGACCCAGGAGACTGGATAGTAGCGTTGGACGTGTAAGACGCTTATTTTCATATTCTCATCCTGCCTGCCCACCGGCACTGTCTGCGGTTTTCTGTAGGCCACGAGCACTTTCAGTTCACCATGCTTCCCTTAGGCCTTACCAGCACCCCTCAGGTGTTCACCAAGGTGATGGCAGTGGTTGCAGCTCATCTGTGGAGGTCAGGGGTGCCAGTCTTCTCCTACCTCGGTTACTGGCTGCTGAAGGCGGGCTCGCCCCGGGCTGTCGTCTCCCACCTCCAGACTACGATGAACCTTCTGCACTCGCTGCGGTTCACTATCAAGGTTCCGAAGTCACATCTGACTCCCTCTTAGGCGCTCCCTTTCATCAGAGCTGTTCTAGACACAGTGCAGTTTCCGGCTTATCCTCCAGAGCGGCAAGTGCAGGATGTTCGGACTATGATACCAATTTTCAGTCTCTACCCTGGGTTTCGGTGAGACTGACTCTGAGGCTGCTGGGCCTCATGGCCTCCTGCTGGTGACACATGCCAGATGGCATATGCGGGCTCTGCAGTGCGACCTGAAGTTCCAGTGGGGGCAGCATCAGGCAAGTCTTTCCGACCTGGTCCAGATCTCGGAGGGAACTGCGAACGATCCGCTACGGTGACTAACAAACCGTGATTGGGTCAGAGACTGACCCTCTCCCTTCCCCAACCAGATCTCACAGTTGTGACGGATGCGTCACTCCTGGGATTGGGGCAACCATTCGAGGGATGTGGAGGATCAGAGGACTCTGGTCTCCGGCAGAATCCAGACTCCACATCAACCTGCTGGAGCTCCATGTGATCCGACTGGCATTGAAAGGCTTTCTGCCCTCCATCAGGGGAAGGCTGGTAAAAGTATTCACAGGCAACACCACAGCCATGTAGTACTGCAACAAACCGGGCGGGGTGGGTCCTCTGTCAAGAGGCCCTGCGCCTCTGGACATGGCTGGAACAGCAGGGCAGATCCCTGGTGGTTCAACACCCGGTGGGTTCTCTGAACGCCAAAGCAGACTAACTCGGCCGAAGATGCCTAGCAGATCACGAATAGCGTCTCCACCCAGAGGTGGGGCAAGGTCTCTTTCAGCAGTGGGGAGAGCATTGGTTAGATCTTTTCCCCTCTGCCGAGAACGCACAATGTCAGCAGTTTTGCGCACTGGAGTTTCCAAGGCAGCTCTTTCGGAGACGCTTTTCGTCTCGAGTGGGGTTCAGGCCACCGGTGTGCTTTTCCACCCCTACCATTCCTTCCCAGAGTTCTCCATAAGATCAGGAACGACTGGGCCCAAGTCTTCCTTGTGGTTCCAGACTGGGCACGGAGAGTCTGATATCCCAAGCTTCTGAGCATGGCCATCGATCCTCTGATCCGGCTGCCCCTTCGGGAACATCTTCTGTCGCAGCAGCAAGGGAGGGTTCTTCACCTGAACCTGTCCACTCTCCGCCTTCTTGCGTGGTGATTGAGCGGCGACAGTTAACAGGAGAGGATAGAAAAGTTCGCAAAGAACTGAACTCTGCAAAGACTGAAGGCGATTACTTGGTTGCCCACAGATGGCTGACTAAAAACAACTTCAGGGGTGGCCTGAGAATAGGTCTCTACCACAACTCCGTTTCTTAGAGGAAAGGACCATATGATAAGTTCAAATATGACAGAACCTTTTCCTCCCCCTTTAGACTACCTCCATAAAAAACCAGTGGAAGGTTTGATCTCCAGTTTGGCATCGGTGTGGGTTGAGGTGTGTGAATTACACAAGTAGTTTTGAGTTTGGATTTTAATATTGGGAGCCCCCTAGAACATACACCCTCGACCTTACCACATTACGCACACCCATTAGTGGCTAGATCTTGTTGACTTTCCATGGACAGGATGCCGGGTGTGGTATAGATTTGAACTCTCACACAGGTGGCACATATGACTAAGTTACTAAGCTTCAATGTAAAGGGCTTAATGCACCAGCGAAGGACATCTTACTGTGCTTAAAGATTCTAAATGTGACTCACCTCCTCAAAACGTCTGGGGCCGCTTGAGATGTAGATGGTTCCCGGGGCCGTACTTCTCCTCTAGCCACAGCGCAAAGGGGAGGGAGAGGTGGTCATCCTCTTGGCTAACAAGTTTAAGTGAATAGTTTAAAATACAGTTACTGAAATCTCTGGATGATTCCTGGCCATATGGGTATGTTGGAACGGTTACACACTCACCATAGTGACTATTTACCCCCCAAATGGGAATCAATAGAGTTCTCATCGAAGGCCATTACCTCCCCAGTTAGAAAAGTCCTGGTGGGGGATAGTCGACCAGGCAGGCAACTATCCATCAGTGGGATGGAGTGGCTAAATGACCTGCGCCTGATAGATCTGGTGCTCCCTGAGGAGCAACTTGAAACTATACGTTCTGCTCAGCATCCACTAGATTAGACGACTTTGCAGGCACATTCCACATTCTGGCAAGGACCGAGCAAGCTGAAATAGGCGTGACTGCCTTTTCAAATCACTCCCCAATTTATGCCAGCCTGAGGGAGCCCAGAACAAGTAGCTCTGGTCATGGTTTGAGATTAAATGACAACCTTACCAAGAGTGAACACGTACAACCAGAATGCAAGGGATGATCTCATACTTCCTACAAGACAAAGAGGTACACGTTTATGCACATTGCACCAAAATTCAACAAAGAAAGGAAGGACAAAAGAGCGGTACTCCAAGGACAGGTGAGACCTGGAATCCAATCTCAAATGAACAGGAGCACATAAGGTCTTGCGAGAGCTGTTGTTGGCCAGGCAACGACTCTTGGCAATGGACATGGATAAGGAAGAATACAATCTACTCTGCAGGCGCCACCATTATTATATAAAAGGGGAAACTAGGCAGATAATTGTTTTCCTGCAAACCAAACTAAAGGCCACTGTACAGTCACCAAAATCACCAACGCATATGGTGAGAAACTAAGAGCAGATGAAGATGTTGTCCAGACTTTCAGATACTTCTATGAGGACTTATTCAGAGCAGACGATGTTCCAGAAACCGGGAATAGAGTCCTGCCTATCCACTTCCACAACACTAGTATTGGTCGAACAGCAGGCAGAATCACTAGACACCAATAACTCACTGGAAGAAGGGATTTTAAATTGCCAAATTACAAGCTTAATAAAGCCACCGGCCCTGATTGCTGTACAACCGTATTCTATAAGACATTTTGCCCTTTAATAGTCCCGATACTAATGTCCCTCTAAAGCTCATTTGTGACTTCGGGCACTGTTACTGACGCAGTGAAATAAGCTGTTTTAGCTGTAATTCCTAAACCTACTGCAGGATCGCTGTAATCCTAATGAATCTCCTGCCCACAGTCTACCACCCGCAACAACCACCCAACAGGTCATAGACAAATTTGAGATTTCTGGTAAAATTCATATAGGAGAGACAAGCCCTGCATGTCAAAAACACTCTTATCTACCACCACTTATCTATTCCAGCCCAACAAGTGACTACTTAGCATCACATTTTAGATGTATAGTAGAATAAAACAGGACTGTATCCGAGAAGCACTGGTGCCTCACATCCCAACCACTACTGGAGTGCCCTTTTGGAATGTGGCGTTGATGACTAAAAAAAAACAGACCCTGAGACATGTATTCCTCTCAGGTAACCAGGGTTACCCTGAGAGCCTGGGACGAGTTAGCTCCCTAGAATGGTATCGCCTCCATGCGCTTCCTGCTGAACCCTGTTAACACCAACCCTGACTTCTTCCCCGTTTTTTGGGAGATGTCTACTTGGAATGGCAGAAAGCAAGCTGTCAAAGGATAAGGGACTTCTATAACGAGGAATGGAAACAGTCTTTTGAACAAATTAAGAATGACTACGGGGTTCCTAAGAAAGAAAGAATGAGATGCTTACATACAAGACACTGGGTAGGTAACTCATGCTACCAATAGGTTTCATGCCAGCAGACCTCACATCCTTCGAAAAATGGGTCATCACAAAGTGAGACGATAAGCACATGCTGTCTGACATTTACAGATTTCTTAATTTCAAGATATCTCCAGGGAAAACCCCAGCGCAAAAGTGGTGGTAGGCAGATTTTGAGCGCACTCTCTCTGGTGAAGACTGGACCAGCATATTTTACAGAATGCTAGCACCTCAGGTGTAAAAAAAAAAAAAAAAAAGCTGTGTTTAAAAAAAAATAATTGTTATACTGATGCTATACTGCATGCCTCAGTATCTGGAATCCCACAAAATCAGCTGACTGGGTGCCTGGCTGTCTGCACCACTGCAGTTCCACCAGCAATCTACTGTAGTGCTGCCCCAAATTCAAATGACCGTGGCAGGAAGTGCTGTGACATAAACCCATATTGTTGGAAAGTGGATTATTGGTAGGGGCAAATGTAGGTCTGCCACTGGCAATAAGGCCACTAACACAGTATAGGGCTTAGAATAGGTCTTAGAAAATTATTCCTATGCTCAATCCTTGGTAACGTGGCTGCGAGCAGGCAGGCTTAACTTCAAAGACAGGTATGTAAAGCATTTAAAAACACCAATTCAGTAAATAATTAAGACACAACACAAAATAAAAATCCAACACCAATTTATAAAAATAGGGAATATTTTTATCTTTTAAATGACACCAAAAGGAAAAAAATCCACTGTAGGGAACCAGAGATATGAATTTTTAAAGATTAGTCACTTTCTAGTGCTTAGAAACCAACAGTGCCCCTTTTAGTCATTTCGATGCCTCTGACAGGGACACATTCACCTTTAGCAATTGCTCTGGAGGATCTCTCACCACTCTTGTGCATCCCCCTCCAGCAGGCTGGGTCCAGTTAGAACTCCTTCCTGAAGTTCTTCTTGCGGGTCCCAAAGTATCCAACACACAATCCAAGGTTCTGGAATCTCCAAGAGGGTCCTTGAAAGTGTGAGACTTCAATTCCCGCAATCCAATTGAACAAAACCCTTACAAATCCACTGGTAGTACTCCAGGCTGGGGATTCTTTGTGGTGATGTCCAGGTGAGCTCTGTTAACCTGTAGCTTGCAGTGAGTCCACTCTTTAGTCCTTTTGAAGCAGGTTTGATCCACAGGGCTGTAGTTTCAAATGGTGCAAAAAGGCACAATCTTCAGAGTTCAGGCCTTTGGAAATGCACATCAAACTCTTCAGCGCAGACCCTTCTGATTCTCTCAAGTTTCCAGCAGTAGATCTGAGGGGCTCTCCCCTTCTCAGATACTTATTCAGTGTTCTCTGGGGTCAAGCAGGAGGGCACTCCTGTCCAATGAGCTGCAGGATTCCACCCAAAGGTCTGACTACTTCTTGCAGAGTGTGGCAAAATGCTAACCAGGAAACCACTATTCTTCCAAAATTCAATATGTCAGAATTATCAGCAGGCAGAGAAGACCTGGCTAAACACACCCCTAGGGTGGCTAATCTGCATAGTCTCTCCCCCTTGCATCTGCTCATTCCTTCCTTAATCCTAGCATCTGGCTGGAGGTGAACAGGGGTCCTCCCCTTCGCTTGAAGTCCATGGTTTACGACTCCTTCCCCTGCTCTGGCATTCCTATGCCCAGCAACCTCTCCTCCCCAAGAGGCTTCCTAACCCCAGGGGTCATTTATCACCTCTTCAAAGCAGCCAGGCTCACCCTCTTATCTCTGACCAATCAGGGCAGAGCAGTACAGGGTTGAATTTTGGCTTGCAGACAAAAAAAGTCTTAACTTCTTGTCTGTACATTTTACAATAAATTCAATAATACCATATTGTTGGATTTATCATTACCATTCTAATGAGTCCTTTAATCCTAGTTTTATGGCTTTTCTTTCTACAGTTATTAACTAATAACCTTTTCCAATGTTAACCTATGGCATGGGATTTGCAATAAGTGACTTGGGCCATTTTTCCAGCACCAGGGCTTATAAAAACATATTTTATAAGTATGCTACATATATCTGCAGGACCCCCACCCCAGGAACACCTAGGTGAGACTTTAGGGGCTCTGAATATGTAAAAATATTGCAGATCCTCCCTCCACAGTGCTCCTACCAGCAAAGTCGATTTTGGGCAGCACTTTATCACAAAGTGGGGAGTGAAATGTGCAATTTCACTTTACCCAGGGCATATAAAACCCATTTTATAAGGGTCCACCTTATAGATATCTGACCCCCCCCCACCCCTGGGACACCTAGGGGAGACCCTGGGGGTACCTAATATGCCCAAACATTGTAGGTTATTCATTTTTAAGTGCCCCAAACACAAAAGTCGAGTTTGGGCACAATTTACTTTTTAAAAGCGGTCCTGCCACACAGAGCCACTTTTAAAAACAAGCAATGAAAATGCAATAGGCCTCGCCTTTGATTAAGTTAAAGCTATTTGCTTTGCTAATGGTATTGTATAGCAAAGCAAATGGCTTTAACTTAATGAAAGGCGAGACCTATTGCATTTTTAATGCTTGTTTTTAACTGTGATCTACAAGCATCAGAGAATCTCAGACAGTAGAGCCACAAGGGTGTCACTCCAGCCCTATAGATCTGAGACCTACGACCTCAGTTCAACTTGATTCCCCACACCACTAAAATCAAAGTAGAGTCTAAGATAAAACAAAACAAAAAGAACACTTCCAATAGATACATAGAAAAAACAAGTTCGGAATGAGGAGAGGGAGACGAGTAACATGAGGGAATGGAGAATAGTCATCAGAAACAGTCTAAGAGGATCAAAACTAGTATCTACTGCCAAGCCTTACTTTGACAAAAGTCTCTGTACCAAACCAGTACGCCCTCAAAAAGATATGAGCCAAGACCCATGTTTTAGCACTACAAATGTCCATAAGAGCGACGCCTTATGTAATAGCACTGGTGACTCCATTCCAGTTAGTAGTAGTAATGTTTATTTCGGAAGGTTATTCCACAAAACATGCAAACATGAAACCGTCCTTATAACAATTACATATAAATAAAACATTTTGTCAATAAGATCAATCCATTTTAAAATTATCATAAAACATTTATTTGAACTTCCTGATCTAAAAGTATAAAGTGCATAGAACAAAATACATCCTATACATAAGAGATATAAGAATGGTAAATCTTGGCTAATATACTTGTTCTATTTTCCCAATCATGTTAAAAGTGTAATATTTATCTTAGTTCCTGGGCTGCCACAAGGCAAGCGTTTTTGTGACTAATCACAATTTTTATCTAATTTAAAATAATGCTAGAAATCGCCAATTTTGTGCCTTGGCACAGGCGGTCCTTTTTGTCCGGACTGCAGTGACAGCAGGCACATCGATGTGCGCGTGCTCACACTGCTCACTTGTGGAGAAGTTACGGCAGGTCTTCATGCCAGGTGAGCGTTCTAGGGAAGGAAAATCCTTTAAAGAGTCATTTTCTCTCTGGATTTCCCTTCTCTTTTTGAAACTCAGGAGCACTAACATTGTCGTGGTATCACCAGGGCTTTAAGTGGAAGCTTTTTCAGTATCATATACAAGCCATTGTTGCTGCTTATTTATCTTATGCAACTAACAACCATTGCCAAAGCCAATAGTCCTGACCGGCTGTAGGTATGATGTTACTTGTTGTATCATGTATCTGGATCAGAAACAGCAAAATATAAGTCGGGCGGCACACTATGCTAAGCAAAGCACAGAATTTTAGCTTGTGTGTTTTTAAGCCACGCCCTTAATTACATTGGCCACGCCCCTTTGAGAGACACCTCCCCCAGTTTTTTCATCCCACTTAAAGCCCTGGGCAAAATGACAAGGGAGAGAAAAGGGCCTACTGCAACCCAGTGATGCCAAACTTTGTGGCAGGGGCTACACATTCCGTGTTAGGATCAGGGGCACTTGCTACGAAACTGCATACTTCCGCCCGCTCTGCGCTCTAAATAAAACTATGTCTCATAGTAGCTCAGAGACTACCACTGTTTGCGGGGAGGCGTGTTGCAGGTGCGCGCCCCACTAAGTGCAAGGGACAGTTTGCTAGAAGCTACGGGCAAAAATTAAGCCAGTAGAGTGAAGATACGTTATTAGCCTATGAACGTCAAGTAAATTGTTTCTCTAATTGGGAATAGAAATAGACACACCCCGCTCTCCTCAACGTCAAGTCATACGCCACCTCCCTCTCGCACTCGGAAGTATTATAAAAAAATAAAAATAAAAAGCCTGTTTACGGACGACACATTGAACGCTGCATCGCGACCGGAAGAGATGGGTGTTTCCATGGTGACGAAGCCTGCGCGGGACGCTTGAGGCCGGTAGTCTGTTTCTAAAACATTCGCAGGCACTGCTGGTATAAAGAGGAGGGTGCAAAAACGGAGGCCAAGTCTGACGACTGCGAGGAGGTAAGAATTACTGCGGAAAAAAGAAAGTGCTAATGAGTCATATGAGGGTATAAGTTCCTGATCTACCACGGCACCCTCCGAGTGACTGAACTGCACCCGCACTATAACAAATCAACTCGGCACCTCACCTAGCTATGCTGCTTTGACAAAGGATAAACAGATCACTACGTTGTCGCTCGTATTTGGGCCACTGTAAGCGAGAAGTGTTTTCCCAGACCTCACACCAGCCCTGTGTGCTGCTATGAAGCGATACATTTGGGCTATAAAAGCAAAAGGGGCTATGCAGGGCACAAGTGCTAAACAAGACGCGCGGCCAAGAAACGCGCTCTCTGGTGAGGGAGGGGGAGGAAAGGCAGATGGCGCCTCGCCAGCGATGCGAGGAATGGAAACGCGCTCTCTGGTGAGGGAGGAGGGGTGAGGGAGGGGGAGGAAAGGCAGATGGCGCCAGCGATGCGAGGAATGGATGGCGCGTGCACGCCATCGTGAATGCAAGCTGGTCGCCATCCGAAAGCCAGTGGGTTTGCACTTCCAAAACCCGCTTACTAAAACTCTCGGCCAGACCAGCGCATGCGCTGGTGCAGGCCGAGACCTAATGACCTCGGGCTTCAGCAGTGCACACATGCAAGTGCAGAAAGGTCTGCTGGTCTCTAAACTGCCATGCCCTATTAAATACTAGGGACTAATGGGTAGTTTCAATCCCCCTGCCCTAATATGGACTAGGGCCCTATGGGGTAGGTCATGCCAATCACAGGGGTACCCCAACCCTTAGTGTACCCTAGTGTATGTAGGTGTTTTCACTGTATTCTAAGTGTTTTCAGCATAGCTCGGGCCCTGGGCCTGGTTAGGCAGAGCCCAGGGTCAGTCAGTCAGTTACCACCAGTATCAGTCAGCAAAAAGTTGGGGGGTGCCCAGGGCACAGGATGACTTTGCAACACATATTCATCACAGAAGTACTTCAATTTTCAACATACAACATAATTGACCTACCCAACAAACCTATCACCTGCGATCACAAAGAGGTAAGGCCATAACACTAGCTCTTTGCGCTTGCAAACAGGTCACCACTGTTCTGCAGAGGCCCAATGTGATCCCAGAGTATGGAATCTCTATGCAAACTATGGGAGTTCTTGAGTGTGGAAAAAAAAAAAATCTCTGCAGCCCTAGGTCAGTTAAAAAAGGTATGGAGTCCCTGCATCACCACCTTGGTCCAAGAATTTAAGAAATTCACGTATACTTAAGAGTTCTCCCACTCATACTGTCAGATCTCCGACCAATAAAAAGTGACACCTGATATATAGATCGAATACATTGCACCTAGAGAAAAGCAGGCTATAACACAAAATTAGTTAACACAAATGCTAATGCTGGGTATACCCTACAGCGAAACACGCGATGCTCTGGGTGCAGCACAGAAGGCAGGAGTGTTGTTTTATCAGATTATTCTACTATCTATTCTCACTTTTTTTCTCTCTCTCTATCTCTATCTCTATCACATATCCTTTTCATATCTGACCCCTGCCGGTTTTACAGTTGTAGGTGGGCATATGTGTTCAAAATACCAATAAAAAAGAATTAAACCACAAAGCTACTAATAAAGTTAGGACACAGATGTGCTTGAAACGTCGAAACTTCATTCCACAGCACCAGCAGTGTGCAGTTTGGTAAATTTTTGACAAAGTGCATGTTACCAACTTTACTCTGACATGCTTTTCACTGCTAATGCTATCTTTGGAAGTATTCAGAATGCGATCTTCTTATTGGCACAGTACTCCGGACCAAGCACTCTAAGGTCTCTTTCGCTGATTGTGCTGAACCTTTTAAGCCCCCGGAACAAGTCGTCCAGGAAGAAAAGCCATTTGCTAAATTGGAAATAAAAATAAGTGAGGGCTAATGGAACCTTGGAATAGAATTTGTTAGCTGCAGTGTGAGGGGAATATAAATAGAATATGGTGAAGTGGTTGGTAATCTTGAAACTCTTTACTGTGTGAATGTTACGATATTGGCAGTTAGATTGTGCACTGTCTGCCACAAGTATGGCCTCGCAGTGCAGTTGGCTGTCTGTTGACTTTCCAACAATGTCGGTTACCATCGCTGGAGTCCGATTCCTCTTGTGATGAAGTTCTATAGGTAATGTGTTATGGTCCTCTCCCTAGTTAATGATGCCTGGTGTTTGGGTTACACCAGAGAGCTTTCCTGCTAGTTGCTTGCACATCTTGTAGGTCCGGGATAAACCCATTAACCAGCAGAAAAGCGTGTGTGTGTTTGTTTGTCTCGCTCTCCCCATATACCTTGAACTTATTAGGCTTATGTTAGAACCCTATGGAGCAATGCAGGCAGTACAAAATGTTTTTTCTATTTACTTTCAAGTCTCACCGTAATCGCAGCCATCGCAGATAAACAGATAATTAGGAGATCAGCATTTTTTTGGTATAGGGAGCAATATCTTGGTGTATCTCTATAGATGGAGATTCAACTACATTATTTTCTCAATTCCATAAAAGAAATATGCCAGCTCTTGTTTGTTGGACCTCTAACAACTGAAGGATTTGGAGTAGATTAATTGTATGCGCTCACTCGTGTGAATGAATAACCATTTAAAAAACTCAAATTAATAACTCTTAAATCTAAAGAAAATAGGAGATTTACCTCAGGCTGCCTAATTTGCCAAGGGAAATTCCGCAAAAGACTCCAAAGACTGGATTGGCCTGAGAATAAAACTTCTGCAGCACCATTTTCCATGCCTTCTTCATCCCAAGATTTTACACAGTCAAGAAATTGAGCAAATTCCTTCCAAGCTTCAGTGACTCATTCCAGAAGGCTGCTATTGTGCCCCTGGAATGCTAGTCAAGAAACGCTTGGTTACTTAGTGCTTAATATTTGTAACTAGGCTGGAGCAAGAAAAGTGTTTTTGCCTGCTCCAGTGTGACACCCTAAGTGTGACAGATATGGTCCGACATGGAGAGTGTCTGTTAGTGGAATAAAGGGGCATGAGATGGATTATGGCTTCTGAGCAGAGCTTTAGGCACTGGCACTTATTTTTATGCAAACTGAGCACTGTTTGTGATGTGGCATGGAGAGCCCAAAAAAACTATGGACTGGATTGCAGCCCAGAGTTCTTACCAGTGGCTCAGATTAATTCAAACAATTCAACTATAATTTTGTTGTGTTCTTCTGGAATGAGATCAAACAATCTATTATAGATCCAACCCAATTCACTGTTGGGCACCAAGAACCCAAAATGGTCTGAGCTTCAAGAAACCTACCCCTAACTTGCGCCCCTCTTGGAAAATGGGCTGGTAAATTGACAGCTACCACGCTGCACTGACCTTCCTAGAGGTGGATCCTCACTAGGTAACTTTACCTGTAACAGACAGCACATTGAGCTCTGTTCTTCAAATGGAAAGTAAATTATTCACAACTTTTTCTATACTATTCTTAACTCTCTCCCTTCTAAAATCTCATTTGCATCTTCTGCTTTTCTTTCTCTTTTACTCAGTCTCCCCTCTCCTCTTAACTCTTTCTCTTCTCTTTTCTTCATCGCTAGTGCTCTCACTTGTATTCTGCATTTATCCTTTTCTTTGGTTGCCTCTGACCTTCTTTTTTGTTGTCCTATTATTTTTTGCTTGTCTTTTTCCCCACCACACTTCTGTTCACTACTTCTCTTGCCTTTTCTCACCGCCTTTTGCTCGTTCTGTACAGCCATCCTAAACCAGCTAATCCGTTACAGTATCCCCTTCAATGTATAAGTAGAGGTTGTGTTGTGTCCTCCCTTTTTATTTACCTACAATTTGCTGCTTGCATTTGGTTTGAAGACACTAACCAGTGCTTGTGTCAGTTCATATCAGGTTATAAAGATCTGTACCCGGGGCAACAAGTTACATTTCTTTGGAATTTCATTGCTATCCCCAAAAAAGAATGTGCAGCTTAATAAGGTCTTGGTCTGCTAATATTCACGTATTCTCTACTGCACTCTCAGTCCTCGCTTCTCTTTAAAATGAAGGGCTGCCTGAACCTTTTAGTCTCCAAGCTATAGGGTTCTGACCAGACTGAGGGCCTGAGCTTTGGGAATTTTATAGGTCCTCTCTTTAACTCAGCTGCTTTTGGTGGGATCCAGTCTACTGCATCTAAGAGATTGTGTCGCTTATCCGACATGCTTACCCTAGGTGTATTAAATGCACTAGGAAGTAGGCTCTGTCCTCTACCTTTCGGAAACATGGAGTATGCTCTAGAGCAGAGAGGTGCAGCTCCAGGTCCAGACCAGCTCCACAGTGCTGTCCTTCTAGGCTCCGCTTGCTTTTTGTTCACACAGGATTGGGTGGGCTCTTCTTGCAGATGTAAGGGTAAGACTAGACATGCAAGTTAATATAAAAAAAAAATAACAGTGGTTAACAAGGCAGCCATCATGGAATGGTGTGTGCTGTCATTCACAAGCATGGATGGGGTAATAAAGTACTTTACAAGCACTTCTTGGGTTGGTAAAGCAAACTGGCCATTATTTGATAAAATCCTATGAAAATCAGTATAATTTGTATTACATAAAACATACTGGATCGCAGGTTGGGTTTTGTTCCACCTTTGTACTCTACCCAGTAGACAACGCTTCCTCCCTTGTATAGAAAATAGCGTTGCCAAATATTGGCATGTTTGAGTGACCTTTACTCTGCTTCTGAAGTTTCTTTTTTGTGCCCTTTCAGGAATAGATTACAAGACTACAACAATCTTGCTAGATGGCAGACGGGTGAAGCTAGAGCTCTGGTGAGTTGTTCTTTCATTATTAAAAGTGAACCCATCATTAATTGTTTTGCAGTTTGTCACTCGTTGCTGTACCGGTTTGATTTATTAAACATAAAGAGATTCACATAATTGCAGTTACATTTTCGTGCCCCTGTGTTCTGTATCTTCCATAAACCTACAATACTTTAGCATAGTCGTTTTTTATAGATTAGATTTTGTTTCCATTCCCTCCTTTTCTAAGAGTTTTGTGAAGTGCATGTTAAATTGTGGCAATGGTGACTTGGACAATTTAGTCTCTTGGTGAAACGTGCAGCTGTATTATGTTTTCTTGATTTCAGTAGCAAATGTTTACCATCCTCATGTAAAAGCCTCTACCATTTGATGAGCCAGATACTTTTGCTTTGAACCCATTTAAAAAATTCAAGATTGAATACACTCAAATAGTTTCCTACTTCTCAAACAACACCCAGCTTCCTTTTTTTGTATGGTAAATGCCAATATGTCCCTGCTGACTGAAATTTCAATTCAACACTTCGCTTGCATATATTCTGTGATGTTAAGCATTGAGGTAATGTCAGTTACAATGTACTGTAATTCATTGTATTTTAGAGTAATCACTCGATGTATTATTTAGGACATCATCTTTGTAAACTACGTGTGCTCGAGCAGCCTGGTTGCACACACAATACCTAAACGCAGAAGAATATTTCCTTATGAATGCAATCCTGCACCAAAGTCATAGACAAAATGATGCTATCCACCAGTGCAATACATTCCTCACACATACCAGTGGACACAAAAAAACAGCAGAACTCTCCAAAAAGCATATCTTAACCTTCAGGTTTACAGTATAGCACCAAAGCCATCTAGTTAGCGAGGTGATGCCATGCTAACAGTACATCTTTTCTCACAGAATCTTTTGACAATCAACTGAAGATTTACATCATATCACCACACACACTGTAATTAGCAACATTATGCTCCCCAGTGATGAAACTCGCTGTTAGATACATACCGTCAACACAATGGCACAAATTAGACAACCCATATCTGACCTCACACATTTCACCAAAGGTATATAGATGGTATCTGGATTCTACCCCAACAGTACATTTAATACAATCTTTTGGCCGTTCGTCAACCATTCATCTGTGTTTTGCTGTACGACTTACTGATCCTGACTTGCACACTAGTCTCACAAGTCCACCTAGAAATGGTTATCCTTGAAACCAGTTGAGAGTTATCGCTTATTGCATCACTGAACAGATGTCTAATTGAGCATATCCCATCGTTCTATTTGATTTAGGGAAAAAAGAACCTCCAAATACGTGCACAAATGTTCTCCCTAGACTGCTAAAAGTGATATAATCTAATTCTCCAGTATTGAATCTTTCATAGATTCACATGCTTGTATCTTCCCCTTCGTCCTTGTGGGAGTCCCATGGTAACAATAATAAAAAAGCAGTACTATACCTTGGCATTGAAAACCACATAGAAACCAATTGGCATTGGTAACCAGTTCACCTTCTTTTAATAGAACCAAGCTTCAACCAATCAGAACCTAGACCCTGAAGCAATCTTCCCCTGCAGATTTCTACCGCACGTCGTGTGTGAGGGGGTCTTGCTGAGCTCTGCTGAGTCTTGGTGTTTTGTCAACTTTTGACCTTTTCCTCTGCTGTCAGGAGTGATATTTTGACCTTCAAGCAACTCTGAGGTAACAGCTTTTTGGTTCTTTTCCTGGTTAACACCATGATAGAGAGATCCAAGAAGAGGTGTTTCAGGCCTTGCAAATCTTCTGCAAAACCAAGATTGTTTTCTGAAGATCCTCATAAGGAATGCCTTTACTGCTTACACCCTCACCATAACCCTAAGGAGTGAAAGCATTGCAGGACTTTTACGACCAAGACCCTAAAAGATCATGTAGCCAGACTCCTCCTTTGGCTTCATAAGAGGAAGACCCATTCGGACTCTAATCCAGATGATGAGGTATGGAGTCATTCTCTATCGGGGGGGGGGGAATGTAAAAATTAGGGCTTAATCTCATATGCGAAGGACAAGAGAGCAAGGTTTCACAGCATGGACTCTGTGTCTGAAAGAACTGTGAGTAGAGAACCCTCTAGCCCATCATCTTCTCACAAAAAGGTTCTTTCTTCTACCTCGTCTGTACCTGCGACTCCTTTTAAGGAGCCATCATCAAAGAAAATCTGTCAGTCGACTGACCTGTTGGCGAGAAAAATGTAGTCGTCGGCTCACGCATCGACAGTGAGATTGTCTATGCAAATGTTATCCACCTTGCCGGTGACAACAGCCTCAGTAACTCCAATGACGAGAACAGCCACAACGACATCTTCCTCGTCGATGAAAACATCGTCGTCGTCGAAGCCGTTTTCAACAGCATCAACAGACTTTTTTACTTCGAGACTTACGACTCTTCTATCGACTAAGAGATTGTCTTTTCCGCCGTCATCGACTGCCAATAGAGACTCAGTTCTCGTCGCAGATGAAGGAATTCCACTGCCTTTACATCAGGATCCAAGCAAGGTGTCACCTCTGCCCCCTGTGCATCTACTTGAGATGGAAGCAGGTGATGAGGTGCCATTTGGGCCGGCCTATAATCCCACCCGGTTAAATGACAAATGCCAGGATAATGATGATTCTGGCAAGGAGACTTCTACATATTTGGAAGGAGATTTTTCTTTTCAAGACAGACAACAATCTGCTACTCATAGTTATGACACTTTCCAAGAACATTATCCTTACAATGAGCCCTACGGGGAACATCCGGGCTCACATGAAGACACCATTTCGGTACCTATATCACTTGTAACTGACTTACGACACCTATTGAACAACTATTACAGGAGATTACCTGAAGCAAATGTTCCAGTTCAACATAATCCGGTTTGTTCTGAAACACCAGGTGTAGTGTCTCTTCCGAAAACTCCTTTGGGCACACAAACACAAAAAGAAAAACGAGTTTTGCCACCCAGAACTATAAGGGCTGACTTTTTTGAGAGTGATGTGGAGGAACAGCTGGAGGAAGGTGAAATTCCTCAGGTGATAGCCAGTAATGGCATGATTATAGAGCTCCTTCAGCTGCTTCACCTGTACCATCTCCTGCTGACTTGCCTCCAAGAGACATAGGAGGTTTTCATGAGGTCTTGGAACAGGTCTGTAAGTGTTTCGACTTGCCTCTACCTGTCAAACAGTCTGAATGTTTCTTATACGATTTTGAATACTGAGCTCAAAAAATCTATCTGTTCAATCCCCATTGTTGATTACATATGGTAGGAAGGTTTGAAACTCATGAAATCCCCAGATTCGGTGGCAGCTGTTGTCCCTCAGCTGGATAAGAAGTATAAGGTGCCAGAAAAATCATTTACATGTTTAAGTGGTCACTGCGCACCAAACTTTGTTATGCAGGCAGCACAAAGGCGGTCCAGAAACCCTTCTGTCCCATGCTCAGCCCCTTCTGACAATATTGGTAAGCGCTTCTCAGCTGTGGCGGCAACCTCCATCAAGGCATCCAATGTGCTTGCCATTCTAGGGGGTACGACAGACAAATGTGGTCTGACATTTCAGCACTTCTAGAATTTTTACCAGAGGATAAAAAGAAAGAAGCAAATTAAATTCTTCAGGAAGGTGAGAGCGCCCTCTGAAATTCTAGATACAGCGATAGATCTCTCCTCAACAGCTTTTTGACAGTTGGCAAGTGTGGCGGTCCTGCGCTGTCAAGGTTTGCTGAAAGCCACAGACTTTCGACCAGAGGTAAAGGCTAAAATATTAGCCAAGCCCTTTGATGGGGAGAATCTGTTTGGAAAAACATGTTGATGATGCCCTTCAGTCTATCAAGGCGGAAATGGATACTGAGCGTTCTCTGGGTAAATTACAGCAGTGACGCTTTCAGCCCTTTCGAGGAGGTAGAGGAAGAGGCCAGTTTATACCTAGAGCATCTTACCAGCAAAACAGATACCAGCCCTATTCTCAATAGGGGGAATCTTCCTCAATATGCATCCCAACAACAATATAATGCTACTTCAGCCTCTTCATATTCATAGCAGCCTGCATGTAGACGTCCTCAGGCTGGGGGAAAAACCCAAGATGCCTCCAGACGCCACTGACCGTTAGTGTGCACTACTCACCTCAGTCTCTCATCAATGGCATCTAGGAAAACACTTTTTCAGATTTTACAGTCCGTAAAAGAACATCTTTTAAGACAAATGGGTGTTAGACATGGCCATTTCCTGGCATTTGTTCAGAAGCATCCAAATCGTCCTCCTAGCAAGAGGTCTCATCATCTGTCTCTGCTAAAACAGGAAATTTGTTTGCTTATCCCCATGGATGCGATAGAAGAAGTTCAGTTAATACATCGCAAACAAGGGCTTTTATTCCAACTTCTTGGAAGTCAGGAAAATAGAGACAGGAGATGGATCTGAGGCTCTTAAACAAATACATAAAGAAACAACCTTTCAGAATGCTATATTTACAGGAGATCCTACAACTGTTAAACACAGGGAATTGTATGATATCTTTAGATCTCCCAGATGCGTACTTTCATATCCCCATACATGTGAAACTTTGGAAGTTTCTGAAGTTCGAGGTAGCAGGGTGCCATTACCAATTCAAAGTACTCCCCTTGATAGCCTTTGGCACCCAGAGTCTTCACAAAATGCCTGGCCCCTGGGGTGGCATTCTTGAGAAGTAATGGTCATCAGGTATTCCTATAACTGGACAACTCTCTTATCAAGGGCCTCACATTCCCATCAGCAAGAAGATCTACTTGGGCCTGTCTTGGGCTATTCAAAACTTTAGGTCTAAAATTGAACATGGAAAAGTTGCCCCTAACTCCATCCATATTGTCAGTTTTTTGGGGGGCAATTCAGGATGCAAAGGTCTCCAAGGCGCACAAAACTATGGAAAGAATTCAACGCACGTCAGCAAGAACTGCTTCCCTAAAAAAAAAAAAAAAGCTCACTCCTGTTTGGACGTTCAAGTCAATGTTGGGAATGATGTCATCTTGATTTCCATTAATCCCATAATGGCGTCTACACTTGAAGCCTTTACAGAAGCAATTAGATGTACAATGGGTTCAAAGCCAGGGAACCGTCTAAGACACAATGTCAGTTACCCCAGCAATGAAGCTAGCGATGGCTTGGTGGGGAAAAATAGCAAATATATGTCGGGGCCTTTAATCCGTTCCTGTGCAACCCCATACTGTATTGATAAGATAATTCCCTAGAAGGCTGGGGAGCTCATCTTCAGGACCTACACATTCATGGAAAATTGTATTTTCAAGATGGAGAGATGCGCATCAACCTTCTGGAATTGAAGGCTATCTTCCTAGGTCTCCAATCTTCTCTTCCTGAAATACGCAGTTCCTCTGTCTTGGTAAGAACAGACAATACCACAACCATGTTCTATCCCACCAAGCAGGGGGAATCAAAATCAAAGGTCTTGTCTCCTCGAGCCCAACAAATATAGGAATGGTTAATTGCTCGCAACATTTTACTACTAGTGGAACATGTTCCTGGGGTGGACAACGGCTGGGTAGATTCCCGTAGCTGGACTGCAAAACAGTGTCACAAATGGGTACTAATTCAACAACAGTTACTCCAAATTTTCCATCAGTGGGGAACCCCAAACCTAGATCTATTTGCAACTCTTCTGAACAAAAAAATGCTAAATGTATGGAAGTAGGTTTCCACAGAAAAGTATTGGGGAAATGCATTTTAACTAGCTAGGACAGGAATGTTTGCTTACGCTTTCCCTCCTTTTCCCCAGATTCCAAAAATTTGAAAAATAAAGTAGGAACCATACCGCCTCATTCGATAGCTCGAGTGTGGCCAAGCCAATATTGGTTCACAGAGCTTCTTCCCCCTATAAGAGTGTCTGCACATTCATTCAAACCTATGGAGAATCTCCTGACCATTAACAAAGGTCAGATTGTTCATCCAGAAATAATCATTCAGCTTGGCTCCGCAAGACACTATAGTTGGATCACTGAACATGCCAGAGGAGTGCAAGACACTTCTTCAGCATTCTCGTGCGGATGCCACTAGTAAATGTTATATAGCAAAACGGAGAAGGTTTTTTTGGGTGTGTCTGTAATAAGCTGCATCCACTTACATCCTCTCTAGAGCTGACACTCCTTATTTACTCCACCTAGCAAAACCAGGTCTGGCGCATTCCTCCATAAAGGTGCATCTGTCTGCTATTTCCAGATTTCAGACACAAAATGAGGGACTCTTGTTATGGTCCAACAGACTAATCAAGGAGTTCATAAGAGGGCGTTTTAGAAATTATCCTCCTTTAAAACACCCTCCAGTGACATGGCAGCTAAATAACAGTTCTGTCACAGCTCATGAGAATTCCATTCACACCTATTTATAAGGCAGACATAAAATATGTTTTGTGGAAGGTGTCTCTTCTGTTGGCCCTCACCTCTACTAGAAGGATAAATGAGATTAAAGCCTTTACAATTAATGAACCTTACAATTCCAGGAAGGCAGAGCCATATTAAGAACTAATCGTAAGTTCATTCCGAAAGTGCCAACTTCATTTCACCTGATGGAGCCTCTTGTGTTAACAGCATTATTTAAAAATCCATTGTTCACAACTGAAAGAGCCCTACATTCTTTGGATGTCAAACTATGTTTAAAATTCTATACAGACCGAACAAGGGCGTTTAGATAATTGGAACAGCTTCGGATTTAATTTGCTCTGCTTAGAAAAGGTCACGCTTTATCACAAAGCAGTATAGCTCATTTGGTTTCTGCAGCCATTACATTTTGCCATGACAGAGGAGGAAAGCCATAGACTGCAAAGGTTAAAGCGCACTCTACAAGGAAATTAGCTGCACCTACAGCCCTGTTTGCCAGAGTTTTGTTACTGGACATTTGCAGGACAGAGACATGGACTAATGTCCACACCTTCACAAAACATTGTCTGGATACTAAGCTGAA
The DNA here is from genome assembly GCA_963921515.1 of Calotriton arnoldi. Classification (NCBI taxonomy): domain Eukaryota; kingdom Metazoa; phylum Chordata; class Amphibia; order Caudata; family Salamandridae; genus Calotriton; species Calotriton arnoldi. Next base: position 675,565 of record CAWUFW010003242.1, read on the forward strand.
AGCGGATATTGCAGTTGGGCCGGCAGGAATTAATGCATGCAAGTTCCATTTTGATACTACATTTGGTATCGTCATGGTTGCTTTTCACGGTGGAGTGGTTTGCCTTACCCACCGCCTCTTTACCTTGATACTACTTACTAGTCTGATTCAAGCATGTGAATCTATGAAAGATTCAGTACTGGAGAAAAATCAAATTACTTACCTGTACACTGTGGTTCTCCAGTATTGATATCTTTCATAGTTTCACACGCAATCCTCTATCCTCCCTGTTGGGGCTCTCACTCAGGATACCACTTATGTTCTTTTACTTTACACTCATGCTCGAAATCTGAAGTGTGGTGGCTCTGCAAGGGAAGAGTGCTCCAGGGTCTAGGTTCTGATTGGTTGAAATTTTGTTCTATTAAAACAATGTGAATTGGTTACCAATGTCAATTTGTTTCTAAGTGGTTGTCCATGCTTGGGTATAGCACTGCTTTTTCATTATTATTATCGTGGGACTCCCACCATGTCGACGGGGAAGATTCAAGCATGTGAACCTACGAAAGATATCAATACTGAAGAACCACAGTGTACACATAAGTAACTTGTTTTTTTTTTACTAATGACAGCAGTGCTCTACACTAAAGCTGATGAAGTGACATAACGTTGTAAACTGAAGTCTTAAATTATTTGCACATTTGAAAAGTTAAATTTTCTGAAGTGCCATGCTTGAATTGCTAGGATACATTGCCTACTACCTTTTGATTGCTTCATTATTTCCTCGTTCCCATTGCTGGGAACTGCCAAATGGTTACTTCATAATTAGCCTAGTCATCTTCTGTTTCTTGTACTAGTCACAGAGCGGGTCACTTGTTTTTCTGGATGGAAAAATGCTGACTGGTTATCAATCAACATCTGTCTCGTTAGATGTGCATATAAAGCAATTATCTAAAGTATATCAAAAAGTGATAGATGGAATGCTCGAATTAATCTCAGCCACTGGTAATTACTCGGGTTGCATGCCAGTCTATTGTTGTTTTGCACAACATGTTGTAGGAAATGCCCTTTCTGACATGGACGCCCCCATGTTTAGCCTGGTGTTTGATGTGATTTTAACTAGAAGTGCACTTTGTTCCTGCTAACCAGGTCCCCAGTGTCAGATCTCTATCCCAAAACTGTGCAATTGTACCCCAATTGACAATGCCTTTAGCACTCCCTTTAAGTCTCTAGTAAGTGGTACCTCTGGTATCCAGGGCAAGGAGGCTAAAGATGGTTCTTAAGGGCTGCAGCACGAATTGTGCCACCCTAAACGACTCCTCACCAAACACATACAGCCTGCCACTGCAGGCTGCGTGTCTAGGTGCAGACAAAAGTGAAAACACAACATGGCACACATCCATGTGTGCCATGCCCACAGACACCACATGCAGTGTAGGTAAGTCACCCCTACAGTAGACCTTACAGCCCTAAGGCAGGGTGCACTATACTACATGTGAGGACATATCTGCATGAGCTTATATGCCCCTGTGCTGATTTGCTCTATTGCTGCTAGTACAAGTGAACATGGAAGCCTTTTTATGTACATGTGCTGGGCACTGGTGAAAATGAGTTCCCCAGCTACATGATGACTTCACTGAAAAAAGGGATGTTTGGTATTAAATATCTCCTATTAATAAACCCACACTGATGCCAATGTTGGATTTATTAATACATGCACACAGGGGGCATCATAAAGGTGCCCACTGAAAACCTGCCAGCTACTGCTGTGCTGACCGACTGTGTTTTTCTCAAGCCTGCAACCAGAAACAAGTTTTTGACCCCCAAGGTTGGGGGCCTTTGCTCTCAAGAGGCCAGAAACAAAGCCTGCTCGGACAGAGGCTGTTTACTCCTCCTCCCACAGGATGACCAGCAGATTTGCATTCCAAGGCAGAGGAGCTTCAAAGAGCCCACCACCTTTAGTATTAGAATCTGGCTTCTTTCACGGGAGAGCAAGCTAACACCCTTTCTTAAGAGCCCTTTGGCACCTGGACAGGCGGGAAAATTAGCTTGTCAGATAGGCGTGCCCACCCTCAGGCTAGTACCACCCCTAATGTGGGCTACCTGAAGTGGATATGACGTTTCAGAGTTGATCTTGATGATGGCAAACTTAGGGACTCTGGGACAGGGTTATGTCTACTTTCCACAAGAAGTGGTCATATAGGGGGCATAGTGACCCCAGTGGTAGGTTGCACATTGGCTACTACCCTACACTCCCCTAACACCCCTAAATTCAGTATTTAGGGTAGTCCGAGGCACCAGAAGATCAGATCCTGCCGACCTGAAAGAAGAAGAAGACTGACGTGAAGAGTCGCAAAGAGCAAGAAGAGAAGATCCAGCAACTGACTTGACACCAACCCTGCCGGTCTGCCTGCTGACTTCGACAGTTGCATCAAAAGACGACTTAGCCTGCAACTGCTTTGTCTCCAAAGCCTGGGTAAAGCCAGCCCTTCACACAGGAACCAAGAACTCCTCTGGGACTGCTCCCTTGCATCCTGCAGGTGCCAAAAGACTGAGCTGTGATGCTCCAAGACTACGAGAACCCAACGCTGGAAAGCACCACTGCACCTGAGCCTCCCAGCCCAAGCTGAAGTGAGCCAACTGTGAGCGTGGTTCCCAGACCCTCCAGACGCTAAGCCCACCTTTTGTTTTCCCTACTGTGGACTTCTCAATGCCGCCTGCAGCCTCCGTTTGCAGATCCCCTCTACCATGACTGCTCCTGGTGACTAAGACCCGACACCTAAAGACACCTCTGCACCCGTCACCATAGGCCTGTAGAGAAGAGGACCAAAGGTGTCCCCACATCCCAAGCATCGTGAGGCCTGAGCCCCCCCTGTTGGTTTAGCCCGACTGGTCTCCAAGTCCCAACCTGCAGCCTCTTTCACGAAGACCGATCCCCATAGCCGAACATTGGGCACCCGACGCTGTATTGCACCACTGCACCTGGCTGCCCTAGTGGCGCTGGAGGTGACCTGCTGATGCTGCCTTAGATCGTGCCCAATGGTCACCTTAAGTCCTGGAGATTGATCTTGTAAGTCACTGTACTGTACCTAAAAGCTGTACTTGTTTTTCCTCCCATAGGATAACATTGCAGCTTCTGAAAAATGCACTACATGTCGACTTTGTAAACGTAAAAGTATTTCTCTTGCAAAACGTACTTACCTAATCATGATCGTATGGATTTTGGTTCCTAAACATACATAAAGATACTTGTTATTTTTATAAATTGTTGTAGATCTCCTTATTGAATCGTGTGCATCATTTATTGACTATTGTGTGTATGTACAGATGTCTAACACTCCTCTCTGATAATCCTAAGGCTGCTCGACCACACTACCCGGTGGAAGAGTACATTGGGATTGCTAGAGCAACCCCCTGTCTATTCATAAGGGAATACCTGGACTCTTTGAACGATATACCTCATTTTGGTAATCAATCAATCAATTGGGATTTGTATAGCACGGCTGCTTCACCCATGAGGGTCTCTAGGCTCTGTGGGGGTCATGCTGCAGAATCACACTGCCTGTTCCTATTGGTTGAACATCCAGGGCTTGAGGTCCTTCCTGAACTGTTGGAGCGATGTTGAGGCTCTGTGGTGCAGGGGGATGTGCTGGGTAGCTACTAGGGAGAGGGATTTGGAATGAAATTCCCTGGTAGATTGGTGGAAATTCACTCGTTTGTTGAGGTACACTGATCCTTCGTTGTGTAGTGTCTTGTAAGCATGGGTGAGCAGCTTGAACTGGCATCTCTTTGCGACTGGTAGCCAATGGAGGTTCCTGAGGTGAGGGTTGATGTGCATCTGTCTGGGGAGGTCGAGGGTGAGTCTGGCTGCTGTGTTCTGGATGGTCTGGAGTTTTCTTGTTAGTTGGGCGGTGATTCCTACATAGAGGGAGTTGCCATAGTCTAGTCTGCTGGTGACGAGAGCTTGCGTGACAGTTCGCCTGGTGTTGGGTGGGAGCCATCTGAAGACCACCTCTATCATATGAAGAGCCAACTTCCTACACATCACCTAATTTAGGATCCAGCTATATGCAATCTGTCTTGAACCTACTCCAGTAGGAACAGTCCAGCCCAAACTGGCTCAGGGATGACTTGACTTGGCAGTTTAGGGTGGACTGTTCCTATTGGAGCAGGGTCAAGACTGATTTGCATATAGCTTGGTCCAAACTGAGGTGACATGGTGTGCAAAACAATGATGGATTTGGATGCGGCCTGAGTAAATTACCAGTGGCTGAGATTAATTCATTCCTTCCATCACTGTTTTATATACATATTATAAAGCAATTATGGCAATTGAATTTTCTGTCCATAATTCATTGCTGGGATTTCATGGCATTAAAACTCCTTTGTAGACAACCTCATTGTTGACATCGATCTTCATTTCTGTAAATTGTGAAGGGAATAGTCACTGGACAGGGCTGTCCCTGCTCATGTACATGCTAACTTTCTCAAATGCGCAGCCTGACCTTTGTCACATCGTCTTGGCCCTGTTTTGCTTCTCCTATTTCACTATTACAGCCAGAGAAAGAGTCCAGCATTTTAGACAGAAATGTGGATCTTTACAGGCATACCTAAAATAAATGGTAGACTTAAACTCATCAACAAAGAGGGTGTTTCCTGCTTAGTGGTTTCAAGTGACAAAGATAACCAACCTTCTCTCCTGCTCTGTGATGTCACTCGGAAGACCTTGTTTGATGTGTTTGTACTGATGCAGTGCTTTCACAACTCCATTTAAGGTTCCCTTAAGAAACCTCGAGCCAAACCCCTCGTAGGTCTTATGACCAGGGCTTGAAAGTGGTACAGAATGATGTTCATTCATTCATTTTTACCGGAGACTCTTGAGTCTTTGTGCTAGCTCAGAAAATATCCTACAAGCAGCTCGAAATAGAGGCCAGACCCAGGGTACCACAGTGATTAAATTAAATTTGACATATAGTCTTTTGCTTTACAGAGCTAATGGGCTCATGCCTGCCTGTTGGAAGTGATGGGTTCATATGCGCTCTACTGTATTAAGACATTTCAAATGTCTTTTGAATGTTTTTCAGCTTTATGACGCCCAGAGTCTGCACATTAGCACACTGTGTTTCTGCTGGTATTTGTGTATTTGAACATGAAGAATATTCACAGTGTCAGACGTGGGTGTCTACGTTTACCTCACAATTTAAAATGGTTACTGAAAAGCTTCTGTTATTCCCATTAAGCCACTGTGCTCTTACCTTAAGCCAGCTTTTGTTCTTTATTTTCAGGGACACATCTGGGCAGGGTCGATTCTGCACCATCTTCCGGTCTTATTCCAGGGGTGCACAGGTAAGACGTCAACACCAGGGAAATGGGTTTGTTTTCTTTCAAATGAGGCCAAAATTGTATATCATGCTTTACAATTAGTTCTTAATTAAGCTTTTATTTATTACTTTTTTTTAATACTATTATTATTGTTATTTTTATTAACATGGTGCTTATTGTGCTTTTTTTTATTTTTCCTCTAATCGCCCAACACAGCACATTTCTTCTTTGACACTCCGTGGTAAAAATCTGCTGGTGATGCTTGTTAAGGCTTTGGGATGTCCCAGAACTCGCCTGCAATGGAAGTTCCAACCATTGCAGGCTTTTGCTTTACATCCATTGAAGAACATTTTATTTTGACTCCTAATGTTAGTGGCGGCCTCCCTAGATGGTGTCTTTCTTAGGGTGTGTTGGGACGGAAAAGTCCTCTTCATGGTAATGGACATGTACCCCTGCCATGAATGCCCAATTATACTTTTGGGATCCCTAATGCTGATTTTTGTTGTCATAGGAAAACGCAAATCATGCATATGCACAAGGACATGGACCTGTCTCATGGATTGCAGTCTTATTGTACTGGGAGGGGCGCCCAAAGCTCTACCTCAAAGTAGTGGAAGACTACTGCTTTCACCAGGAGTTGAGCAGCACAAGCATGGTGGTGGCAGCTTACCGTGTTGTAATCAGTGGCGGAGAACAGGTCCTTTATATCCTGTGTCCCTGGAGTGAGGCCAGCAGGCTCACTCACCTTTTTTAAAGTTCCGTTACAGTTGGCTTAAGTCACCCTTGGTCTGATAGTGCAGTAGGGGTGACTCTGCACTGGTTGTATGTGTGCCTGGGAGAGTACTGTACAGGGTTAGAGTAGTACTGCGCAGTGCATGCATGGTGAATGCATGTACTAGGTGTATGTGTACCTGCAAGAAGTAAAATACGTGAAGGGTGTAGACCTGTGCAGCGTGTGCATGGTGAATGTGTGTGCGCGCGCCTGCAAGTGGTACAATACTGAAAGAGTACAGTACTGAGCAATGAGCGCAGAGTGATTATGTGCAGGATGTATGTGTGCCCATGGTGGCACAATACATGGACATAACCGTACTGGACAGTGTGTGCAAATGTGTCTTTAATGGTACATTACATAAAGGAGCCTGGGTTCCATTTTGGGAGGCCTGGGCACGCCCCGTGAAGACATGCGGAGGTAGAAGACAGATTTGTATATTACTGCAATCCTGTGAGCTGGGTGGGACATGCTGGAGAAGGGTGAGCGAGACTCCCTATGCTCTTTGATTCAGTGAGGGGCCTGGACACATCTCAGGAAGGAGATGGGGCAACTAAGAGAATCACAAAGATTGGGGTTGGGAACCAGGTATTAACCTTTTGGTACATATATCATCACCGTGGTTGACATCCAGGTGCGAACTCTAGTCACTCCAATGGCCTTTTTTGTGGGAATATCAGCTTTGGAGTCTCTTCTGCTGTGACAGACAGCCTTTCAAGAGGAAGAGGAGAAGTGTGCACCTCAAAAGAACCAGAACCCCAACATAAAACTTCAAAGACCCAGACCATAAATCACATTTGGTCTCTGGAAATGGACTATAAGAAGGGGAGGTTGAGACCCCAAAATTGTCATCTTCCAAGCTGCCATACGATCTGTGTGAGGAGGGGAATCTCTGCAAGACTTCTGCCTGTTACCAGGACAGGGGCCCAAGGCCTGACAGTCTATCTGGTGGATGAGGGGAGATCACCCAGGTAAACCAAGACCACCTGCTCTGAAGCACCAGCGCATGCCTTCTTGCCAAGACCAGTATTCCCTGTGAAGAAGAGGAGAGTGTTGGAGGGAGCTAGGTACACTGGGGAGTCCTGTAGAGTGGGCTCCTGGTGCAAGGTGTGAGGAGACGGCTGCTGCACCGATTCTTGACCATGTGCAGATTCAAGTTGGTGACCCCTGTGTGCCAGGAGAAGGCTGCTGTGAAGATAGCCATGAACAGAGTGTTGTGCAGGGAAAGTAAAGACTGTGCCGCCTTGAAATACTGCCAGATAACGAAGGCTGAAGCCAGCACGGGACCTTGGTGGCGACTTCATATGCCAGGAGGGGCTGCCGTGGTACGAATGCTTTGTGGTGAGGGCTGGCGCCTTGGTTGGTAGTGTTGCTGCAACCCTGTATGCCAGAAGAGGCTGCCAATATGAATCGTGCTGCGAGGTTCAGTCCGCTGCCCGAGAACTGCGAGCCTGTGTGACTGTAAGTCACAAGGAAGCCTAGAGGATTGCGCCTGACCTGCCCCTGTGAACTGAGGACACCGTAGATGCATCACCACATCACTGGGACCCAGATCAGGAGCATCGAAATTCAACCCTCCTCCCCCGTTGGGGAGCGTAGGACTTGCTGTGTAGAAGGATCACCGGAGCACCTCCGATCGCTGTTGGAGCTGATCGCATAAGCTCAAAGGAGAGCCTGCGCTTGACGGATGCTGCCGTAGCTCCTGTGTGCAGCCAACTCACCGGACCGGAGCCTTGAGTGCCCACAGACCGGGCACCCACTGAGCTGCTCCATGCTTCCGCACTGCTGGAGTAAGACTGGTTTTGCAGCGTGAATCTTTTCTGGATTCACATGCTGTGCATTATTCCAACATCTAGTGGTTGGGTCCAGAATTGTTGCATTTGTTGCATTTTTTTTTTTTTGCTGGTGGGCATCGACATAACACCATTTGGTGGCCGTCTGTGACGTCAACGTGCTCCCTCCGGAAGCTCCCACCTCTGGTCGCCATTTTCAGATTCTTTTTTTCCACCATTGGGTCTGGATCGTTACGGAAGGAGCTCCAAGAAGTTGGAGTAAAGAATCGACGAAAATAACAGGAAAGGAGAGAACTTCAAGAAGACGACGAATCAAGGTACCGCACGTTGAATCGAGGTGCCGGAGGGCGCCGAGAAGGAAAAAACAACTTGGTCGACGTCGTACAGGAAATTCGTGTACAGGGGGCTCCCTGTACGTGGTAATGGACAAGACGTCATTCCAGTTTTGCCTTAATTGCCACCATAAGTACACCCAGAAGGACCAGCCTCCGGTCTGCAATCTCTGCTTACCAGTGGATCATCGAAGTGAAGACTGCAATGCGTGTTTGGCGTTTGCCCCGAAGACGTTGAGAGTAAGAGAGAGGCAGAGAAGAGCCAACTACAACATGCAAGGCCAGAGTGCGGCACCATCACTGAGAGACCTGGGCCTCTCCAGTGATGACGAGGAAAATGTCGCAGAAGAGTCAGAGGGCGAAACTGACATCGACATCCAAGTCGTGGAGGTCGAAAAGAAGACTTCGCGAGAGGTAGGAGAACCGTCTGTCTCAAACAGTACACGAGTTCCGAAAAACTGACTCAAGGTCCTCAAAGGGAACATCGGCGTCGAAGCATTCGACGACCGCAGTTGCGTCCCAGAAAAAACACCCCGTAGGATCCTTAGACAAGGACGTCGTAACAGCAAAGACCCTCGAAAAATCCAAGAGGTCGAAAGACGATCAAGGAAAAGACGTGTCGAGGCAAGAGAGGTCGAAAACCGAAAAACAGGGCACGACGTATGCGTCAATAGAGAAGGCGTCGTCGTCCACGAAGAAAAGGCCCTAAAGTTTCGACACCGAAATGCAAGCGGCGGAAAAGGCGCCGTCTAGCACGAAGAGAAGGTCAAACTCTCGACGCCGAAACGCACGCTTCGGAGATCGAGAAGAAAAAGAAAAGACTCTTAAGTCGAAATAGCCAGTATCTTACAACGTAAGAAGGAATTCGACAAAAGTTTGAAGCAGTTCAAGATACCGCCGAAAATCTTGACGGAAAAGGAGACCGGCTTCGAGGAACTAGAGCCCCTGGTGACGCCCGAACCGTTGGAGGAACAAGAAGAGGAGTTTTTTTTTCCAAGGAAGAAGAACAACAAACCAATCTGGAGTCCGAAATCTCTGAGGTTCAAGAACTACAGTGGCACGACCTCGACACAGACTCTCCTGAGGAGGCTTTCGACACCTATCCTTCGAGACCTTTCCCTCCAGCAGCAGGGACCTATGGGGTGCAACTCGAGGAAGAAAAGCCTCAATCGTGTTTCTTACTCGAGACATTAATGCCTACGCAGTCAAGAAGCCAATTCCTTCCCATGCTACAATTGTGCTGGACCAGTGGAAGCAGGCTTTTATGGAGCCTGCCACATGTAAGGCAGTCATGCCTAGGGGAGAGAAAAAGTATAAACACTCCTCCAAGGACCCAATTTACATCAAGGGATCAGTCACAGCTGACTCCATCATAACAGTCACGGCCAGGAAAAGGGCTAATGTACCTACCACTACTGGTCCACCGCCAGATAAAGAAAGCAAAAGAATGGACCTTATGGGGAGAAAGGTCAAAAGAAGCGCGGCGAACCAGTGGCGCATCGTCAATTCCAACGCCTTACTAAACAGGCATGCATACCAGCACTGGGAGGAGGTAGGAGAGCTGTTGAAATACCTACCTGAGCAATTTTTATTATTTTTATCCGCGAAGGGCAAGCCACCTGCCCTAGATGTCGCAGAAACATCAAGCAGACAGATGAGGATAGGCATCACAGAAAGAAGACATGCATGGCTGCAGATCTGAGGATTCAAACCAGAGGTGCAAAACAACATATTGAATGCACCATTCAATGGGGAGCAGCTCTTTGGAAGCGCGGTGGATGACACGCTTAACCAAAAAAAGGACAATGAAACGGCAAGATCTATGGGGGCACTACAATTCAGCGGCAGAATATGTAGAGGAACCGCCTCCGCAAGAAGGCCAGCGGGTAGAGGTAACCATCAACCCACTACCTTGCATCATGCATACCAACAAGTGGGAAAAACCAGCCATCAACAGGGGCAGCAGCAAGCTGGCAATACCAACAGGGAAAACAATCCTTTTGAGGACGCCCCCGTGGAAGAGGTCTTCCACAAAGGGGAGGAACACCCGCAACATCGAAGTGACTGCATTCAGGCAAGAACACACCCTCTAAGAACTACACACAGGGTGCGTGCAAAGACACAAATACAAAAAAAAAAAAACATTTCATGCAACATTCTGCACCAGTAGGGGGCAGACTGGAGAACTTCCTCGCAGAATGGAAAAGGATCACTTCAGACAAATGGATCTTAAACATAATAAGACACGGGTACTGCATAGAACTAGTCAAAACACCTCCAAACAAAAAAGAAAGTACATTCCGAGGGAGAAACGGCTCTGTTACTCCTAGAAGTACAAGAGCTACAAGCGTAAAAAGCAATAGAGCACGGACCATACAAAGAAATAAACAAAGGAATTTACTGTACGTACTTCCTTATTTAAAAAATAGACGTAACGATGCGTCCTATATTAGACTTCAGATTCCTCAACAAATTCTTAAAGACGCAAAAATTCAAAATGACCACCCTGCAAGAGGTATTACCTCAATTGCAAGAAGGAGACTACATGGCGACGATAGACTTGAAGGATGCCTATTTGCACATCCCCATGAACAACAAACACAAAGGACTATTCAGGTTTGTGGTCAACAACACGCACTACCAATTAAAAGTGCTGGCAATTGGCTCAAATCTGCACCAAGGGTGTTCATGAAGTGCCTAGCAGCAGTAGCCGCACACTTGGGAAGACAGGGGATCCATGTATAACCGTACTTAGACGACTGGCTAGTAAGGGCAAACTCGTACAGTCTTTGCAAAATGCACATACACCAAGTAATAGATACATTGGCCAAGCTCGGTTTTCCTATACATTGGGAAAAATCCTCTACAGAGCCACAACAAGAAAAATTGTTCTTCGGAGCAAGAATAAATATGGTGCTGGGAAAAGTGTTCCCTAACAAGAAACGAACAATAGCCATACTGAAGGAGACACAGCTTTACCGGAAGGGGCAAGCTCTGACAGTGAGGACAGTGGGGAAACTACTAGGGATGATTGCGTCATGCATTCACTTAATCCCAAACATTTGGCTACACATGAGACCATTCCAAGAATGGCTTCAAACTCAATGGCCACAGGCAGTTGGGACGATCTAGTGGTTGTTACACAGAAAATACAGCAAGAGCTAGCATTGTGGAACAAGGAGAACATAACACGAGGAAGGCCTCTCACCCAACCACCTCCAACAGTGACCATAACGACAGATGCCTCACAGATGGTATGGGGTGCTCACATGAACAACCTCAAAGTGAGAGGACTGTGGACACAGCAGGAAGCTCTACAACACATGAGCATTCTAGAGCTGAAAACAGTGTTCCTAGCCTTAAAAGCCTTTCAAAAGCAGCTACACAGAAAGACAATTCCGATACAAACAGACAGTACAACCACCATGTTTTACATCAACAAACAGGGTGGTGCACATTCTCTGGCACTGTCAACTCTAGCTCAGCAAATCTGGAGGTGGGCGATCCCACGAAACATAGACATAATAGCAATCCACCTACCAGGGAAGGACAATGTGGAAGCGGACAGGCTGAGCAGACAAGCCTCATCGTCCCACAAATTCAGCAGAATATTCCAAAGATGGGGAACTCCAGAGGTTGACCTCTTTGCAGCACCCCACAATGCAAAATGCAAACGCTTTGCATCCAGGCAACCGTGCAAACAGTCCCTAGGGAATGCGCTATGGATAAGCTGGTCCAGGATATTTGCTTACGCTTTTCCCCCAATACCACTACTACACAAGGTAATCAACAAATGCAAGATCAGCCATATGACAATGATTCTCATTGCCCCACAATGGGCGAGACAGACCTGGTTTTCGGAGATAATGGAAATATCTCATGGGTCAATCCACAAATTACCAAATAGACAAGACTTACGAACCACGCAACAGGGGAGGTTGCTCCACCCAGAACCCGAAAGCCTGAGCCTTGCTGCATGGCTCCTGAGGACATAGAATTTGCACACCTAAAACTGCCAGAAAGCGCAATTGCAGTCCTAAGAGAAGCACGAAAACCAACCACTAGAAAGTGTTATACAGCCAAATGGATAAGATACTCCGTATGGTGCATCAAAGAAGGTCTGTCCCAAAAAACACAAAAGAAAAGATAGTTCTGAAGTACTTGACTCATCTACTGCATAGTAAGTTAACCTACACATCGTTAAAGGTTCACTTGACAGCAATCGTGGCATACACACGGAAGAGCTTCCTCACCTCTAACGTGGTCAAGAGATTCCTAGAAGGAGCAAAAAGAATTGCCCTACCAAAAACAGTTCCTGCACCCACATGGAACCTGAATATAGTATTAGTTCAGTTAATAAAAGCACCATTTGAGTCACTGCACCAAGCCATGCCACAAATGCTCACACTAAAGACTGCCTTTTTAGTAGCGATAACATCACTAAGTAGAGTTAGTGAGTTGCAGGCGTTAACTTTACCGGAACCCTACTTCCAAATACATAGTGACAGAATCCTCATGAGAACGGATCCACACTTCATGCCAAAGGTGGTTTCACAAGTTCACATAAACCGGTCCATACAAATACCAAGTTTTTTCCAGAATCCAAAGACACAGGCAGAAAGATCATTGCACACACTTGATGCTAGAAGGGCAGTCATGTACTATATTGAAAGAACAAAAGAATACAGGAAAACAAAGCAACTCTTTGTATCCTTTGCAAACAGTTTCTTAGGAAGACCAGTAACCAAGAACACAATTGCACGATGGATTGCACAAGCCATACAGCTGGACCACAAGCAAGCAAAACGGCCATTGCAAACAGCTCCACAAACTCACTCAGCAAGAAAGAAAGGATCAACTATCGCCTTTCTAGCCAATACTCCAATTCAAGACATCTGCATGGCTGCAACATGGTCTTCTGTGCAAACGTTCACAAAACACTACTGCATGGACATCCAAATGAATAAAGAAGCGCAAGTGGGACAAAAAATCTTGCAGCATCTCTTCATAAACCAACGCTCATCTTCCACCCAGCCGCCACAAAACGAACAAACTGCTACAAAATCTATGCACAGCATGTGAATCCAGAAAAGATTCACACTGCAAAACGTAAAGTTTCTTACCTGTCGGTGTAGTTTTGCAGCTTGAAGAATTTTCTGGATTCACTAGCGAACCCACCCTCCTCCACCAAAGAAGATGAGGAGAAAAAAAGGAAATAAAATAATAAAAATAAAGAAAGGGAAACAATCGGCAAAAAACTGGAAGTTATCTTTAAAAAAAAAAAAAAAAAAAGAATCCGGAAATGGAGAACAGAGGTGGGAGTTTCCGGAGGAAGCATGTCGACGTCAGTGTGACACCAAATGGTGGTATGTCGACGCCCACCAGCAAAAAAAAAAAAAGACAAATACAATAATTCCGGACCCAACCTCTAGATGGCGGAATAATGCACAGCATGTGAATCCCTTTAAATTCTTCAAGCTGCAAAACTACACCGACAGCTAAGAAACTTTACGTTATGGGCCTACTGGGCCCCGAGGGACTTGCTGCGATTGAAACACTTGAGCCCCAACATCAAGGGGGAAATGTGTTGTTGCTTGTGAATGACACAATTTTCTTTGTGTGGGCAGCTGGTAGAAATAAAATTCTTCTTTTTACTTTTTATTAGAAAATTAAGTATTTAACTGGACATTGATTTATTGATAATGCTATGCCCTTTTTGAGTTATGCATAGTGTTCACAAATCAGGTTTCATTTTCTAGTGCTGTATTCACCAAGCTATTTTTCTAGCTGACGAGCCGGATAGTTGCCGGGATTGAGAGCATTGGCTGTGTTATGTCTGAGTGAAAATACTAAAATTCAACTGCAGGTCAGAAACAAGAGGACATTGGTCTTTACATAAGCACGGTCTGGCACTTGCTAAATTCTAGCAGCACTTAACAGGTGTTCGTATTACCAAATTCAGTGGATGCATGTTTTCAGCATCACAACTATGAAAGACAATCAGCCATGCAGGTATTCAAATCGGTGATCTACAGGTCACACATAGATCTCAGCCCTAAGGAATTTACTCTGAGGTCTTGCAAGTGCAGTGTAAATTGTGTAGTTGCTTCAGAGAGAGCAAGGAACAAGGTTTAATTATTCTTTTAATAATAGGACCTAATTGGTGATCTTAAAGGATAGCCTGTCCCTAAGTGTCCTAAAACAGCTCAAGATCTGGCCATAGAAAAACTAAATATATATTTTTGCTTGGCATCAAAAATAATCCTCATAATCTTCCTTATTCAAGTTATATTCAATTTGTAAAGAATTAGCTTAATTTAAGATTGCAGATGTATTAATTTTTTAAAAGCCACTTCTATCTCTAAAAACATGATCCACAGTTGTGAGAAGAGATCAGCTTGAATTCAGTGTCTGCATTTTTCCAGCATCTAAAATACCTCATTTGCGTGAAAACTCCTCCCTGCATGGTAACCCTCTTATGACGCGTGCCCATTAGTAGTACAAAGCTCTCACGTTCTCAGCACGAAGAAGTAATGCGGAAGACGGTACCTCCACATTTCTTAGCACTGGAGATTAAATTATCCTGCTCTATCCAAAAGGCCATTTGGGGTAAAGGTCCAAGATTCTGCCTGAGACTCACTCTAAGCTGAGAGCCTAGCAGGATCCTGTACTCTACTCTGAGCATTCAGGCCAATCAAACCTGGACACAGGACCTTGAATGTTCAGAGTCCTAGACAAAGGAACGCTTTGAATCCATTTCTGAGCTGTAACATCCTCAGTATTGCAGTAGTTCAGAGGTCGTTGCCTCCACACTTCTTTGTATGGACTGTACATATATACAACAGACGGTAGTGATTTTGAAGCAGTCTTTCATCCTGTGGAAGTGTTTAGAATTAAACAGACGTTTATTTAATTCACATAAAATCCAGTGCCCCATATGGCTTAATCTGCCTACTGGAAGTTTTACTTCTTTTTATTTATTTATTTTTATTTATTTTTTTTTTAAATTATTTTTTTAAATAATTTTTTTTAACACTCGGATTTGTAGTTCTCCGCTTGCTCCCACTGCTGAGACTTTTGAGTCATGTCTCAAAGTTTCTTAATGGGGAGACAGGTTTGTAATGTATCATTGCGTTTCAGTTCTACAGTAGCTCTGCTAGGGTGGGCATTACTCGCAGACTAACCACACACAAATGGGACAGGATGACAAAACCTGTCTGGTCATACAGATTGATTTATTTGAAGCTATAGGGATTGCTTAGATGGATCACATAATCTCTACTTGTCCATGAAATGTGAGACTAGTGTCTGCTCGTCCCTTCAATTATAGAAATAATCTGATAGAGACTTGTAGCCACAGATTCCTTATCTTAGAATTATCCCTAAATGTCAGACCGGATCCGGAAATTTTCCGTGAGCAGTACCCCTGCGTGCCGGTAGGTGGCGTTGTTTGGCTCCTCCTGGCATCATCCACGCCAGATGTGACGTACATGGGGCCTATATAGGCTCCACCCCAGCGCCCTGACGTCGGTTCTTTTCTTTCTGCACCAGTCGGCACTGATCTAGAGAAGAGCTACCCTACCGAGCTTTTTTCCAACTTTTTGTCGAGATCTTTTTCAAGACTTATCTCTTAGTGTGTCGGGTATGTCTACTAGGAAAGCTGGTTTCCAGTCGTGTGGCAACTGTCCCTGACAAATCTTGGGGATGGACCCACACTTGGTATGCCTCTGGTACCTGGTGCGCGACCATGACACGAAGACCTGCGCCGATTGCTGCACCATGCACCCCAAAGCCTTGAGAAAACGGTCTCTCTAGTTCCTCGCCACTCAACGTGCGATGCCTTGACAATCTTGATCGAGAGGAAGGTCCTGAGATTGGTTGCCGAGCCACTCCAAGTCTCAAAGTCGTCGGGGGAAATCAGGTAAGTCTCACAAGAGAAAGAAGAGCAAGAGGTCGAAAAGGTCTTCGACTTAGGCCCGTCCATCAAAGCCATTCGACAAGGAGGCATCCGCATTGTAGGCCTGGCTGCGCAGTAGAGCTTGGGCCGTCTCTGCGCCTTGCAAAATTTCCAGAAGCCAGAGCGACCCCGCCTAGCTACATGAATTCTATGAGTCCATGCACCTCATATTTCAGCGGCCAGTCCTGCTGGATCGCTTTCGGGCTCAGGAGGGGCCACTACTGGTCTTCCACTGGCAGGTTTGCCCTCGGCGCCAGTCGAGCCCCTTGGATCCATTGATGGATTTGGAGCTGCGCCAGTTGTACCACCTCTACCTTAAACTGACGCCCGCTCCAGTGCCAACTCCCCTGGTGGGGCCGTCCATGGACGTCATTTGGGAGTAGTCTAGGGTCGCAGCTCCGACCTCTAACTTGCTCCCTACTACTCCTGGCACTTCCTTTGCGATCCCTGGCATCAGAGGAGCTAGACGATTTGGCTCTTCTGAGGCCAGGGGTCGCAAAGGAAGTGCCAGGAGTAGCAGGGAGCAAGTTAGAGGTTGGACTGCGACCCCTGACTAGTCCCAAATGACGTCTATGGACGGTGCCGTCTCCATTGTCATCCCCGACTCCAACATGGAGCCAGATTGACGCCGTCCCACACCAATGCCAGTGCCGACCGAAGGCAGATACCCAGGCCAGAGCCAGTGTTGATTCCCTTGGCACTGGATTTTGTGATGACTGGGAGGAGCCACTTGACCCTTATGAATACCAGCCATTAGATGACACTGAGGAAAACACCTGGGATGAGGATCTGGCAGATGACAGGGGCTTGGACACCTCACCAGGCACTAGCTTGTTCTCTCCTCCTGCCATGGCTACGGAAGAGGGAGCCTCATTTGTCTTGGCTGCTACTGAGGGTAGTGTAAGGGCCAGGACCTCAGCCGCCCTTCTTACCACCATAGTAAATGTCTTGACTGAGGAGCTTAAACCAGGATTCGTGCAATGTGAACCGCTTCTCCCTTTTAATGAAGCCCTCACAGAAGTCCTATTTGGGGCCTGGTCGAAGATCTGCACATGGGCTCCTTTGCATAGAACTATTGCCCACCGCCAACACCCCAGTTTCCTCACCCAGCACCACACCCCGGAGAGTTTGGTGGTCCAAGCCTCCACTTCCAGAGTAAATCCTGGGGCATTCCCTTCCACTCCACCAGACAGGAAATACAAGATGCAGAATACCTTTCTGAAAGGGATGTTCTCTTCTGCCAGCCTGGCACACCGGTCAGAGAACATTGCGTGCCTTTTGGGCCGATACTCCCATACAGTCGTGGATTTTGTTGCGCGGGTGCTGCCTACGGTCTCCGAGGAGGCCCGAGTCATTGCTGATGGGAGAGACATAGCGAAGTTCGCCATTCGCTGTGGGCTGGACAAGACAGACTCACTGGACAGAACGAGTTCACCTTCAGTGGCCCTTGGGAGCCATGCTTGGTTGAGAACCACTGGCTTTTCGTTGGGCTTCCAGGCCTCGCTCATGGACATGCCCTTTGATGGCTCCTCCCTCTTCATAGACAAGGCGGACTCAGCGCTACAGCGCTTCAAGGACTGCAGGGCTATGGCCAGGTCCTTGGGCTTTTCCATGTCCCCTCGCCAAACCCAGTCTGCCTTTCGCCTCTTTCATGGGCCACGAAATGGGCTTCCAGCTGAGTCTCTTCCCACCCAGCCACCACGGCCAGCAGGCTTCCCATCCTTTCCATGACTGAGGGCGCGGTACTCACGGAACTCGTGGGCCACCACCCCCACAGCAGCTGCAGCCTCCAAGCCCCTATAGTTTATCTTCCGACCATCAAGGGCCCACAGTGGAGGGTAGGATATGCCACTACCTGCACCACTGGAGGTCGATAACATCCGACCGCTGGGTACTCCATATTGTCCAAAAGGGCTATTCCCTCCCCTTTGTGGCAACCCCTCCACCCAGGCCGCCTACTTGTGACAGGTTGGCGGAGGACAACATTTCATTACTCCATCAGGAAGTGGCATCTCACTTGGTCAAGGGAGCCATAGAGAGGGTGCCGATATTGGAAGTAGGTCGTGGTTGTTATTCCCACTACTTTCTGGTGCCCAAAAAGGACGGAGGCCTTCGTCCTAGCCCAGGCCTCGCCCTCTCAATTTCTTCCTGAAAAAAAGAAATGTAAAATGCTCTCCCTCACTCAAGTTCTGTCTGCCCTGGACTTGGGAGACTGGATGGCAGCGTTGGACTTGCAAGGTCCATACTTCCATATCCCCGTCCTGTCTGCCCACAGACGTTACCTGCTGTTCAGGGTAGGTCACAAACACTTTCAGCTTTTTGAGCCCCCCTTTGGCCTTACCAGCGCCCCTCGGGTGTTCACCAAGGTGATGCTAGTGGTTGCAGCTCATCTGCGGAGTTCAAGGGTGCCAATCTTCCCCCTATCTCGATGACTGGCTGTTGAAGGCGGGCTCGCCCCAGGTGGTCGTCTCCCATCTCCAGACTACGGCGGACCTCCTTCACTCGCTGGGGTTCACTATCAATGTGCCTAAGTCACACCTGATACCTTCTCAGACGCTCCCTTTCATCGGAGCTGTTCTAGACACAGTGCAGTTTCGGGCTTATCCTCTCTAGCATGGAGTCCAGGATATCCCGGCTGTGATACTGATGTTTCAGCCTCTATCCTGGATTCCTGTGAGACTAAATATGAGGCTGCTAGGCTTCATGGCCTCCTGCATCCTGCTTATGACGAATGCCCTTTGGCGTATGCGGTTCTGGAGTGGGACCTGTAGTTCCAGTGGTCGCAGTATCAGGGGAATTTCTCCGACATTCTCCACATCTTGAAGGACACTGCAAAAGATCTGGAGTGGTGGCTGGTGGACTGCGATTGACTCCGTGGCAGACCCCTCTCTCTTCTGGGAGAGCTGGAGCTCAGAGGACTTTGGTTTCTGGTGGAATCTCCACATCAACCTGTTGAAGCTCCAATCGATGCGGGTGGCATGGAAAGCCTTTCTACCAAGGTATGGCTAATACATGTGTTCATGGACATCTCCACCATGTGGAACTGCAACAAACAGGGTGGTGTTGGGTCTTTGAACCTCTGTCAAGAGGTCCTGCGTCTCTGGACATAGATAGAACATCAGGGTATTTACCTGGTGATTCTACACCTGGCGATCTCTCTGAGCGCAAGTGCAAGCTAACTCAGCCAAAGATGCCTAGCGGATCACGAGTGATGTCTCCAACCGGAGGTGGTGCACTGTCTTTTTCAGCAATGGGGAGAACCATTGTTAGATCTGTTCGCCACTGCCGAGAACGTCAGTTTGTAGCATGGTGTAAAGTCAAACGGGTTGACCATTTATCTGCACCTCTTTCCCAAGTTCTTTTGTTTATTCTTACCCTGGCCAAATAGGGCTCTGCATTGGGCATGTTGAAGGGTTATTTGTCTGCTATCTCAGCTTTTCTGCAGCTGCCAGATCATCCCTCCCTTTTCAACTCCCCTATCGTAAATCGGTTTCTCAGTTATTTAGCATATGTACCATTCATTATGCATCAGTGGGACCTAAACTTCGTTCTTACGTTTTTGATGTACACTCCCTTTGATCTGCTACACAACTGTTCTCTTAGGCTCCTCACCATCAAGACAGCCTTTCTGGTGGCAGTTGCATCTACCCAGAGGGTCAGTGAATTATAGGTGCTGTCATCCAGGCCTCCGTATATTTCCATCTAACTAGACAAACTGGTCTTTCGTACTCGAGCATCATTCTTGCCGAAGGGGGTAATCCTGTTCTATGTAGGCCAGTCCATGACCCTGCCTACCTTCTACTCTCCGCCTCATCCCTTTAAAGAAAAGGAGAGACTCTACCGGCTGGACCCAAAAAGAGCGTTGTTGTTCTACCTTGACTGCACAAAAGAGATTTGGGTGGACGATCAACTCTTCGTGGGATATTTCGGAACCAAGAAAGGGTATGCCGTGCAGAAACGTACCATCACCCGATGCATTGTGCTCTATTAAAATCTGCTACGCCCTGGCCAAGAAGCAACCCCTGAAGTGCTTGCAGGCTCATTCTACCAGAGCCAAGGCTTCAACCACTGCGTTAGCACGCTATGTCCCTGTCCTGGACATCTGCCAGGCTGCAATGTGGACTTCTCTGCACACTTTTACCAAGCACTACTGCCTGAACACTTTGCCTGTTCGGTCCTACAGGACTCTATGGTCGGAATCTGTTTTGCAGACCCACCTCCCTGGAGGTATTGCTTGGGTATCTGGTGTAAGGTAAGGAATCTGCAGCTAGAAGCCTCTATCAGATGAACAAGTTACTTACCTTTGATAACGCCTTATCTAGTATAGACTATCTAGCTGCAGATTCCTTACCGACCCACTCGTCGTCCTCGCTCTGCGAACTGAATTTTAGGTGCAGGGTTGTTCCCTTTTCAGGGCGCTAGCTTTACACACCAGTGGTCAGTGTTCTTCGTGGCTCCGCGCTCCTGTCGTGGAAAGTCACAAAATGAAACTGACTTCAGTGCACTGGTGTGGCACCTATATAGGCACCGCGCACGTCACTTCTGATGCTGGTGACGCCACACGGAACCGAACGATCCCACCTACCGGCGTGCAGAGGTACTGCCCACAAACAATTTCTGGATCCAGGCTGACACTTGGGGATAATTCTAAGTTAAGGAATCCTCTACTAGATGGTCTCTACTAGATAAGGCGTTACAGAAGTTAAGTAACTTGTTTAAAACAAGCAGCTGATGAGACGTCCATAGCGACTTGTTGCTTTGCTCTACTGCCACTTGTACTATACCTTGTCAGTGTTGCACACTTGTGTGTCGAGTGATACGTGCTCTGTGCTATAACTGCTTTTGTGAGTGGCATATACTCCTGCTACCTGGTGTGTGCGTGTTTGTGTAGCTTGCGCTGCCACCAGTTCTGTACTTGTCCCTTGTGTTTGAACAGGTGAAAAAAAAAAGACCGAGTAAGGTTAACCGTGTTCATGAAGCTTTTAAACATCTTTTCACTGCACAAAAGTCAAAAACTTGCAGTTTGAGCTGGGTATATTTTAGCTTCTCTTTCTTTCTTTCTAAAAGTCTCTTTGAAACATATTACAACAGCTAGTATCCTGGAAATTAGTCATAAGTCTCATATCAAGTGCTGTAAACTGTCTTACCAAGCAGCTTGTGTTAAATCATTAGATCTGATGCTGCCCCTCTCTCCCTCCCCCTTCTTTCCATATCCAAGCTTGTCATTAAGCTCGTTTGGAACTCTTTGCGATATGCCAGATTTGCATGGCCTGCCAGCTAGGTGAAACCTAGTTAACTAACATGGGCAAGGCAAAGAATATGGTTGTGTGTCATTGGAAGGATCCAAAACCTTTTGCCAGGTGAAGGGGGATTATAACTTGGTACGGTGAGAGCTGGCTTGATGCCTCGACCATGCTAGGCTGTAGTAGAAAATAGTTTTTAATCACCCAGTTCAGTGTAGTGTGAGGGATGCAGGTGTAGACTCTTTTTAAAGTGCATTTAAGAAGGGATCCGCCTTTTAGCCCCTTCTCTGGTAAGCGCTTCCTTAAACACTTCAAACGTGAAACAAAGTAACAGTTTATCAGCTCCAGTAACAACGTTGACCATATGTGTTCAGAGACTGAAAGAAGAATTGTGAGTGAAACCCAAAGAACATGCAGAGGAAACGAGTGATGCTAAAAAGAAAGGATAAACGGCAATTCAACAGGAAGATATCCCTTCTTGCTTGGGTTATGATGCTGCCAGTAACACTTTATTTCAGTAAAGCTCATCAGTGTACCGTTCTACATTCTATGTGTATGAGTTTAATTGGAACAATGTAATGCAAAAGCTTTTTTTTTTTCTTTGTTTTTCTGTAGGGTATCCTTTTGGTTTACGATATCACCAATCGTTGGTCCTTTGACGGCATTGACCGATGGATCAAGGAAATAGATGAGGTAAGATACAAATTATTTATGTACACCTGAACTAGATGGCTGAAATGAGAGTATTTTAGCACTTCTGTCCAAAAGTTCTGCATAGTCACTGAATATAATGATGTGCTTAAAAATGGTTCAAACGGTATATGATTTGGAATCAAATGCCAGGGAACTTTGTTTGAAAAAACAAAATTGGTGAATTAAAGGTTTCTACTGATTTTGTATAGACAAACGTGAAATTAACTTTGTTCTGAACATTTTACTTCTATTAAAAATAAGTCATTGTGATGGATACTTCATCAAGCTTGCATGCTCATATAAAAGGTGCCTGACAACATAGTTTGTCTTTCAACCAATAAATATGTTTTCGCATTATAAATGGCGTTGTTGTGTTTCGCTGATCATGACCAGCCGAAAAGCCACATCCTACAGCACTGTACTATCAGATGATTACATGAGAATAACCCACAGATTCAGAGTAGCCAGCCGGTCCCTCCACCACAGGTAAGTAATAAAACAAGCACTTTTAATGGTCTTGCTTTTATGCTTTTGCTGCACCTATAAATAGCAGGATTCGTTTTTTAGGTCGAGCTTAGCGCAGCGCGCATGCGCTGCTCTAGGAAATCGGCCTTTTGGAATCACTTCAGCTTTTGTAGAAGCTTGTGCATGTGGTGCTCACACGCTATTGGCCTTTGCGTCTGGCTTTAGCACGCAATTGGCCAAAGGCGTGTGGATGTCCCAGCTTTTTGGGAAATGTTTACTCCCAGAGCGTTTTGCTCTCGGGAGCCAGCAGCGGCGCGCTGGGGCCATCTGTTTTGGCTCGGGTTTCCTTGCCGCTTTTATTAGAAGGCGCGTCCCCACATTTCTGTTTGCATCGGCTCTCGCTCACCAGATGGCTGATACGCAACCTGCGAGATGTAAGAGCCACTAACTCCCTGCAAGGCATGGTCTGCAGTCCTGGGCTCCCCTCCCTTTGAGCCCAATGGGCGTTGCGCGCCTGCTCCCACTCCCACTGTCTCCCTCCTCTCTGTGTGAAATCTCCCTTTGGGGGTTCCGGGTGAGTCGCCCTGTTGCCTTTGCTAGAACCTGCACTGTCACTCCACCCCCCCCGCACCATGAGTACTTGAAGGCGCGCTTCTCACCAGCTAAAGGGCTCATTGTGAAGCGGCGGCAGCTGTGAATCACCGCTTTACCCACAACCGCCAGCGCCGAGACACATTAACACAACTGTGTGCACACTCCACGATCAGACCCAGGGGGCGGGAGGAGGGGCGACGGGAACGGGAAGAGCCGCACGTGGACAAAATAGATGGAATAACATTCAGCAACTCTACCCTATCAGACCCCGTGCATATTAAGACGGTCTGTGCAAGAGGCCGGAGGGGGTGACATCGTGTCACCGAATTGTGGGTTGTCTTTCAACGTCCAGATATTGTCGGATTGAGAGCATTTTATTCTTTATAACGTGATTGCGGGCACACACCCCTGTTCAATTTTGTGCAGTGACCCCAAAAAGAGCACAAGGATTGCAGTGGAAACATTGCGTCTTGCTGCTCAGTCTCAAAGCGCCTTGAAGGATTTGGAGAGTCCCGTCCGCAATCTACACCCCTTCCGCACCTTGGTTACCACGCGTCCTTGCTGCAGCCTACTCTCAGCGCTACTCACATCCTGCTACTCCCCGTAGGCATACGGCTATGCGCACAGTGCTTGTCTGCAGGTTGAGCAAGGACGCTGATTAATCAAAATGCCTGGGGTGGCGGAAGTGACATCACACTTCTTGATCCCCAAAATGGCCTGCCAGCAAGTGATAACAGATGGCCTTCTTCCCTTATTACATTGCATCAACTTCCACTCTGATGCCATCACAGAGCTCCATGAACCCACGCGCAGGAATACTCAGTGCAGGCAGGTTCATGCAGCTTGCTAAAGAGACACATTGAGCTATTTTGTTGGGGTTTTGTGAGAGGAAAGGTTCTATGCGACTCTAGCACAACGTTTAAGAATTAAAAATGAAAGACGATGTGAAAGAATACATGGTTTGTGTATTCTTATCCAGCCCCACACCTGACTGTATTGGAATGTGTGCACTTGACTTGTGCAGTAAGACAGCTCTTCCTGTAGAAAAAGGCACGTCTATCCATACCGGAAGTCGTTGCACATGTTGAACAGGGCGGTACTTGCAGTGCACAGGTCTTTAAAAGACCATTTACATGCTAACGACGCTTTGTTGTGTTTTCACCCCTTCTTAGAGCTCCTGCAGCTCCACTCTGCCTATTGCTGGAAGACTTAGACCCCCCCGAAATTTTTATTAGCCCACCCCGAAGTTTGGCTCTAGTTGCCCCTCTGAGTGGGAGACAGACTGCTGATGAGACACCCAGTGAGAGAGAGAGGAGAGAAAGCAGAGATCGACAGAAAGAGAGAAACAAGCATTGGCATAGCCAATAGGTCTCGCTTTTGGGACCTTATAAGTATTTAGTTATGCAGCACAATATCCTTGGTGCAACAACATCAACTGTTGCGTGGCTAAACACTTATAAGGTCCCAAAGGCGAGACCTATTGGCTATGCCAATGCTTGTTAAGAGTATTTGCCATTAGCATTGATGCTCCATGTCTACCCAGCAGTCTTGTAGCTTCAAAAGAGCAGGAGCCCTCCCTGCTTGCATTAAGCTCCATAGGTCTTACTTTTGGAACTATTGGCTTTTCCTGTGCTTGTTTTGGCGAATTTGAAAAGCATCGGTAAAAGCAATGCTTTATGCCAGTGCGGTCTAGTATCGAAAAAACAAATGTTAGATGACACTGCTGCTGGTTGGGGGAAGCAACGGGGAGTGGGAGCACGATGGGGAAAGCAACTCTGGGGGAGAAGCACAAGAGGGAGACAAACACGGGGGCAGGAGGTGAAATGCAGTGGATTGAGAGCAAACATAGCACCTGTAGTGCAGAAATGCATCAGGTAGAGAGTACTCTGATGCAAAAAGTAGTTCTCTAAAGGTGAGCAGTGGAAGGACACAAGGTATCTAGTCGAGAGGATGATAAAGAGGCAATGCTCCAGGGGAGGAACAAACCAGGATGGACAGAGAAAGCCATCAAATAAGAAGCAAGTAAATGAGTGACAATAACGCCAACCAATGGAAAGCAGTGGCTCTAAACTCCATGTAAGTTCTTAGTAAGCTCATAATATCTTTGGCAACCAGACAGCATGTGCTGTTTTCCAGCTTGACCTAAAAATAATGTGCAAATAGGGAAAAAACAATCTCTGGCATTCACTCTGTCATTATTTTTATTGCACATACATTTAATAGGCAAGCACTGCAAATTGAAGTAACCGTTTTAGTGCAGCATTAATTCTGTGAAATGGAAAAACTCCTTTTTAAACAAAAAATTCCAAGTGAAGCAAAATTCCATTAGAAAATATTCATTTTTCTGAGCGCTTTGGTTCTCTCACCATTTATCTATACATTTTCTATGTAAAGGTTTGTTTAAAGAAGTGTGATGACATTTGTATAACAAAGATCCATTTGTGTTTGGTGCCATTCTCAGTGGGCTGAATTGAGAAGAGTGCAGGCTGGCTGCTACCCAATTGGTCAGGGGCGGTAGGGGTCCCATATAAAGCAAATCCATTGATGTTATGTTGACTGGCTAGTTATTGTAGAATGGATTCTAGGTCCCCTATTAATGTGATCTATTGAAAGTTGCTGAAGTGGATGTAATGATTCACAAGGAAGTCCTGCCATACACATTTATGCACCAAAATTGTGTTTGGGGAGATGTAAGTTTTGGTATGTCTCATGGCTATCAATATAATATAGGGAGTAGTCATGTTTAGGTGAAGATGAGGTTAATGAGCGAAGGTCCAGAGATCACTTTCTGATGATAATCGGTAGTAGGGTAAGTAGGCCCACTGAGAAAGGCTTGTAAAATCATGGAACTGCCTTACAGCTGGAATAAGAGTTTCATTCCAATACAGAATTCCAAAAGCCCTGTGATGGAAGCTGGGGATAATAAGTGTTAACAAAAAGACATGTAGACTGTGTAAAATGGACAAAAGTGCTACACATGGTGCTACATTTCAGCTGTTGATAATTTTGTTGTCTATTTAAGTAAAGGTGCTAAACAAGCATGTGAGTGAAATGTAGGTTTTGTAACTAATTGATTTGAAGGAGGAAGGGCAGAGGAGTTAATGCAGGTGCCCAAACCATCAAGTGCCTTAATCATACTTCTTTAGTATTACTGCTTTTCAGTTCGTTTTTTTATGTACACTTCTAACAAATTTCATTATTTTCTACAAAGCATGCCCCTGGGGTTCCACGGATTCTAGTTGGAAACCGGCTTCACTTGGCCTTCAAGCGGCAGGTCCCAACAGAGCAGGCTCGTGCCTATGCAGAGAAGAACGGAATGACCTTCTTTGAAGTCAGCCCTCTTTGCAACTTCAACGTGATTGAGTCATTTACTGAGCTATCCCGCATCGTCCTCATGAGGCATGGCATGGAGAAGATCTGGAGGCCCAATAGAGGTGAGAACAGAACACTGGATGTAAAGAGTATTGTTTAGACCCAATAGTCAATGAAGATTGTCAGTAGCAGATGCAAAAAAAAAAAAACACCCCAGTGCAGATGACATTTGTGCTTGGTATCTGGTGAGTTTCTGCACCCACTTTACACCTGTGTGCTAATTATTGGACAATGTTGCATACTAAATTTATTTGCTCCCAGTTTGGTCGTTATTGGAAATGTGTCCTGGTTTCCACAGACACTCACCACCCGATAGTACTTATTTATTTTTATTTAGAGTTTTATATAGTGCGAACAAGACCCTTTCAAGTGACAGAGCACTTTACAAACAGTGTACAGAGACATGGGATACAACAGAAAAAAATGTAACACTAAATAAAAATACAATATATACTAATATATACACATGGACTAATGGTGAACCGAGAAATAGGAGCGCATAATATAGCATAAATCCAGGCCCAGAACATATTATGTTGAGATAAGAGGCAGCAGGCAAATTGGAAGGAGGGATCGATCTAGGGGAGATGGGGCGAGTCCTCAGTGTGAAAGAGCTAGTTGGATAGTAAGAGTTTTACTTCTTTCTTGAAGATGGATGTGGATAGATTGCATCTGATTTCAGTAGGGATAGAGTTCCAAATTTTTGGGGCAATTCTGGAGAAGGATCGGTAGTAGGTTTTCTTTTTTTGTTTTTTTTGTTGTTGTAGACTTTAGGAGTAAGGAGCTAGTGCTTCTGGAGGGTCTGTTACCAGCCTATATGGCCAGTTTCTGGGTCAGGTAGGAGGGGGTATTGTGTTATAGCACTTTGTGGGTCATACAAGCAATTTTGATATGGATCCTGGCCTCAAAGGGTAGCCATTTCAGTGATTGAAGGTCGGGGTCAGTGTGACCTTCATTGGTGCAAGTGAGGTTTTCGGGTGCCCACCAGGGTAGTGCTACTGTGATCCAATTTCAACAGCATAAGGGCATGTACCGCGGTTGGGAGGTCTGCCGTGGGGGAGGAAAGGTTTTAGTTTTCCTAAGAATATGCAACTGATGGTTAGCTCCTCTAGTGATGGTGCTGATGTGTTTATGCTTGGAGAAGTCTTTGTTACAAGATTATATTTAGGGATTTGGCAGAGTCATGGATGTGTGGGGTGCAGGTCAAGGCAGTGAGAAGAGGGTACTTGCCTGTACAACCAAGTAGGCATAATTTGTGGTAGTCTTCTGATGAACACTAGTGTAAAAAGTGGCACAAATAAAATTTGTTCTCTATTTTAGACTAACTGCTTGATCTAAATGCCCCTTAAATTAGTTTGAGACAAACAGCTAGGGTTGTTTTTTTTTGTGTACATCTGTGTGTGGATGTTTCTCATTGTAAAACCATAGCAGCATCTCTCTGTGTGAGAAATCTGAGACGAGTGCATGGTTGTTTACCTGCCCCAGGAACAGGTCCTTCTTGACCTCCACCTTCAAACAACAAAGTGGAGTAGGACCAGGCCGCCCATTAAAATAATGTTATAAATTGTAATTAACACAATGTTATTTTAGTTTTCATGTAAAAACTGCATACTAACTAACCTGGCCAGTATCTGTGATCCTTGGATGGAAACTAACAGTACTAAATGAAAACTTTGTTTTAATCTAAGCTGGGGCCAAATATTTTAGTTTCTGTGACCATTTTCAACACCCAGAGCCTCTGTAATCTTTACTAAGCTGCTCCAGTTGGGGGCATAGCTGTGTGAGGCCTTGGGCAAACAGCATAGCCTATGCAGTCAGTGGTGTCCAGGTCTGCATGCAGCACAAACTTTGCAGCATTCACCTTGGATCGTTTGGGCCTGTAGTTCCTGAGGTCCGTCTTGATGGCTGGCAAGATCTTGCTGGTCATGTTCCACAAGGCATGGGTGGACCTGCTCAGAAGGCACAACCTATTCAAAGAGCGTAAGGCTAGGCTAACTGAGGAGTTCATTTTCGTTTCAAAGGCATCCATACATTTTGGAGGAAAAGCATTCGGATTGACTTTACTTGTCCATTTCTGAACCACAAGGCTATCAGGCTTTGGGTGTTTTGTCAAAAAGTCAGGATAATCAGGTCTATGCCTTCTAGCTGACTAGAGGTGCTGAACGTGGCTTGGACAAAGTGGCTCTGAATGTCCTTAAAGGCCTCTAAAATAGTAATAGTGGCTTAGCAATAGTTGGGCCAGGCTGAAAAATATTTAGTCAAAAATTGGCTTTGCTTTCCAGTGTAACTAATTGCAAATCTAGAACTTCTGCTGCTCTTTGCACTACCATAGCAAAAGAGGCACTTGCTTCAGCTGGTGGACCAGGTGGGGAGTCTAACTCCTTCACTGGTGAGGTATCCAGCCCACTGGCATTTTGTAAGTCTAAATACAGCTCTTTACCAGTCTGAAGGAGGAGCATATTTTCTACCTCCTCATCATTATCAGTATTGTGAGCGGCACTGGGTATGCCCTGGACTGCATCAGACTCCGAGCCTAAGAGGGTCTCGATCCTCTAGTTGTACTGATGTCAAGAGAGGCAGAGTCTGAAGGTCTGGCTACGTAAAGGACTGGTTGCGCCTTAGTAATTTCATAGCACAACTTAGGCCTGGTGTGGGCAAATGTCCAGTAGGGGTCAGCAGTACCACCACCCACTGGCGAGGTCAGAGCCGGCACCTGCATGGAAGGAACTGCTGTGGACGCTTGAACCATTTTGTAGGTAAGGACCTGCTCCGGTACGGGATAGGGAACAGATTCTGAGGGAAAAGTTGGGGGGCCTGCAGGAGGAAGTCAAACTGGGGGTGGAGGGTTGAGGGGGGGGGGGGTGCATGCAGCTCCATGGGAAAACGTTAATTACTTTCAGCATCAATCCAATTGGAAATGTGTCCTTTATCCAGGGTGATCCTGAATGTTTTGGCCTTTTTGTTGAACCCTATTTTGCTGATAATAGAACTCTGTGGACATCAAACACACAAAAGGTGATGGGAAGAATGTTTTCAGTAAGTCTAACCACTGGCAGTACCTCGTGGTGGCATTCCAACTCATCATTCTTTTGCCCCCCATGCCATCTCAGATTAGACCCAGCCATTTGGAAATCCGTCTTGGTCCTCTTCATTTGGTGTAGCTTGGTGCCAGCAACACTGTGAGTGCAGAACCCACGTCTGGGCATACTCTTGTCATTTAGGGTGTTAAATCAAAACACACAAAAGGTGATGGGAGTAATGCTTGCAATAAGTCTAACCACTGGCAATCTGTGCATTTTACCACTGCTAACCAGTGGTGAAGTGTTTATGCTTGGCCTTTTGACATGGTAAAATTGGTGTCCTGGTTGGCATATTTAAATTACCTAGCAGTCCCTAGTAATTGGTACCCACTATGTACCCAGGCTCGGTAAGTTGAATGTGACCAGTGGACTGCAACACACTTTGTGCCACACACTGCATGCAAACATGAGTGAAGGCCTGCCACCAGAAGCCCCACAGTGCAGATTTAAACTGCAAATTCGACTTACCAAAATAACCCCTTTTGACAGGCCTAAAAGCCGCCTCCTTAATTATTTACAAATATTTAGATGTTTATAAGTCACCCAAGTAAGCATTACTGCCCATAAATTCAGGGTGCATGGTATTTAAAAGTAGGTCATGTAAAAGTTTAATGTTAAACATGTCCTTACAGTGAAAAGGCCCAAAAGGCTATTTTCACTCAAGCAAGGTTAGCTGTTTCAAAGGAAAGCATTGGGATGCAATATTAAATACTAATCCTGTGCCCTAGGAATGGGACTAGCTAGAAAGCTAATTAAACTACTATTTTTTTTTTAATAGTTGTTAAAAATGCAATGCAATGATTAAGTCGAATTTCGTCTAATTGTCACAGAAAAGGTACTTTAGAAGAGTTACCTTTTGCCTGCCTACAGCTTCTAAGGTCTTTCAGTGCCTTCCAACTATCACCTGGCAACGGACGGCTTTCCTGTGGTGGGAACTGTTCTCAGGAGCAAACAATAGGCTGAACTGAGAGGGCAGAGCTGGCCATTCTAAGCCTGATAGAATAAACAGAGGGGGCTGGGAGAATCTTCTGACATTACAGTGTCAAGTTCTGCTTGAATGTCGCATCCTTCCTGACTGGTCTGACGGGGCTTGTAATATGGAACTTGGGCACACTTCATAGAGGCCATCCAGTCACAAGCAAATATTAGCTGACACATTGGCAGGGTCCTTTTGTTGTCTTCCAGCCAAATTAAAGTGGTCTTCCTTTGACATTACAGTGTCACAGCCTGTTTGACAGGTCTGATAGGTTTACATATAACATTTGGGACGAACTTCAAAAGAGGGAAACAGAATGCCAAAACAATGTGTGTGTATCTACTGTTTGGTTGCTGAAAGCTCAACCATGTTATACGAGACTTCTGCCGCTGAGGTTGTTGTGGGCACAAACACTGCATCAAATTGGATTTTGGTGATACGTGTATGAGGGCACTGGGATTACCATAGTACACTCCCCACACACATCCCCACCCTTTGAGCCAGGTTTAGTGCAGCCGAAGATTTTGGCTGTCTTGAAAATTCCCAAAGTGGGTAGGGTTAGCCCCAGGAAGCTTTACCCTATTGGTTAGAACAGCCCCAGTGGCCATTCAAAGCTTGTGCCAGTTACAAATGTGGCCCCTTCAGTCACCCAATTCAGAACACTTCTAAATCTGCGTAAAAACAGAAGAGGACTGGACCTGTTGTCTGAGACCTGAGAAGAGCATAGAAGACTGCTCTCAATCTTGTACCCAGGACAAAGAAGTAGACTCCAAGGGTCATAAGTTTGACCATCTGTTAAAGCTACAGGGACACCATAAGCTACAAGGGCCTTCTTCTGCTACTGCCTGGCTGACCAGTGGTAACTGGACATGAACTGTACCTTCCTATTGGTCTCTGGCTGCCAACCAGCTAGTCCCTAAGTGCCTACACTGAGATTCTGGGAGCTTAATAATTGTACTCCTGTTGTGGATTGAGACTTAAAGGACTAAAGTCAGAAGGTAAAATCTTGGATAAGGATGAACCGGGGTTAGTGTTTCCGGCGGACACTCCAAGGTGGTCAGTGTCAAATTGCAGCTAGGTCCTGTTCTACTGCAGCCATTGACTATCATTGGCACTTTGGGGCCATTTTGGAGTAAAACTTTAAAAATTCATATAGTCGGTTCCCCTTACTATCTTTGGGTCAGTTTGCTCATTACATTTTAATCTATTTTTCTAACTAGTTTTGGGATTTTTATTTTTTTATACATTGCATCTCCTTTAAGCCTGTCTGCTCTCTGCAATAGCTACCAGGAGGTTAAGCTCGGGTTTGATTAGTGACTGTAGTTGTTCACTCTGACAAGGGTTGTGATTACTATTTTAGGTGGGTAGTCACCCCCCTCAACTATTGCCACACTGTCTTAAATATGGCTTCAGCTTCACCATTGGTGAGAAGTTTGCCCAAATTACTGTTCCACTCTGAAGTATTAGTTGCTTCGCTATGTTGGAAATGACAGATGTTTGCTTGTATAGGTTCTTTCACAGCAATTCACAAGCTATACAACCTGTTATTTTTGTGCTGTTTTAAATTTATTAAATAAAGTTCAAGTAGTGTGGCATAGCTGTCCCTTCACCAATGGATCCTTGTTAGGCCACGGGCGTAGCTTGCGTTGGTGCATCAGTGGCACCAGAGCATAAAGGAGCTGTTTGACAGGAATTAAACATGTTGTTCTGTTTACATTCTGTTCCCATTAACCCTCAGATTTGAGCTGTCAATATACTTAAGCCTCTGCCTGTGAGAGAACTCTGCAAATAAAAACGTGGACAGATTCCCCAACCTCAATCTCTTTCACATTTGCAGTGATATTTGCATAATCAGAGAGCAAATTTATGGCTTCTCCCGATAATCAGAAAGCTGTGTTTTCGAGGGCAAGATGGCTTTATTCAGACGGGCTAATGCTTGACGAAAACTGTTGTTGGCAAAACTTTGATCACATTTTAAAAGCTTACATTTATTACTTTGCCTAAAGCACTTTTTTTGATTGGGATTTTTTTACTCGCTATGTCAGTTTTAATAGATGCGACAGTCACGTCTGTTTTAAAAAAAAATTTAGGCAGCCATTCTGCACAGAAGGCGAAATGCTTTATAGCAAGGCTAAAAATATTGGCAAAGCCAAAAGGTCCGCTAGGTGGGACCTATTGACTTTGCCAAAGCCTATTCTATACTGCAACTATACCAAGTTAAGCATCACAGCTCTTTGCCGTCAAAACAAGAACGATTTATCAAATTACTGGAAACCTAGAACAACTGTAACAGTATCCTACTGTGCTAGCTACATAAATCATGAGAGGGGAGATGGTTTGGAGAAGGACTGGGCGGGGTCAGCCTACACAATAGCTGAATGCATTATGATCTGTGCATGGGAATTTAATCAGATTCTTCAGTTAAACCACGTATGTACTCCCCCCAGTGTTGGGCAGTTGTGCTATAAAATGGGTGTTGCTGAGCATTAGGATCATAATAGCTTGCAATTTGGAGGCAGATCTCTGGAAGATGAGCAGGGGCTTCAAAACCAGCAAAAAAAACAGAGAAAGGGATAATGGAGGCTTGTATGAAATCAAACCGTTTATGATTGACAGTTTGATTCTTCTAAACAGCTGGCATGATGGTCACAACTTCACATACAAAGTCAAGATTTCCAGCATTCAGAACAGGGAGACCCAAGAAAAGAGTCGAAGGATTTCTCTACATCCAGCTCCTGAAGCAAGGACAGTTGATTGTATGTCACAATTCAACCATGGTTTTATCTGCTACAATATAGCCACATATGGACATTGGTTTGCTCTAGATGAACTGCTGATTGCATGACCAATGTCACCACATTAGCAAGGATATCTGTGTTCATTGTCCAATCCTGAATGATTAGAAAGGAGCAATTGCCAGTTTAACTGTAGCCTTTACCCTGTTTGCTCATGAGAATGGCTGCTCTAAAAGAATTCCAATTAAAAACTCTGTAATTTGGGAACTACGTTAACATCATGTCTTTTAAAAGTCAGCCAGTATGCCTTCAGGATCCATTCTATTCCCCAGATTTCATCGATCTCATTGTCTGCTGTATTTCATCATCCTGGACAGGTTTATCTAGATTTGCCTTGTTACACAGCGATTCAAGACTTTTTTAAATCAGCAAAAATGTGTCACAGTGTCCATGTTTCGGTAGCATATCAAGCATATTGTTTGGCATATAAAGTTTAAAGTCTGCGTTTCCTTAGCTATGCAGGCAGTCCACAAGTTTCAATTTTCCTACCAAGCCTTCAAGGTTTGTAATTCAGTTCCTTCCTGTATAGCATTATATTAGAGATATTCAGTTTTTTAGCCCATTGTATTTTTAACTACTTTACCTGACCTCCTAACCAATGTGTTATATTTGTACCTTGCTTATTGTAAAACAGGAGGCACTGGACATTGGGTGAGATGATAGACAAGTGCACTTGTATTTTCTGTCCAACTGAATTTTGAGCATTTTTAGCTCGTTTTGGTGATCAATGAGTGGTATTGATACACCCCCTTCAAGCAAACACTATTCGAAACTCCATCATTCTCCTCAAGTAAAAGTTCAACTTCAATTATTTTAGATTCGTTAAATAATGCTAATACTACACTGTTGTCCATTTGCCATCTG
Source organism: Calotriton arnoldi (assembly GCA_963921515.1). Lineage (NCBI taxonomy): Eukaryota > Metazoa > Chordata > Amphibia > Caudata > Salamandridae > Calotriton > Calotriton arnoldi. The sequence goes on from CAWUFW010003242.1 coordinate 709,799, forward strand.
GCTCAAGGGAACAAAATGTAAGCCTTTATATAAAGATAAGCATTGAAATACAAGTCAGCTCTTTTTGTGCAAGGAATAATAATCACTATGGGTTGACCAACTTGGCTGTTTGAATTGGGTAGCAGAAAACACCATGTTCGTGGGCGCGTTGCTGAGGCTTAGGCCGGATTTACCCGTTTAGGTCTGCAATTAAACTGAAATTGACCCTCAAAGCCATTGAAGGAACCACAATCTTCTATTACTTCAATAAGGATCCCTGAACATTACTGAAGTATTGTCAACAACAGAGAAATATCAACCTTAATATAGAAGCATTCCCTGTCAAACCTATAACCACACGTTCTATGGCATGGGATAGCAATTCTCATCCAGGGGATACTCATCAATAGTCATAATCTATGAATAATCCCCGCCCACGTGCGGGATCCCGGAGTATATAGAAATATATATATATAAATATATATATACACATATGTGAAACATATACATGCAGCCTAAAAAGTTTCCAACATGGCAGAACTGCCGAAATTACATAGGTTTGCATTGTAAAACAAATACTCTCCTAACCCATAAGGAAAAGAGTACATTCACAGCATAATTGTGATATACCAATGCTTTATTGCCACAAGGAAAAACTTGTAATTGCAGGCATTCGCCTGTAGGCTGCATTGCAGAGTAATAATGAAAACAAGACAAAAAGAAAACTGGCACCTTGCCTTTAAGGCTTCCAAGGGTTAGGGTACCGTGCCTTTAAGGCCTGCCAGAGACCCTCTGCTCCCATCATGCACCACAGGTGACAGTTAGGTCAGTTCTTTTTCCGGCTCCTTCTGTGAGGATCCTGGAGTTTTAGCTCTTCAGTTTTTGACTGAAAGATAATTTTTGATATTTCCTTGGAAATTTTGACAGTTTCTGATACCTAGAGGTATATTCGGCTGGTTTTTGGCATTTTTTTGTTCCAAAAATCTTTCCAGTCAAAATGCCTGCTTTATTTCGGAAATGTCCTTCCTGTGGCAAGATGATGGCACTGTCAGATCCACACTCGGTGTGTATTGTGTGCCTTCCATCTTCACACAATCCTGACCAGTGTTATCATTGCCAGAAGTTTTCGAAGAGGACTCAGCGCGACAGAGAACGCATCAAGCTTCATGCCCTACTGGAGAGGGATAGAGATAGAGCTCCCTCTTCAAGTAAACACCGAAAGCGGCATCGCTCCACCTCTCCTGAGTCCAGGAAGAAGCAGGTGCCTGAATGTTCGCCGTCGACGTCGAGATCGCCGTCGAAGAGGCCGAAACATTCTTCAACGTCCAGGGACAAGCCAAGTAAGTCGGCGCTCAGCACTTCAGGCTCGAAGGCTGTGGGTACTGAGAGACTGTCCAAAACTCCGTCGACGTCGAGGCTTCCGTCGACGTCGAGGCACACTCCGCCAACCTCGAGGGGATCGGCGTTGAGAGACTCGCCGGCGAAGACCATGCCGCGAGGGGACATACCGACGTCGAGGCATTCTCCGCCACCCTCAAGGGGGTCGACGTTGAGAGAGTCACCGTCGAAGGCCATGACGCGAGGGGACGTACCGACGTCGAGAGCATCGTCGAGGTCCCATCATTCGACGTCAAGGAGGTCGACGTCATCGAGGAGGTCGACGTCGAGATCCCCCATCGGCGCCGTCCAGGCTACATCAGGGCCCCCCATCGACGTGGGCGGTCGACGTCGAGACCTGTTACTGATCATTCGCCGTCGAGGAGATCGGCGGCAGCGTCAAGGGCGACGTCGAAGTCTCCACGTCGACGCCGACAGTCGACGTCAAAGTCCCCCCATCGACGTGGGCGGTCGACGTCGAGATCAAGATCAGGGCGCAGATAGACGACGAGGGTGACGCAGACCTTGTCGACATCCCGTTCGACGTCAAGGCAGTCATCTCCAGGGCTGAATATTGTACAGATTTCACCAGAGAAATCTCCTACAGTTGCTGAAAAGAATCTTTGCGGCCTGTCCCCTCGCTGGCTGCAGGGGTCGGAACAGGTGCCCGCAGAGGTCCGGGCTCGGACGACTACGCAACGAGACTTTCTAAGTCGCCTTCCAGAAGACCAAGGTCGCCTTCTACACGCCCGATCTCGGTCAGGAGGTCGTCACAGCTCGCACGATCATCCACATAAGAGGAGGCGCAGAGCATCTTCTACCTGTTCTTCGTCTTCCATTCGGCACTACTCGCCAACTTTCTCATCTACACCACCTTCAAGGGTGTCTCCTATTGATGACATTGGGACTTTCTCTGACGTACTGGGCAGAGGAGCTAATAAACTAAACATCAGTTTATGTACTCCTGTGATCCCTACATCGATCATTTTCGGGACATTGCACCATCGTACAGCTCCCAGACCGCTGCTACCTCTGGTGCCAGGTTTTTAGAACCAGCCATGACCACGTTCCTTACTCCAGCCACAGTGGGATCAGTTCCGTCGAGGATTGCAAAGAAATACAAAGCTCCAGACCAGGATCCCTTGTTCCTTAGGTCTGATCCTCCGGCGGATTCAATCATTGTGGCAGCCGCCAGGAAAGCGCACTCCGCAGCCTCATCCGCTTATGTTCCTCCAGAAAAGGACAGTAAACAAATGGACTCTTATGGCAGGAAGATGTGCAATACTTCGGCATCATCGATGAAGATTGCAAGTGCTTCAGCCCTTCTTGGGCGCTATGATAGGTCTCTTTGGGACTCCCTGTCTAGGTTTACCGACAAGCTTCCCAAAGAAGATAGACAAGACTTTCATGAAATCTTGCAAGAGGGCGGCTTAGTAGCCAATCAAATCATCAGCGCGGCGGCTGATGCCTCAGATCTCTCCGCACACGGCTACTCACAGGGCATCTGTTCACGGCGCTCAGCGTGGTTGCGCCTCACAGGTCTAAAACCGGACGCCCAGAAGAAGATCCTAAACCTTCCTTTCAACGGCTCCTCCTTATTCGGTTCTCATGCTGATGAGGAGATGACAAAGATGAAGGCCGAGCTAGACACAGTCAAAGCAGTTGGACTGGAGAAGCGGAAGGAGTTTCGAAACGCTTCCGTCAGAACGACAAGCGGCCCTTCCAACAGAGGGTTCAAACCCCTCAATGGTCCTCCCAAAACCAACAAAGTTCCAATACCAGAACAAGCGTCCTGGCAGGGGCAGAGGGAACAACAAGCAACAGCAGTCCTCCTCCAAGCAGCCTCCTAAACAGTGAGACATTGCTTCCTCCGCACCAGTTTGCCACTCCGGTAGGAGGGAGTATCGTCTTTCACCTGGAAGAGTGGGAAACAATAACAAAAGACAGATGGGTGCTGAATATTGTACAGCATGGTTACTTGCTGAGGTTCAAGACCCCTCCTCCGCAAGTTGCCCCTCATTTGACGTGCCTTCCTCAACACAATGTATTGTTACAGGGCGAAGTGTGTACCCTCCTCTCCAAAAGGCTATAGAAGAGGTCCCACCTCACCAGCGAAATCAAGGGGTATACTCACGGTACTTTCTGGTCCAAAAACGAGAGTAGCCAAAGAGTACAGGCCCATCCTCGACCTGCGCCTGCTGAACAGGTTTATAAGAAAAGAAAGATTTCGGATGCTAGCCCTGCACCAGATTTTCCCACATCTTCATCTGGGAGACTGGATGTGTGCCATCGACCTGCAGGACGCCTACTTTCACATTCCTGTTTCAGTGAACCATCGCAAGTTCCTCAGGTTCCAGGTGTCTCGTCAGCACTATCAGTACCGAGTACTTCCATTCGGACTCAAATCCGCTCCCCGGACGTTCTCCAAGTGCATGGCGGTGGTAGCCGCTTTCCTCCGCAAGAGGAAAATCTTCGTCTACCCCTACCTAGACGACTGGCTCCTGAAGAGTTCAACACCTTTCAAGTGCCGTGCACTTCTCAGCACTATACATCCCACAGCAAGGCAGGTGTCATCACTGCTGGGATCGATGGCCTCATGCATCTTCATTGTGCCAAATGCCAGGCTTTACATGCGGCCTCTACAGCAGTCCCTCGAAGATCAATGGACTCAGCACTCAGGCCGTTGGGAAGATCGTGTCTCTCTTCCTCAGGCGGCCAGGGACTCCATCAAATGGTGGATGAAACGTTCTCACCTTCTGCAAGGGGTCCTCTTCCACCAAGTACCTCCGACACAGACTGTAGTTACAGATGCCTCACTGCAGGGTTGGGGAGCGCACATGGGCCAGCTTCAGGTACAAGGTCTCTGGTCCGAGACAGAGAAAAGTTATCACATCAACTTTTTGGAGCTAAGGGCAGTCCATCTGGCTCTCAAGTCGCTGTACCCGTCCCTACAGTCCAGCTCCATTCAGATTCAGACAGACAACACAACAACAATGTACTATCTGAACAAGCAGGGAGGCACCAGGTCACGGGTCCTGTCTCTGGAGTCACAGACCATATGGAAGTGGCTTCTGGCGAGGAGTCTCACGATCGTAGCCGTTCACCTTCCAGGAACCTTGAACGTGCAGGCAGATGTTCTCAGCAGAGACTTCGTAGAAGCACACGACTGGGTGTTAAACGAAGAAGTCGCTCAGGACATTTTTCGGCAATGGGGAGTGCCAGACATCGACCTGTTCGCAGACGCGGCAAATACAAAATGCCCCGTCTTCGCGTCCAGATTCCCACAACAAGGATCACAGGGGAATGCACTTTTGATAGGATGGTCGCAGACATTGCTGTACGCTTTTCCACCTCTCCCTCTGATCCCTGCGGTCATACAGAAGTTTTACAGGACCAATGCCAGAATGATCCTGATAGCACCAGAGTGGCCGCGCCAGTGGTGGTATCCGGATCTCCTGCAGCTGTCCGAAGTCCCACACCGGAGGCTTCCCTGTCAACCGGACCTGTTGACCAAGAACGAGGGGAGAGTATTTTATCCCAACCTCTCGTCCCTGCGTTTGACTGCATGGCTCCTGAAGTCATCCAGTATGGACACTTAGACCTTCCTGCTGATTGTATGTCTATTCTTAAGGAAGCAAAGAGACCCTCCACTAGGAAATCTTATGCTTTCAAGTGGAAGAGATTCTACCTGTGGTGCAAGGACAACCAGTTTGATCCGACTAAAGGTCAGGAGCAAGTGATTCTTCCCTACTTGTTATACTTGGCAAAGTCAGGCCTGCAATATCCCTCCATCAGGGTTCACCTAGCTGCTATAACAGCTTACAGGAAGTCCCGACCCAGGGTTCATTCTTTCAGATGCCAGTGGTAAAGGATTTTCTAGAGGGTCTCAGGAAAGTTTACCCCCAGTGAGATCTCCCTCTCCTCCCTGGGAACTTAACATTGTGCTTACGAAACTTATGGGTGCTCCTTTCGAGCCTATTCATAAGGCATCGTTGCAGCATTTGACCTGGAAGGCTGCTTTTTTGGTAGCCATCACTTCTGCACGCAGGGTGAGTGAGATTCAGACCCTGTGCTGTAAGGCACCTTATACTGTTTTTCATGCCAATAGGGTGGTGCTACGTACACATCCGAGCTTCCTCCCGAAGGTGGTCTCGGATTTTCACATCAATCAGGTTATTACGCTGCCCACCTTCTTTCCTAAACCTTCAACTCCCCCGAGAGATCATTACACTCTTTAGATCTCCGGAGAGTGCTGAAGTTTTACCTTGATAAAACTCACACACTTAGAAAGTCTGACCGGCTTTTTATTAACTACGGTTCTACTAACACCGGTCTAGCTGCATCTAAAAGATCCATCTCTCGATGGATTGTCTCTTGTATAGCTTTATCCTACCAGTTAGCTAACAAGACCTTACCAGGCAGACCTAAAGCGCACTCTACCAGAGGGAAAGCCTCTACCACAGCTCTCCTTCGCAATGTGCCAATGTCTGAAATCTGTAAGGCAGCCACATGGCGGTCGGTTCATACCTTCACACGTCATTACTGTCTAGATTCTGATGCACAGGCCGATGCCCAGGTGGGGCAGGCCTCTTTGAGGAATTTGTTTGCATGATTGCAATTTGAATGTAATGTTCTGTATACTCCGTTGCTCGTCCGCAAGGTACTGGGTATGGGCTTGCTACTCTATTCATAGATTATGACTATTGATGAGTATCCCCTGGATGAGAAGGATTAGTTACTTACCTGTAATCCTAGTTCTCATCCAGGGGTATACTCATCATAGTCATAAGCGACCCTCCCTCCTCCCCGGACGAGCATCACTGGAGTTCTTCTATGTTATTGCATCCTCTACTCAGGTGTCTCTACATTATACACCGTCAAAAGAACTGACCTGTCACCTGTGGTGCATGATGGGAGCAGAGGGTCTCTGGCAGGCCTTAAAGGCACGGTACCCTAACCCTTGGAAGCCTTAAAGGCAAGGTGCCAGTTTTCTTTTTGTCTTGTTTTCATTATTACTCTGCAATGCAGCCTACAGGCGAATGCCTGCAATTACAAGTTTTTCCTTGTGGCAATAAAGCATTGGTATATCACAATTATGCTGTGAATGTACTCTTTTCCTTATGGGTTAGGAGAGTATTTGTTTTACAATGCAAACCTATGTAATTTCGGCAGTTCTGCCATGTTGGAAACTTTTTAGGCTGCATGTATATGTTTCACATATGTGTATATATATATTTATATATATATATTTCTATATACTCCGGGATCCCGCACGTGGGCGGGGATTATTCATAGATTATGACTATGATGAGTATACCCCTGGATGAGAACTAGGATTACAGGTAAGTAACTAATCCTTCTCTACATCCTACTTTTAGTTTTTGAAAAAACTATGAAAGAGCCCTACGATTTTGTAATATGGTGTAAATCAAATTCCACTTTGTGAATCCTATCAAGGAGTATAATATCCCAATCACTTCTAAAACACAGTCCTTCCCTTTACTTTGCAGAATATCTAAGTCTTTTCAGAGTTAAGAAGAATTTTTTTTTTTTATGGAGTTAAACAGAGTTGTCTTGAACAATGCGGAGTTATTTCTTGGCCCGCATGGCGATGTGGCATAGGATACAAGGAAACTGTGAGAAAGAATGAAAAAAGGGGGAGAAAAAGGAGAGAGAGACAAGACTTTAACGGCATGCACAAAAAACGAGAGGGGGCTTAGGGACCATTCACACAGTAAAAATGTGTTTGGCATGGCAAACTTGGAGGCCAAATTAGGTAACCAAGAAATGCTAGACAAGGAAGAACGGGTGAACGGAATGGGCACCTATCCATATGTAATTATTAGTTTCGGAGTTTGACTGATTTCTATTTATTTCTATTTTAGAGATTTATACAGCATATGGCTACGTAAATAGGTTCTCCCAGCGCTATGGAAAAAACAAATATTAGCAACCAGATCAATCGCGGTCAATTTGTACAGCCAGGTGTTGAGTTGCCTGCGAAATATCACATCAGTATGGCCGAGATGAAGATGCAAGGGGAACAAGATGCTAAGTAGCGCAGCGTACCAAAGGTACCTCAGCAAGTCTAATAATGGCAGAGCACAGAGATCTAGAAGGGCAGTAGGAAATAACAAGGCGCCTCAGACGATGTGGTCTCGAATGCGACAGCATTATGTAAACAAAGCACAGAGCCTTAAATTAAACGCACTTCATGATCAGTAGCCAATGCAGGTCCCTTAGCTGAGCAGAGACAGGAGAGTACTTTTGGCATATTGTCTGGAAGGCACGTAGCTGCATTTTAATTTGTTTGGAGCCTTTTAAGCAAAGCCTTAGATATATTGCCAAAATCCAGACAAGAAGTGGTGAAAGCCTGTACAATGGTCTGTTGAGTAGAAATGGGCAGAAGCCAGATAATTTTCCTGAGGCACCTCAAAAGACCAAAGCAACAGGCAGTCACTGTACTGATCTGATAGTCAAGCCTCAGTTCATTATCCAGCTACATTCACAATGGCTCAAGTAACTTCAGTCACCAGGACAGACCCCACAGGCATGGCTGGGTTCCCAATTATGAGAAACCGCCTCCAGACAAAAATTTGTGTCCAGAGAAAAGACTGTAGTCTGCGTAAGAGGTTAGCCAAGGATGGACATACACATTAAAAAGCGTATGGCTCATGAAGACCCCTGTGGCACCCTGAAAGCTGTAGAATGGGCCATGGAAGCAAATGGTTAGAAGCAAATTGAAATGATCGGTTCTCCAAGAATGAAGTAAACCAACAGGGGGTGTGAGGTGAAGGTGGAGGGATGGGGGGGGAGCACAGTTCTCAAGTCTCCTAAGGAGTGGGTGGACCACTTTGGCAAAAGCGGCACTGAAAGACAAAAGGGTGAGTGCTGTAGTCCAACCCTGTCTAGAGTTTATTTGAGGCCTTTTGTGACCTTAAGGAGCACAGACTCAGTGCTATGATCTGGATGGAAGCCAGATTAGACACGTGAAATTCTTCCGGCTTTCGGTGATCTGTTTGGCCCTGAAAGCCTTCCTACCGACCATCAAGGGAAGGCTGGTACAGGTCCTAAAAGACAACTGCCATGTGGTACTGCAACAAGCTCGATTTGGTGGGGTGGGGCCCTGTGCAGCTGTCTCTGCTGGTGACTGGGCCAGAAGAAGGTCTTTCTGGTAGCCAACCACCTAGCAGGATCCCAGAATGCCAGGGCACACAAGCTGGTGGATGAGTGGTGTCACCATCGTGAGATTACACAGGACAACTTCAGTCAGTGGAGTGTGCCCTAACTAGATTTGCCACTGTTAAGGGCATGCAGTGCCAATGCTTCTACGCACTGAAGTTTTCTCTAAAAAGGTAATTGGTAGACACATTTCATCTGCGATGGGACATGGGCTAGGCCCAAGTCATCCTAATAGGCCAGACTGGGCCAGGAGAGCACGGTACCCAGAGCTCCTGATCCTGGGCATTTAATTCTGATGCAAACCCCCCTTCGGGCGGACTTCCTTCCTCAGCAAAAGGAGAGGACCCTGCACCCTTATCTCCACCACCTACACCTTCATGCTTGGAGACTGAGTAGTGACAGCTACATTCTTTTGGCTTGCTGCCTGAATTGGTATGTCATTTCTGCAGACAGATGCCCGTCCATGAAATCCATCTGTGCCAGATGCAGGGAAAAGTTTGTTTGCCAGATAAGCCCTCTCTCTTTAAATCACAGATAGGATATGTTTTCTGAAGGACCTGACTCGCGTGTTCGTTCCTTCTACTGAGTAGGAGCTAGTCTCATTACAATTACAGATTTCTTTTTCTTGACCAAACGAGAGAAAACGATCTTGAGGTGTGCAGGCTGCGCAGAAGCCTTCAGAATACCCGCATTCAAAACTGTGCTTTTTTTTTTTAAGTAGAAGAGGATGTTTATATTTCAATTCCAGGCAGGTGTCCTGCTTGTGAAACCAGACAAGATTCAGAAATTAAATCCGCTACACTGAGGATGCAAGAAGACTTCAGGTTCAAGGTTACTTTTTGATAGCTGAGGAGCAACGTCTCCAAAACTTGGGGAGGTGTGAGCTCCACACTCCAAATTGAGAGGACCTCCGGTGCCAGTCCTATTTAAAAATATTCAAGTGTTGCAGTTGCTCACCTCATCTTGTTAAAGGCCATTCCTTATAAATTGCCATAATGCTGCTTAGGTAGACAGCACACTACTGCGATTTTAGATTCCTAAAAGTTCTGCGCTTCATTCAATTTGTCAGTAGAAACAACAATGGATGTCAATGCCTTGTTAAGTACTAGTGTACCAACTCAAGCAACATAACTTGGGCGCCATATCTTATATAATTCTCGCTAGGCCCAGTGCTTAGTTTGTTAAAGGAGTGCCTGTGTCCGAAGCTCTGGTCAGAAGACCGCTGCGGGTGCAATTAAATATCTACGCACCAAATAACAAGCTGGTAGTCTTCAGTCCACCACATGCCTCTTTAATCCACTACCAGACACTTCCTGCCCTTTTAGCTCACACTTGCAGGTTCCTGCTTTCTCCCACTGTGACGGTTTTGCCATCTTTCTCTTCCTCTGTCCTTCCATTCTGTGTTTTACCCTCTCTTGCACTCTGTAATAATCTGATGCGGGTAACCAAAAATAAGTGCCAGTCCCCACCACCGGCACCCATTTGCTCAAATTAAGGACTGCCTAGTCCCCCTTTTAAACCAAGCTCCAAATTACCGTTTGACTTACAATTGATGAAAACTGATTTTATTATCCATATCACTATAAAATCTATACATTTTGCATCTTTCCAATTAACCATTCTCACCTATGAAGCATGATTCATTAATTGGAGATTCAGTTTGACTGTATGATGATCCTTCTACACTGTAATCCAAAGAAAATGGGTTGGATACTTTCGCAAAGAACCACATTCGTTTTCTTAAGAGTACAGCAAGAAGATCTTCAGCGTTTGGGATCTACCAGAACTAATGTTTAGAATTTTAAAACCACTTTTGGTAAGGCTACAGACAAATTGCAGTGTTTTAAATTAATAATTCTCCATTAAATAACTCTCTGTTCCACCCACTCTACTAGGGACATAGCTGCTTTGACTTCTTAAATCTGAAACGTACATCAGTTAAAGACCTCTAAGAGTGATAAAGTGGTGTTCCTCATACTTTAGAAAACAGTAGTGAGGATGCTAAACATTAAAACGATGCCACATTTGGCAAGGGAGTCCGTTACCAAATCCATAGTTCATTTTGTTTTGTTTATGAACTCAAGAAGGGGAAACTCTTTGACAGTAGGAAGCCAAAGTCTTGCTTGAAATCCAGCCTTGCGGCTGGCTATTCATGGTATGGTTGGGCTTCCTATTACCTTGTCAATTAAAAAATATATATATATTGAGAAACGTTTGTTAAAAAAAACCTCTAAAAGACTGTCAAGACATGCAAGATCTCCATTGTTGTGATGTTCAAATCTAAAGCGAAATTAGGTTTAAAACATGCATCTGATGCTCGTATTGAATGAATGGTGGTATGGCGATAGGGAGGATCCGGCATACGTGGTCGAGCGGCGGCTTATGGGCGACCGTTCGCTACATACGATATTGTACTCGGCACCGCTGCGGGGCTCACTGCCGTCGGCGACAAGGGTGGTGTTTCAAGTCTGGAGGCAGGCGCTGCGGAGGATGGGGTGGTGGAATACACTGACGCGGGAGACTCCCCTCTGGAATAATGGGCGATTGCCGCAACTGGCGGCCCTGTCAGGGTTCCGGAGGTGGGATCATATAGGCATCTCTGTTCTGGGTGACGTCGTGAGGGGACTGGCCCTGAAATCCTTCCAGGATCTCCAAAAAGAATTTCACATGCCGAAATCCCAATTCTATCAGTACCTTCAATTCCGGCATGCCCTGTCCCCCAGCCTAGAGGGCCTGGAGTCCTTGGCGGAGTTCAGCCCACTAGAGGCGAAAGTTTTTATGGGAGATCTTCAGGATCGCAAGATCTCCAAGATCTATCAATCCCTAGTTTTGCAGCGTGAATCTTTCTGGATTCACTATGCTGTGCATTATTCCGCCATCTCGTGGTTGGGTCCGGATTCGTAGTCTTTTCTTTGTTTTTGTGTTTTTTTTGTTTTTTTTTGTTGGCCCAGGTGGGCGGCGACGCCCCACCATTTGGTGTCTTCGGTGACGTCGTCGCGCTTCCGGCGGAAGCTCCCACCTTTGGTAGCCATCTTCAGATTCTTTTTTCCGCCGTGGGGTCTGGATCGTTGCCGAGAAGTTCCAGAAATTTTGGACGAAGAATCTCAAAGTCGAAATATCATCACAGAGGATGGATTCCTGAGACACCGGACGACGACACAAGTACCGGAGACAACAAGAAGGACGACGAGGTAGAAGGTCCACGACCGAAATCTCGACGCCTACAGAGAATGCGCTCGCAGGGGCTCCCTGAGCGCGGTTATGGACAAGACTCCGTTCAAGTTTTGAAAAACTGCCACCACAAGTACGCCCAAAAGACCAGCACCCAGTCTGCAACCTCTGCTTGCCGCTCGACCACATCAGCGAAGACTGCAACGCGTGCTCGGCGTTCACCCCGAAGACCCTCCGGGTGAGAGACAGACAGAGAAGGGCGAACTACAACATGCAGGGCCAGGGACCAGCACCATCGCTCCGAGACCTGGGCCTCTCGAGCGGAGAGGAAGACAACATCGCTGAGGGACCAGAGGACTGCGCTGTCGTCTAGGTCCATAAGAAAACGTCGAAGGAGGTAAGGGAGTCGTCGACCCCAAAACACCAAAGCGACGCTCGAAAGAGTGAAGCCAGAACACCTAGCGACACTCCTAGAAGTGTAGCAAAGTCCTCGAAGGGAGTGTTGCCGCCGAAACCCTCGACGAAAGCAACAGCGTCCAAGGACAAGCAGTCGAGCGGATCCTTTGACAAGGACTCACAATCGGCGAAAGCTTCCGAAAAACAAAGGCGTCGAAGGTCACCTCCGAAAGGGAAGCCTCGGCACCGAGAAAGGAAGGCCCGGCGTCTGTTTCGACGACCGCGACCGCGAAGAGAAGCACTGCACCACTCGACGCCGAAAAGGCCCACGAGATGGCGAAAAAGAAGAGGAGGCTCGAGGCAGAGATGGCGAGCATCCTGCAACGGAAAAAGACTTCGACGACAAGATGAAGCAATACGCTATCCCATCGAAGCCAGCCCACGAGGCGCTCGAGGAGTTCGAAGCCGAATACATCGAGCCCCCGAGAACACCTGAACCACTCGAAGACCAGGACGAAGAAGACTACTACTTCGAAGCCGAAGGCGAAGAAGAGATGCAGTCTTACCGGGACTCGGCGTCCTCGGAGGTACAAGACATAGACTGGCAAGACCTCGACGCAGAGTGACCAGAAGAAGGGGTAGACTCTTATCCCTCGAGGCCTTCGCCGCCAGACGACATCGGAGTCTACAATGAGGTCGTCCAGAAAGCTGCAAAGACATATGGGGTCGAAATGCAGGAGGAAAAAACAAAGGCAGGTTTCCTCTTTGAAACCCTGCTCCCTCAACAAACAAGGAGCCAATTCCTACCCATGTTGCCTGGCGTCCTCGACCAGGGAAGGGAGGCCTTCAGGGAACCGGCAGTCTGCAAGGCGGTTACACCTAGAAGCGAGAAGAAATATAAACATTCTACAAAAGACCCGGCGTACATCCAAGGGTCAGTACCAGCAGACTCCATTATCGCTGCAACGGCCAGAAAAAGGGCCGGTGTGCCCACCAACACAGGCCCACCTCCAGACAAGGAGAGCAAGCGAATAGACCTCACAGGACGAAAAGTGGAGAGGAACGCAGCCATACACTGGCGCATCGCCAACTCCAACGCCCTCATCAGCAGGCATGCGTACCAGCATTGGGCAGAAATGAGTCAGCTCATTAAACACCTGCCAGAAGAACACCAACAAAGGGCAAATTACCTAGCGGAGGAAGGCAAGGCCATCGCTAACACTTGCTTAAAGTCAGCTTTGGACGCAGCAGAGAACTCCAGCAGGCAAATGATGATAGGAGTAACAGAGGAGACACGCATGGCTCAGGATCTCCGGCTTCAAGCCAGAAGTACAGAGCAACATCATCAACACACCTTTCGACGGTGAGAAACTGTTTGGGGCAACAGTCGACAACAAGTTAACTCAACTGAAAACGGACAACGAAACTGCAAGGTCCATGGGAGCGCTGCAGTTCAGGGGGATGAGAAGAGGAAACCCCTCAAGGCGACCCAGTGGTAGAGGGGGCAATGCACCCACCACTTCACACCAATCACCCCAGCAAGGATATCAGGGGAACAACCAGGGCCAAAACCTGCAGGGACAACAGCAGCAAAATTGGCAGTACCAACCCAGAGGATGGTCCTTTCGAGGGCGCGGGTACGGACGGGGACAGGCCCGAAGAGGGGGCCAGCAGCCCACCTCAAAGTGACTCCAGACACAAACCACACCCTCCCCAGTTAACACCAAGGGAGAGGAGAAGTCCACAAAAAGACAAAATGAGGAACACACACATACAACAAATAACCACCGAGCATACGACACCGGTGGGAGGAAGATTAGGAAAATTCCTCACACAATGGAGGGAAATTACCACGGACAAGTGGATACTAAACACCATACAGCACGGGTACTGCATAGACCTCCTAAAACACCCGCCGGGAAAAACCAAGACATCGGACAATACCCGCAAGGGAACTCGCCCTCCTCCGTCTAGAAGCAGAGGAGCTGCTACAAAAAAGAGCAATAGAACTAGTCCCAAAAACGAAAGGAACAAGGGAGTATACTCAACATACTTCCTTGTGCCAAAGGTAGACGAAACACTAAGACCAATACTGGACCTCAGATTCCTGAACAAGTTCATAAAAACTCAAAAATTCAAAATGACTTCACTTCAGGAAGTAATACCCCAAATCCAAGAAGGGGATTACATGGCGACCTTAGACTTGAATGATGCATATCTGCACATACCCTTCAACCACAAACACAAACGTCTATTAAGATTCGTGATAGGCCACGACCACTACCAGTTCACAGTGCTGGCCTTCGGACTAAAGTCCGCACCAAGGGTGTTCACAAAATGCCTAGCAGCAGCTGCTGCGCACCTTCGGAGAAAGAGCATACATGTATACCCCTACCTCGACGACTGGCTTGTGAAAGCAGGATCATACAAACTCTGCAAAGACCACATCGAACAAGTCATACAAACACTGTCCACACTAGGTTTCTCAATACACTGGGAGAAATCATCAACAGAACCCCAGCAGATCAAAATATTCTTAGGGGCACTAATAGACAGCACACAGTCCAAGGTGTTCCCCAGCGACAAGAGAACTATAGCGCTCCTGAGGGAAACACGTCATTACCGCAAGGGGCAAGTTCTGACAGTGAGGACGGTGAGCAGACTAATGGGAATGATGGCATCATGCATTCACCTTGTCCCACATATCAGACTGCACATGAAACCGTTCCAAGAATGGATACAGCAGCAGTGGTCACAAGCGACAGGGAGTTGGGAAGATCTAGTGGTTGTCACACACGCAGTGCAGCAAGAAATAGCGTGGTGGAAGGAAAAGAACATATTACAAGGGAAGCCATTCACACAGCCAACTCCAACAGTGACCATCACAACGGACGCCTCACAGCAGGGCTGGGGCGCACACATGGACAGACTCCGCGTCAGGGGGCTGTGGTCACAACAAGATGCAGTGAAACACATCAACTTCCTAGAACTAAAAACGGTGTTCCTAGCCTTAAAAGCCTTTCAAAAGCAGCTTTACGGGAAACGAGTGCTGATACAAACAGACAACACAACAACCATGTTCTACATCAACAAACAGGGTGGAACACAGTCAACACCGCTATCAAGCCTGGCACAAGAGATCTGGAGATGGGCCATCCCTCTAAGGATAGACCTGCTGGCAATACACCTTCCAGGAATAGACAATGTGGAAGCAGACCGACTCAGCAGGCAGACGTCTGCATCCCACGAATGGGAACTCAACCAGCAGGAGGTGCAGCGGCTGTTCCAAAAGTGGGGAACACCACGGATAGACCTGTTTGCAACACTCCAGAATGCAAAATGCCAACATTACGCAACCAGACCAAAGGTCCCTAGGGAATGCGCTATGGATAAGTTGGTCGAACGAATTTGCATACGCTTTTCCCCCGATACCACTGTTACACAAGGTACTCAGCAAATGCAGGAGCAGCAGCATGACACTGATATTGGTGGCACCTCAGTGGGCCAGACAATCATGGTTCTCACAGATAATGGAAATGGCGCAGGAACCAGCACACAGGTTCAGCAGAAGGAAAGACCTCCTCACAATGCAATACGGAAAAGTGCTCCACCCAGAACCAGACAGCCTCAGCCTAGCAGCATGGCTCCTGAGGACCTAGAATTCGCACACCTCAAGCTACCTCCAAGCACCATGGCAGTACTCGGAGAAGCAAGGAGACCCACTACAAGAAAATGCTACATTGCAAAGTGGAAAAGGTTCTCGCAATGGTGCATTACAGAGGGACTGCAACGAAAAGTCACAAAAGAATCAACAGTACTGCGATACTTAACACACCTACTACAAAGCGGGCTGAGCTACTCGTCACTAAGGGTTCACCTAGCAGCCATAGTGGCCTACACCAGGGGAGAAGCGGTGAAAAGCTTCTTCACCTCCCAAGTGGTCAAAAGATTCCTGGAAGGGGCTAAAAGAATAGCCCCCTAAAAGGATGCCAGCCCCAAGCTGGAACCTCAACACTGTACTGACACAGTTGATGAAAGCACCATTTGAACCCATACACAAGATCACACTGCACATGCTCACACTAAAAACGGCATTCTTAGTGGCTATCACGTCACTGCGAAGAGTCAGTGAACTACAGGCTCTCACACTACAAGAGCCCTACTTGCAAATACACAAGGACAGAATTGTCATGAGGACGGACCCACACTTCCTGCCAAAGGTGGTGTCGCGGTTCCATATCAATCAAACAATACAGATACCAAGTTTCTTCCAGAAACCTTCAACACCCTCAGAAAAGGCGCTACACACGCTGGACGCCAGAAGGGCAGTGATGTGTACATAGAAAGGACGAAGGAATGCAGGAAAACAAAACAACTCTTCGTTTCCTTCGCAAGCAGTTTCCTGGGACGACCAGTAACAAAAAATACCATTGCACGGTGGATTGCACAAGCAATACAACTCTGCCACAAGCAGGCAGGACAAGAATTACAAGGAGCCGCCCAGGCTCACTCAACAAGGAAAAAGGGAGCAACGGTTGCGTTCCTAGCGAACACACCTATACAAGACATTTGCCAAGCGGCAACATGGTCTTCCGTGTACACGTTCACCAAACACTACTGTGTTGATATCCAAATGAACAAAGAGGCACAAGTAGGACAGAAGGTCTTACAGCACATTTTCAGCAACCAATGCTCATCTTCCACCCAACCACCGCAATAACAAAACCGCTACTAAGTCTATGCACAGCATAGTGAATCCAGAAAGATTCACGCTGCAAAACGAATAGTTTCTTACCTGTCGGTGTAGTTTTGCAGCTTGAAGACTTTCTGGATTCACTAGCGATCCCACCCGCCTCCGCCAGGAAGATAACATAGGAGGTTAAGGGTACAACTAGACTACATACAGGGTTTAGAGGGATCAAAGAATAATTGAAGGATTAAAGGTGAAAGACATAGACAACAAAAAACTGTAAGAGGAAAAGAAAAAAGAATCCGAAGATGGCTACCAAAGGTGGGAGCTTCCGCCGGAAGCGCGACGACGTCACCGAAGACACCAAATGGTGGGGCGTCGCCGCCCACCTGGGCCAACAACAAAAAAAAACAAAAAACACAAAAACAAAGAAAAGACTACGAATCCGGACCCAACCACGAGATGGCGGAATAATGCACAGCATAGTGAATCCAGAAAGTCTTCAAGCTGCAAAACTACACCGACAGGTAAGAAACTATTCGTTATTCATTGCTCCCCCACGCTACAGAAACTCCGAAGGGATTGGGAGGGTGATGTGGGTCCCTTAGATGAGGAGGACTGGACGGAGGCCCTGGCTGCTCCGCGGGGGGGCCATAGCGGTGCGGCTGCGCCTCGTCCAGTTCAAATATTCGCATAGGGTTTATTTTACACGGGTACGATTGTGGCGGGCGGGGCTGATTGCCTTCCCTGTGTGCCTTAGATGTAATCGGGAGGAGGGCACACTAATACATACTGTCTGGCATTGTCTGTCTTTGTATCGCTTCTGGAGGGGGGTCATTACGTGTTTATCAGAGGTATTGGGTTGGGATCTCCCCCGCTCACCGAAACTTGCCCTGTTACATGTCATGGAGGGGATAGGGGGTAACATCTACAAACGCCACTTATTGCAGTTGGGCCTTACCCTGGCGAAAAGAGATGTCGCAAGGGCGTGGAAGGCACCGTGAGCCCCTTCAGTAGCTGCGTGGAAGAATGGGTTGGACTTCTGCATGGGCCTGGAGAAACCTGTTTTCATTGCCTGGGGGTTCCCTCACAAACATTTTAAAATTTGGAAAAGGTGGGCGGACTATCGCGGACTGCTACTAGAGCCGGCCCCAGTGGCAAGGGACCCCCACCTAATGTGACTCCTCTTCCATTGGAAGGATTCAGGGGGAGCTGTGTGGTTGGGAATTTCGATTGATAAGACCTACCGTACTATCATAATGGTTCTGTCTAACTGTGGGCGTTTAGTGCGATCGGGGGGGTTGGGGGGGTTAGATTTTATTTGTATTGCTCTTCATTTTCCTGTGCCTTAAGATGAAAATGTCAAAGTCAGTATATTATGTTTTGATTGTGCAGATGCCTCTGGGGTACAGAGCCCTGCTATAAATGTGTAATTTGACAAAATCTGTTTAAAAAAAAAACATGCATCTGATGCTGTCAGTGTGTACATGGGGTGTGCAAGTCTGCTTCTGGGAAAATCAAGGAGCATACATTGTCTGAGTACAGAGGTATGTGTTTTATAAGGGGTTACAGCTGTTAGTCACTGTTATTGGTTTGTGTGCAATAGATGCTACACTGGATGTGCAGTATACCATGGTTGAACATGTGTGTTACATTGAATGCATGTGAATTTTCATTTTGAGCTGCCTCAAGATGCACCACTCCATCTTTTGTGCTTTGTTATAAGAGGTCACTATCTTGATATTTGTTTTCTTTTTTTGCCTTCAGTGTTCAGCCTGCAGGATCTTTGCTGCCGAGCCATTGTCTCATGTACACCAGTCCATCTCATTGACAAGCTCCCGCTGCCTGTAGCCATAAAGAGTCACCTGAAATCCTTCTCCATGGCCAATGGGATGAATGCAGTGATGATGCATGGACGTTCCTATTCTGTTGCTAGCAGCGGTGCGGGCAGTGGCAGTGGTGGCAGTAGCAGCAAGGGCAACAGTCTAAAGCGCTCAAAGTCCATTCGCCCCCCACAGAGCCCACCACAGAACTGCTCGAGGAATAACTGCAAGATCTCTTAGCCAATGAGTCAGTCCTACCAGGTCCTTCCTTGCCAGCTCGTCATCCTTTCCTCATCAGGGGCTTCCACCAGTATTTCTCCCAGCACTTCACTTATAGAAAAGCTATGGTTTGTGAACTAGGCCTGGTTTGTCTGGGTTACAGAACTGGTCTGCTTCTTGGGAGAGTACGCTATATCTGCTAGCCTCTGGAATATCCAGTGTACAAAGATACAGGAAAAATTGAGAAAAGAGAATTTGCATTCACTTCAGTAGGTGAAATCGGAGGACTGACCAAAATGGAAATTGGTTCCCAATCTACTTCAGCAGAGGCTTTTTAGTCTTTATATCATCCAGACCACTGTTGGGATGAGACATGAAAGCAGTGCATGCAAGAACCTCTCCCAACTGGCCTGCCACCATCAGAAGAATACCCAATCTGATAGCATGGTGTTGAAGGCTATTAGAGGAGTATACACCTAATCAGACTTCTTCCCTTCTGTAAAATACGTTAACAGTCGTGGTTTTAATTTTATCTTGTAATTTCAGGAACTCTTTTATGCACCCCTGTATATTACAGTGTTGAGTGGGGTGTTGTCACTCAGGGATTCTGCTGCGGTGGAGGGATTGGCGGGCTTATCATAGAGAAAGCTGTGCTCCTTCTGCACCAGGCAGCACATTCGGTTTCAACACGAGTGGTAAGACTCACTCTAGATACAGTTGCTACTGATCCTTTCCAAATCTGTGCACAGTCGTGGTTTATCTAGAGGGTCAGAACAAATCCATATGTTTTTGGCAAACAAAGCGAAAGCAGTCAGTGTAACAAGCTTAAACCATTGACGTTCTTGTCTGTAGCTGTCTGTGTGTCCTGCAGTGGAAAAGGTGTTATGTAAGCTTTACAAGAAATCTTAGTTGGCCTATGCATTGGCCTGCAGAGGTATCTTGCAGTGCTGTGCGCTTCCCTCCACATGTTTCTAGTTTTCCTAAGCAGGATATCCTGCTATATAATAGACCGATCACAATTTTTGCTGTTCGAAGAGGGAAAACAATGTCTTGCTTTATGATAATGCAAGCAACACTAGTTGTTCTGCGCTTTGGAAAGCACAATAATTTGATTGTCCTGTTCACTAAAATGCGGTTTGTCCCCTTTTGCTTTCATGTCGGTGCAAAAGATGGTGTTAGTACACTTTGCTTGTCTGCAGGAACTGTTGGTTGTGCTATGCTCTTGCATGCTGAGGCCCCTGGTCACCATCCGCTTATACACACATCTGGTTGTCTTGTGTTTTGCTCTGCATCAGATTCTAGTCATTCGGTCCTCTGCGGTGCAGGATATTGTTGGCAGATCACAGCTGGCAGGCCTACTGCAGTCTAATATGCTGTTGATTTTCTGCCAAGACTCCATTAAATCCTCAATACAAGGATAACCTTAACAATCTGGGAGTGGCCAGACTCTTTCCGGGAGAGCATGTACTCCATTCCCATCTTTTGAGGTTACCACATTGCTCAGACAGGACCTGTTCGCATTGTGAAGAAAGGACAAGAGTTTCATGTGCACAGCTTTTGTAACTGTACCTGGCCTAGTGTTCACTAACCCTGTCTAATTATGTGATTCCCTGATGTGCTTCAGCATTCCATTTAGCAAACAACATGAAAGAGGCAATTTACAGCATGTGTGACAGAAAATCTCACTTGATGTGCTTTGAATTGGCCAACACTTTAAAGAGAATCGAAATTATCTAAAACAATTTGCTTTTGCAGACGTGAAACTAAGCATATTGCAGAGCCTTTATGCTCAAAGTTCCCTTCTTGGGTCTGAACCCACATATTAGTGGTAGCCAGTGCAGCCCAAGTGTACCAAAATGCAATAATTTCACCAAAATGTAGAACAGATCTTGCCATGAGCTCCCTACCATCACAGTTGATATGATCTATGAAATCCCCTGACATGACACATCCATAGGTTGTGTGGCAGTACCATATTATGCATTCATACAAAGCTTGGTTATAGTAATAAGTCCTAAGGTCTCCTTTCTAGTTACCCACCATGACAGCCCACTGATCGGTGTGACCAAACAAATGTGGGCCATATGTGGCTTCTACAATGCTAACTTTGAAAATGAATGGAAATACTTAAAAGGAAAATATTAGTTATTTCTCAGTTGCCATTGTTGTTCCATAAAAGTAAAGATTTGGGAAGCATTGACTGGTTTAGTTGGAGCACAGTCCGCAATCTAAGCAAAACTAGGATAGATTTATGAACGGTGGGAGTACTGGAAGCTTCTGTGTGTTATGTACAGTACACAGACAATTCGTGCATGGATTTAATGACCCAGTCGTACAGTATTCTACATGTGCTGTCCTGCTCTAATAAGCTGCATTGAACATAAGCCATGACATAAATGATTTGCCTTTGTATAACCATCATTTCTTTGTCACCTACATGTGCAAAGTGAGAGTAATCTGTCTGAAGAATCACTTTTCTATAGGATACAGGAGACATGAAAAGCTAATGTTTCTTCAACGGATACAGATGTGCAGTTTTGTAGCATACAATCTTCTTTTGATGCTTATGCTTTGAAAAGTTCCTGTCAGCAAGAGATTCTGTGCACTTTGTTAAAATGTTCCTAATAGTAATCTATTTTGCGAAGGCCCTTATTACTTAAAATCTTCAAATGGTCTCATACTGCCCAATGGCATCTTGAATTGTTTTCTTTTCTAACATCCCAGATCTCGTTCCTAGAATGTTATTTCAGAGCATTCTTTGGTTTATGGTGTGTAGTCACCTAGGTCGAGAGCCTTTCTGTCTAGCATGCACTAGTATTTGAATGGCTTTTAGGTGTTTCAATAGACAGGAGGGTTCGAGTAATGATATTGATAATTTATAAACATGTTGCAATGGAATCTTGTTATGAGCGGGCCTTAAATAGAAGCCACGGAAGATAGCAAACAGTTGCAGGCTTCGTGAACCAGATGGATTATTGGTTAAATGCTCTCAAAGGGGCTTCTTGCAGCCAGTGACCAGTGAAGTCCTCCCAGTACTGCACTGTTCCAAAGCACTGAATCTTTTATGAATTCAGTTTTTAATTCTTCCCTGTTGCTGTCTGTAAATCTGAGGCCTTTTGCTGTGTTCCTCACACTGCCTTTCTATGTCCCTCAAACGTTTGTGGCTTATGAGTGGGGAGTTCCGACTCCTTGCTCATTCTGTCCCCAGCTATTCTATTCACAGGATGTCATTCTAGTTTACTGTGACATCTGTCGTTTTTTTGGTGTTTTGTGACCTGTTTTTGTTCGATCCGCACACTTTTACCATTTCTTTTTGTTACAGTGTGACGGGATACATCTGCATTTATGGTGGTCCTTTCTGTTTTAGTATCTCCTATTATCGTTTTCCAAATATAGTCTGCTTCTCAGACTACACCCTTGGTTGTTTCAGGAAAAATAGCAGTTATTCAAGGCCATGATCCTTATAAGTGCCAAATATGTTGGGAGTAATTGCTTACATTTCTTAGCAATGTGATCACAACTCAAACAAGCAGTGACTTTCTACTTCCTTGTTCAGAGGAAAGAACCCTCCAAGTGAAATCTTACCACAGGAAAATGTTGATTTTTTTTCATGTGGCAATTTTTTTATTCCACATGTGGGCTCATTTTGAAAAATAATGCATTTCTTTTTTTAGCTTCTATCCCTACCAAAAAGAGGGGGAGTGATTGAAACTTCCTGGCCCCCCTGCACAGCACTGTGTTATGTAGTACTTGGTGGCACAGCAACACTTTCTAGGTCAGCTGAAATTCCTCAGAGTACCTTGGATGCAAAGTGGCTTTTTAACTGGTCTGTGGCCTTCCCCAAGTTCCAGAACCTGTTCAGCACCTACCCCTAATGCAAGTGAGTGCTCAACATATACTCTTGAGGCAAGCAGCACGTGATTATCTGAAGATTTACAATGTCAACTCCTTTTGACTTAACACCCCAACATTTTCATACTGTCTGGAGGAGCACATAGGGATGAACCTTAAACAGTCAGAAGTCTAGACACTTTCCTTTTTCTCTCCAGTACAAACGGGCAATAATATAGGACTCTTTTCGTACATGAAGAGGACTTTGTTGTGAATAAACATAGACAAATGAAGCCTTTGCCTTCTCGAGTTTCATACCCGGACCTTTGAAGAAATGAAGGGTTCCCTGTCAAAGAAATGCAGCTTAAAAGTTGAGTTTCTGGCTGGTCATGCAAAACTCTTATTTGCCACCACCATAGCCTGCTGCAGTGGTGGCTATTCTTTAAAAACACACTGTGGAGGTCCTAGAAGCATTCTACTAATGCCGAGCCTAATATTTGATGTCATTAGTTTGCTAGACATTTCAGATGTGCGGATTGCTTTCATAGCTAGGCACAAACAAGAGTTTTCACTTTTGTGGCTGACAGAGAAAAAATGGAGAGCGAAAACTCTGCAGCGGTTAATATGTTAGTACAAACCTGTCGACTATCAGTAATTAAAGAAAAAAAAATTGAAGCTCTAGCCCTTGCGAAGTAACATTGTGTACATTGGCATTCCAGGTATTAACTTCGGAAGACATTTCTGGTTGTGTATTAGCAAAGAGTGAAGAGAAATGCTGTGGACGTGTTGCACAACTGCTCTGGTCTTGGTTGATGCAGGAGAAGTCACAAGAATCGTCTTATAATAGTTACTTACGGAAAGGTCTTTATGTTCAAATCTTTCTGAGAGCAACAGTTATGGTTGCAACAACATAATATTTTGCGAGACC
Organism: Calotriton arnoldi; assembly: GCA_963921515.1. NCBI lineage: Eukaryota > Metazoa > Chordata > Amphibia > Caudata > Salamandridae > Calotriton > Calotriton arnoldi. The sequence goes on from CAWUFW010003242.1 coordinate 733,395, forward strand.
CATGCAGTAACATTGGCAAGCACTATCCTGCGTTCAACACCAAAATAAGGATGGCATACAGATTTCCTACTGGGCTTTTAAGAACTCTCTGGAACATAGTGGGTGCCTCAAGTAAGGCCATCGCAATGTTTTCTGCAGCTACTCCAGATAGTTCCACAAAATCACGTTTTATTGGTGAACATTAAACTCACTGTAGATATTTCTACTCCCTAAGGCTGATATAGGGCAACAACAAACCTTGGATCTTAAGGTTCTAAAGGTTATTAGGAAAGTAATTCAAACTCAATATTTCCTAAAATAATAAATAAAAGCCTCAATTTGATTCTATTACATTTGAATAAAGTGCAAAATTCCATAATTATCATCCCGGTATTGAGACTGTGTCTGAGAGAACTTCTCCGATGGTGATTACTAGAACTTTTCTTTGCATTCATCTGCCGAATTCCTAATATGATTTACATGTACATTATCTCATCGTTAATGTCATCTGGTAACTCCTAAGATCTGGTCCCCCTGCTTGTGATTACATAAAGTTTTTCTGTACACTAGATAGGCTACCTGACACAGTCCTGTTTGGTAGTTTTGCCGTGCCTAATTTCTGAGGTCTTGACAGAGGGTCGTGTTACTCTCCGTCAAAATTGTGTGGCATTTCTGATTAAAGTGGGAGGGGATTAATGGAATACGCCATGATGTTTTACTCTTTAAAATGTAAACAGTTATTCACTTTGCCCTTTCATTTGTATCTGGAAAATTCACGTCTGTAGTCTTCTGTTCCTTCAGGCATTTGAATCTATTATGAGAGGCCAAATTATTATTATTTTTCTTAAAATAGCATTAGTTTGTGATCTCTGTCAGACTTTGATGAGAAAATGTCTTGTTGAAGTCCAACTTGGTAACTTACTGTTCTCGTGGAGCTCATGAAGTCGGCTCCCTTTGAGTATCTGTAGAATTGTAATATAAATTATTTGACTGATAAAGTTGCCTTCATAGTTGCCAGTAGTTTTACTAGAAAAAATCCTGGAATTGATAATTTGTCCTTTAAGTTTACTGTTTTAATAGGAATATGATCTGAATTAGAACTCATCCAGTTTTACTAGTCAAACGTATTATCTTCTTATTACAAGTTTTCCCACCATATTTGTAAACACCCCTCATAATCTTTTCTTTCAGACCTATAGAATCATTTTATGTTTCTCTCTTAATCATATCAAGAAACTAAAAGCAGCAACACTTTCAAGATTCGTGAAAGGGGTGTACCTCACAACAAATTGTAGCGCTAGACTACCTTCAGTGTTCCTTTTACAAAATGCATGACAGGAAAAATGGTGCTTTTAGAATAACAAAGCAGCCACTTTTATGTCTTCTGTGAACATTCCTGCTTGGAGACTGGCTAGGGACAGCAATTGGATTGATCAGTCAGACTTTAGAAACTGCTTACGCCTCATTTATTGGATGGTCACTTTTTGTATTTTGTGCTAGGCAAGTGAATCTCTAAATTTTACACTGAAGAACATTTTCTGTTTTCAGTGTTTGCATTGCCCTGTCCCACCTCCCTTTTTGAAATGAGGCATCATTATTTCTTTATCCTACACCCTACGAAAGCCAAGAAGGCACTTACTAGGAGGTGTCACGTTTTGAACATCCCAGTGTCTTGGATGCTTAAATGACCTCTTTACCATGAGTGGTGTGAAGGCTAAAAATGTTAGCAACGTGTTTAGAAGTCTGCTCTCCTTCCTCCGCTCCTTTATAAGGAGGAAGAAGCATATGAATCAATTCTGGATAGCCATGCTCAAGAACTGTTGATGGAAATAATGATTTTGTGTGTTTGTGGCTATCCTGATGTAAAGTATTGCCTGGAAGGTCTAGTGGAAAGCCTCGTCCTCCTTGGCAGTTTGAAGAAGCTAATGTTATGTTGCTCAGAATCTTCTTTACTATGAGAATTTAAATTACTGTTTTGTTGCTTAAATTTCGGGTTTTCGATCTTTAAGCATCCTCAACCCTTTTTGCCAGTTGTTTGTGATGCGATTGCTTTATATGAAGACTTGCTTTGACAAATTTTCACTTTCTTCCATCATATTCCTGTTGGCAGTGGTATGAGATTGTCGTTTACTCCTCTCCTACTTACTATATTTCCTCCAGGAGCAGAATGCAATTCATTTCCTTCATGTTTTCACCTGTTATAGCTACATTTGCCCTTAGCTTCAGTTAGATTCCTTCGTGCAGCAGGCACAACAGGTACCTTTTGTGGGTGATCTTTTAACAAATGTACGGGTTTCCAGCAAACAGTCTTTTATTCGCAGCTGTGATGAAAGTCTTAATTTAACTACGTCCTTCTGCATAAATTATCCCCAGAGCAAATACTTTGTATCAAAATGATGATTGGACACTGATCACACGCCACCCCTTCTGCCCTAATTGCAAATGATGCTGAGGTGACAGGACGCTGAAAGATGTGGTCATTGGAATGGTTCATCGTTGAAGCTCTTGGAGAGTATCTCTTATCACTAATACATGCTCCTCCATGCATATTTTAGTGAGATCTCTCCCTCCATGACTGGTGCTACATAAAGAAGGGACACAGCTGAATCTCCTCACTATAAACTAAATTGCTTTACGACTGAATCATAAAGCACCAGAGTTAGCTAGGGTGTCCTTGGATTAGTTTTACTCCGACTCTCCCTTTGGGTTTCACACAATGACTATTAACTGAACCATACACAACCATTGTTTTCCCTTGATCGATTAAATTAATCAAATAGATATTGTTTAAAATCAAAGCCCCGCCATCGTTGCCAACAATTCATTACTGATCAGAACATTGCTGCTGCTACCACCTCAACGGAGAAAGCTTCTGTCGAAATTATGTACAGCACAGAGGCATCCATTTGTAGTTACTGTAAACCGTAGAACTACAGCGGCTAGTGCACCAACGCAGCCGTGCCTGTCATGCTGCAGTCCTTGACAGAGCCCTTGAAGGCCGCCTGGCTTGCGAGCTGCACAAGTATTAGACACTATCATATGCTTGTTATCTCCTGTAGACCATTTATCTTGCGGTTTGAAAAAGAAGGCTTACAAGATGAGTGCTTCAGTATACCACAAATACAGCACAAGAAGCCATCTCATCGAGTGGCATTATTGCACTTATTTACCAATTCTCAGCTTGAGGCAACATCTTGAAGTGTAAGAAACATCGCTCTTAGTGTTGGGTAACTAATCGCCATACTGCGATAACACAACAAAGACTACTCTTACCGTGCCTATTTATTTATAACACGTTGGAGAGGACACAGCTAAAATGGTAGGACATCACTAACAACCCTCATTTATTTTCCAAAACGGTCATTGAACGATTCCACTGTAAACTGCCTGACGTCACTTCTGCCACAGCACCCATCGCACCTAGCACAATAAGATGTATAGGAAGCTTATATGCTTTTTATATTCCTAAATGAATGGGAATTTTTTTATTCAATTATTTGTTGTATTTCCTTGCACGATAATTTTTTTAATGAATTTATCATTCCAAGCACTCTCTCACTAATCTCTGAGATTCCGTCTTGGTCCATGATCATGCGGCACCATCTTCAGAGATTCCTGCCGTGCTGTGGGGGTCACTGTACTTTCATGTTCAGGTGCTCCCTTTCCAGCACTCAGCGATCCGTTAGCGTTCGTCGTGGTCTAATTTAAAAAATATTTCCCATTCCTTATGACCAACCAAGATTCAAAACCCAACGGGAGTGTAGAATGTGCACTATAGATGAGAACAAACATTTTTTGACACTACAAACAGAATGTTGCATTTTTAGCTGCTGCAAACTTATAGCATTCCTATCTTCTTTACAAACTTTTTTGTATATCTGTACAGCAAATGTAAACTGTGAAATGTTTGTTTTCTAAAATAAATTAAACCGTCTTTTGTTTTAAACTGTTGAGCTCATGTGGCAGTGTGTCTTTTGGGAGTTCCATTTCAGGGCTCCCTTTTCCCCTCCCATTGCAGAATCCAGGTGCCAGATGATTCTTCATTGAATCTATGAAAGATACCAATACTGGAGAACCACAGTATACAGGTAAGTAACTTGTTTTGTGCTGGACAGCTTAGAGTACAGGGGCCACGAGATCAAAGGACAGCCTATAACACCCATGGCACAATTACACAGAGAGAGTAGTTTTTCGAGGGCGATCAATTATTTCAAATTGATTTTATTCATTCTGTACTAAGAATCATTTTGAAGTGACATGTGCCCCTTGGCTTTTCTGTACACTGTACCGGTGCAACATAACATCTTCTACATGCTCTACAATAGCCCGTAATCGTTTATGTGGAATGTGTAAAGGCTAAATAGAATTGTTCTGAGTGTTTTCATTCTACCCGTTGGCTGTAATTATTCAATGCAAGACCAAAACTTCAAAGTGTTATGGGTAAACTCTTTTATTAGCACTCGAAATATATAAAACACACATACAACATTGTGGCAGGAGGGTAAAAGCAAAAAAAGCTGACCACCTTATACCAGTTCACATTAACCAACTAAAGTACACATACCCAAAAACCACCACAATCAACTAACTTACAGCATCCACTAGCTTAATGGGGGAAGGGGAGAAGGAGGAAAAAGAAAACAAAAAGGCTCTTTTGCTCTAAATAGTCAAACGCACATTATGCTACACAGACTTTCACATAAGTCACCAAATAAGAAATGGAATAATCCCCATGACACACTCGGCAGCCATATATTTCTACTCCATCACTCTCATTTTAGCTCTCCACTTTGTCACAGTTGTTACTGCAAGTTCTTATCATCAAGAAATTCTCTGGCTGAGTTAAACGTCTTGCCACTATCCTGCTCTCTTAATTACACAGCCAATGGAAGTCAAATCTTTATGCAATTAAATTTGCTGACTTATCATGGATGGCTCAAATCAGACAAGATATGAAACCTGGAACCATCAATCATCGGGTCCTGCTTATCATCACTGATTTAGTCACTGTCACATTTTGTAGTGGACTGCCAACTCTGCAAGCACTGTACCAGTAGCAGACTCTACTCTGAAGGGGGCCACTTGCCAGCTTGTGCTTAGCAGTCACTGGACCATCATCGGCACTGCTAAATCAGTCTGTGAGAGTCTGTAGGTGTGTGGTGGTTGCAAGACCTCACCAATTATTAATATCACTATTATGTATCAGGGCCAGTTATGTTACTTTAATCTAAACCTTAGCTCAGTCCTGGGTATCTGTGGCACAGGACAGTCAGGCTTAACTCAAAGGAACAAGTATAATAATTATAAAAATTGGATGTTGAGACCCTGGCTGCCTTAACTCCCAGCATAATGAAGTACAAGCAGTAGCCAAGCATCCGTGGTACTAAAGTAGAGGCTATGAGTGGAGGACAGCAGCTAGCATGACTGCTGTGGTGATTAAGTTGGTTTCCCCAGAGCAGATAATCCCAGATCTGAAACCCAGAGTAGTCAATGCTGACAATGAAGTAACGTTTCGCCAATGCAATGGTGAACTCTGAGTGGGAAGTGTATTACTGGCATAAAGAAGGTATCTGTGTCTCGTCGCCATACCAGTGGAGTGTCTGCTGCAGAATTATCTTGAAACCTCTGCTCGGCCAGATGTGGAAAGGAAGAGTCCTAGAGAGATGATGGGTCTCCCTGAATAGTCCTGGCCCCTTTATATACCTTCGTAAAATCATTGTTGTCCAGAGGTTTTCATTTTTTATTTGTGTTTTGGTATCATTAGAGAAGTAATTGAGCTTGGGTAGACATTGCTAATCCAGGCCGAATTTTTCTGGACAACATTTTTAAAAATGATGGATGCGCTGCAGTGATGATGTAATATTTCAGGAACCATGATACCTATATACTTCATTTTGGTGTCAAAACATAGGTTTTGGGTGTCAAGTAGTGTTATAGACAGTAAAAATAACTCCTCAGAGTAAACCTTTCACCATTTTCCAGAATGGTGGCTCTATAATGATGTGTTTTAGCCATCATATTCGTAATTTTTTGTTTTGTTTCTGGTTTTCTGTTGATACAAGTCATAAACATGAGCGAAGCATGTGTTAGCAGAAGATCTTTACCTCCTGACAAAGTGTTGCTACCTGCAAAATCTGAGGACTCCAACAAAGAAAAATGTGTCATATGCCAAACTAATCCGAAAGAAAAGCTTAGATCAACTGCGGCTGGACAGAAGAGAGTTCAAGATGCTGCAGAAATGCGGCAGGACTAAGTTCACAAAAGGTTGAAACTGATGGGTTAAGAGGATCAAATATTTCATCATTGTGTGGGTCTCACAAAGCGCACGTTGGGTGCAGAGTTCGTCTGGGGCCAGAAGTAGTCTCTGCCGTAATCCCCCCCGGTGGGACCGTCGTCCCGGGGTTTCCTTTGTTTGCCTGCTTTCACCTGGCCCCCGAGTGAGGACTTCATCGCCCAGTGGTCATCGCGCCTCTACCTGCTGCCGTACTCGAGGGGGAGGCGCCAAGACTCATCACGCGCATAAAGCGCTGCCTCTCCCCCGCGGTGCGGGACGCGCGCGGGCCGGGCCAAAGGCGGGCCCGTCCTGCGCCCGTCAGCGCCAGGAGGAGGCAGGGCCAGCCCTCTTGGCTCTTTTCATCACCATCTTTTGCTACCACCACTGGGTAAGCCCGCAACTCGCAAGGTATCACCTGCCATTGACTTGCTCTTCGTTCTGTTGATCCTCTTTTCGTTTTTGTTGTAAAGACTGTGAGTGGTGATGCCCCAAGGTGTCTGAATCCCTGCACGCTCAGCTGATCTAGCAAGCCTTGGCCTTCGAGACCCGTCGTGATGCCCTTTTCTATGGTATTATTAAAGAACTAATGGTCGGCCGGTCCTCGAAGGATTTATCAGTCAGTGGAGGACTTAATGTCAATTGTCTTATTGCCTTGGCTAAGCTGTAAGTGGTCGGGTGAGGCCTCCCCCCCCCCCCCCGGGTTCAAGGAGAGTGGGTCATTAGCCAAAAGGTCTCCTTGCTAACTGATTTTTAGGTTGTAAGCTGGCTGCGGGCACCGCCCTCACAGGAAAAGGTGTCCAGGCTTAGTGCTCTCACCGCTGGGGCTACAGGGCACTTGTATACTGCAGAATGGGGAAGAGGTTGGGGGCACCTAGACCTAAAACTAGGGTTGAATCCTCATTGCCACAAACATCTATAGACAAAATGCTTCAGAGGGCCATAGGGGTGGTTAATACGGAAATTGAGCTTACGGAAAGGAGAGACTCCCTTACCCCGGACTTGTTTATTCCATCTCTAAACCCTTCTACCTTGTCCACTGAGACTCCATCCCAGCTAGAAGCTCACCTCTTACCACCTCTATCTCCAAACGTCTCTATTTTGGTTATTGCGGCCCCACCCCAGTCAGAAGCCCCCCTTCCAGCACCCCCAGGTGAGGCTCCAACTAAGAGAGCAGTTCGGAAGAGCACAACCTCAAACAGTATCCCCAAGACTGGGAAACGTAAACAACAATCGGAGATCGGTCCAAAAAGAAAAAGAACCTGTGAGGGCCCTGCGTCTAACCCTGAGGGAGCATGCGAGGAAGTTCAAAACCAGGGTGGCTCCCAGGATGTTAACACTGATCCCACTTATCCCACATGGGCCAAGAACCTGATGACCGATCTACAGAACAAATTGAGAGCTACAATCAGAGAAGAACTGGCCCCTGTCATTAGTCGTTTAACCAACCTAGAAAAAATATCCGCAATAAGGGAAGCTAGAAGAACAGATCAGCAAATCTGTTCCTCTAACAAGCTCAGGGGAGGGATTGATACGGGCTGCCAGGTAGCCACCCAAATTACTACCATCCCCCTCGAAAAGGGGGCACACAACAACCACGAAGCCCCCCCAGGCAGACATGAGTCCAAGGGTCGGAGTGTCGACACACGGCAGAGCAATATGAATCCAAGTGCAGAGGGTAGGGCCAAATCCAGCTCTGACCCTTCTAGATCTTTGGCTATACAGAGGCCAATTGACCCAGGCCCTAAGATCAACCTGATGGGGCAACCACCCCTTGCCGACACGGAGGAGAAGCATGCAAGTATAAGCTTAACTTGCCCCATATAAATCTCCCCCCCCCGCATGCTCCCCCTACGTGGCAATTTTGACAGGAATCCCCACAATCGAAGACGGCAGCAAGGAAACCCACCTCGAGTTAAGAAACAAATGTTTATTCTGGCTTGCAGGACACAAGCAGTTTGATTACGCTCAAGCAGATGAGATCATAATGATCCGCAGAGTAGGGTGGGTGGGCGGGCAACGGTGAAAAAACCGATCCTGGGGAGTGTGCAGTCATTAATTTTAAAAAGCCCAACACTGTCACTAACCTACTCAGATCCCCTCCCTGCTATTCCAATGCCCCAACTAGAATGACTCTCCGTCCTCTGGAATTGTTCTATCCTTTTCACCGGGTAACTTCCAGGGGCCGGGCACCAATTCCTATCCTGACTGGGGGCCCTAGACCTTTAATTCAAGGAAGCCGGGATGCTTTCCTCCCACGATTTTTGTTTAATATCCCGGTTAACAATAGATATGACAGCCTGGAGGCGGTGGATTGACTGCGGGAAGGGACAATTATGGAAGGGAATCTAGAACTGCATAACCAGGGCCCGAAGTGTAAAGTGAGGAAGTGTTTGAGCCGATCACCTAGGGCCAGGAGCTCATCCCCCCCCCCCCAGTTAATAAACTCTCCTTGTGAAAGCATCCAGCTTAGGGGGCCCCTTGCTATCACCTCCCCTGATCTAGCTAGTGAGCTAAGTAAAGAGAGTAAGTGCTACCCTGATCAAGACAACCTCCATCAAGTTCAATCAGGTGATTGCCCGGCCCCTAATGACAGCGCTGCTGTTGCTCTGAGCAGGAAAAGATAACAGCATTAGGATTCTATCATGGAACCTGGCGAGTCTCAAAAACAAATTATCCTGCCCAGAATGGGGGCTTTTTGTGGCAGATCAGGATATCTGTCTCTTTCAGGAGACATGGGCGAGGGAAGAGCTCCAGCAAGTGGGCTTTGCTTCATTTAATTCTTTGGCTACTTTTGGGGGAAGGGGGAGACCCTCAGGCGGTTTATCTATCTGGGCGGGCACCCATTTGGGTTGCAGAGCAGAACAGCTGGCAACTCCTTCAATAGACATCCAGTGCGTCCTGCTCACTTTTCCCTCTATGACAAAAATTGCCCTAATTAACGTATATTCCAGACCTGTTAGCAACAGCCAGGAATCCGTGATCATCGATCACCTGGGGCACTTCATACCAACCTTGGATCCAGCTATCCGGCTCATTGTAGGGGGCGATTGTAACTGCCAATATGAACCCCTTACTGATCTGGACCACTTCACGCCCAGCGAGGAGGACATACTCTGGTCAGTTCCTGACCCCCAGATCAGTCCCATCAGGATCTGGTCACCACTGGCAATTCAACTCAATTCACTCTCGTTGGCCCTGTCACGAAGGGCATGCAACGGGCGCACTAAATCGGATCGCCCCGGTCAATTTACATTCAACCAAGTAGGCCAAGCATCCTTACTTGACTACATTCTGGTGGAAACAAGATCTTGGGGATGGGTCCTTGACTTTCGAATTATCCCTAGACATGATAGTGACCATAACGCCTTGATCTTGAGCCTGAAAGCAGAGGACCTTGGCATTTTTAACTCTGCCGCCCCAGTAGATAACCTACCCCGAGCACTAACACTAACAAATAACAGAAGAAACGTTAGATGGGGCCATATACAACACTCACCCTCCAAGCTGGCCAAAGTTTATCAGGCAGTTATCCCGATAATGACTAAAATGTGGGAGGTAGTGCAGGTGGGGGGTCCTCCATTGGAGCTGGATAAGATGGGCCTTACGCACCTAGAGTTACTCGAGAAATTGGCAGACGTATTCTACCCCGTGGTGCGTAGGAGGGAGCCCAAACGACCTAAATGTTCCTGGTTTAATGACAAGTGCCGTATGGCCAAGCAAGCTCTATTAGAGGCAGTGAAAGCGAAGGATAAGCTCTTAATCAAATCCACCCGGGCCTGATATAAAGAGACAATTAAACAGGAAAAGAAAAAGTGGGAAAGTGACAGATGGGAATCTCTCAGGACTGCTCTAGATAACAAGGACCTGAAAACCTTTTGGGCAATAGAAAGCTCCGGTGACAGGGAAGGGAGCTCGTCCATAGAGCCAAATATAGCCCCCGAAGTATGGGAGTCCCATTACGAGTCATTGTACTCGACTAGGGAAGTTAGGCTCGACTGTACTGGTAACCCTGCTGTAACATTAGAACCTAACAGAGAGGGGTTTACAGAGATCACCATGACCGAAGTGGGCAATGCCATCAATAGACTCCATAGTAACAAAGCGCCAAGCCTAGACAAACTACCAGGCGACCTTTTTAGAGAGGAACCCAAAATTTGGGTACCCTACTTGTGGGTTCTATTTAATGCCGTCATGAAGGGCATGAAACCCCCGGATACTTGGCGTGGGGCAGAGATAGTTCCCATATATAAAAAAGGTTGCCCTCTTCTTCCAACAAATTATAGGCTGATCAGTTTAATCGACATTACCCAAAAACTGTTCAATTGGGTCCTCTTAGATCGACTTCAGGGCTGGACGGAAGAAAAGGAGATCCTGAGCCCGTACCAAGCTGGCTTCAGATCAAATATGTCAACCGTAGATCAGATCTTTAGACTCCAACTTCTTTTCTGGAAAGCGGTGACATTAGAGGGTGGCAGCCTCTACTTAATTTTTGTTGATCTGAAGTCAGCTTTTGATCTCGTACCCAGAGAAAAACTTTGGGAAGTGCTCAGAGACCTGGGAATTCCACCCTATCTCCTTAATGCTATCGTTGGGCTCCACCTAGACAATTTTGCCCAAGTGAGATGTGGAAAACATGGGGAGCTCACCCCGCGCTTTCCTGTTAGGAAAGGGGTACGCCAGGGTTGTGTCTTAGCTCCCACCCTATTCTGTCTTTTTATTAACGGGCTCATCGACCATCTCAATAGAATAAAAGACAATGATGCCCCAAAGTTAGCCTCTGGGAGGGTGCCGGCGTTGATGTTCGCCGACGACACCCTCCTACTCGCTAAAACACCAATGGGAATCCAGCGTACTCTTGACGATTTTGCTAATTTCTGCAAGCTTCGGGGGCTGGAGATCAATATTTAAAAAACAAAATATATGGTCTTCAACCCCCCTAAAACCACCCGTCCTAATCCATCTTTATACGGAATTCCGTTAGAAAGAGTTAAGGTGTTTGATTATTTAGGTGTAACTTTGTCAGAACACTTTGAATGGGGGCCACAGATGACGAAAGCAAGTCTCAGGCTTACGCAGACTGTGGGTGGGATTATGAAATTGCACAGATCCTCTGCATTCAAACCGGCGGGCCCCGTGGTGGAAGTATACAAGGCACAAGCACGGGGTGCTACACTATATGGGGCAGAACTGTGGGGGCACCGCCCCACTTTTGATCCGAGTAGGGTGGAGAATAGCTTCCTGAGGCAGCTGATAGGTCTTCCTCGTAGTACTCCCCTGCTGCCCATCCGCATGGACCTGGGCATTAGGCCCATAGATGAAGAGATTGCCCTTAGACCCATTACATTCTGGCGCCGGCTATGGGCGACTCCGGAATTGTCCATCTTTAGAGCCGAGCTCAAGGAGTTTTTAGTCCCTTGCACTTTTAAGAAAATTCCCTGGTTAAACCACATAAGAGACTACGTTTTTAAGCTAGGCATGCCAGATTTATGGAAGTCACCTGAAATAACATGTCCAACGACTCCCAGGGTGGCACTAGTTGGGCGCTATAGACTTCACAAACTAGCGGCCACCCAGGAAAGTTCCTCCTGTGGTCGTTTGACCATGGAGTTTCTCCAAGTCAAAGATGTGTATAACAGAGAATCTTTCCTGGATACCATCGAACCCCCATTGGCCAGGAAACTTTACGTGCAGTTTAGGATAGGGTCTCTTCCACTTCGCTCTTTTACTAGTAAATGGGCTAAAGAGTGCAATAGTGATTGTCCCGCTTGCAAGTATAAGGAAGAGTCGATAACACACATTTTCTTCTTTTGTCCAGCTTATTTAGCGCCGCGCAAGCGTTGGTTAATCGACTGTGCAAGAACCTTGGCTTTGTGCGTTGCGTGGAGGCATTGAGGGTTTTAAAATATGCAACCCACCCGCCAATAGTGTTTGCTGTTTCACGGTTTTTAAATTCAATGTGGTACACTAGGCGGGCTTTCTTAGAATAGCTGACTCTGGGAAGAGAGGAACAGTTGATTATGCATAGGATTTGTCTTCCATCACTTATTCGCCCCTCCCGGACCTTGACTACATCCATTCCTAACTTTGTAAAATTCTCGCCCTCAGGTTTTTTATTCTATTTTTAAATCTCTTCTTTTTTTTTTTTTACATTTTCAAAAAGAAAATTGTACAGTGGAGTTGCTTTCCCATGTCCATCCCTGTAAATATGGCAATTGTTGTGAATTTTATGATAACCGATCTGGAAAAAATGAATGTGTTACTGTAAATATTTTTTAATGACTTCTCGTTTTAATGTAAAATTTACTTTTATGGTCCTTTGTGGCCGAAATAAAGTTTATGGAATGGCAATTGCATTTATATAGCGCTTACTACCCCTGACGAGGCGTCAAAGCGCTTTTTTGGCAAGTAGCAAGCTACTCCGTAACCCATAAAGGATTAGTGGTGAATTAGTATAGTGAAAATCTGAAAGTAATTTGAGTGTTGAATATGTTAGTCAGTTATTTGGATTGAGCAGGATAGTGGAGGAGTAGAAGAGGGAAAAAGGTTTGCATTTATTTAGCACCTGCTACCTTTGATGGGGTGTTAAAGTGCATTTTTGGCAAGTAGCATGCTACTTAGGAGCCCATAAAGGATTAGTGGGAATTAGTATACTGAAAATATGAAAGAAATTTGAGTGTTGGATATGTTGGTCAGATTATTTGGTTTGAGAAGGATAGTGGAGGGATAGAGAAGGGAAAAATGGTTTGCATTTATACAGCGCTTGATACCCCTGTTGGGGGGGTTGAAGTGTTTTTTTCTGCGAGTAGCACGCTACACTGAAACCCATACAGTGTTAGCGGTGAATTAGTATAGTAAAATATGAAAGTAATTTGAGTGGTGGATAAGTTATTTGGATTGAGAAGGATAGCGAAGGGTAGAGGAGGTAAAAAGGTTTGCATTTATATAGCGCTTGCTACCCCTGATGAGGTGTTGAAGTGCTATTTCGGCGAGTAGCACGCTACTCCGTAACCCATAAAGGATTAGTGGTGAATTAGTATAGTGAAATATGAAATTAATGTTAGTCTGCTATTTGGATTGAATAGGATAGTGGAGTGATAGAAGGGAAGGATTTAGAATGTTTTTGTTTTGGAGCTCATAGCAGTGGGAGGAGGTTTGGGATGAGTAAAAGGGAGGTGGAGGGGATGAGTAAAAGGGAGGTGGAGGGGGAGGAGTCGGGTAGGGTTTAGAAAGGCTTGTTTTGGGGGATCGGAATAGTAAAAAAGAGGTGGGAGATGATGCAAGGAGGGGTGGAGTAAGGAAGAGTCTCGAAAGGGTTATTTTGGGAATCATAGTGGTATGGAGTTTGGGATGAATGAGAGCGGAGGTAGAGGATATATTGATAGAGGTATAGGGTGAGAAATAGGCTAGTGCATTGGAAAGAGTAGCAGAAAGAGGTTTGAGATGAGTCGGAGAGTTGAGCTAGAGGATATATTGAGAGCGGATAGGGTGAAAAATAGGGTAGTACGTGGGATGTGCTGAATTTGAAGAAAAGTAATAAATATATAGATCCAAAACTAATAAAGATCCATAAGTACATGGAAGGTAAATAGATGCATAAAGGAAGGTAGTGTATGTAGATTAAAGATGCATTAATTAAACTCTGGCTTTCAAGTATTGTTGTACTTTAAATTAGTTTTATTTATATATATATATTCACTGAAAAAAACCATAGGTTTCAGACATGTTATAGTTAGGAATTAGCATTTAAAAAACCTTTGAAATTCACTGAAAAAACCATAGGTTTTAGGGACAGTTATAGTTAGTTGGACATTTCACTCGTACAAAACCCGTGAAATTCCCCCGTTATAGTTAGTTCAGCTAACTATAACTCGCGCCCCGCAATGCACTGCTGATGACGTCACATATTACATCACTCATGACATGGTCAGTGACATCACTGATGACATCTCAAATGACATCACTGATGACATCATGCAGTGACTGTGTGTTTCTGTAAAGTTTAAATATTTTTAATATATAGGAAAAGACGTATTGAAGAATGAGTGGCTGTATAAGTGTCTGTATGGATGATTTAGTAGGTGCGTGACTGACTCTATAAGTGAGTGATTTAACATATCTTACTGAATGCATGGGTTAGTGACTAAACTGGGTGAATGTCTGTATCCGTCTGTCTGTTGCTGTGTAAGTGGCTGCATGTGTTTGTGAATAGCTACATGAGTGTCTATATGAGTTATTGAATGGTTGTCTGAGTATCTGTATGGGTGCCTGAGTGTTTGTGTGGGACAGGTGTGTGCGACAATGTGCATAGATGTGTGAGTGGGTGATTCACTGGGTGGATGGTTTCAAGAGTGCATCTGTGATAGACTGTATGGGTGGGTAAGTGTGTGTAAGAGTGTGTTAGTGAGTGAATGTATGTCCCAGTGGTACATGTGTGAGTAACTACATATGTGAAAGGCAGTATATATGTGTGTTGGAGTATATAAATAGCTATAAGCGAGAGTGAGTGATTGTGATAGTGGCTGTAGGGATGCGTGTGTGCTTGTATCAGTTATTGTATAAGAGCGTAACAATGTGCTAGTATTTGTATGATTAAGTGAGCTGGTGTGTGTATAACTGTATAGGTGAGTAAATGGCAGTGTGTTTAATTATTTGCATGACTGACTAGGTGTGTGAGTACCACTATGGATGAGTGGCGGTGTTCGAGTGTCTATATAGGAGTAAGAGTGCATATGATAGTCCTGTACTGAGTGACCATAAGTATGAGTGACTGTACGGGTGAGTGAGTGGATGTGTGTGTGTGTAGACCTAAGAATCAGTGAGTGGGTATGTAGTTATTGGTGTTGGAGTGTCTACGGTTTTGCGAATGGCAGTCTGTAATTTAGAGTGGGTGTATCAAAAGTTATATTAGGGTGTGAGAAGATGAATGAAATTATCACATGGATGATGTCATCAGTGATGTCATCAGTGATGTCACTGACCATGTCATGAGTGATGTAATATGTGACGTCATCAGCAGTGCATTGCGGGCGCGAGTTATAGTTAGCTGAACTAACTATAACGGGGGAATTTCACGGGTTTTGTACGAGTGCAATGTCCAACTAACTATAACTGTCCCTAAAACCTATGGTTTTTTCAGTGAATTTCAAAGGTTTTTAAATGCAAATTTCTAACTATAACGTGTCTGAAACCTATGGTTTTTTCAGTGGATTTCAAAGGTTTTTTAAATGCTAATTCCTAACTATAACATGTCTGAAACCTATGGTTTTTTTCAGTGAATTTCAAAGGTTTTGTAAATGACAATATTTAAATGTATTAATTATCTTTATTTTTTTGATACTGATTTACATTTTTTTAAACTATTTATTTTTTAAATTACATTGTAATTACATTATACATTACATTACAAAATATACTTTCTCAGAATGAATTACTTTAGTTTAAATACTTTGCAAATAGGCAATAGACTTTTAAGTACAGTAGTTACAGTTGTTGCAATAGGCAACACAATTTCAAACACAATGCAACATTGAGCTCAATGTGAATTTCTAGTTAAATGCAATTAGTTACTTTATGGATTACTTTTCTAACCACAGGACTGGATCCTAGATTCAGTCCTGGGACATCTCCTGTAAACAGCTGAGTAAAAGCGTTTTGGTTACAGTACTGATTTTTAAGGAATATTATTGTATTTTAAAAGTTGACACTTAGAAACTTTTTCACATAGAATCACCAATGTTATCCTATGGCCGGAAATTCACTTGGCAGGTAAGTAGTGTTATTGTTACTTTTTCTTACTCAGTGGTGGATCCTGGATCCAGCACTGGTGCATCTCCTGTAAACAGTTGAAAGAATGCGTTTAAGTCATACAGGCGATTTTTAAGGAATATTTGTAGTTTGTGAAAATTGACACTTTGAAACTTTTCTGCTGAAAACCAGACAATGGATTCCTATGGAAGGAAATACAAGTTACTGGTAAGTACGGTTAGAATTACTTTTCAGGGTCAGTGCTGGGCTAAAAGATGCAGCACTGGGTTCTCTCCTGATAACAGGTGAGTAAATCGGAATTCGTAGTTCGGCTGATTTTAGAGGAATATTATAAAGTTCCAAAACTGCACACTTAGAAGAATTTCCAAGTGAAACCAGTCAATGTTAGCCTATGGAAGGAAATTCAAGTTACTGGTAAGTACGGTTAGAATTACTTTTCAGGACCAGTACTGGGCTGAAAGATGCAGCACTGAGGTCTCTCCTGATAACAGGTGAGTAAATCGGAATTCGTATTTCGGCTGATTTTAGAGGAATATTTGCACAATGGTGAAGGGAGGGGCGGGGCCTGAGGTGACATCTTTGCAAACGCGCCCGTGGCGCGTTTTAAGTTGGGGGATTAAGTCCCCTTGAATCATGAGGGTCCCTACGGGCCAACTAGCCCACCAGGAACCTCCAGTATGCGCCAGGGGCTGCGTTGCAGAGACGTGTACAGAGGCCACACCCTTTTACACCTCTCTGCAACGCAGATCTGTGGCGCTTTCTGGACGTACCTGTTGGGCTAGTTGGCCCCCAGGGACCCTCAGGATTGAAGGGGATTTAATTCCCCATCTTAAAACACGCCACGGGGCCTGTTTGCACACATGTCACCTGAAGCCCCGCCCTCCCTTCACCACTGTGCAAACGCGCCCGTGGCGCGTTTTAAGTTGGGGGATTAAGTCCCCTTGAATCCTGAGGGTCCCTGGAGTCCAACTAGCCCACCATGTACTTCCAAAAGCGCCACAGAGCTGCGTTGCAGAGAGGTGTAAAAGGGGCGTGGCCTCTGTACACCTCTCTGCAACGCAGCCCCTGGCGCATACTGGAGGTTCCTGGTGGGCTAGTTGGCCCCCAGGGACCCCCAGTATTCAAGGGGAATTACTTACCCTTCTTAAAACGCGCCAGGGGGCGCGTTTGCAGAGTACTGCAGGGAGGGGCGGGGCCTCCGGCACGATGCCGGTCTTTTTTTTTTTTTTTGATTGTGAGGGGGGCTGCGTGGCCCCTCTTCCCTCAGCCACTTTTGCCCCGGGGACCCCATCCCCCGGGGCCTGAGCATTTATTATTTTTTTTTTTTTAAATAAAAAAAAAAAAAACGGGAAGGGGGCCGCGTGGCCCCCTTCCCTGGGCCTGTTTTGGCCCCGGGGACCCCATCCCCGGGGCATGCCCTCGATTTTTATTTTTAAATTTTGAGGGGGCTGCGTGGCCCCCTCCTCAGGCCATTTAAGGCCCCGGGGACCCCATCCCCGGGGCCGGCCTTCCCTTTTTTTTTTTTTTCTTTTTTTATTTGGGTAGGGGGCTGCGTGGCCCCCCTCCCTGGCCACTTATGGCCCCGGGACCCCATCCCCCGGGGCCTGGCCTCTGGTTGGGGACTGTGGGGGTCCCCAATCCCCCACAGTCCCAGCCGGCTCCCCGCCTCCTGCGCGAGCCGGCATTGCTTTCCACATGGGGAGCAGCTAACATGCTGCTCCCCATGTGGAAAGCAATTAGTTTGCATTTTGAAAGAGAGAGCAGGTTTCCTGCTCTCTCTTTCAAAATGCAAACCAAGCTTGCTATGACAGGACAGGAGCCGCGAGGCTCCCGTCCTGTCATAGCAAACTACAGTGTCCCGGGGTAGGCACCCCGGGACACTGCAGGAGCCGGCCCTGGGGGTGGCGGTCCCCAGGGCCATCAAGGGCTCCAGGAGGGGCCGCGCGGCCCCCTCCCTTGAATTGCACAGCCCTGGGGAGGTGGTGGTCCCGGGGCTCTGGGGTCCGTAACGGACCCCCACATTTATTTTCTATGTGCCCCGGGAGGTGGTGGTCCCCGGGCGTGTGGGGGGGCTGGAGCCCCCCCACATGTTATTTAAAAATTAAAAAGAAGCCCCGGGGTGGCGGGCTGCGGGAGGGCAGGAGAGCCCTCCCGCACCATTTTTTTAATTAAGCCTCGGGGGTGGCGGTCCCCGGGACTTGGGGGGCCTTAGAGGCCCCCCTTATAAACATTAAACCCACCCCCCCGCATGCATCGAAGCGCGGGAGACTGCGCTTCGATTTTTTTTTTTTTTCGGCAGGATCCGCGCACCCTGAGCGCATCCTGCCGATTTAAAAATAAAATAAAAAAATTAATGCTTTTTTCTGGCCAGGGGGTCCTTGTGGGACCCCCTGAGCAGGCCTAGGGGGTCAGGGTGTTTCTACCCTGCCCCCTTTGTGCGTTTTGCGCACTTGTTTCTGTCCCTCGGTTCTACCGAGGGACAAAATGGCTGCCAACACTTCCTGGTTTGGAGTGTTGACAGCCAGCTGACAGCCAATTACATTGCAGCTCGTGATCGGGACGGTGCGTGCAGGGTGCGCTGACGGTACGCGGATCCGACGCGGCCATAGATATATATGTGATTTTACTTGTGAATTTCTCAGGAACTACTGAACGGATTTACACCATATTAGCAAAAGGCACCAGTCTGAACCAAGGGCTACCTCTTTGCCAAATTTGGTGTAATTCCGTTCAGCAGTTCGGGCTGTAGCTGCGACTAAAGGTTCCTATGGAAAAATGAATGGGGAAAAGCGTTTTGGGACCCCCTTTTTCTCGGCCCCCACTTGACGTATCACCCCGAGACTTTCAGGGTAGGAGTGGAGCGGAGCGCCCCAACAAGTTGGAAGCTGCGAAGATTCGTCAACCGGCGCCAACGTTATTTCAAATAGAATGTCGCGGATTTCCTATGGATAATAGGTCCTAACTATAACTATCTACTGGCGACCGCCAGTAGATAATATATATTTTTTTTTTCCCCCACAATGTGTCCCCAGACATAGACGCACTCGTCACCAGGTACTTCAATTATTGTGGCACAAACCGGCAATACTTAGGCTTTGTTTCCTCTTGGGTAACGCGTTTCGGACAGCAAAAGTCCTTGATCACAAGCTGGAAATGCAGAAACACAATCACATGTTAGACTCTACTTATTCATTCTTCAATTATCTTTATTGTCCTCTGGTGGACTTTTTCAAGTAAAACAAAGCATTCTGGAATAAGTAGTTTCGTAATGTCATTAATAACCCTTCAGTGGGTGTTGTGATGCCACATATTTTTATTCCAATTATTGTTTGCCCTCCAGTGGCCCGCCAAAGTCAATTGCACAGTTCGTTATTTGTCTTGTACCTGACGATCCGTACCCAGCTCAGATAGTTCCAAACCTCGGACCCGCATTTTGTGTACAGCGCAGTGGTGCAGTCTATACGGCTGGACTGCCGTCAATATTTTTTCCACAATGTGTCCCCAGACATAGACGCACTCGTCACCAGGTACTTCAATTATTGTGGCACAAACCGGCAATACTTGCGCTTTGTTTCCTCGTGCCTTACTCGTTTCGGACTGCCAAAGTCCTTGATCACAGGCTGGAAATGCAGAAACACAATCACATGTTAGACTCTACTTATTCATTCTTCAATTATCTTTATTGTCCTCTGGTGGACTTTTTCCAAGTAAAACTAAGCATTCTGGAATAAGTAGTTTCGTAATGTCATTAATAACCCTTCAGAGGGTGTTGTGATGCCACACATTTTTATTCCAATTATTGTCTGCCCTCCAGTGGGCCGCCAAAGTCAATTGCACAGTTCGTTACTTATTTATTTTTACTTGGAAAAAGTCCACCAGAAGACAAAGATAATTGAAGAATGAATAAGTAGAGTCTAACATGTGAGCCTAAGTGTTGCCGGTTTGTGCCACAATAATTGAAGTACCTGGTGACGAGTGCGTCTATGTCTGCGGACACATTGTGGGGAAAAAAAAAATATATATAATACATGTTTACTTAGATCAATAGTGAAGCAATTGTAGATAAATAGTTATGATAAAAAGATTTGCTTATTTATGCAGTCACTTATATACATGTTAAAACATAGAATAATGTAACTATCAATAATATGTACATTTGTTAAGCAGACCTAATGAGAATATATAATTATTTTAACATGAGTATTCTACACGTTTATACAAAGGAATACACCTATAGGTACATATCTATAGTACAAATAAATGCTTATATACAGAGAGATATGCTGTACATTTCTATCTGTTTGCGTATGGTGGTTATGTGGAGGAGAGCCAATTCTTAAGTAGTTTTCTGAAGATTAGGTGGTTATCCGTGGATCTTATGTTGGGGGTAAAGAGTTCCATAGTTTGGCTGCTTGAACAGAGAATGATGTGCCACCTATTGTTTTTTTTCTTGTATCTTGGGATTTTGAGACGAGGTGCCACTCTAGAGCGGAGGTTCCTCTGTTGAATGCGTTTGGTGATTTTATTCCTGATGAAGAGGGGTCCCGTTCCATGTATCGCTTTGTGGGTGATACAAAGCAGCTTGAACGTGGATCTTGTGGCAACCGGTAACCAATGCAGGGCTTTCAAGGCAGGGGAGATGTGGTCTTGTGGTTTTATATGTAAGAGTAGTCTGGCAGCCAAGTTCTGTATCCGTTGTAGTCTTTTCATGGTTGTTACAGGTGATCCATGGTAGAGGCTATTGGCGTAATCGAGTTTGGACAAAACAAGGGAGATGGTAACCTGGACCTTGTGTGGAAATCCCATTGTAACAACAGGTGCTACAAGTCATATACAATAGAAAAAGCCTGGAAAAAATTGTCAAAAAATAGCTGAAACCAGTGAATCACAACAAGAATCTGAGTCTTCTGAGAAAGCGACGACAATCAAGCCCAATACCCATCCACTCAGAAAATCGATGGCTACCCCTCGTCCACCTCCAACAACTGATCAGAAAGTAGAGGATTTTCAAAGTGTTATCTGTGGTTGAGCCAGAATAAGGGTCAAAGGGATTGACGAAAGAACAAAGTATGGAGTATGAGTCTGAAAGGGCAAACATGTTTTTCTCTGCAGCTAGTTTCTTCCAAGATGAGGTTTTCAGCCGAATACCTGATCTAAACAGCGAGGTGAATGTATTTGCAGCAGATTTTGTATGCCCCCCGAACTGTATGTGGGTATACATTCGAAAATATGAATGTACAGTGAGCTCCCAGCAGCAGCGTAACCGTCCGCCTTCAATTAAGTTTGCACTCTTTGAAAAAGCAAATTAAGTTTTAAAGCCACTCTTGAGTGCTGGCTAAGGGTTCACACTCAGAGATCAGAGAAATAATGGTCAACATTGAGGAAACTGTATTGATCCATAATAATGAAATTAAGATTATTCTGGTGAGATTGTACAAAGACAGAATTCGTGTTTCAGTCTAACAAAAAGAATGAGTCCCTTATGGTATTCTCAGCTAATTTTACTCCTGAAGTTCTTGCTGCCAAAATAAGATCAAAGGATGTAGTAAAATCAGCTGGAACCATTTTAAGAAACATCCTGAAAGATTTAGATTTTGGACTTGAGGACAAATTTTGTGATGCCCCAGAGCTCCGCAAATCATGGGAGTCAACAAGAATGCCTGATTTTGTCTTAACATTTTTTTACATCATTGTTTATTATCAGTAAAGCAAAACTGTTACAAACTAAAGTTCTTGAGTTCGGAACAGAAGCCGACAACATTGATGATGGCTTTGAAGATATAAGCGAAGAAGTGGAAGACAATCCCATGAACCGACAGGCTTATGCTGTGCAAATGTACCGTCTTTTCCAAATCATATTTTATTAATTGCATCACGGCAAAAAAAGAACTCTGCTACACATGACTGCCCACGCAATCTATGACAAGTGCAAAAGTAGAGAGCTAATCACTTCAATTAATAGGATTGGTGTATCAACAAGTTATAATGACATGGTACAAAGCAGGAACTTGTTAGCAGATCATGCTGTAATATCTTGTGAATCCGACAGCACACCACTTCCAAGTCACTTTACCAGACAAGGATTATAATTGCTGCTCTTGATAATTTTGATTTTGAAGACCGCTCTTCCTTGTCTGGAACATCCAGCACACATGATACTGCCATGATGCTTTTTCAAGACTGTACCAATGAAGTAGCTGCTGGAAAACAAGCTGTGTCAGCTGTAGGCATAAACAAACGAAGCTGCAAACTTAGAACACAACTGCCTTGCCAACGTGTGCAAAATCAATACGAGCCATCAACATGTCCCAGTCTACCAGAAAGTTTCAAAGTGGCTGAGGACTCCGAAGAGTTCCACATAAAAGTACATCTGAAAATCAACATTACACTCCGTAAAGATAGACAGTGGAGTACTGAATTCAACATAGCATATATAAAAACACAGAAAAACCTATACATGGGAACCATTCTATAACTTTCGAGTGCCAAGGGGATTGATCCATAATAAATCAGATTACCATAGATGGATACTTACAGATTTGTATGAAGATTATAATCTAATGCTATCATAAAACTTTCCAAAGTAAAACCTTATAATAAAATGCGGAATTTGACAATTCGCAATACAGTGCTAGATAACGAGCAGCATAACCATGTAGTAAAAAAAAAAAAAAAATGGGAATTTGTCACTTCACTATACAGTAAAAGATAACCAACAGCATAATAGCAGTGCAAGAGTATTTAACACTTCACGGAACAATTGTCAGCGAATAAGGTTGATAAAGTGCAAGTACTCGGATGTATACATAGTAAATCAACATACAGTACTCGTAAACTAGCAGCGAAAAAAAGTTAGAAAAGTGCACGTGCTCAGATGCATACATAGTAGTTCAGCACCTTTTACTCCTTAGCTAGCAACAAAAACTATGATCCATAATAAATCAAATTACCATAGATGAATACTTGTAAACTTGTATGAAGAATATGATCTAATGCCATCATAAAACTTTCTAAAGTAAAACCTTATAATAAAATGCTGACTTTGACAATTCGCAATACAGTACTAGATAACAAGCAGCATAACCATGTAGTAAAAAACGGGGATTTGTCACTTCACTATACAGTACAAGATAACCAGCAGCATAATAGTACTGCAACAATATTTAAAACTTCACAGAACAATTTTCAGCATACAGTACTTGATAGCTAGCAGCAAAAAGGATGGTAAAGTGCAAGTGCTCAAATGCATACATAGTAAATCAGCATACAGTACTCGTAAACTAGAAGCAAAAAGAGTTGGAAATGTGCACGTGCTCGGATGCGGACATAGTAATTCAGCATCCTCTACTCCTTAACTAGCAGCAAAAAAAGGGGAAAAGTTGAAAAAGTGCAAGTGCTCAGGAACATACAAATTGTATCACTCAATACCACTCTAATATATATTTAAAAATTGTTTAAAAAAGCCAACATTTTAAAACACAAGTTCAGATGAGGGCGCCAGCAGACAGTTTTTTATAAACATAATTTTATTGATTTTCGTAAAACAAATACAATACTTTACTGCATTGCACGTCATATATGACCATAGACATGTCTCAGGCGGCATGCACTGATAAGTTGGTGCTATTACATTATGACCCTAAGGAGTACCCTTTGTGTCAGCCAGCATATAGGTAATGAAAAGAAAAAAAAAAACATCATATATAGCTGATGAAGCCAACATTTCTAGTGATGTTTGCCATGCTATAAACGTCCAATAATGTCTTGCTGCAGAAGCACATCTCGTGTCCACAGCCATATTTATACATAATTACCCAACAAACTAATCTCCAACTCCCCCCACCCCTGTCCCTTTGGTCCCATGAATATACAGTATATTAAAAAATATCGTGTGATAGACATTGTAGGCTACATATAAAAGGTATGTGACAATAATCAGTAAAAACCACTGCTACGTGTAACACGACATACGGGGAGTAGGCATCCTAATGTGCAGTCAACTGTGGGAGTTCGGTGTCGTATTGATGAACATCAACTGATTTGAAAGCCTCAAGCATCACATCCCATTCCAGCGCTATAGGAGTCTTGCGTAGGCCTCTGAGTTCCTCTCTGCGCAAAGCAGCACTTTCTGCATTGCCCCAACGCAGCATCTCACTATGCCACGTGAGCACGGAGGGAGGGGTCCGCGATTTCCAGCGCATAGTGATGGCACGTATCGCTAAAATAAGCGCCAGGTCTGTAAATCGATATTGTACCTTATGTTTGGAGACTTGTTTGTGTAGGCCTAGTATGCATTCTTCCATAGTGTTTAGTATTTCACGGTGTGCAGCCCCGTTAATTATGTTACGAACATGGTCCCAGTACCCCCGCACTTTCGGGCAAGTCCATACCATATGAGGCAGGTCCACCCCTTCTAACAGACATCTCGGACAGTGATGCGTCTGTGGAAACATTTTATCCAGTTTATGTGGCGTAAGGTAAGCTCGATAAAGTATCATAGTTTGAATAAATTTGAATTTTGCATTTCTAGAGACCTTTTTGGGGTGTTCAAGTACACACAACCATTCCTTGTCTGCCAAGTCTCTGTCTATGTCCTCACTCCATGCCGCCCTCAATGAATCCAGAGCTACCATCGTATGTGCGCGCAAACCAGTGTAAAGCCATCTAATAAGGTGTCTGCCTCTGCCCATATAGTAAAGCATTTTTACCAAGTCGCGAGTGGGGGGTCCCTGTCTCTGCGGGGCCCAGTGCTTCTTTATATATTGGAACAGTGCAGCATGCAATAAATATAAGTGCGCTGGGGCACCCGTTTCATTAACAAATGTGTCATGATCTAGTAGCGTTCCCGCCCCAAACAGATCCGCTACTGTGCTAATCCCTGCATCTAGCCACGGTGTTATCTTGCGCTTAGTAAGCCTGCCGACCCTCAGTGGAATACCCAGTAGCGGGATGTTACCCGCATATGCATGGGGTGCATGCGTATATTGCAGAGCTGCTTTCCAACATTGAAGCGCTGTGCGCAGCAGAGGGGGATCCTTCGGGACCACTCCACCAGGTAACAGCAGGGTATGTAATGCACCACGATCTATGTCCACCTCGGTGTATCCTATCTCCTGTAAATTACGCCCCGCTATCCAATATGACAGCCATTGTAATTGGCATGCGTAGTAATATGCATGCAAGTCTGGAACGCCCTGGCCCCCTCTATTTGTATCCAATTGCAACTTCTTCAGACTAATACGTCTTCTGCCAGCGCCCCAGATAAGATCAATAAGCAAAGTGTTCATCAGACCAAACGTAGAATGTGGCACCATCAATGGTAAGTTAGTAAAATAGTATAGCAGTCTCGGTAGAACCACCATTTTTGCCAAAGCCGCCCTACCCATGACAGACAGCGGCAATGAGGTCCAGAAAGTGATGCTGGACCGCAAGGCTCTAAGCGCACGGTGTAGGTTACCGTCCAGCATATCAGTATGGGTCCGGTAGACCTGAATACCTAGGTATTTAAAAGTGTGCGGCGCCACCTGGAGCCTGGTATCTCCAAATTCTACTTCAGTGATTTCTGTATGGTCTATGAAGAAAAAGGCGTGTGATTTTGCAACATTAATGGCCAAGCCAGAAATATTTTCAAAATGGCGAAATACCTCATAGATCGGATCCACGGGTAGACGGAGATCGCGCAAGTATAGAATAATATCGTCTGCATACGCAGAGAACAGATGCGT
Source organism: Calotriton arnoldi (assembly GCA_963921515.1). Classification (NCBI taxonomy): domain Eukaryota; kingdom Metazoa; phylum Chordata; class Amphibia; order Caudata; family Salamandridae; genus Calotriton; species Calotriton arnoldi. The sequence continues at coordinate 759,138 of CAWUFW010003242.1, forward strand.
CGTATTCCCTAGCGGTATACCCCCTGTCAAGGAGATCTTGACGCATCCTTATGGCCAGTGGTTCTAATGCCAGTATAAAGACAAGAGGCGATAAAGGGCAGCCCTGTCTAGTCCCCCTGTGTATGGAGTACTCCGCTGAGATGTGGTTACCAGTACGGGCACGCGCTGTGGGGGCATCATACAAGAGGCGCAACCAGGAAATATAGCCTTCCGGAATCCCAAATTTCCCCAGCGCCTGAAACATATAGTCCCATCTAATGGAGTCAAATGCTTGCCGCAGATCCAGGGAAATGCAACCCGCATGAGGGTACCGTTTCGGCGCTTCAGTCAGGAGATAGTGGAGCTTTCTAGTGTTCAGTGATGTGCTGCGTGCAGGTAAAAAGCCGGTTTGGTCTATATGGATGAGCTGGGACAGATAGGGCAGTAGTCTATTGGCCAACATTTTACTCAGTATTTTATACTCCGTGGTTAATAAGGACAACGGACGATAGCTGGCCATATCTGTGGGATCCCTACCAGCTTTTGGGAGTGATATTACCAATGCTTGCGCCGTGGTGAGTGGTAGAGAGCCCCTTTCCAGTGCTGTGTTATACAGTATTTCCAATTGAGGCACTAGTGAATCAGCATACGTAGCATAAAATTCAATTGGAAGACCGTCCAGCCCTGGGGTTTTGTTACGCGGGAGTCCCTTCATAGCAACCCTAATCTCAGATTGGGTGATGGGCCCCGCCAATCCTTTCTGGGCTGCCGCCGTAAGTTGCGGGTATGTGAGGTTGGACAAGAGAGTCTCCGAGTGGGTCATCGCGTTGTTATCCGATGAACTATATAGGGTGGCATAGTATTGACGAAAGGCGGTATTGATATCCCCTTGAGTAATGGCGCTAACCCCTTCTGAGGTATGTATTTCATTTATAACCACCGCTGGAGGGGTATCTCGGATCAACCTGGCAAGCAGAGTTCCAGACTTATCCGCTTCGGTGTGAGTTCGCCGCGAATATGTCTGATAATCAATGACACGCAGAGACTCTAATAGCTCTGCGTGTTAAATTCTAGCCTCCTGAAGTGGGGCCCGTTTGGATTCATCAGTCACTGCGTCTTGTTCCAACCTACCCATAGCATGTTCCACCCCCAGTAGGGACTTGTGAAGTTCCTGCCTGGCTCCCACAGTCGAGCTAATTGCTCTCCCCCGAACCACGACCTTGAAAGCGTCCCATTCGATCAGTCTAGTCGACGCCGTGTTACTATTTTCTGCAAAATAATTCTCAATGGTATCTAGCAGATCAGTGCGGAAGACAGTCTTCCAATATCTGCGGCCACATACGCCACGTGGGAACCGGAGTGGGTACCCTACCCCAGGGTAAGAACAATCTCCAACGGGTTATGATCCGAAAACGTCTTTGGTAAATATGTAGCTTGGGGTACCTGCATAGCAATCCTGTTGGAACAATATATTCTATCTATCCTCGTGTGGAGTACGTGGACGGGGGAATAGAAGGAATATTCCCTGTGTGTTGGGTGTCGCATCCTCCAGACATCACACAGTTCCCACCCATCTGCCCAGTGCCTCAGTCTGTTTAAAAACTCCCGCTCCATGCAGGGGCGGGTGCGACCTGTCCAGTGAGACATCCATTACTGCGTTACAATCACCTCCTACAATCCACGCATGTGATTCCCACCCAGCCAATGCAATATTTAACATATCCCAATATTTATCTTGATCAAAATTCGGGGCATATACAGTGCCAAGCACCACAGGTTGACCATCTAGCGTTCCTCTTACAAATATGTACCGCCCTTGCTTGTCTATCCTCTGTTCCAAAGCTAAGAATGGCACTCCATGCCTCACCCAAATTGTAGTACCCCTCGCATAGCTGGAGTACGTAGTAGAAAAAATTTGCCCTCTCCATTTCTTGCGGAGTTTCACCATCTCACTGTCCACCATATGCGACTCTTGTAGATATACGATCTGCGCCTTGCGGCGTTGCAGTTGCACATGCACTCTATGGCGTTTTTGCACCGAACCCATGCCCCGAATATTCCATGTCAGTATGATATATTTACCCAGCATATGCATCGTGGTGTAGGTAGTACTCGCTTAAAAACTAGCGTAGTGCTCGAGCTGCCTAGCCTATCTAGAGCTATAGCTATCCTGGGACCAACCCTCCCCCCAAAAACCCCAATACTCGGTCTGGTCAAAAAACGATACCGGACCATATAACCCCACTGAACAAGAAAAAACATAATGGTTACGTAAAGCGCATTCGCCATGTGGGGGACATCGCTAGCGCTCTCCATGTGGTGCGACCTTCACTACAACAGTACATGTAAGCTACCACGGAACCTGGGCCATACAAACATGTTACTTCACAAATAATCATACACATATTTCCAACACTCGTTGTAGAGTCGTCCTGCAGTCGGAGGCACAATGCGAGCAGCGGCTACTTTAGCCGTATAGATCATTAATTAACTGTGGGGTTGCAGAAGGAAAAAGGGCCATACTGCCCTCCGAGTCCGTGTCGTGCGTTTCTTCGTCTTCGGAGGAAGTCTTGGCCTCAGCTCTCGCGGCATGTGTAAAGGTGGCGGCTGCGACAATCGCCTGCGATTTGTTCCTCTGTATCTGTTGCGAAGTGAGATATGTCCGCGCAGGGATCCTGCGCGATCGTCTGCCGCTACGACCAGTGGGTGCAACAGGACTGTTCCGAGTCTTTGCAGTGGAGTGAGAGGCAGGTGTTGCAGCATTGGTCAATCCCATCACCTCCAGCCAGTCGTCCACGTCTCCGGGACTCTCAAAAAAGTAAGCCTTTTGGTCCTGCAAAATTTTTAATCGAGCCGGAAAAAGAAGCGCATATTTCAGGTTTAAAGCTCTAAGTCTTTTCTTAACCGCTATGAAGGAAGAGCGCCGCCTCTGCACCAGAACCGTGTAGTCAGGATACAGTGATATCCTGGCATTCTCAAATTGTATCTGAGGCAGTTCGCGAGCCTTTTGCAGTAGAGTGTCTCTGTCGCGAAAGTTTAACAATTTTACTATAAGAGGTCGTGGGGGAGCCCCCCGGTCTTGGTCGCCCGGTGGGTATTCTGTGCGCTCGTTCAATACAGTATTGCGTGGTAAGTCCCTCCGTCGTGACGTGGTCTTTGAACCATTGTTCCATATAGCGTGGTGCGTCATTCCCTTCGCTCCTTTCTGGCAAGCCAATGACGCGAATGTTGCTCTGTCGAGCTCTGCCTTCCGCATCCTCCACACGGTCTAGCAGGGTAACAACCTGGTCCTGCAGTTGTTTAATATGGGTCTCACTCTGTGCCTGACGCGGCGCCAAGCCCTCCAGCGACGTAGCGTTATCCTTCACCTTGTCCACAAGTTTCGTGTGGTCCGCCCGTAGCAAAGTAAGGCCAGTGGTCAGGGTCCCAATTTGCATCTCGATCGCCCTCCTGGAGTCCCTCACCTCCTGTAAGATCAGATCTAACTTGTCCACAGGTACAACAGTAGACGGGACACACCCAGGCGTGAGCGAGGCATCCACGTTCTCCGCGGTGTCCGAGACAGAGTCTGGGCCTCCCGGATCTTGTTGCTTTGCTCTGTTACGCCCCATCATGTGAGACAGGAGAGAGATAGTCAACACAACTGGCAGCAATAACAATTACCGGACACTTCAGGAGCAGTGCGCAAGTCGTGTGGCCCAGCAGACACCTCCGTCCACTTCCAGTAGCGCCACACAGCAGCCCAGTCGCTGTTCGTTACAGCACAGTCTAGTGACGGCCTCTACACAACTCGTGGCACCACCACTGTACCTCCGGGTCAGGGTCTAGTTATGGCAGGGCGGTACAGCGGCAGGGGGGTGGGGCAGGGGACCGCAGGCAATCCACATCCTCAGCTTGGGGGGGGCCTATAACTTGCACATCTGCAGCGCGAGGTGTGCCAAGCCCCACTCCTCATTGCCCATGTGAGGGCTCTACAGCGAAACCAAAGTCAATCAGGAAGGAAAGGAACCGGCAACCAGCGGGGCCCACCCGGCCGCCGGTCCCCCCCTACCTCCTCCGTGCAGACGGATTCACTATTGCACGTCACTGTCCCCTGCTTCAGGCACTGTTGAGGGCCGGCTGCCGTCGCCCAGCTCCACCACCTCCGACACGCAGACCCAGGAGGGGGATAGGCCGCAACCCAGCCCCGGGCTCAATTACTCTGTCTTCCCCCAGTCGCAGTCACTCCCGCTCCATAATGGCGTCGCATGCGGATCTCGCGGCACCACCTCCTCCGTGAACACAGTCCTGTCCCACCGCTCGTCGCGCACAACTCTGGACCACAGTGGATCAGGCAGCAATTCCGCTTACCGGAGGTGTCCAGGTCTACTCGCACCGGGACCCAAGCGTCTCTCCGCTATCGTCTGCGCAGTCAGGCACCGGGGTCGACACCTCCGCCCGTATCAGCGTTTCTCGACATCCACGCAGCTCCGAGTCTTCGCATCACACCCGGCCAGCCGCCCGCTCGCCTACAGCCCCCATCCTGCAGTCGACCTCAGGATATTTCAGGATTTAGCGGCCCAGGTCCGAAGCTAGTCTAGAAGACGTCCGCCATGTCTGGCTGCTAGCCACGCCCCCCCGCCCCAGCAGACAGTTGCGGGCCTCTTCTGCTGTGGTGATATTGTGCTTTAAAAAATAATTCCTCAGGTATCTACGACGTACTGGTTGTAATGTGGGGAAGACAAATAGGACATGATTTAAGTCTTGAATACAGAAGTTACATAAATGACAAAGTCTTTCCTGTCTAGCGATGCCCTCCCAAGCTCCTGTTACAATTCTTAGAGGGAGTAAATTCAGCCTAAGCAACAGAATGACCCTACGTACTCCATGTTTAAGATTCCATAAAACATAAGGTTGTTTTTTTTTTGTGCAAATACTGCTCCCCACAATACAATCATTATTTCTATTCTCTGCGCACATTTTAATGTCTCTTTCACGGGAAGCCCCATAGATTGTTTTCTTAATACTAATTTTCAAAGCCCGTTTACATAGATCCGCCGCACTCTCCTTAACTAAGCCGAACATTGTTATGGCTTTTAAATAATTCCTAAAAAGAGCACTTTTTTCTTTCATGTTAACAAAAATTTCCCCGAATAGTGCTGCCCGTAACAAATTCTCGGAGCTATTTAATAGTGCATTGCTCCATCTTAAGCACGCAGCCATAGATAGCACATAAGTGGAGAGTAAACCGAATTCAAGCCTAATCGCTGCAATAGGAGCAGCGCGATTCAAATTACATATTTGGCGCCAGATCTGCCCCTCCACTTTCTCAAATTTATCCCACTCCTGTGCGTCTATTGTTTCACAGGCATAGCTCAGTGCTGGAGGTATCTTTATTTTATAGACTGATAAGATATGTGAGAAGTGTCTTTTCCCGCAGTGTGTGTGTACAAACGATTAATTGCAAAGGCCTGTGAAATTGCCTTGCCTTTAAAGTGTTCCATATGATTGCTAGCGGAGCACCTGTTTGTAAAGATTTTTCCTAAATATGGATAAAACTTAACTACTTCCAGTTTCTCTTTTCCCAAGAACCAATGCAAATTTTTTCTGACTTTACATCCTTGATAACTAAAGATCATGACTTTACTCTTTAAAATATTTATTTTTAAATAATATTCTTCTGTGTACCTAATCAACTCAGCAAGGCGTCTTTGAAGTCCGATTGGGGTTAAATCCATTATTATGGCATCATCTGCATATAGCAGACAGCTCAGCTTTAAATTTCCTAATTTAGGGGAGTCCCCTTTGCTGAGCCCCACTCTTCTTGGCAAATCATTAATGTAAATAGAAAAAAGAAGAGGGGCCAGAAGGCACCCTTGCTTCAAGCCATTATTAGTTTCTATTTTTCTCGTGAAGAAAAATCAGACTTTGCGAATACTGGGGAAATGTTTTACACATGATAGCTCTAGGGAAAAACTTGGTACATGCTGATTGGGAAGGTGATTGGGAGCTGCACGTGAAGACTGTGGAGTCACTGATTACTGCTTTTGTGAATTCTATTGCATAAACTACCTGAGATATGGGTTCTGGTATTTGGAAAGAGTGAAGAAGCTACAAAGTGAAAAAACCATACCTCTACAGAAAATTCATCCAAAGACATTTTGTGGTGAAAGACAGAGAGAGAAGGTTCAATACTGTGGCTCCAGACATAAAACTGAAAGAGACGATCCAGAGATCACAGAAAAGCTCCAAGGGAATTGTTGGTCAGACACGTAAAAGTTAATATGTTGCTCAATGGCAGCTAGTTTGCCATGAAGACCTTTCTGTTTGCAATGTTTTCAGAGAGATGACAAATTAAAAATGTATGGACCATTGTGAAACTGTTCCTCACCACTAACTTGTGGGAAAGAGAGGAGGACATTTTAATGAACATGTGGATAGCCTTCTTCATTTCATACAGCAGCAAAGAAACCCCTTTAAAAAGACTGGGCCTGTGCGACTATACAACTTTGTGACCAAACAATATGTGGATAACGATATAAAGACTAGATGTCCCGGAACATGGATCAAAACTATACAAAAAACTGAAGCAGGAGAGATTTGTGTTGAAAGATAAAAGGCTGTTTGACATCACTAAAGCTAAACTTCCATGCTTAAATTGCCATAGAAAGAGTTCGGTCTAACCAGCCACTACAATACAGGTTACAAAAAAAAACAACTTTTGCGAGCACATAGAGAGATGGATGTAGCAAAAGAAAGGGGTGAATTTATCAAGGACGTTCTGTCACATGATCTTCTTCCAACAAACGCATTATTTGATGGAGATGCTGCAACCAAACCAGTGAAGAACAAACTCTTACAAGAGCTTCAAAAAAAACTTTCCCCTGAAAAATGTCAATTTAAAAAGTTGTCCTCATTGAAAACTGCTGTTGTTGACTATATGTCACAATTGTGAATGGTCAAGATTTCATCCATGCAAAACTTCAGAGGTCATTCAGACTGTTCTACAGATATCAAAGTCAGCGTGCACCTTGCAAGAACTACACATAGTCTCTGACCGTTATTTTGAACTGTCTGTCAAAGAATGTGAGAGAATCAGACGAATGTCTACAAGTGGAACAATTGACCTTGCCTACAATTAAAAAAGTGACACCTATACCTGTGAATCTTGATAAATTCTGGTCATCAACATCAAACAAGATGAACTTGGAGATGTTAACTCACCAAAAAATTGCTGATGCTTCAGTGAACCCTGAATTTCCAATTTTTTTTAAGTGGAGTGATTGTCAATGAGGAGTTGGTGCCTGCAGAGATATATTCAAAAGGTACGGGCCATATTGTTAAAGAACTTAACAGCAAATTGGAGGAAGCTGACCTTCATGTTGTGCCACATGTTGAGTGGGCTGTTCAAAATGGTTCCAATCGAGTCATTGTGCTGTCGAATGGCACAGTTGTTATTATTGTGCTACTCAGATTTGTTACAATGTTCTTAAGTCCAAGATTGTCAGAGTTATGGATACGTTATGGAACAGACGAGAAAAAAGACACATAATCCCGCTTCATATTCTGTCAAAGAAACTTGACCCAGAGATGCCCAGTGTTCTTATCAATATGCAAAAGAAACAATTGATGGACGGAATGCTGGGCAATGCAAACATTCACCCCCAGTCACAAGGATCTGGGTTAAATCCATCATTCTTTTGCTCACCACACCACCCCAGTTTGGACCCAGCCATATGCAAATCATTCCTGACCCTGTTCCTTGTGGGAACAGTCCAGCCTGAAATGCCAAGCCAGGTCCTCCCTGGACCAGAAACAAGCATCCTGGGACCGGTTTCAGGGCATCACCCTTCATCAGCCAGGCTAACTTGAATCCAGTGGTGTAGTGAGCACAGGACCCACGTCTGGGCATACCCTTCCCACTTAGGGCGACATATGCAAAAGAAACAATTGATGGACGGAATGCTGGACAATGCAAACATTCACCCCGAGTCACAAGGATCTGGGTTAAATCCATCATTCTTTTGCTCACCACACTACCCCAGTTTGGACCCAGCCATATGCAAATCAGTCTTGACCCTGTTCCTTGTGGTGACAGTCCAGCCCGAACTGCCAAGCCAGGTCCTCCCTGAGCAAAAAAACGATGGATTTAGGCCCAGATCTCTGTACTGGGGTGAATGTATTACATTGTTCTGCATTCTGTCCATCAATTGTTCTTTTTGCATTTGTCACCCCGAGTGGGATGGGTATGCCCAGACGTGGGTCCCGTGCTCTCCATGCCACTGGAGTCAAGCTATCCTGGCTAATGAGGGGTGAAACCCCGAAACCGGTCCTCGGATGCTTGTTTCCAGTCCAGGGAGGACCTGGCCTGGCAGTTCGGGCTGGACTGTTCCCATTAGGCGCATGGTCAAGACTGATTTGCATATGTCTGGGTCCAAACTGGAATGGCATGGTGAGCAAAAAAACGATGGATTTAGGCCCAGATCTCTGTACTGGGGTGAATGTATAACATTGTTCTGCATTCTGTCCATCAATTGTTCTTTTTGCAGTGTTCGTATCAAGGCACATATTCTTATGGGTGATGACACTATGAGCAAAATTGGAACAAAGCTTGGATCTTTAACTGCTGAACCTGTGAAGTTTCTAAAAGGATTTGCTGAGACAGAAGAAGAATGTGAATTCAAAGAAGTAGAAAAATACCTTGTGTGTGTGTAAAATGAGTTCTGACTGTCACACATTTGAAGATCTTCGGTGCAGTGAGCTAAGTGGCCTTCCACCGATGTCCTATTCTGTGCATGAACACATTTAAAAGAGCATTCTACTTTATCAGAAGATGTGTAAATGTTTTGGATCATGCATATGTAGAGAAAGATCACTGTGAATTTGTTTGGGAAGATATTGCTGGGGTGTTCAAACCTACGAAATTTCTAAAGTCTCTACCCACAGAACTTCCATGCACTTGCAAAACCTGTGCTACAAAAAGATTTTCCTGTCAATATGCTCTTAACAAATGTTCAACATTCTGCAAATGTACCATGAGCTATTGCTGAAACAAATAAAGTGAACTATGAAACGGTGTCTAAAACAGGAGTGATAATTTTTTTTTAGTTTTCATATTCAGATCATAAACATTGTTTGGTGTATACATAAAAGGATTTTAAAACATTATTTGTTTCATTTCTATATGTCTCCTCTTCCCCTTTTATATCCACCATTTTGGAAAATGGCAGAAGGGTTGCTCTGAGGAGTTATTGTCTTTCTCTAGAAGACTACTTGAGCCCCAAAATCTATGTTTTGACACCAAAATGAAGTATATAGGTCTCATGGTTCCTTAATATTGCATCATCACTGCAACACATCCGCCATTTTTTAAAATGTTGCCCAGACAAATTCGGCCGGATCAGCAATTTCTACCCAACCTAAGTTACTTCTCTAATGATTCAAAAACAAAGATAAAGAATGAAAATCTCTGGACAACAATTTTATTACGGAGGTATATCAGCGGGCCGGGATTAGAGTGGGTGTGTTTGGTCACTGGGACCCAAACAGTACGCCAAGGGGGCCCAAGCCCCTACAAACTAGAGGAAAGGCAAGACGTCTTTGAAGCTAGATTCCCAAGATCTCACCCCCTGGGTGAGGACCTGGGACTTAAAGGGGAAGAAGAACCTTCCAAAAGAACAAGTTACTTACCTTCGGTATCGCTTTTTCTGGTGGATACAGTATCTGCCTGTGGATTCCTCACCTTTTGAATTATCCCAATGCGCAACATTCCACAGAAACTTTTCTCCTCAGCTCTCTCGCATCAACGAGGACGTCACAATGGAATGGCTCCGCACGCAACTCCGCGTGATGTCATCGGAGCCATAAAAAGACCTCGTCGGCATGCTGAAGTCCGTTTCACCCATTCTTTCCGTGCCTTCGACACTAACAGACATTTTTACAAGTATACACAGTATACAAACACAGCCAAAACGGGAAATTCTTCATCATAGACTTTTCCTAGTCCCAAGCATCGCATGATTCCAACAATAAATCACATAAGATATACAGTGATTATTTTTCGGTATAAGCAGACTGGCAACGGGGAGGCGGGTGGGTCAGTGAGGAATCCACAGGCAGATACTGTATCCTCCAGAAAAAGCATTACAGAAGGTAAGTAACTTGTTCTTCTGGTGGATACACCTGCCTGTGGATTCCTCACCTTTTGAATTGAATCCCCAAGCAGTCCCGCTCCCAGCAGAGGGTGCCTGCCTGCATATACCAAAAAAATCATGCAGTACAGAACGTGCAAAATGGCCGTCCCTCCTCACCTCCGAATCCAAGCAACAGTGCTTCGCAAAAGTGTGGAGGGAGGCCCAAGCTGCCGCCTTGCAGATGTCTACCACAGGGACACCTCTATCTAAAGCTGAAGAAGAAGACTTAGCTCTGGTAGAATGAGCGTGAATACCTCCAGGGGGCTCCTTCTTGGCCAAGGCGTAGCAGATCTTGATACAGAGGATGATACACCTGGACAGTGTTCTTTTGTGGACAGCCTTGCCCTTCATCTTGCCCACATAACCAATGAAGAGTTGATCGTCCAACCTGAAGTCCTTGGTTCTGACCAGGTAGAAGCTGAATGCCCTCTTGGGGTCCAGGCGTTGAAGTCTCTCCTCCTCAGAATGGGGAGGATAGAAAGTGGGTAAAGTGATGGACTTCCGCAAGTGGGAAGGAGTGACCACCTTAGGCAGGAAAGCAGCTCTGGTCCTGAGAACCATCTTATCCGCATGGAATGATGTAAGAGAAGGCTCGGAGCTAAGAGCCTGCAACTCACTCACCCTCCTAGCAGAAGTGATTGCAACCCAAAATATAGTTTTAAATGCTAGAAATTTTAAGGGACAACTATGTAATGGTTCAAAGGGCGAGCCCATCAAGAAAGTGAGAACCAAATTCAAATCCCACTTGGGCATGAAAAAAGGAGTGGGAGGAAACCTCTTTGTGAGACCCTTAATGAATCTCATAACCATGGGAGATTTAAACGAGGGTCGATCTGGTAAACAGAGAAAAGCTGACAAGGCAGAGAAGTAGCCCATAACAGTAACTACTCCATAACCCTGTTGTGCTAGGGAAAGAGAGAAACTCAGAACATCAGATAAATGGGCCTGCAAAGGATCAATCGACCTCTCTCCACACCATTTAACAAACTTGGCCCACCTACCAGAATAGACCGATTTGGTGAAGTGTCTTCTGGCCGATAATATAACATCTACCACATCCGGTGGGAGAGAGAACTCAGGTTGCCCAGTTCAATCTCCAGGCATGAAGGCTCTGGAGGTGGGACAAAGAACCTGCTCCTGCGACTGTAAAAGGAGGTCTGCCCTGAGAGGGAAATGGAGCGCAGGGTGCAATGAGCAGTAAAGGAGGTCTGGTTACCACACCCTTCGCAGCCAATCCGGGGCAATCAATATAATGGGTCCGGTCTTGGTGAATCTTCCTCAGAACTCGAGGAATTGAGGGTATGGGAGGAAACGCATAAAGAAGCTATGACCCCCCAATCTAACTGAAACGTGTCCCTCAGTGCTCCCCGCTTTGGATACTGGAGAACGCATGGCAGTGCACGTTTGCGTGAGTGGCAAACCGGTCCTACTGAGGAAACCCCCACATACTGAAAATGTGAAGGACCACCTCCGGATGGAGATGCCACTCGTGATTGGCCGAATACTGCCAACTGAGACTGTCCGCACGCACATTCAGTTCTCCGGCTAGATGATTCGCGATTACACAAATCTAATGGTCTTGAGCCCAGGACCAGAGTCCGCAGAGCCTCTCTGCAAAGAAGACACAACTCTACTCCTACCTGTTTGTTGATGTACCACATCCCGGTAGTGTTGTTCGTTAGGACCTGAACCCACTGACCACGAAGGGAGGGAAGAAAGGCCTTGAAAGCCAAACGTATCGACCTCAATTCCAGAAGATTGATTTGAAACTATCTTTTCTCTGGAGACCAAAGACCTTTGACCTCCAGATCCACTAGATGGGCTCCCCACCCTAGAGTGGAGGCATCAGTTATCACTGTGGCCACCGGACAAGGAGGTTGAAACTGCTTCCCTTGAGACAGGTTGCCTGGCCTGGAGCACTTAGCAGCTCTGCTGCAGTGTCTCTTAAGATTCTGACCACTTCCTCGAGATCTCTGTTGTGTTGAAACCACTGTCTGCGGAGGCACCACTGGCGGGCCCTCGTATGCCAGTGTGCATGGTTGACCAACAGTATGCAGGAAGCGAACAGACTGAGCAAGCGCAAGACCTTCAGGACTGGAACAGCCGCTCCATTCTGAAAAAGTTGAATTATAGCCTGGATGTCTTGAATCCTCTGTAGAGGCGGGAAGGCACGACTTACAGTAGTGTCCAGTACTGCCCCTATGAACAGGTTGCGCTGAGAGGGCACCAGGTGAGATTTGGGTACATGTATCGAAAACCCCAAGTCGAACAACAGTTGGGTTGTTGCTTGCAAATGATGTAACACCATCTCTGGTGACTTTGCTTTGAGCAGCCAGTTGTTCAGATAGGGAAAAACAGGAACCCCTTATCTTCTGAGATGTGCTGCCACCACCACCATCACCTTTGTGAAGACCCGAGGTGCGAAAGTAAGGCCGAACGGAAGGACCACAAACTGGTAGTGTTGAGACCCCACTGTAAAACAAAGATACTTCCGATGCGACTTCAGGATGGGAATGTGAAAATATGCATCCTGTAAATCGATCGACACCATTCAGTCTTCCTTCTGCAGCGCAAGAAGAACCTGAGCCAGGGTCAACATTTTAAATTTCTCCTGTTTGAGGTAAAAAATAAAAACCCTGAGGTCGATGATTGCCCTCAAACGACCGTCCTTTTTGGGAATCAGGAAGTACCGGGAGTAGCATCCTTGACCCCTTTCCTGCTCTGGAACCACCCCGATCGCACCTTTGTGCAGCAATGACAGAACCTCCTGCTGGAGAAGCAGATGGTGCTCTTCCAAGCACAAGCCCTGATGGGGTGAGAAAGGAGGGGGGAACTCCCGGAAGGGTAGGGCATACCCATGTTCTACTATGTTCAACACCCAGAAATCTGTAGTAACAGACCTCCAATGCTGTAGAAAATGTGACACCCGCCCTCCCATGGGACAAGTATGCTCTAGGATAGTGGAGCTAGAGCTGCTTCACTGCCACACCAGTTGGAGGGGCAGAAGAGGAGACCTGTTGTTGTGCAGCACCCAGGGGACAACCTCTGCCCTTTCCCCTATAGGATCTGTACAAGGGATTTGCCAGCTGTTGACTGGCACGAAAGGATAAGTTCCTTCCAAAGCCACAAAACTTGCAGAACTGTTCAAATCTCCTGGGCTGAGACTGAAGTCCCAATGACCTTGCTGTGACTTTACTGTCTTTAAAGCACTGCAGCGCCAAATCCGCTTTAGCCCCAAACAGGCGAGATCCATTAAATGGCTGATCCAGTAATGTAGCTTGGACATCAGGAGAGAACCCTGAACCACGCAACCAAGCGTGCCTCCTAGTAGCCACAGACTAACCCATTGCCCTGGCTACTGAATCTGCCATATCCAGACCAGAACAGACTGTATCACCTGGCGGGCAGCAGCTTGGGCATCCGACAACACTCCTGAGAAATGCCCCTGTACCTCTTCGGGCAATTTTGGGACCACCTCCCTAGCTGAGTCTATGAGGGTGTGGATGTAGCGACCCAGAGAGCATGTGGCATTTGTGGACTTGAGGGCCATACTGCCGGATGAGAACACCTTCTTTGCCGATTGCTCCATGCGTTTTGACTCCATATTCGCAGGTGTAGATGGGAAGGAACCTGCAGACTGCCTCGAGGAACACGAAGCCTGGACCACCAAGCTTTCCGGCGAAGGATGGGTAGACAGAAAAGCAGGATCCCCGAAGCAACCTTGTACCTCCTTGCCATGGTCCTGGAAACTGCTGGAGCAGACATCTGCTTCTGCCAGACATCGAGAATGGGCTTGGTCAATGCCTCATTAAAGGGAAGTACAGGCTCTAAAATAGAGGAAGGGTAATGGAACACCTCAGTGAGGATATTAGACTTTAACTCCACTGTAAGAAGAGGCAATTCGAAGAGATCCGTAGCCTTTCTGATCACAGCATTATATGTGGTCACCTCCTACATCGGCAGACCCTTTGGGGATGAAAGCTCCCATTCAGGAGAGGTATCCAGGCCACTAGCCTTCGGTAAACCCTCAAAATCCGGGTCAGGATCCACGATCTCTGCTCTCTCAGCCTCTCCATGTTCCTCCTGGTACTCTTCTTCCTCCAATAGTATTTGCACCTCTCTCTGAGACCTCATCCTCTGAACAGACGTCGGCAGCACCAGACACGGCGCTGGTGACTTCTGATTGGCGTCGATGGGAGGTCCACAGGAGTCGAAGCCGGTCGAGGTCGAGTCGGCGCCGGTTTGGATCCAGACGGCGCCAAGGATGAACCCTCCAGAGGAACTCGCACCTCCATGCCACAAGATACCCAGAGGCAATACACCGCAGGACGGTGACTGCACCCACAGTGGCTAGAGCCTTGCCTGGTCTCTTTACCACAGTTGGATTTCCTAAGGAGGTGGTATCTGACAGGTACAAACTTCATGTCTGCATAGTTGAAGGCTATGTGGAATCAGTGTGGGGTAATGTATACGTTTACCACCCTATATCACCCTCAGACCAATGATTTAGTTGAAAGGTTCAACAGAACCATAAGTGCATGATTATGCATTTGGCTGACTAACTCAGAAGAAGGTGGGATGTTCTACTGCCATGGCTGTTATTTGTCTACAAGGGAAGTGCTCAAAAAGGAGTGATCTTTAGCCCCTTTGAACTTACGTTTAGTCACCCTGTAAGAGGTCTCTTGACCCTGGCCAGGGAAGTTGGGGAGAAACCTTCCAGAGAACCGAAGCAGGAGAGTGTTGGCCATGTACTGGGCCTGTGGTCTCACATGGCAGAGTACATGGAAACGGCAAATAAGAAAGATTTTAGAGTCCTGCTTGGAACTTGTGAAGCACTGATATGACCAGAAGGCTGCCTTGGTTCAGTACTAGCCAAGTCAAAAGGGGGGTGTTGGATCCTGTGGCTACTAGGACCCTCCAGGACAAGTGGACAGGGTTACACTAGATCCTAGAGAAGAAGGGAGAGGTCACTTACTTGGTAGACCTTGGCATCCCCAAACACTCTTATAGTGGTGTCCATGTAAACAGGTTAAAACCACACAATGACAGGGCTGACATGACAATGCTCACTGTGAAAGATGGAGGAGAGAAAGAGGAAAGTAAGCCTCTCACAGACTTCCTGCTTCATAATGCCACGGGCAGGTCGGCGGAAGGAATAGTGCTCTCCACAACACTGACGGAACATAAGCAGAAGGACTATCAAAGTTGTTGAGACAGTTTGCTGGTTTCTTCTCTTCAACACCTGGCCTGACCCAGTTGTGTGTCCATGATGTGTACAAAGATGACTGATTTTCTCTCAAAAGTAAAATCTACCGGTTGTCTGACCAGGTGAAGGCCAACATCAAAGTGAAGGTTGCTAAGATGTTAGGGTTGTGTGGGACTGAGCCCTCCATTAGTTCTTGGTCGAGCCCAGTGGTGCTGGTGCCCAAACCCAACTCACAATATGGGAAGCCAGAGCTAAGGTTGCGTGCACTACAGGGGACTCAATGATGCCACCAAGACTGATGCTCACCCCATCCCAAGAGCTGATGAGCTCATAGACTAATTTGGGGTTGCTTAATACCTGAGCACATTTGACCATACCTCAGGCTTCTGGCAGATTGCCCTAACAGAGGGAGCCAAGGAGAGGTCTATATTCTCCACACCAGAGGACCATTTTGAGTTTAATGTGATGTTCTTTGGTTTGCCTCTGCCACCTTACAAAGGTTTGTGAACAGGGTTCTGTCTGGACTGGAAGCATTTAGTGCAGCATATCTGGATGAAATTGCTGTATCTAGCTCCACCTGGCAGGAACACCTGACCTACCTGAAGGAATTTCTTCAGGCCCTGCAGCAGGCAGCCTAACTAATAAGCAAAGCAGGTGCCAAATATGGCAAGGGACTGTTGTGTACCTGGGACACCTTGTAGGTGGACGACATATACAGCCTGTCGAGACCAAGATCCAGACGATTTTGTCTTGGGATCCTCCCAAAACCCACATCCAGGTAAGAGCCTTTTTTTAGCCTGGCTGAGTACTAAAGGAGGTTTGTAAAAGAGCATGGCTCTATTATAGCACCAATGACAGATCTCACCTCCAAGAAGCAGCCTAAGAAAGGTCTTTGGAGTGAATGGTGTCAGAAGGCCTCTGATACCCTGAAGCAATGTGCTCAGCGCCTGTCCTAAAAGGATTTGACTTTAGTGGTTATTGTCTGTAGCGACTAAAGAGTATATTGTCCAGATAGATGCTTCGGAACATGGGATTGGGGCAGTGTTGGCACTGGTAAATGATGAGGGCCAGGATCATCCAGTTGCCCTTATTAGTAGGTGACTCCTCCCTAGAAAGCAGTGTTGGAGTGCCACTGAGAGGAAGCCTTTGCTGTGGTGTGGCCCATGAAGAAACTGAGGCCCTACCTGTTTAGGATTCACTTAGGAGTTCAAACCCACAACAGGTCTCTCAGATGTCTCATGTAGATTAGCAGGGGGAACCACAAACTGTTAAGGTAATCCATCTCCCTACAGGAAATGGATTTTACAGTGGAACACAGACCTGGGAGTGACTATGCAAATGCAGACGGCCTTTCCAGGTTTTTTCACTGACATGATTAGAACTACCAGGTGGGTTAGGTTAGTTGCTGATCACCTTTCATCTGGAGAGAGCAAAATATTATTGAACTGATGCTGCTGGTCTGTTTTTTTTTTACTCTGAAGCGCACTTGGCCGTGTTGACAAAGCCGCAGTGCATGTGCTCTGACCCCTCAAATGTATGTTCAATTAGGTAATGCCTAATTGGCATATTTAACTTACCTATAACCCTAGTATATGGTAAAAGGTGTACCCAGGGCCTGTACATTAAATGTCACTAAGGAACTATAGCACTTATTATGCCACCACTGCATTAGCAAAGCGAAAACCTGACTCTAGGTCTGCCACTGCAGCCTAGTCGGACAGTTTGTAAACTACCAACTTGACATAGCAAAATAACCGGTTTGCCAAGTCCAAACCTTCTTTTTGTTAATATTTATATGTCCCCCTAAGATGGGCCTTCAAAGCCCATAAGAGAGGGTACAGAATATTTAAAAGGAAAGGTTTCTGTAATATTTTACATGTCCTGACAGTGAAAACTCAACATTATCGTTTTCACTGTAATAAGGCTGGTAGTCCCATTGTCTAACATAGGTTTACACTAACACAACCGCTAAGTGGTAACGTTCTTCTGGGACCACCAAAATAGTACTTCAAGCTATCAAAATAATTGTTGCATTAAACCCGACATATTGCTAAAGTCGAATTTAAGGTAACTTTGAATATAAATGTGACTTTAGAAAGTTATTATTACAAATACCGGGTTAAAGTTACTATTTTCTTGCCCAAAGTATCTAGTAGCCATTTCTGATTAACTATAGCAGTTTTTACGTGAGAGCCTGTTGCCCTCCTGCCAGGAGGTGTGAATAGCTCTCAGGAAAGAAGACGAGAAGGCCTTTTGGTAGGAGTTGTGATCTCCTGACAAGATAGTGTCATGATTCCCTGGACTCCACTAACACAACCATGAACCCCTCCAGAACACACTCCGGAAAGGACTCTGTGGTCCTGGATTCTCCCATGCAAAACCTGCCCCGATCTCAGGCACTCGGCACTACCATTTGTCAGGATTAGGCATAGTGTTGTGATTATGCTTTGTTTCACGGGTTAGTTACATTGCTATAGGTTATGTGATGAGCCAAAGTGTTGAAAGATGTTTGTTTCACGTATGTTAGACATCTGGGCCTTGTTATAACATCAGGTTTGGACTCTGCAATGGTGCACATGAACAGTGGTATGCCGCTCACATCAGGTTTGAGCTCAGCAAATGATCCACTTAACCATTTGTATTCTGCTCTGCCAGCCACCCGTGTTGTGGCCTTTTTTCTAATTTGTTAGCGTCTGCTGCTTGTAAACGCTGCCGAGATCTCGTGGGATCTCAACAACGTTCCGCAGCCATGTTGGGTGTGGCCTTGATACTTGACGCCATGCCCAAATTTGAGAAGGCACTTTGCCTTCAAGATTCCGTGCTCTTGGCAGCATCTTCACGCACTCCCTCTGGGCGGTCTTACCTGTGTGCTGGGGAGCCTCCGATCCCTAGAGTCTTCATCCCTATGGTTGCCTGGTGCTCCGATTCCTGCAAAACAAGAGAAAAACTGTACAGTAAGTACAGTGAGCATACAGCCACAAGTACCCAATGCAAGTAAGATTTATTTGGAACATTTATTTTCAGAGTGATACATGGAAATGGACTGAGCGATTCCTGAACAATTTTTGGAGCAATAACAATTGCATCTCTTGTTTGTGTTAAACCTTGGGAAGCGAACAGGGTGAAAACGCTTTCCAGAAACTACAAACTAACACTTAACCTAATCTGGGGTTACTTCCTACCAACAACCTGTTGTTACTACGGTATTGACAGACTCCGCTACCTTCATTGGCTGCATGAGAAGGCGTCTTGTATGTTAATAGGTCTTGATTACGGTTGACTAAGCCTCCTGCTTCCGTAGGGAGAACCACAGGCGACTACACCGCATCAAACAAGAATCAACCACCTGACGTCCGGCAGTAAGGCATTTGATAGCAGGTAGGAGTACAGGAGAGTTTTGACCATTGGTCTATACCACGGGTGGGGGCCGAACACAGAGAGAACCCAGATAATTTACGGTACCTTCCCTTTGCCTCACAGGACGACAGTTGTGTGAGGGTACTGACGACGTCCAACCATCAGGCTCTCTTCACTGAGCCCTACTGAATCTCCCTTGTGATACATTTCACTTCACAGGCAGTAAGGTAGGGTACGAGGAAGTTGGTCCATAACGTCTCTGTGAACCAAGGAGTGTGGGCTTCCAGGTAAGAGTGCAATGTTGTGATCTTTGGCAGATAGCCAGAGGACTCTGGCTGCAGATGGCCAAGCTTCCCAGTGCCATCCTCCCGTCGCAGGCAAATGCAAGACACACTTTAGCCTGTCCTCTTTGTCTAGGTAGACAGGCTGGTATCATTTCCAGTGGGAAGGACGCATTGTTGCAGAACCGATTTTCCAGGAGGAGTTACTAATTATACTGGACATACCTCAGGGGTGTGCCCATAGCTCTGACCAAGGAAGGAATAGTTCTGACAGCTTGGCTTTGGGCAGAGAGATGCATTGTGGGATTATTTAGTGCCAATCTCCCAGGAAGTGTCTTTTAGCCTCAATTATCCCCACTCTCAAATTCTAAACTGGCATAAAAGTGGCACACCTGAGTACCAGCTTCAGAACACTACTGTACTCAGAAAGAACAGAAGGAGGACTGCATCTGCTGAAGCTGTTGACCTCCGAAAGAAAGGCTGCACCAAGGAGGACTGCAAATGCTAAACCTAAGACAGGACTTCAGAAAGAGAGGACTGCTCCTGCTGTTATTTTCATGGAGAATGACCCCAAGGGCTGGACCTGCTTCCGCTTGTGCCAAGGACCAGTGAGTGGACTCAAGACTAGTTGGCTAACCTCCTGTTAAGCTCAAGGACCACAAAAGCTAAAGAAGTTCTCCATATGCAAAGCGCCCACCTGACCAGTTGCAACTCGACTTACGCTTCTCCCCACTAGTACAGCCATGGAGATCAAGTGCTAGTCCACAAAAGGTGTCCACAGATCTTGGAACCTTGGCTGGTGCTAGAGTGCACTCTTTCCTCTAAAAACAACTTCAACTTATGAGCCTAGAGCTCAAAGAAAACTGTCTTTGATAAAGGACCAAAGTCCACCACACTACTGCTACTCCCCATCGTCATCAAAGCCTACCTGGGCCACTGACTTCAGATTGCAGAAGCTGCTGGTTTGTGTATAGCCTTGAACTCCCGTCAAGAGCCAAGACTCATGCTGGACCACTGCACTACGTCTGTCTGCTAATGTCGAGCACAACTCCAGATCCAAGCTGCAGAGGGCCCAGCTGAAGAGCCCCGTAGATGAAGAAAAGAACTAGAAAGGCTTCCAAGTGTTAAGGTAAAGTGTTGACCAGAACTAACTCGGCTACTGCAGCCGACTGCCACTCCATCGTGATCTGCCTGAAATTTTGACTTTGGCCCAGACCCTCGTATTGCGGCTCATAGACTACCGCTACAAGTGAAAAGCCGTGATTTATAAAACATTTAAAGTTAACTGTAGTGATTTATGAAAACCTATAAAAAATCATAACTCTGGCTCCCTTCATCAGATTTTTGTCACATTAGGTCTATTTAAAGATTAAAATGTATACTATTGCTTTATAAATTGGAGTGGGGTTGTTATTGTGTTGTGTTTCTTACTTATTAACTGTTCTGGTACTGATAAATGCTTTACACTTGTTTTTCTTTGAGTTAAGCCAAACTGTGTTGTACAACAGCTACCCAGGACTGGGCTATGGTTTAAATCAAAGTAACCTAACTGGACCTGATACAGAATAGTAACATTATTACTTGGTGAGGTTTCACAACCATCCCAACTAATAATCCACCATCTCTCACACTCATTGAAAAACTGCTGTACTTCTTCATATAGTTCTGTCTCTTTGGTAGGAATGGGTAGCCAAGGATTCTAAGCCTCACCGCTCCTGCAATATTCTGCTTCTCTACTTCTGACAATAGCACACGATTCAAACTCCTTGGAGTCTTGGAGGCTCCTTGGAATCCTCTTAACTCTCTCCAGCGATTGCTGCACTATGACTAACTATTACTGGTTGTATGTTCAGCATGAGCAATGCTGTTTGCAAGAGATTCCAGGGTTTCCTCTGTAGAGGACACTATGCATTCTGTGGGTCTTGATGTATTTTACATGTCCATCAGTGTGGCCATAGTAAACGTATCCCCTCTTGTCAATGGTGGGGAAACCTCTTCCTCCAGGGTGAGTTCCCCTTCTGTGAATTGAGTTGCCAGGGTCAGTGAATTGATGCTGAGAAAGACTTTTGTTTCAATTCCATAGGTGACATTTTGCATCTCTGGGAATTTTCTGAGACTTACGGATGTGCAATCTGCGTTTTCCCTATCTTCACCATGCTCCTATTCAGTGGCTATGCCCTTTCTCCTAAGCTCCTCCACCTCATCCACCACAGTCTAAATACTCCTCTCCTCTTGTGACACAACTGCTTCGAACACTGGAACACAGCACTCTTGTGGCGTTCCCTTCAAGGGCACCATTCAGGGAGTTACCTCTGGCGCTTTTGCATCGATGCTGCACCATTCACAGAGGACTGAGGCAGGTGCCCCCATTTTGCAGGCCCGAAGGGGGAGAAGACTTTTTCTTCTCAAGAGCGAGCCCTGCTCCATCCACAGACACCCCCAACTTGGGCTCCACTGCTTCAGCAAGAGGAGTACCCACCCAGAGAGTAGAACTGCACTGATGTTTCACAGACCACTGACCATTCTGGAGCCGCGCTATCTCCGTTCCAGCATTAGAATTTTAAGTTTAGAAAAGAAAATTTTGAACAATCCTAAAAAAAGTGTGAAAATAAAAATTCAGATTGGAAACATTTACTAATATTAACTTCAGTGAGGAATATGAAAAGGGTTAGTTTAAGTATTAGGGAAAAATTTAGCATTAAGAATGGCATTAGGGTAAAGAGGTAGACGGATGTGGGTTAGGGTAAGAAAAATGCATAGGGTAAGTGTTGTTAGTAGGCATTGAACTATGTGCAGGGTTATGCTGTTTATTGTATGCATGTATGTATATGGTATTGCTATTATGCAAACCTAGCCTAAAGGCGGAGGAGCACTGTACTGGGACAAAGACAAGCATAAAGTCAACAAGTGATAGTAGAGATGGCTTGGTTGTGAATAGTTAATGCATTGTGCTGAGTGTTTTTTTAAATTGTAAAATAAAAAACAAAATACACTTACCTTGCCGCCGGGTCCTGCGTCTCCGCTCCTGCTCTCCTCCACCTCGGACTCCAGGAAGCACGGCCAGGCTCCCCTGACCAATCACAATGCTGCAATGCCGTGGTTCGGCGTTCAGCCAGGGACTGGGGGCCTGGGCATGTTCTCCATGCAGGCTGCAATGCAGCCTGCATGGAAAACAGGGAAAGTGCGCATGACTGTTTTAGGTGGCCTGAGAGGGCCGGCCAAACAGTCACTGTGCACTTAGGAGGGTTCTGCCACTCCTCCCCTGCTCTGCAGTTCATAAACCCCACATGGCCATCAATACACACCGACTTTCATAACACAACATCCACTTTAATCCAGTGTGTTTGAGAATTTATGTCATGTTTTTATTTAATGTGCTTCTTTTTTTATCAGAGATATGTACAATTTATCTTAATCTTTTCATCTGCAGTACCAAAAAAGACAATGAATGGACGTGACTAAATCTTCAAAAAGAAAAAAAACAAATAGTCAAAACATCACATAACAATTCTACACAGCTTTTTAGACAAAATCCAAAGTTTCTTCGAGTTCTTGAGATGGTGCAACGTCCAAATCGATTTTTAACTCACTACATCGAATGTATTTCCCCTCTGGTGATGAGGGTGCATCTCTACGGATCCCTCTCTATTGTTGACCTAATCAGTTATTTTCCTTTTTTCTTGTACAACTGTCAAGTATCCACACATGATACACTTGATCTCTACATAGAGAAGGGTCTCAATCTTCTTCCACAGAATAAATGCCTTAGCGGAGGAGCCGCCACTGGTCATGCATGCACAACTCGCACACCAAATATAGTCTTTTCCATTTTATATTCTGTTATATCTAATGTTATTTTATATTTCCCTTCCCCATGTTCCTGAAAGTTTTAAGTAATTGGACTTGGTTCTGCACATGTTATAACCCCCCTTTCTCTTCCCTTGGTTCATCCCTCTTCCTGGAGCTTGACTTAGAATGTTAACTGTATGAGGATTCTTATGCTTCTGTCGTGGAGAGTGGAGGCTGGGAAATAAACTCCTGAACTTACCGTGACCGTGTGAGTAACTATTTCACTGGCTACGATCTGTGTGAGGGGACAGATGACCAGCCTTCCCCCCCTTTTGGATCGTACTCCACCTACAGTGACCTGCTTCCTACCTTTGCCAGGGACTTCATTCATTTTACCTATCTGCTGGCTGAAGGTACTGTTTTTAACTTACTTCTTTGACTGTCTCCTTCTCCGTCCATTGTGCTGGTGGACGTTCTTCCGACACCCTGCCCCATCTTCCTGGTCGTGTGGAGGCTGCTCCTGACTGCCGCTTTCTTGACTAAATTGGAGGCTGCTTCTGTATACTGCTTTCTGGAGGTCCTCGGAGAGGAGCGGCTGCATTTCGATATCCTGGCTTCCTGCAGCCCGTTCCTTCGCCCATCTCCTTTCCGACCGGCGGAGTGTCTTTGAGACTTTTCTTTCTCCGACCACCTCCTCTGCTGACTGGAATCCAGCTCTGAAGCCGCCTTGGGGAGGAGTTAATCCCTCTGCCCGTCCTATTCGGCATCCACGGGCTGTGAGGCGTGTCCTCCGCATACAGTCTTCTCCTCTGCTTCCTTCAGTTGTTTGCCTTCGGAAGTTTTTTTTTTTTTGGGGTCGTGGCCTCCTCCTTCCATTTGTGCCGTCCTCCTTCTGGGGGCTCACCGCGGTGATTTCGTTCGCCTCCCATGCCAGCACACGTATTGGAGACACGCACTCCATATCTACAGTGCTTTGGCATGTCTCTTCACAGTGACACGCACACCACTTTTGGATGATCAAAATGTATTAGTGTGTCACGCTACGGTGGTGCGCGCACCACATAAGTTATTGAATTAATCATCACGCGTATCGAAGACACGCACTCCATATCAACAGTGCTTTGGCGTGTCTCTTCACGGTGATGCGCACACCACATAACTTTATTTGGGGAATCATAGCGACGTGCTATATCACTGTCAGACGCACACCCTTCTACTTCACCACTAATCTCCTCTATTCCGCACTCCACAGTGCCTGGCGTGTCTCTTCACGGTGACACGCACACCTTAATTGGGATCTATTATTGAGCGTGTCACTCCACAGTGATGCGCACACCATACTTCATTAGGGTAATCCTATGTTCTATTTCACGGTGACACGTACACCTTCCTCTTTTACCACAGTTCACCCAATTTGCGTGTTACCTTCTGTGACACGCACACTATATTTTTGAAGAAGCCTTTCTTCTCTGCCTCATTTCTATACATGTAATTTTCGGTGACACGCACACCCTAATCCATTTGGAAGCTTATAGCGTGCCACTTTACTGTGACACGCACACCAATCTTAACCTTCAGCTTTCTTCAGCTTTCTGGTGTCCAGGATCCCACGTTGTCTGCGTGCCATCCCTTGTTATTAATTTTTGCATTATAGGTGTGACTTTTATTCCTTTGTTCACTTCCCTGGTGGTATCTCATATTATGATGGCAGCAGCTAGCATGTCTCAACCTGCTCCCTTCCTAAATGAGTTTGGGGAGCCCAACATTCCATGGAAGCAGTGGGAAAATATTTTTGAATCCTACTTAATTGCGATTGGTGGAGAGAAGTTTAGCGCTACAAGAAAACAGCACATTTTACTCCACAGTTTAGGTCCACATGGCAGGAAGATCTTTGAATCATTACCGGAACCAGAATCAGGAGATAGTGAATCTGATGAGGAAGAGGAGGATGCTTATAAGTCTACCCTGTCAAAACTACGTATTCACTTTGGAGATAAGGTGAACATGGTACTTGAGCAGCATAAATTCTTCAGCAGGGTTCAAGGCAAACAGGAATCTGTTTCAACATATGTGGCAGTGCTTAGAGGGATACTACAGAATACCCCATCCTACAAGTCATTTACTCAGCCATCTCGCCTCAAGAATGGGGTGAATGCATGATCAAAGATGAATCCATACAACAACTCCGAATATACACTTTACAGGGGTGGCCCACCTCGAAAGCATCTGTTTCTGATGACATAAAAAAATTCTGGAAAGTTCGCCACGAACTCCGCATAAGCCAAAACTTCTTACTAAGAAATGACAAAATTATTCCACCTGAACTTTTGCGCAGTAAAATTGTAGACCTAGTACATGCCGGTCACCTGGGCAGGAGTTTAACAAAAGCCAGACTCGGGGAACGTTATCGGTTCCCAAACATGGACTCCATAGTGGAAAACAAAGTCAAAGATTGCGACATCTGTGCAAACAGTGAAAAATCTAAATTGAGTCGCAAGGTTCCTCTGTCACCGGTATCTGTTCCATCCAAACCATGGGGGAAGCTTGCATTAGACATCATCGGTCCCATAAACCGAAGAAATGTACCTAAGCGCTTTGCATTTGTCTTGATAGATTACCACTCCCACTGGACTGTCATAAGAATGGTGAATCAAATTACCACTAACTCGTTAATTCAGTTCCTTAGGGACACCTTTGCTATCGAAGGAATTCCGTCAGCTATTGTCACGGACAATGGAGTACAATTCACATCTGTAGCCACATCAGAGTTTTTCACGAACTTAGACATTACTCACCTCAAAACTTCTCTTTATTGTCCCTGGGCTAATGGGCTAGTAGAGAGAATGAATAGGATGATCAAGGGGTGTATTCAATTAGCATGCACCAACATGATTCCGGTTGAACAAGCCATTCAAGAAATACTGTGGGCTTACCACACCACTGCGAACCAGACCACAGGGGTTTCACCATTCTCAGCCCTTAAGGGGAGGAAACCGTGCACTAAATTTTTCCCTAATTGGTTGGGAGGAGGTGTTGGGGTATAGGTCAATACCGAAGTCACTAGCTCTAAAGTCACTGCACATCAAGCCAAATACAAGTCATATTATGATATCAAACATGGCACTAAAATTCCTCAATGGGTGGTTGGCAACTGGGTTTGTGTCAAGAGTCCCAGATTGGGGGATAGTGTTTCCAAATTTTCCAAACCCATGCAGATTGTGGCAACTAAACAGTATATAGCCATTATGGACAACGGCCAAACATGGAGCATGGATAGGTTAGTCAAAGCTCCTCCGACCACCGATACACGAGCCCAGGGAATTCCATCCTGCTCCGGTTCTCACCAGAGCTCTGCCCCCAGAGGCTCTGATAACCAAAGAATCCACAGGGTTCCTGTTTGGCATCAGGACTTCAACATGAACAGATAATTCTGCTTGTTTCTAGTTATTCTCTCTTGTATATTTTCTTGAAATTTCGGTTCGCTGTCTCTTGGCAATTTTCCCGAGCACAATGTGTTATCCTTAAAGATTTCGGGGGAGGGTAGATGTGTTATATCTAATGTTATTTTATGTTTCCCTTCCCCATGTTCCTGAAAGTTTTAAGTAATTGGACTTGGTTATGCCCACGTTATAATCCCCTTTCTCTTCCCTTGGTTCATCCCTCTTCCTGTAGCTTGACTTAGAATGTTAACTGTATGAGGATGCTTATGCTTCTGTGGTGGAGAGTGGAGGCTGGAAAATAAACT
Source organism: Calotriton arnoldi (assembly GCA_963921515.1). NCBI lineage: Eukaryota > Metazoa > Chordata > Amphibia > Caudata > Salamandridae > Calotriton > Calotriton arnoldi. Next base: position 785,667 of record CAWUFW010003242.1, read on the forward strand.
CCTGAACTGACCGTGACCGTGTGATTAACTATTTCATATTCCATAGGAATCTTTACTTTTCAGTTCAGGAAAAACCCTGAACGGAATGATACTAAGCTTGGCATGAAACTTTAACTTTCCTATGGAAGTATCTCTGCTTGTTTTGGTGTAAATCCATTCAGTAGTTTTAGAAATTAGCACTAAAAGTGTCAGTAGGCTTTAAAGGGTTTAGAGATAACTGGGCAGTTAGTCAGCAGAACCAGAGTTCACAGGTTTTCTACAGATGTAAATAAAAATAATTAAAGCCACTCCTTTGGGTAAAGTGCTCTTTGCATCCGTCATCCATCTCTGGTCTATGGCGGCAAAAGTGAGTCTGCAAACCCTAAAATAGGGTCCACTGACCCTTAAAAACATTTTTTTTTAAAAAGGCACTGAGGCATCCCCCCCCCCACCCTGCGCAAGACTCAAGGCACTGTGGGAGTTGGCCGCTTGCGGCGGCTGCTTGGGTTCAGGGCCTGCCCAGATTCCAAGCTCAACCCCTGCTGTTCACAGCCTTCAGCCCCATGGGTGCTCAACTGGCCCTGGACAAAACCTGCTGCACAAATCTTGCTGACTCGGGAGAGCCAACAGCCTGTCAGATAATCTGGTTCATTAACCCGCATGAAAGTTATTAGGAGATGACCCCCTGCCCCCTTTTTTTTTTTTTTTTTTAAACATTTGCTTCCCCCTCGACTGATCTGCATAAAACTTGACATACCAGTTCTAAAGGTTATCCAAATTGTATGTGGAACCATGAAACCGTATTCCAGTTAATAGTAAATTAACACATTTTTTCACTCCTGCACATCCTTTTAACTATGCCCACCTTAATGAATTAGCACAGGTTTGAAATAAGTGTGGACTGAACATGATAAATGTCTACCAAATTGTATGCATGTTCAGCAAGCTGCACTAAAATTAAGGTTGTAGGGAAATCAAAATATATTGTTTTTCACTGAAAGACTGTTATAGTCAGGGCTACTGAAATTGTTTTGGTTCTGTAGCCATGTCTTTCTAGGTCGAGCCTCGAGTAGCGCGCAAGCGCTGCTCTGGCAAGACTTTGTTAGGGGTTTCAGAAAGCTGACCACACGCTCGTGCACAATGGCCTTTTCTCTGCGGTTACCCGCAAGCAAAAGGCCATGGTGCATGAGCGTGTGGTCACGCCTGCTGCTTGCAAGCGCGCGCACCACTCGCGTGCTTGGTTTTTTCCTTGTTTGTTATTCTAACTCCTGCGGTGGGGGAGAAGGCTGCGACTTTGGAGCTGGGGAACAAAGCTCAGTCTCGGCGTCTGTTCAAGATCCTGTGATTCTGGGCACATCATTTAATCTCCCGGTATCTAAATAATGAACGTGATGTTGTTTAAAGTAATGCTCTTCTAAAGCGCTCCAATGCCTGTGAGCCGAGTTCGTGGTGTACAAAAATATTTTTGAAAAATCAACAGTGTTTGTATTGATAGGACACTCTCAGCTTAAACAGAGGGTTCGGCATTGTTACAACTACCCTTTTCTTCCTCTGGGTCTGAGGCTGGAAATGGGAGCCTTTGTTATGCTATTGATGTTGATGGCTTTACTGTGCTTCCTGCAATGGTTACCTCGCAGAATGACACCTACTGCCTTTGAAGTCTTGAAAGTTTCCCGGGGGGAGGGGTCGTCTGTGAATGGAGTGTGGAATGCAGTAAAACGGGGTGACAAGTCGTCACATGGGCGAAGGTTTAGAAAGACAACACCTTCGACCCCTCTCCCCCCCCCACTGAATCATCTGTTCCTTGCACTAGAAGAGTGCGTATAGACTGTGAAAAAAATACGAGTATCCGACAGGGAAGTCGTTATATTCGATGATAAATGTCATGTGATGATAAAAGCAACATTTTCTATAGCTGCTCAGTGGGGACGAGGCTTGCAAGAGACCTTCCTCAGGCGACAATGCTATAAACCCTTGATCGGATGAGCATCGACCACCAGGTGTTTCTTACAGCATGCTTATGGAGATTGTACAGGGCTGCCATGTGACCCTTTGTCATTGTATGACTTTTTGAAAAGGTCCTAGTATTTTTTTGCCAACAACTATTGCACTCTGGGACATGTGATTTCATTTTAGAGCTGGTTTGATAGTGCAGCTTTTGTTAGACCTTATGTGATCACCAGAAAAAGAGCTTTAAGAAGGCTATTGAGAGAAGAAATTATGCTCCGCCCACAGGCTGATCTGCTTCTCTTCAGCATTTAATTGGGCAGCAGGTGTGTGCCAATAGGTCTCGCCTTTGGGACCTTATAAGTGTTTAGCCATGCAACAGTTGATGTTGTTGCACCAAGGATATTGTGCTGCATAACTAAATACTTATAAGGTCCCAAAAGCGAGACCTATTGGCTATGCCAATGCTTGTTTTGCGTAGTTATGGGTGTTCATTTGCCACATAATCCATCATTTGCTACATAAACTGCACATTTTTAACAAGTAAAAATTGTTTGTCACGAAATCAGATCAAAAGTTACTAATAAAATGTTCGAGCGCACTGGAAGGTCCTTCGCAAAGGTCAACTGGTCATCTTTCAGTTGCTAATTGCTGAATTTGGGACTTAAGTTAGTACTAGAAAGGTGAAGTCATTTCCCAGACAGTGTTACCATGTGTAAAAATGAAAAAATAACGTAGTAATACTTTAAAAAACCGTGCCACATAATTAGCCTTTTCTTGCCACATAATCAGGCCAACCCTGCTGCATAATTTGTTCCTCCTCAACCACATTATTCCCGTGGCCCTGGTTATAGGTCTGGTCCAAACACTTAGAAAGCACTGAAATTGAGCAGTTTTGGTAATCTGCATTGCTGGTCATGTTTAATTCTTGCTTGATTATCTTTTAAGCAGTACTATTTGCAAATAGGTGTTTTGTGCACAGTGGTTGAAAAAAGTTAAGTCCTGTTGTCTGCGTTGCTTACCATAATTGGTGAATGTCATTGGTTTTGTGCGTTTGGGCCAGCGCCATGACAGTTTTTAACTGTGATTTTTTTTTCCCCAGTGAGTTTCTATGTTCTCTTTATAATATACTTTATTTCCCAACTCAAGTTGCACAATGCCTTCACCCAAGCCAGGCTCTGTGCCCAATCCGAAGTGGGTGGTCAATATGGAGGAGACTGTGCTGTGAGGGCTAGACGCAGGTCCTGGCTTGTGGCCAGGCTCTGCGCCAAACCCGCTGCTGAGGCTGTGCAATATGGGTGCTCACTGCAGGCACTGGTTTGTGGCCAGGCTATACACCCAACCACAACTGTGCGCGACTGTGTGCAGTGGGGATGGCTGCAGTGTCTGGTTGTGGGCCAGGCCCTGTTGCAGTCCACTGATGCTGCCCAACCACTACACTAGAGGCCCCCCGCACAGCTTGTGCCTCTCCCTGTCTCGGTCATTTGTTCTCCGCCTCTCTTTCTCACATCCCTGCTGTGTTTTACACTGTTTTTTAACACTATTTGAAAGGTGCAAATTTTGTCTGATTTGTGTTCTTTTTTTCACAAAATGGCAGACAAAGCCACTTCTTTCAATGACCGCTCACTTTATCATTTTGACTCGCAATGTGCGGTTATCCATTTTTTTTTCTTCTGTCACAATTCCATGCCTCTTATTCTGTCCCACCCAACTCCCTAACTCGCACCCAGTGTGGTGGTAAAAAAAAATTCAATAGGCTAAAGTCTGAACCGATTTGCGGTCTTCAAGATGGCAAAAACTAAATTCTACAGAGCCCTTCTCCAGCCAATCTTATTTGCCAAATATTCAAATCTGATTGACGGGAGTCGCCAATGCACTAAATTGACACTTTAAATGGCAGAGAATTACAAAAATGGTAACCCTTTCAAGATCAACTGTTATATCCCAAAAACTACTGAACAGATTTACATCAAACCAACAAAACCACACTTTCTGTAAAGTTCTTCTTTTTGCCAAGTTTGGCATAAATCCGTTCAGTGGCTTTTGCTGTGGGCACAAACAAAATTTCCTATGGGAGCTAAGATATGCAACTTTTTTCACCCTTCCCCGCCCTTAACATTTTTCCTCAAACTGCAAGTGCACAATGTTTGGCATGCCTTATCTTAGCTGTCTAAATGTTTTGCATGCACAATTTTGTGCATACCAGACATGGGTGGGCAAAGGCATAGGCAAATTAATAAATGTATTTTCTTCTGAGAGTACGTCTGAACCATAACTAGACAGTGGCTGTGCAAGATAAATATTACCGAAGCAGTGATAGCTTCTTTGTAGTTATGGTTGAGTCCGTTTTTCTGTAAGAAAGGCATTTTTGTTTTCTTAATAACTTTCTGCATAAATACTATCTTTAAAAAAAGTTCATCCACTTTGGGTTCTTCATGACAGGTTTCATGACAATCTGTAAAGTGGAGGCCAAGAAAAAGGGGTGGTTCTCAAAAGTGTGATTTCCTATTCAACTTCCATAGGAAGTTTTTCTCTTCAATACAGAAATAACTTCTGAGCACAATTATATCAAATTTGGCATGATGTTTGAACCTTACACAAGGATGTGCCTTTTTTGGTTTGATGTAAATCTGTCCGGTAGTGTTCAAGAAATTTAAGTTCAAATGGGTGCTCTGCTCAGGATTAAGGGGTTACATTTTAGAGATATTTTAACCGATAATTCACAGTTATCTGTTGATCCAAATACGCGGATATCCTCGAATTCAGAGATTTAAAAACGATATTCGAACCCTATTGGCTAAGCAATCTTTTTTTCCTCCCTTCTGCAATTTTGGACTCGGACAAGGATTCACAGATCTGAAAAGATTTGTTTGACTGCCACAACATTGAAAGAAAATTGGGCTGCCATTACAGCACATAAGGTCCCGGTACCCTACTCCTGGGGAAAACAAATCGGAAGGTCACGTAATGGGGCTGGGTGAGCACACCCTAAACCCCAGGCCCATCCCCAAACTGTGTGTTCAAAATAAAATGTTAAATGGTAGCAAACCCCCCCACTGTGACTGGCCAAGCTTGATGTGCTGCAGGGTTGGATCCTGTAGCTAACCACCCTTGCACACGGCCAAAGGCAATGTGCATTGAGGGTTAGCAGCCTGAAGAGGATCGGATGCAAGGCCTGGCCATAGTCCAGTAATCCTAGACAATTACCTCTACATCCTCGTCCCTATCATTACTTGTGAAAAATACCCAAGCAAGAACTCTCGCTTCGTCTAAAGAAAAAATAAACCAGACACTTCGTATCTTCTACACCCAGTGAACGTTACTGAAACCCTTTACATTATGACAAAACTGAACTCAGAGCTCCAACACAAATGTTCTTTTCATCACTGTCAATGCCCCACAGACTGTAATACTGCACAAAGGTATCTGAAATTGTTCATGTTGCTGTCCTACAAGTCTCAGCCAAAGGAATAACAGTCAGCTCCACCAAAAATGCAGTCAGCGTTCTTGTGGATTTGCCTTGAATGCTTTCCGGTAGAGGGTGACCCACCACTGAGTTGCCAAGACAACTGTACAGGGAATATGTATGCTGATTATCATAGAGGAGCCCTTTCTTTCTTGTCCAGCCAACACAAATGTCACCAGGGGATGATCCGATTTCCTAAGGGGTCATGATCTTTGCAATTAAATCAAAAGAGCTCTCCTAATGTCGAGCCTGTGCAAATGTTGTTCCTCTGGTGAGGAAGGAAATGGAAAGAACGCAGGTATTATTACTGCTTGAGCTTTAACAAAAGGCGTAGAAACTGTGGAAAAGTAGGACCTAGTTTTAAAACCAACATGTATTCTGAAATATTCAGAAAGGGAGCCCTACATAGAAATGAGCCAACTCTCCTAATCTGGCTGAGGTGACCTCTATCAGAAAAGCTATCCTCATTGTCAAGATTTTGATCTCTCTAGACTCAAGGGGTTCACATGTGTGATCTAGCAAGGACTGAACGTAAATCTCAGGAGGGAGGTAATGATTTTGAACTTAGACTGGATAAAGAAAAGCTCCTAAATCAGACAGGATGCAAACGTTTCATCACTTACCCAAGTTCCTGCAAGATTCTCTCAAGGCAAAATAGATGACCACTGAACCCTGAGAGTAGAGAAAGAAATAGAAAGGTTTTCTAAACCCCGTCCCACAAGAACTACAGAATCCTAGAAAGTTCACATGTGAATCACAACATTTCTGGAAGCGTTTGTAATATATTTTTAATCTGGAAGCTCTTCATGATCTCTGAAGGACTTCTGCTAAATTTACAGGAAACCATTTCGTCTACAGCCTCTCCCTCTCGGCTTCTAAATCGAAATATGCAGATGTTTTTGTAAGTGGGACCGAACTGGATTGAACCGGTAGCGGTTCCTGAGGAATTTTCCAAGGAGGACCAGGGACTTCAAGATAGGGAACCAGGAGCTCCTTGACCAGAATGGAACAATTACTGCCACTTCCTGAACTCTTGACCTGATCCTTTCTAGTAACCTGGGAATTAAAGGAAAAGGGTAGTGGGGAAACATATAAGAGTTCTTGTGACCATTATATTGAAAAGCCATCCACACCCCAGTCTCCCATCTGAGGAGACTGGGAACAAAACCTCAGAACCTGTGCGTTCCTCTGTGATGCAAACAGATCCGAGAATAGGGGCCCAAGGCTTTTGCATATCTTTTGAAAAACGATTGGAGACACTGCCATTTCCTGAGAGTGAGAAAATGTCCTACTGAGATGATTCATAGCAACGTTGTCCACTTCATTGATGTATGTTATTTTCAAGAACAAGTGGGGAATCTCCTCCCAGGAGCTCAGCTGAAATGCTACTGAATCCAGAGATTGTGTGTGATTCCCCCACCTTGATAGTTCATAGATCTGACTTTCACAAAATTGTCTCACCTCACAAATATATTTCTTTTAAATCTGATTTTGGAACTTTATAAGCTCTCGGAAAACTGCTGACAACTCTGTCCAATTGGAAAAATGGAAGTGATCTGTCAAGGCCAAGCAGCCTTGAATTGGTTCATACATGTGGCTCATTGACTCACACATGTTGCTCCCAATCCAAAGAACTTGCTTCTGTTATTATTATGCAAAGATCTCCTGGATGCAAGCGAGCCCCTTCTTTGCATTGTCTAGGTGTCGCCACCATTCCAGAACTTGTTTGATCTGGTGTGCTACTAGACCGGTGGCCAGAATTTGTGAAGATAAAGCAGGGGTCTATACAGATGCAGGCAGCCCCTGGGACCATTAAATGCAGGACACCATATGTCTCTCATGTCCCAACCCTGATCACACTGGTGCCTGAGGCATTTTTATCAATAATGACACCAGGTTATAAATGGTTAAAACTTTGTATTCCAGAAGGAAGGCCATGTCCAAATTCATCATGACCATCGCTCTGATAAAAAAAAGAAATTAGTCTTTAGAAGGATTGAGCTGACATTTCTTCCAGTTGATCAGTCACTCATGAAGATAGAATCAGATTAGAATTGCGTTCAGACCTTGTCTAGCTTGAGATTCTGATTGAACATGAAAAAGCCAGCGATCCAGACGCGGATTCACTCTCCATCCATTAGATGTAGAAGAGCCACTAAGGGAACCCCCCCATCTTTGGTAAGACTCGAGGAACAGTCTTGAGGCCAAACGGTAGTACTTAAAATCAGGCAAGAATTTTTCTAAAGACAAAATCTTGAGTACATTTTAATGAACTGCCCTAGGATAATGTAGTAATATGCGCCCATGCTCCTGTTATCTATCATGAAACTGCCCGTTTGACTAAATAGATTGATCTTTTGAAGTTCCTCTATTTTGAATGGCAGTATCTTCACTCATAGATTAAGAAATGATAGATCTGTCACCATCCTAAGCCTCCCAGACAATTTGGCGGCTAGACAGATGATAGAATGAAGGCCTGTTCCTTCTACCTTCTTAAGACATAGACTGACTGTGTTCTGTGTAAGTCCAGTATGACTTTCAGAAACTACAATCTCTTCTGATTCTTTGGCCAAGGAGTGATCTTGAGCCGTGACTCATAAGGGGTAGATGCACACTCTGTTCTGTAGCCAAACTTAATTACTCGAAGCATACATGTGTCAGAAGTGGATTTCTTTTTACTGCTTTTCCAGATAAAACTCAATCATACCCCCTGAGAAAGTAGTGCTTGAAGAAACTTGACATAGTCAGGAACATGCTTGCTTGTGTTCCTGCTTCTACTGATGCAGATTAGATTGCTACCCTTGTTTTGGCTGAATTCATGGGTCCAATGTTGCTCGTCGCCACAAATTAGGACTTTCCCTGTTGTCACCAAGAAGTGTTGTTGCATGTAGAAAGCAATTGCTATAAAATATGCATTAAGCTTTAGTTATGCTTGTCTCCACATGGGCTGGTGGGAGGAGCTGGTCCTACACAATCAGTTTGTAGCATATGTAACCAATAACATCAAGACTTAGTTAAGGTTCATAGATGACCTTTTTATCATATGGCAGGGCACTAAAGGGGAAGCAGAGAGATTTGTTGAGGATTTGAATGACAACAATCTAAACCTATATTTTACGGCATCCATCAGTTCTGAAACAGTCAATTTTCTTGATGTCCAAGTGTATGTGAAGGATGGCCAGCTACAAACCAAACTACACAGAAAAATCACCGCAGGGAACTCGGTGTTACATGCAAGCAGCGCTCACCCGAAGCATTTGATACAAAGTATACCATTTGGGGAGATGCTACGGCTGAAACGCATATGTAGTTGTAGTGAGGATTTGAGGGAAGCCCAAGCCGCTAGCAAAAATAGATTTTTGGCTAGGGGCTATTCCTCACATTGTATTAACACTGCCATCCTTAGAAGCAATGCAGTAAATCGGGATACTCTATTGAACAAGGGAGCCCAAGTCAAGCAGACAGAAGAAGAAAAGACAGGAACCTTTAGGTTTATCCTCAGCTACAATAAACAGAGTAAAACCATCAAAAAGATCATTGACAGAAATTGGCCTATAATCTTAGGGGATCCTATGATAGGACATCTATTGCCAAAAAAAGCGGCAATCACATACAGCAGGGCACCCTCAATGAGAGACACCCTAGTACAAAATGATCCTGGAGGCATTACGAATACTACTTGGCTGAGTCAACTCAGAGGTTTCTTCAAGTGCAAGGCATGCAAGGCTTGCCTACACAGGGTCAATACCACAACTTATAAGACATCTTTTGGAGAACAAGAACATTTGATCACTAAATCCCTGACATGTAAAACAGACCACGTGGTCTATGTGCTGGAGTGCCCTTGTAACCTCAGATACGTTGGCAGTACTATACTGCAGGGACACAAAAGGGTACTCCAGCACATCAGGGCGATCAAAAATCAAGACCCCACCTACCCAGTGGCCCGTCATTTTGGTGAAAAACATGACGCGGATCCCCAGTACCTCCGCTATTTTTTAATAGACAGTGTACCAGCTAATAAAAGAGGGGGTGACAGGGTGAAGGCATTGAGACGTCTAGAAACAAGATATATCCTAGACCTCGACTCTAAGTCCCCAGGAGGTCTCAATATCACAGAAGACCTTTACACATGCCTCTAACAAAGAAATAAAGTTTAAGTACTTAGGTGAATTTGAGTTGTCATAACAGAGCCAGTTGTCATTTGACACTTACTATTTAAACATTTAAACACAGGTTTTAGATGGGGGGGCGTGGCTTGCCGTGCTGCGGAATGGCCGCTCAGTGAGTGAGCTCCGCCGGCCGAGACACTATCCTGTATAGATCCGCTCATCTTAGAGGGACGAAACTCTGCAATTTTTGCTGCCTGGTAGGCAGAACAGCTGCGGCACTAAGCGGGGAGATCCCCGGCTTGATTTATCGCCTGCCCGCCGAGATATCCGATCCGATGGACCCCGAACGAGAACAGAGGAGTGCGCAGTGGAACTCTGGCGCGGCTGACCTCATCACCGGAGGCCGGGGCTGCATTGTGGGCCTGGGCGGTGCCGCCTGGGACATAGGTGGAGTCGGGCTGCGGTCAGCAGCGGAGCCGGGGGCCTGCCATCGCCGCCGACTTGCGAGGGTGTATGCGCTGCCTACCCGCGATGCTGGATGCAAGAGAAGAGACGGCGAGGATTGTGTAGCCGGGCACGGCCGCTGTGGCCATACGAGGCTGACTCTTAGAGGGAGGACCCAGTGGGATCACATGAGGCGTTGGCGATACTGAGGTGCGTGATGAGGTGGTGGTGAACTGGCGGCTGGCACGACTGCATGGTGCAGGTACACACCTGTGGTGATCCTTGCCCGGCGCCGCTGGTACGGGGAGGGCCTTCCGGCTCCGGGGGACTCCATCTTGAGGAGGCCTCGGACCGCGCGGGCCGGCGCTGGTGGAGGATTCCTGAGGCTGCTCTGATTTGCGTCGCGACCCACACAGGCGGTGGTTGTAAGTGTTGACTTTGTGCGAGGCAGGATTGGTCCCGTGGGACACGGGGGTGTGCATCTGCCGCTCACGAACTTTGCACTGTTGTGAATTGTCGGTGGGCCGCCATCTTGGTCGCCCTGGTCTGCTTGGCGCCGCATTACATTGTGGAGACCTGGTCGGAGCTTCCGGGTGCGCAGCTCTGGACCGCGGACCTGTCCGGCTGAACGTTACTGACATAAGGTGCCGGAGTGGAGTGGCTTGTCGCGCTGTGAAAGTCTGGCGAGCGGACCTTGCTGAATATCTGCTTAATGTACATTCAGATTGGCCGCTCCGTGAGTTGGTACTGACTGGAGGTCTCCCTTGGCACCCACTACATCAGTGGCGGTGATGCGCTGACAGGAGCTCCATTGACGTGACTGCGTGCAGTACATCGCGGAGACCACTGGCCACACAGGGGTCATCCAGAGGCATTCAGAGGGAGCGTGCTGCCTGCGTGGCTCGGGAGGCCTGGTCCTACCGTTTTGGAGTGGCGGCGGGCCTGCTGGCCCCTCTAGAGTCACTGTAGGGGTGATAGCAACGCCGCCTAATCATGGGCAAACAGGATGCCAAGCAACCTAAAATCAGCTTCGAGCAGCGCCGCTCGACCAGACAAACGGAGTCTGACTCTGAGTCGGCCACCGGTGGGGCTCCCGAGGGCCCTCCGGCAGACCACGGTGAGGACATCCGTACACTCATGTTAGAAATGCGATCAAGTCTGCGCACCATCGACGCTAAATTAGATACTTTAACGTCCCAGATGGAATCGGTGAAACCTCAAGTAGGGGTTCACGAGCATAGACTGGACGTCCTTGAGAACAAACAGTCCGACTTCCATGACTTCCAGGTGGAAACAAAAGACCAACTGTCGCAGATGGATCGTCTCCTGTGTGTGATTAGGGCCAAGAACGAGGACTTGGAGGCCAGATCGCATCGAAACAACCTACGCATCACGGGAATCCCGGAGACGACGGCGTTTACAAAGATGGAGTTGTTTGTAGCGGACTTGCTGCGTGACCTCTTTGCAGTGCACCTTTCGCCGGTGTTCGTCGTGGAGAGGGCCCATCGCACTTTGGGAGCTAAACCACCAGTTGGAGCCCCTCCGCGGCCCATATTGGCAAGGTTATTGAATTACCAAGATCGAGATATGGTATTACATCAGGCTCGTGGGATGGGGAAAATAACTCATCAGGGCAATCAAGTCGCCTTCTATCCGGACTTCACCCCAGCCAGACGAGAATTTTTACCGGCTAAGAAGCTCCTTTTACAGGCACAGATTCCATATTCCTTGCTCTATCCAGCCAAACTTAAGGTGTCGCATGATGGTCCAGCTCATTTTTTCACAGACGCCAAGTCGGCCCTGAAGTTTGCTAAACATGTTGGTGGGAAACGTAGCAAGCCCAGCCCCAGACGAATGATGCAACTTCTCTCCAGCTAAGTGATAATGACTGATAAATGCGCTTCTGGGTGCTTTTGACTGTCAGACAGTTTCATTGTACTTTTCCCAAGATGGCAATGTCGTATGTGTCTGAAGGGAAACTGTGTGCTGTTTGACTATCTCTGCAAATGTTAAATGTTATATTTCATTGTTCGATGTGGTCAATCGATCACTGTGGGAACATTTCAACTCTATTGGTCCTCGAAATGTAATATGTACTAGTGGCGTACGACCACGGTCGGACTCTCTTTTTCTTCATTGCTTGGGCGTTTGTTGGATTCTTATGTAGGTCATGATGTCTCTGTTGCGGCGGGAGAGGTGGGGAACTGTCAGATTGTAATTACAGGATTGGTGGTGCTGTTAGTGATCCTAGATCGTAAGCCGCACGATTCTTCTACTATGTTATGTTGCAGATTTTGTCCTTCGCAGTTTCTTGGCCACCCTGCTACGGTAGGGCAGTGGGCCGGCACTCATTCGTCCCCATGGGAAAATTCCCTATACCATGCTGTTTTATGTTCTAGGGGGGGTCATGCTTCAACCTGATTGGGGGTTGTTGTGGGTGGGGGAGTGGGGGAGGTGAGGGTTTTTATTGTTTTTGTAGTGTATTGCCAAGTAACAGAATGATAATTGTAGTGGAGACAAAGACGCACACTTGCTGGTCAAGCTTTAGCATTGATATACATGTGACCTTATTGTTGCACACGAGACGAAAGTGAACTGTTTGACATGGAACATTCGCGGACTAAACGACAGTAGGAAATCTAGGTTGGTGCATGCCTACCTTACCAGACATAACATAGATCTATGCCTGTTGCAAGAGACTCATCTCCGCTCCCAGCCCTCTGCAAAACTTAGACAAAGGCGCTGGGGTGCAGTATATGCATCAGTCTATTCCAACTACTCTAGAGGGGTGGCAGTGCTAATAAAGAGAGGCCTAGACTGGAGGGAAAGGGAAATACACACGGACCCAGACAGACGCTACATCATCTTGCTGGGACAGTTGGGGAATATCTTGATGACCATTGTGGTGGTATATGGACCTAACACAGACTCCCCGATTTTTTCAGGAATTGTGGGCCAAAGTTAGAACCACTGGCTGCACCACGGTTTTGTGGGGAGGGACTTCAATGCCATCCTAAATGATGACATAGATAGACAGGGCACGGCAAGGACACACCATCCTGCGGCCAGCAGAGTGTTGAATTCCTTCTTAGCCGACGGGGACATGCTCGACATCTGGCGCCTACACAACCCACTGACCAAAGAGGGCACATGTTTCTCCGAACATCATCGCGCCTGGTCCTGGTTAGACTATTGGTTACTGTCTAGGGATATGGCGGGCTGGGTGGTGGGAGTCAAGCACTTATCGAGGACCATCTCGGACCATTCGCCATGCTTGTTGACACTGTCTCTCCCTAACACCACACGGGGGCAATTCTCCTGGAGGCTGCCCCAACATGCACTATTAGACGAGGCATTCAAGGAGGAAATAAGAGTTGATATAACAGACTACTTTACGCTCAACACGGGGTCTGTCGACACTGAGGCTTCGCTGTGGGAAGCATTTAAGGTGGTCATCAGGGGACAGTGTATATCCAGGCAGGCAGGCGTGCTCAAGGCTATCAGAAACACCCTATCCACGTTAGAGGCGCAAATTAAAGGGCTAGAAACGAGAATACATATTGGGGGTGAATCGGCTCTTCTGGCTGACTTAAAGGTTAAATTGTTAGAATATGAAGAGGAGGCACAGAGGGAAGTGAGATTTCTAGGGAAATACGCGGAAGCACGTAGGTATGGAGAGGGGGACAGACCTGGGCGCACTCTCGTCGGTATGCTCCGCACCCCGCGTTCCATGGCCTATGTACCTGAACTAGTGGGTAAAGAAGGACAAATGATTAGAGGACCCTTGGCTATTCTGAAGGAGTTCTCCTCTTTTTACGCCCATTTATATACAGCCACACAAACTGACTGTCCGGAAGGCTTGCAGGAGTTCTTAGATTCCCAGGCTTTGGTCTGGTTTAATGATCGACACAGAGATTATATGCATTTACCATTCACGGTTGAAGATATCACCGCTGTCATTAATGGCCTGCCCTTAGATAAGGCCCCTGGCTCAGACGGTTTGACGACCGCCTTTTATAAAACGTATGCGGAGGAACTCGCCCCCAGACTCTTAGCGGTGTATGAAGAAGCGCATGACACAGGCATACTGCCAGGGTCTATGCGCAAAGCTATCATTGTTACCTTGCTAAAGCCGGGAAAACTGGAAACCGACTTAGATTCTTATAGGCCTTTATCGCTAATTAATGTCGACGTTAAGATTTTGGCAAAATTGTTAGCGAACAGACGGAAACCTATGCTCCCTATTATAGCTTTACCAGATCAATCGGGCTTCATACCCGGGAGGGCCACCTCGCACAACCTTAGAACGGTTTTCTCGGTTCTACATTATTTGCACCCCGATGTACAGGCGGCGGCGGTTTTTCTGGATGCAACAAAGGCCTTTGATTTGCTTGAATGGCCTTATTTATTTAAGATTCTGGAACGGATGGGTTTCGGCCCACTGTTTCTTAAATGGATCCAACTGCTGTACACTGTACCAATGGCCAGAGTGCGGGTGAATAATATTGTCTCTGATCCATTCCGGATAACGCGTGGGACGAGGCAGGGTCGCCCGCTGTCGCCCCTATTATTCGCCATCGCAATGGAGCCGTTAGCGGCACGCATCAGGCAACACCACACAGACAAGGGTATAGGGTTCAGCGCGCGCAGTTTATTGATTTCGCTCTACGCGGACGATATCACGTTGTATATTCTCAACCCTGAACGTCATCTCGACATAGTGTTGAGAGAATTCATCAGATTCGGGGGGCTCTCTGGTGTAACCATTAATTGGGCTAAATCTGTGATTTTCCCCCTAACCGACAACACCAGGGCAGTGACCTCGGAATTCCCGTTAAAATGGGAACAAGAAAAAGTGAAGTATTTGGGTATCTGGATCAGTCGAGACCTACAAGAAATTTGGAACTTGAATTACGGCAGGACCATTGTATGGTTAGAGGAAAAGGTAACTCTATGGGCTAAACTCCCACTATCACTTGCAGGCAAAATCGCATTGGTCAAAATGATCATCCTGCCTAAATTTCTATATCTCTTCGTGAATTTACCAATTATACTCACCCAATCCTTCTTTAAAACACTGCGATCTTTATTGATATCGTTGGTATGGGCGGGAGGACAGGCCCGGGTATCAGGGGAACTATTGTCGCTCCCGACAAGACAGGGTGGTCTGGGCGCTCCGGACATGAAACGTTATGCGCTATGTGCGCAGGCGCAATTCCTGCATTACTGGGTGCATCCGACGCCATTCCAACCTCACGTGGCAGTGGAGACGGACGTGGTGGCTCCTGTTCCTCTTAGGGTGGCGTTATATCAGCCCTATAGGCGTCCCAAAGAAGACATTGATACCCCGGAAACCCTAAGATGGGCCTGGGATGGACTGCGAAGAAGGGCAGGCGCACGGATATTGTATGCTCCCTCTATTCCTCTGGTACAAAATCCCATGTTACCCAACATTAGGGATGAAATAAACAATAAAGTGGCACAAAAGATGTCCCTCCATACATTTGCGGATCTGTACCCTGAGGGAACGTTTAGAGGCCCTCCAGTAGCAGAGGAAGGGCAAACAGTGCACTTCGGTGAGTCATTTCTGTATCACAAAATACGGGCCGCTTGTAGGGAATTACATAGTGACTTCCCCTCCCAGCCAACCCCACTGAATGCTCTGGAAAATCTTTTGCGGGCACCATCTTCTCACAAGCTCATAACCAGACTGTACACGAATATGCAAACTGACGCCCCTGTAGCCACTTCTAACGCTCGACAAAAATGGACTGACGAAATATCACCCCTACTGTCTGACGACCAGTGGTCATACTGCTGTGCCCAAATGACCGAATTGTCACCTAACTATAAACTTAGGCTAATTCACTTCAAATTTCTACATCGCTATTACAGAACGCCCATTAGTCTACATAGAATGGGACTCAGAGAGGACGACTGTTGCTGGCGATGCTGGGCTGCTGCCGCCTCTTTCTTACACATGGCATGGGACTTCCCGGACATCACTGAATATTGGTTTGCAATTTTTGTAGCTATAAACCAGATTTTGGGGTTGTCACTGTCCCCATCCCCACTAATGGGCTTATTGGGATATGTGAGGGACACACACATCAAAAAACGCAAACTACATGCACTACTGCTGCTCTTCGCTAAGCGTCAAATAGCCTTGCAGTGGGGTAGGAGGAGAAAATCTACTATTAAAAACTGGATTAGAGAGGTCACATATGGTCAGATGCAACTGGCTACATTCTGGGAGCTGATGCCACCCGCCTCTAGGCCTAGGGAAATCTGGGAGCCGTTTATTGATTGGGTCCGGGAGCAGGAAAGTGATCCTGTTGAGGGAGCCACTAATGGGAACGATCCGGGCCAGATAGATGCTAATAAGACTATAGGCTTAAATGGAAATGATACTGTTCTTCTGTCTGGAATTTAATATGCACCATGAGATAGTCATTATACTCCACTGTCAATTCAATCGCTGCTATGATTTTACGTCTACTTGTAAACAAACACGTCTTTCTCTAAAGTGGTAGATACCGTTGCATTAGTGAGGATGATGTTTCACGCAATTATACAATCTCCTGTGATATTGTTCATATGGCAAATACACTGTCTTTTTTTTTTTTTTCCCCTTAATTTGCAATTGTAACAAATTGAAAATCAATAAAGAAAATTTAAAAAAAACAAAAAAAAACACAGGTTTTAGATGAAACCGCTGCCAAACCACTATTTTTAGATATATTTTTTTACACGGTTTTATGGTATATTTAAGGCAACACGTTTTAGGAAAAATTAGCACTTAGCACTTTATTTAAGCAAATTTGCACATATCCCTGAGTTGCAATGTTTACAAATCCTATGTTTGCAATCGCAGTACTGTATAAATATTGTCATTTATCTATTGAATGGTGGCAACACCAACACCTGGTATTTAAACCTGGACGTTGATTAGTTAAACTAAAATATAATATAAGAAGGAACTACAGTGACTCATTTTATATATTTTGGTAAAATTTTAAAGTTATGGAAATGCAATAACTTTCAAAAATGTCTCAATACAGTACGGATACTTTTTATTATATGGTATTTTATGAAGAAAGGTTTGAAGGTTTTAAAATAATATGTAATGCATTATTTATTCAATATGTATATGTATTTTAACCTCAACCTACACCCTTTGCGATTGACAACACATGTTGTTTATGTCTATGAATTTGACATCGCTATCAGGGCACTTGTCACTTTAAATTGTTACATCACTTAAAACAAAATGGGGTATATATAATGAGACACCTACCGTGTAGCGCGTCATGTGATCAAGATCCCACGGGATCGAAACGCGTCATGCTGAGGTGTACCACAACAGAGCTGGAATAAACTTACTGCACCTATTTGTGGTCCGGGCTCCTATTTTTCTGCAAGGCCAATGATGGTTGGCGAATGACGAAAAGGAAGGAGTGCTTTGATATATATATATATATATATATATATATATATATATATATATATATATATATATATATATATATATATATATATATATCTACTGGCGGTCGCCAGTAGATAGTTATAGTTACAACCTATTATCCATAGGAAATCCGCGACATTCTATTTGAAATAACTCTCTTGCCGGTTGACGTATCTTCGCAAAATTTTCAAACTTTGTGGGGCGCTCCGGTCCGCTCCTACCCTGAAAGTCTCGGGGATTCGTCAGCGGGGGCCGAGAAAAAGGGGGTCCCAAAACGCGTTTTCCCCATGCAATTTTCCATAGGAAACTTTAGACACGGCTACAGCCCGAACTGCTGAACGGAATTACACCAAATTTGGCAAAGAGGTAGTTCTTGGTTCAGAAAGAACTCTTTTGTTAAATGGTGTAAATCCGTTCAGTAGTTGCTGAGAAAATCAAAAGTAAAAAGATAGATATATCTAGGGCCGCGGATCCTCCCGAGCACGAGCTTTATGTTAATTGGCTGTCAACACTCCAAATCAGGAAGTGTTGGCAGCCATTTTGTCCCTCGGTAGAACCGAGGGACAGAAACAAGTGCGCAAAGCGCACAAAGGGGGCAGGGTAGAAACACCCTGACCCCTAGGTCTGCTCAGGGGATCCCACAAGGACCCCTGGGCAAATGTTTTTTTTTTTTTTTAAATCGGCAAAAAAACGATCGGGCCCGTAGGCCCTGCCCCCTTCCTTCACCACTCTGCAAACGCGCCCCTGGCGCGTTTGCAGAGGGGAACGAATTCCCCTTGAATACTGGGGGTCCCTGGGACCAACTAGCCCACCAGGAACCTCCAGTATGCGCCAGGGGCTGCCTTGCAGAGAGGAGTACAGAGGCCACGCCCCTTTTACACCTCTCTGCAACGCAGCTCTATGGCGCTTTTGGAGGTATATGGTGGGCTAGTTGCACCCCAGGGACCCTCAGGATTCAAGGGAGTTAATCCCCGACTTAAAACGCGCCACGGGGCGCGTTTGCACAGTGGTGAAGGGAGGGCGGGGCTTCAGGTGACATGTGTGCAAACAGGCCCCGTGGCGCGTTTTAAGATGGGGAATTAAATCCTCTTCAATCCTGAGGGTCCCTGGGGGCCAACTAGCCCAACAGGTACGTCCAGAAAGCGCCACAGAGCTGCGTTGCAGAGAGGTGTAAAAGGGGTGTGGCCTCTGTACATGTCTCTGCAAATCAGCCCCTGGCGCATACTGGAGGTTCCTGGTGGGCTAGTTGGCCCGTAGGGACCCTCATGATTCAAGGGGACTTAATCCCCAACTTAAAACGCGCCACGGGGCGCGTTTGCACAGATGTCACCTCAGGCCCCGCCCCTCCCTTCACCATTGTGCAAATATTCCTCTAAAATCAGCCGAAATACGAATTCTGATTTACTCACCTGTTATCAGGAGAGACCTCAGTGCTGCATCTTTCAGCCCAGTACTGGTCCTGAAAAGTAATTTTAACCGTACTTACCAGTAACTTGAATTTCCTTCCATAGGCTAACATTGACTGGTTTCACTTGGAAATTCTTCTAAGTGTGGAGTTTTGGAACTTTAAAATATTCCTCTAAAATCAGCCGAAATACGAATTCCGATTTACTCACCTGTTATCAGGAGAGACCTCAGTGCTGCATCTTTCAGCCCAGTACTGATCCTCAAAAGTAATTTTAACCGTACTTACCGGTAACTTGAATTTCCTTCATAGGCTAACATTGACTGGTTTCACTTGGAAATTCTTCTAAGTGTGGAGTTTTGGAACTTTAAAATATTCCTCTAAAATCAGCCGAAATACGAATTCCGATTTACTCACCTGTTATCAGGAGAGACCTCAGTGCTGCATCTTTCAGCCCAGTACTGATCCTCAAAAGTAATTTTAACCGTACTTACCAGTAACTTGAATTTCCTTCCATAGGATATCATTGCCTGCTTTTTGCTGAAAAAGTTTCTAAGTGTTGATTTTTGAAACATACAAATATTCCTCTAAAATCAGCCGAAATCCGAATTCTGATTTACTCACCTGTTATCAGGAGAGACCTCAGTGCTGCATCTTTCAGCCTAGTACTGATCCTCAAAAGTAATTTTAACCGTACTTACCGGTAACTTGAATTTCCTTCATAGGCTAACATTGACTGGTTTCACTTGGAAATTCTTCTAAGTGTGGAGTTTTGGAACTTTAAAATATTCCTCTAAAATCAGCCGAAATACGAATTCCGATTTACTCACCTGTTATCAGGAGAGACCTCAGTGCTGCATCTTTCAGCCCAGTACTGATCCTCAAAAGTAATTTTAACCGTACTTACCAGTAACTTGAATTTCCTTCCATAGGATATCATTGCCTGCTTTTTGCTGAAAAAGTTTCTAAGTGTTGATTTTTGAAACATACAAATATTCCTCTAAAATCAGCCGAAATCCGAATTCTGATTTACTCACCTGTTATCAGGAGAGACCTCAGTGCTGCATCTTTCAGCCTAGTACTGATCCTCAAAAGTAATTTTAACCGTACTTACCGGTAACTTGAATTTCCTTCATAGGCTAACATTGACTGGTTTCACTTGGAAATTCTTCTAAGTGTGGAGTTTTGGAACTTTAAAATATTCCTCTAAAATCAGCCGAAATACTGAATTCCGATTTACTCACCTGTTATCAGGAGAGACCTCAGTGCTGCATCTTTCAGCCCAGTACTGATCCTCAAAAGTAATTTTAACCGTACTTACCAGTAACTTGAATTTCCTTCCATAGGATATCATTGCCTGCTTTTTGCTGAAAAAGTTTCTAAGTGTTGATTTTTGAAACATACAAATATTCCTCTAAAATCAGCCGAAATCCGAATT
Organism: Calotriton arnoldi; assembly: GCA_963921515.1. Lineage (NCBI taxonomy): Eukaryota > Metazoa > Chordata > Amphibia > Caudata > Salamandridae > Calotriton > Calotriton arnoldi. The sequence continues at coordinate 805,926 of CAWUFW010003242.1, forward strand.
CTGATTTACTCACCTGTTATCAGGAGAGACCTCAGTGCTGCATCTTTCAGCCCAGTACTGGTCCTGAAAAGTAATTTTAACCGTACTTACCAGTAACTTGAATTTCCTTCCATAGGCTAACATTGACTGGTTTCACTTGGAAATTCTTCTAAGTGTGGAGTTTTGGAACTTTAAAATATTCCTCTAAAATCAGCCGAAATACGAATTCCGATTTACTCACCTGTTATCAGGAGAGACCTCAGTGCTGTATCCTTCAGCCCAGTACTGGTCCTGAAAAGTAATTTTAACCGTACTTACCGGTAACTTGAATTTCCTTCCATAGGCTAACATTGACTGGTTTCACTTGGAAATTCTTCTAAGTGTGGAGTTTTGGAACTTTAAAATATTCATCTAAAATCAGCCGAAATACGAATTCCGATTTACTCATCTGTTATCAGGAGAGACCTCAGTGCTGTATCCTTCAGCCCAGTACTGATCCTCAAAAGTAATTTTAACCATACTTACCAGTAACTTGAATTTCCTTCCATAGGATATCATTGCCTGCTTTTTGCTGAAAAAGTTTCTAAGTGTTGATTTTTGAAACATACAAATATTCCTCTAAAATCAGCCGAAATACGAATTCCGATTTACTCACCTGTTATAAGGAGAGACCTCAGTGCTGTATCTTTCAGCCCAGTACTGGTCCTGAAAAGTAATTTTAACCGTACTTACCAGTAACTTATATTTTCTTCCATAGGAATCCATTGTCTGGTTTTCAGCAGAAAAGTTTCAAAGTGTCGATTTTCACAAACTACAAATATTCCTTAAAAATCGCCTGTATGACTTAAACGCATTCTTTCAACTGTTTACAGGAGATGCACCAGTGCTGGATCCAGGATCCAACACTGAGTAAGAAAAAGTAACGATAACACTACTTACCTGCTAAGTGAATTTCCTCCCATAGGATAACATTGGTGATTCTATATGAAAAAGTTTCGAATTGTCAACTTTTAAAATACAATAATATTCCTTAAAAATCACGACTGTAACCAAAACGCTTTTACTCAACTGTTTACAGGAGATGTACCAGGACTGAATCTAGGATCCAGTCCTGTGGTTAGAAAAAGTAATCCATAAAGTAACTAATTGCATTTAACTAGAAATTCACATTGAGCTGAATGTTGCATTGTGTTTGAAAATGTGTTGCCCATTGCAACAACTGTAACTACTGTACTTAAAAGTCTATTGCCTATCTGCAAAGTATTTAAACTAAAGTAATTCATTCTGAGAAAGTATTTTTGTAATGTAATGTATAATGTAATTACAATGTAATTTAAAAAATAAAATATGTAAAAGAAATTGTTTCTAAAAATGTAGTAAATCAGTATGAAAAAATTAATATAAAAATTAATACATTTAAAAATTGTCATTTAAAAACCTTTGAAATTCACTGAAAAACCGTAGGTTTCAGGCACGTTATAGTTACAAATTAGCATTTTAAAAACCTTTGAAATTCACTGAAAAACCATAGGTTTCAGACACGTTATAGTTAGAAATTAGCATTTAAAAAACCTTTGAAATTCACTGAAAAACCATAGGTTTTAGGGACAGTTATAGTTAGTTGCACATTGCACTCGTACAAAACCCGTGAAATTCCCCGTTATAGTTAGTTCAGCTAACTATAACTCGCGCCTCGCAATGCACTGCTGATGACGTCACATATTACATCACTCATGACATGGTCAGTGACATCACTGATGACATCACTGATGACATCTCAAATGACATCACTGATGACATCATCCACGTGATAATCTGATGCAGCTCCTCACACCCTAATATAACCTTTGATACACCCAATCTAAATTACAGAGTGCCATTCGCAAAACCATAGACACTCCAACACCAATAACTACATACCCACTCACTGATTCTTAGGTCTACACACACACATCCACTCACTCACCCGTACAGTCACTCATACTTATGGTCACTCAGTACAGGACTATCATATGCACTCTTACTCCTATATAGACACTCAAACACCGCCACTCATCCATAGAGGTACTCACACACCTAGTCAGTCATGCAAATTATTAAACACACTGCCATTTACTCACCTATACAGTTATACACACACCAGCTCACTTAATCATACAAATACTAGCACATTGTTACGCTCTTATACAATCACTGATACAAGCACACACTCTCGCCTATAGCTATTTATATACTCCAATACACATATATACTGCCTTTCACATATGTAGTTACTCACACATGTACCACTGGGACATACATTCACTCACTAACACACTCTTACACACACTTACCCACCCATACAGTCTATCACAGATGCACTCTTGAAACCATCCACCCAGTGAATCACCCACTCACACATCTATGCACAGTCGCACACACCTCATCCACACAAACACTCAGGCACCCATACAGATACTCATAGAACCAATCAATAACCCATATAGACACTCATGTAGCTATTCGCAAATCCATGCATCCACTTACACACCAACAGACGGATACAGACATTCACACAGTTTAGTCACTAACCCATGCATTCAGTAAGATACGTTTAATCACTCACTTGTAGAGTCAGTCACGCACGTACTAAATCATCCATTCAGACACTTATACACCCACTCATTCTTCAATACGCCTTTCCCTATATATATTAAACATATTTAAACTTTACAGAAACACACAGTCACTGGATGATGTCATCAGTGATGTCATTTGAGATGTCATCAGTGATGTCATCAGTGATGTCACTGACCATGTCATGAGTGATGTAATATGTGACGTCATCAGCAGTGCATTGCGGGGCGCGAGTTATAGTTAGCTGAACTAACTATAACGGGGAATTTCACGGGTTTTGTACGAGTGCAATGTCCAACTAACTATAACTGTCCCTAAAACCTATGGTTTTTCAGTGAATTTCAAAGGTTTTTAAATGCTAATTTCTAACTATAACGTGTCTGAAACCTATGGTTTTTCAGTGAATTTCAAAGGTTTTTAAAATGCTAATTTGTAACTATAACGTGCCTGAAACCTACGGTTTTTTCAGTGAATATATATATATATATATTCACTGAAAAAACCGTAGGTTTCAGACATGTTATAGTTACAAATTAGCATTTAAAAACCTTTGAAATTCACTGAAAAACCATAGGTTTCAGGGACGTTATAGTTACAAATTAGCATTTAAAAACCTTTGAAATTCACTGAAAAACCATAGGTTTTAGGGACAGTTATAGTTAGTTGGACATTGCACTCGTACAAAACCCGTGAAATTCCCCGTTATAGTTAGTCCAGCTAACTATAACTCGCGCCCGCAATGCACTGCTGATGACGTCACATATTACATCACTCATGACATGGTCAGTGACATCTCAAATGACATCACTGATGACATCATCCAGTGACTGTGTGTTTCTGTAAAGTTTAAATATGTTTAATATATATAGGGAAAGGCGTATTGAAGAATGAGTGGGTGTATAAGTGTCTGAATGGATGATTTAGTACGTGAGTGACTGACTCTACAAGTGAGTGATTAAATGTATCTTACTGAATGCATGGGTTAGTGACTAAACTGTGCGAATGTCTGTATCCGTCTGTTTGTTGGTGTGTAAGTGGATGCATGGATTTGCGACTAGCTACATGAGTGTCTATATGGGTTATTGATTGGTTCTCTGAGTATCTGTATGGCTGCCTGAGTGTTTGTGTGGGTGGGTGTGTGTGTGGGTGGTGTGTGGGTGGGGTGTGATTCACTGGGTGCATGATTTCAAGAGTGCATCTGTGATGGACTGCTTGGGTGGGTGAGTGTGTGTATGGGTGTGTTAGTGAGTGAATGTATATCTCAGTGGTACATGTGCGAGTAACTACATATGTAAAAGGCAGTATATATGTGTGTTAGAGTATTTAAATGGCTATAAGTGAGAGTGTGTTATTGTGAGAGTGGCTGTATGGATGCGTGTGGGATTGTATCAGTTATTGTATCAGAGCGTAAGAATGTGCTAGTATTTGTATGAGTAAGTGAGCTGGTGTGTGTATAACTGTATAGGTGAGTAAATGGGTGTGTGATTAATTTTTTGCATGACTGACTAGGTGTGTGAGTACCTCTATGGATGAGTGGCGGTGTGTGAGTGTTTATATAGGTGTATGAGTGCATATGATAGTCCTGTACTTAGTGACTGTAAGTATGAGTGACTGTACAGGTGAGTGAGTGGATGTGTGTGTAGACCTAAGAATCAGTGAGTTGGTATGTAGTTTTTGGTGTTGGAGTGTCTATGGTTTTGCGAATGGCAGTCTGTAATTTAGAGTGGGTGTATCAAAAGTTATATTAGGGTGTGAGAAGATGCATGAAATTATCACATGGATGATGTCATCAGTGATGTCATTTGAGATGTCATCAGTGATGTCATCAGTGATGTCACTCACCATGTCATGAGTGATGTAATATGTGACGTCATCAGCAGTGCATTATGGGGCGCGAGTTATAGTTAGCTGGACTAACTATAACGGGGAATTTCACGGGTTTTGTACGAGTGCAATGTCCAACTAACTATAACTGTCCCTAAAACCTATGGTTTTTTCAGTGAATTTCAAAGGTTTTTTAAATGCTAATTTGTAACTATAACGTCCCTGAAACCTATGGTTTTTTCAGTGAATTTCAAAGGTTTTTTAAATGCTAATTTGTAACTATAACATGTCTGAAACCTACGGTTTTTTCAGTGAATTTCAAAGGTTTTGTAAATGACAATTTTTAAATGTATTAATTGTTATATTAATTTTTTCATACTGATTTACTACATTTTTAGAAACAATTTTTTTTTACATATTTTATTTTTAAATTACATTGTAATTACATTATACATTACATTACAAAAAATACTTTCTCAGAATGAATTACTTTAGTTTAAATACTTTGCACATAGGCAATAGACTTTTAAGTACAGTAGTTACAGTTGTTGCAATGGGCAACACATTTTCAAACACAATGCAACATTCAGCTCAATGTGAATTTCTAGTTAAATGCAATTAGTTACTTTATGGATTACTTTTCTAACCACAGGACTGGATCCTAGATTCACTCCTGGGACATCTCCTATAAACAGTGGAGTAAAAGCGTTTTGGTTACAGTCGTGATTTTTAAGGAATATTATTGTACTTTAAAAGTTGACACTTAGAAACTTTTTCTCATAGAATCACCAATGTTATCCTATGGAAGGAAATTCACTTAGAAGGTAAAAACTGTTATCGTTACTTTTTCTTACTCAGTGTTGGATCCTGGATCCAGCACTGGTGCATCTCCTGTAAACAGTTGAAAGAATGCGTTTAAGTCATACAGGCGATTTTTTAGGAATATTTGTAGTTTGTGAAAATCGACACTTTGAAACTTTTCTGCTAAAACCAGACAAAGGATTCCTATGGAAGAAAATATAAGTTACTGGTAAGTACGGTTAAAATTACTTTTCAGGGTCAGTGCTGGGCTAAAAGATGCAGCACTGGGTTCTCTCCTGATAACAGGTGAGTAAATTGGAATTCGTACTTTGGTTGATTTTAGAGGAATATTATAAAGTTCCAAAACTCCACACTTAGAAGAATTTCCAAGTGAAACCAGTCAATGTTAGCCTATGAAGGAAATTCAAGTTACCGGTAAGTACGGTTAAAATTACTTTTCAGGACCAGTACTGGGCTGAAAGATGCAGCACTGAGGTCTCTCCTGATAACAGGTGAGTAAATCAGAATTCGGATTTCGGCTGATTTTAGAGGAATATTTGTATGTTTCAAAAATCAACACTTAGAAACTTTTTCAGCAAAAAGCAGGCAATGATATCCTATGGAAGGAAATTCAAGTTACTGGTAAGTACGGTTAAAATTACTTTTGAGGATCAGTACTGGGCTGAAAGATGCAGCACTGAGGTCTCTCCTGATAACAGGTGAGTAAATCGGAATTCGTATTTCGGCTGATTTTAGAGGAATATTTTAAAGTTCCAAAACTCCACACTTAGAAGAATTTCCAAGTGAAACCAGTCAATGTTAGCCTATGGAAGGAAATTCAAGTTACTGGTAAGTACGGTTAAAATTACTTTTCAGGACCAGTACTTGGCTGAAAGATACAGCACTGAGGTCTCTCCTTATAACAGGTGAGTAAATCGGAATTCGTATTTCGGCTGATTTTAGAGGAATATTTGTATGTTTCAAAAAACAACACTTAGAAACTTTTTCAACAAAAAGCAGGCAATGATATCCTATGGAAGGAAATTCAAGTTACTGGTAAGTACGGTTAAAATTACTTTTCAGGATTAGTACTGGGCTGAAAGATGCAGCACTGAGGTCTCTCCTGATAACAGGTGAGTAAATCGGAATTCGTAGTTCGGCAGATTTTAGAGGAATATTTGCACAATGGTGAAGGGAGGGAGCGGGGCCTGAGGTGACATCTGTGCAAACGCGCCCCGTGGCGCGTTTTAAGTTGGGGGATTAAGTCCCCTTGAATCCTGAGGGTCCCTAGGGGCCAACTAGCCCACCAGGAACCTCCAATATGCGCCAGGGGCTGCGTTGCAGAGACGTGTAGAGAGGCCACACCCCTTTTACACCTCACTGCAACGCAGCTCTGTGCGCTTTCTGGATGTACCTGTTGGGCTAGTTGGCCCCAGGGACCCTCAGGATTGAAGGGGTTTTAATTCCCATCTTAAAACGCGCCACGGGGCCTGTTTGCACACATGTCACCTGAAGCCCCGCCCCCTCCCTTCACCACTGTGCAAACGCGCCCCGTGGCGCGTTTTTAAGTTGGGGGATTAAGTCCCCTTGAATCCTGAGGGTCCCCGGAGTCCAACTAGCCCACCATATACCTCCAAAGCGCCACAGAGCTGCGTTGCAGAGAGGTGTAAAAAGGGGCATGGCCTCTGTACACCTCTCTGCAACGCAGCCCCTGGCGCATACTGGAGGTTCCTGGTGGGCTAGTTGGCCACCAGGGACCCCCAGTATTCAAGGGGAATTCGCCTCTCTGCAAACGCGCCAGGGGCGCGTTTGCAGAGTGGTGAAGGAAGGGGCGGGGCCTGCGGGCCCGATCGTTTAAAAAAATATATATATTTTGTCCCTTGAAGGGGGCTGTGTGGCCCCCTTCCTTTTTCCTGTTTTTGGGCCCTGGGGACCCCATCCCCCAGGGCCTTACCCCTTTTTAAATTTTTAATTAAAAAAAACGGGAAGTGGGCCGCGTGGCCCCCTTCCCTGGGCCTGTATTGGCCCCGGGGACCCCATCCCCGGGGCATGGCCTTTATTTTTATTCTTTGGAGGGGGCTGCGTGGCCCCCTCCTCTGGCCATTTAAGGCCCCGGGGACCCCATCCCCGGGGCCGGCCATACCCTTTTTTTAATTTTTTTAAATTTTTTTAAACTTTGGGGAGGGGGCCGCGTGGCCCCCTCCCGGGCCACTACTTGCCCCGGGACCCCATCCCCCAGGGCTGGCCCTCTCGTTGGGGACTGTGGGGGTCCCCAAGCCCCCACAGTCCCGCCGGCTCCCCGTGTCCTACGGGAGCCGGCATTGCCTACACATGGGGAGCAGCTAACATGCTGCTCCCCATGTGGAAAGCAGTCGGCTTTGGATATTGGAAGAGAGAGCAGGCTTCCTGCTCTCTCTTCCAATATCCAAAGCAAGTTTGCAATGACAGGACGGGAGCCGCGAGGCTCCCGTCCTGTCATTGCAAACAGCAGTGTACCGGGGTAGGCACCCCGGGACACTGCAGGAGCCGGCCCTGGGGGTGGTGGTCCCCAGGGCCATCAAGGGCTCCAGGAGGGGGCCGCGCGGCCCCCTCCCATTCAGTTCAAAGCCCCGGGAGGTGGTGGTGGTCCCCGGGGCTCTGGGGTCCGTAACGGACCCCCATATTTAAATGTTTAGTGCCCCGGGAGGTGGCGGTCCCCGGGGCGTGTGGGGGGCTGGAGCCCCCCACACAGGTTTTTAATTTATTAAAAAAAGCCCCGGGAGGTGGTGGTCCCGGGGCTGCGGGAGGGCTCAGAGCCCTCCCGCACCATTTTTAAAAAAGCCCCGGGGGTGGCGGTCCCCGGGGCTTGGGGGCCCTTTGAGGCCCCCCACACATTAAATTATCCCCCCCACCATGCCCCCGGGACTTGGGCCACCCGGGGCCAATTAACATCGAAGCGCGGAGACCGCGCTCGATTTTTTTCGGCAGGATTCGCGCACCCTGAGCGCATCCTGCCGATTTTAAAAAAAAACATTATTTATTTATTTTGCCCAGGGGGTCCTTGTGGGACCCCCTGAGCAAACCTAGGGGGTCAGGGTGTTTCTACCCTGCCCCCTTTGTGCGCTTTGCGCACTTGTTTCTGTCCCTCGGTTCTACTGAGGGACAAAATGGCTGCCAACATTTCCTGAATCGGAATGTTGATAGCCAGCTGACAGCCAATTAACATGCAGCTCGTGATCGGGAGGGTACGCGGACCCTACTCGGCCATAGATATCACTATCTTTTTACTTTTCATTTTCTCAGCAACTACTGAACGGATTTACACCATTTAACAAAAAGGGTTCTTTCTGAACCAAGAACTACCTCTTTGCCAAATTTGGTGTAATTCCGTTCAGCAGTTCGGGTGTAGCCGTGTCTAAAGTTTCCTATGGAAAAATGCATGGGGAAAACGCGTTTTGGGACCCCCTTTTTTCTCAGCCCCCGCTTGACGAATCCCCCGAGACTTTCAGGGTAGGAGCGGACCGGAGCGGGCCACAAAGTTTGAAAATTTCGCGAAGATACGTCAACCGGCAAGAGAGTTATTTCAAATAGAATGTCGCGGATTTCCTATGGATAATAGGTTGTAACTATAACTATCTACTGGCGACCGCCAGTAGATAATATATATATATATATATATATATATATTCACTGAAAAACCATAAGGTTTTAGGGACAGTTATAGTTAGTTGGACATTGCACTCGTACAAAACCCGTGAAATTCCCCCGTTATAGTTAGTTCAGGTAACTATAACTCGCGCCCCGCAATGCACTGCTGATGACGTCACATATTACATCACTCATGACATGGTCAGTGACATCACTGATGACATCACTGATGACATCTCAAATGACATCACTGATGACATCATCCAGTGACTGTGTGTTTCTGTAAAGTTTAAATATTTTTAATATATATAGGGAAAGGCGTAATGAAAAATAAGTGGGTGTATAAGTGTCTGTATGGATGATTTAGTAGGTGCGTGACTAACTCGTTAAGTGAGTGATTAAACGTATCTTACTGAATGCATGGGTTAGTGACTAAACTGGGTGAATGTCTGTATCCGTCTGTCTGTTGCTGTGTAAGTGGTGCATGGGTTTGTGAATAGCTACATGAGTGTCTATACGAGTTATTGATTGGTTGTCTGAGTATCTGTATGGGTGCCTGAGTGTTTGTGTGGGTGGGGTGTGTGCGACTCTGTGCATAGATGTGTGAGTGGGTGATTCACTGGGTGGATGGTTTCAAGAGTGCATCTGTGATAGACTGTATGGGTGGGTAAGTGTGTGTAAGAGTGTGTTAGTGAGAGAATGTATGTCCCAGTGGTACATGTGTGAGTAACTACATATGTGAAAGGCAGTATATATGTGTGTTGGAGTATATAAATAGCTATAAGCGAGAGTGTGTGATTGTGAGAGTGACTGTATGGATGAGTGTGTGCTTGTATCAGTGATTGTATAAGAGCGTAAGAATGTGCTAGTATTTGTATGAGTAAGTGAGCTGGTGTGTGTATAACTGTATAGGTGAGTAAATGGCAGTGTGTTTAATTATTTGCATGACTGACTAGGTGTGTGAGTACCTCTATGGATGAGTGGCGGTGTTTGAGTGTCTATATAGGAGTATGAGTGCATATGATAGTCCTGTACTGAGTGACCATAAGTATGAGTGACTGTACGGGTGAGTGAGTGGATGTGTGTGTGTAGACCTAAGAATCAGTGAGTGGGTATGTAGTTATTGGTGTTGGAGTGTCTATGGTTTTGAGAATGGCAGTCTGTAATTTAGAGTGGGTGTATCAAAGGTTATATTAGGGTGTGAGGAGGTGCGTTAAATTCTCACATGGATGATGTCATCAGTGATGTCATTTGAGATGTCATCAGTGATGTCATCAGTGATGTCACTGACCATGTCATGAGTGATGTAATATGTGACGTCATCAGCAGTGCATTGCGGGAGCGCGAGTTATAGTTACCTGAACTAACTATAACGGGGAATTTCACGGGTTTTGTACGAGTGCAATGTCCAATTAACTATAACTGTCCCTAAAACCTTATGGTTTTTTCAGTGAATTTCTAAGGTTTTTTAAATGCTAATTTCTAACTATAACGTGCCTGAAACCTATGGTTTTTTCAGTGAGTTTCAAAGGTTTTTTAAATGCTAATTCCTAACTATAACGTGTCTGAAACCTATGGTTTTTTCAGTGAATTTCAAAGGTTTTTAAATGCTAATTCCTAACTATAACGTGTCTGAAACCTATGGTTTTTTCAGTGAATTTCAAAGGTTTTGTAAATGACAATTTTTAAATGTATTAATTGTTATATTTATTTTTTTGATACTGATTTACAACATTTTTTTAAACTATTTATTTTTAGATATTTTATTTTTTAAATTACATTGTAATTACATTATACATTACATTACAAAATATACTTTCTCAGAATGAATTACTTTAGTTTAAATACTTTGCAAATAGGCAATAGACTTTTAAGTACAGTAGTTACAGTTGTTGCAATGGGCAACACAATTTCAAAAACAAAGCAACATTGAGCTCAATGTGAATTTCTAGTTAAATGCAATTAGTTACTTTATGGATTACTTTTCTAACCACAGGACTGGATCCTAGATTCAGTCCTGGGACATCTCCTGTAAACAGTTGAGTAAAAGCGTTTTGGTTACAGTAGTGATTTTTAAGGAATATTATTGTATTTTAAAAGTTGACACCGAAACTTTTTCATATAGAATCACCAATGTTATCCTATGGGAGGAAATTCACTTAGCAGGTAAGTAGTGTTATCGTTACTTTTTCTTACTCAGTGGTGGATCCTGGAACCAGCACTGGTGCATCTCCTGTAAACAGTTGAAAGAATGCGTTTAAGTCACACATGCGATTTTTAAGGAATATTTGTAGTTTGTGAAAATCGACACTTTGAAACTTTTCTGGTGAAAACCAGACAATGGATTCCTATGGAAGGAAATTCAAGTTACTGGTAAGTACGGTTAGAATTACTTTTCAGGGTCAGTGCTGGGCTAAAAGATGCAGCACAGGGTTCTCTCCTGATAACAGGTGAGTAAATCAGAATTCATAGTTCGGCTGATTTTAGAGAAATATTATAAAGTTCCAAAACTCCACACTTGGAAGAATTTCCAAGTGAAACCAGTCAATGTTAGCCTATGGAAGGAAATTCAAGTTACTGTTAAGTACGGTTAGATTTACTTTTCAGGGTCAGTGCTGGGCTAAAAGATGCAGCACTGGGTTCTCTCCTGATAACAGGTGAGTAAATCGGAATTCGTATTTCGTCTGATTTTAGAGGAATATTTGTATGTTTCAAAAATCGACACTTAGAAACTTTTTCAGCAAACAGCAGGCAATGATATCCTATGGAAGGAAATTCAAGTTACTGGTAAGTACGGTTAAAATTACTTTTCAGGATCAGTACTGGGCTGAAAGATGCAGCACTGAGGTCTCTCTTGATAACAGGTGAGTAAATCGGAATTTGTTTTTCGGCTGATTTAAGAGGAATATTATAAAGTTCCAAAACTCCACACTTAGAAGAATTTCCAAGTGAAACCAGTCAATGTTAGCCTATGGAAGGAAATTCAAGTTACTGTTAAGTAAGGTTAGAATTACTTTTCAGGGTCAGTGCTGGGCTAAAAGATGCAGCACTGGGTTCTCTCGTGATAACAGGTGAGTAAATCGGAATTCGTATTTCGTCTGATTTTAGAGGAATATTTGTATGTTTCAAAAATCGACACTTAGAAACTTTTTCAGCAAAAAGCAGGCAATGATATCCTATGGAAGGAAATTCAAGTTACTGGTAAGTACGGTTAAAATTACTTTTCAGGATCAGTACTGGGCTGAAAGATGCAGCTCTGAGGTCTCTCCTGATAACAGGTGAGTAAATCGGAATTCGTAGTTCGGCTGATTTTAGAGGAATATTTGCACAATGGTGAAGGAAGGGGGTGGGGCCTAAGGTGACATGTCTGCAAACACGCCCTGTGACGCGTTTTAAGTTGGACAATTAATTCCTCCTCAATCTTGAGGGTCCCTAGGGGCCAACTAGCCCACCAGGTACCTCCAGTATGCGCCAGGGGGCTGCGTTGCAGAGAGGTGTTCAGAGGCCACGCCCCTTTTTACAACACTCTGCAACGCAGCTCCGTGGCGCATACTGGAGGTACCTGGTGGGCTAGTTGGCCCCTAGGGACCCTCAGGATTGAAAAGGAATTTATTCCCCATCTTAAAACGCGCCACGGGGCCTGTTTGCACACATGTCACCTGAAGCCCCGCCCCTCCCTTCACCACTGTGCAAACGCGCCCGTGGCGCGTTTTAAGTTGGGGGATTAAGTCCCCTTGAATCCTGAGGGTCCCTGGAGTCCAACTAGCCCACCATATACCTCCAAAAGCGCCACAGAGCTGCGTTGCAGAGAGGTGTAAAAGGGCGTCGCCTCTGTACACGTCTCTGCAACGCAGCCCTGGCGCATACTGGAGGTTCCTGGTGGGCTAGTTGGCCCCCAGGACCCCCAGTATTCAAGGGGAATTCGTTCCTCCTCTGCAAACGCGCCAGGGGCGCGTTTGCAGAGTACTGCAGGGAGGGGGCGGGGCCTCCGGCACGATGCCAGTCGTTTTTTTTTTCCTAGTTTTTTTTTAATGGGAGGGGGCTGCGTGGCCCCCTTCCCTTGCCCACTTTTGGCCCCGGGGACCCCATCCCCCGGGGCCTGAGCATTTTATTTTATTTTTTTAAATTAAAAAAAAAACGGGAAGGGGCCGCGTGGCCCCCTTCCCTGGGCCTGTATTGGCCCCGGGGACCCCATCCCCGGGGCATGGCCTCGATTTTTTTATTTTTTATTTGGAGGGGGCTGCGTGGCCCCCTCCTCAGGCCATTTAAGGCCCTGGGGACCCCATCCTCGGGGCCGGCCTTGCACTTTTTTTTTCTTTTTTCTTTTTTTTTTAAATTTGGGGAGGGGGCTGCATGGCCCCCTCCCTGGCCACTTATGGCCCCGGGGACCCCATCCCCCGGGCCTGGCCTCTGGTTGGGGACTGTGGGGGTCCCCAATCCCCCACAGTCCCAGCCGGCTCCCCGCCTCCTGCGCGAGCCGGCATTGCTTTTCCACATGGGGAGCAGCTAACATGCTGCTCCCCATGTGGAAAGCAATCTGCTTTGGATATTGGAGCGAGAGCAGGTTTCCTGCTCTCTCTTCCAATATCCAAAGCAAGTTTGCAATGACAGGACGGGAGCCGCGAGGCTCCCGTCCTGTCATTGCAAACAGCAGTGTCCCGGGGGTAGGCACCCCGGGACACTGCAGGAGCCGGCCCTGGGGGGTGGCGGTCCCCAGGGCCATCACTGGCTCCAGGAGGGGGGCCGCGCGGCCCCCTCCCCACATTTTCAAAGCCCCGGGAGGTGGTGGTCCCCGGGGCTTCGGGGTCCAAAACAGACCCCCATTTTTAATTTTTTAGTGCCCCGGGGAGGTGGCGGTCCACGGGGCGAGTGGGGGGGCTGGAGCCCCCCCACACAGGTAAAAAAAAAAAAAAAAAACAGAAGCCCCGGGGAGGTGGCGGTCCCCGGGGCAGCGGGAGGGCAAAGAGCCCTCCCGCACCAATTTTTGTTAAAGCCCCGGGGGTGGCGGTCCCCGGGGCTTGGGGGGCCCTTAGAGGCCCCCCATACATAAATTTAACCCCCCCCCCCCCATACCCCCGGGACTTGGCCCACCCAGGGGCAAATTAACATCAAGCGCGGGAGACCGCGCTCGATTTTTTTCCGGCAGGATCCGCGCACCCTGAGCGCATCCTGCCGATTTTTGCCCAGGGGTCCTTGTGGGACCCCTGAGCAGACCTAGGGGTCAGGGTGTTTCTACCCTGCCCCCTTTGTGCGCTTTGCGCACTTGTTTCTGTCCCTCGGTTCTACCGAGGGACAAAATGGCTGCCAACACTTCCTGAATCGGAATGTTGACAGCCAGCTGACAGCCAATTAGCATGCAGCTCGTGATCGGGAGGGTACGCGGACCCTACTCGGCCATAGATATATATGTGACTTTACTTGTGAATTTCTCAGGAACTACTGAACGGATTTACACCATTTAAGCAAAAGGCACCAGTCTGAACCAAGGGCTACCTCTTTGCCAAATTTGGTGTAATTCCGTTCAGCAGTTCGGGCTGTAGCTGCGACTAAAGGTTCCTATGGAAAAATGAATGGGGAAAACGCGTTTTGGGACCCCTCTTTTTCTCGGCCCCGCTTGACGAATCAACCCGAGACTTTCAGGGTAGGAGCAGAGCGGAGCGCCCCAACAAGTTGGAAACTTTCGCGAAGATTCGTCAACCGGCGCCAACGTTATTTCAAATAGAATGTCGCGGATTTCCTATGGATAATAGGTCCTAACTATAACTATCTACTGGCGACCGCCAGTAGATAATATATATAGGTAAAAGTTAAGTACATTTATTTACTTTCAAATATTCACTAATACTAACCCGTAAAGTAGTAACCCCCGATGTAAGTGTAGTAAAAATTACCCATGATGTAATGACTACAAATGTTTTGCTAGAAATGTAAAAGTAGCACACCTTTAGTGTGATAATTTTGTCAACTATTGCAAATACTAACCTTAGACAGGTATAGAGACTGAGCCCAGAAATGTGTGTGTTGTACCCTGGTCAGTATTTGTGTAATGTATGGTGGGGAGTGTTCTGTGTGTGGTGCAGAGATTGATATGAGGGCGGAATCGAGGCAGATGGTTAAGTGTGATAGCAGTGACATAACATATCGAAGACATTTAACACAGGAAATCTTGGTATTATCCATGTTAATAAGAGAAAAACAAAAAAAACACCTTTATTGGTTAGAAACAAACTTGGCTAGAGATAACGTTAGGACTTTTGAACCACCTCTTAGTAAAACTGCTAAACCTAAGAAGTAAATGGCCTAATATACACTTTCTGAGAGTGCCCAGCTGAACAGGACTTAGGGCCACATGTATCAAAGGGTTTTACCCATTCTGTGTCTATGGGGAAATGTGTTCGTACATATGGCCCAATATCTACTGTAGATCAGAACCTGCAACTCCTTTGGATGTTCGAGCCGAGTCTGATACACCACCATTTCAAATGGCGCTAAGAAATATAGCGTAGTGACAATGCTAACCCTGTTATTGTTAATTATCTGTCTGAGTTTTTCCGTTAACTCTAAAAGGACAGAATGCCTGGGCCAAACTCGGATTGGAAGGGATCCAGCAAGTGATTTTCTTCTGAAAAATTATGCAGCTGTTGGGTGACCACTCCTTCCAACAGCTTAGAGAAGTAGGGTTGTTTGGAAATGAGCAGAAGTTACTGGGGTCTATGGATTTACAGAAATGGAACCACTATACTTCCCTTCGTGTCAGGGAATTGAAACTCTGTCCTCTAGATTAAAATAGTAGAATGTCACCAGTGTTTTGTTTGGAATTTGAAGTTTTTTTTAAATAGGTGCACGAAAGGGGAGGCCATTAAAATTAAGCACTAAAAACCTAGGATTCGTAATAGAACGGCAAGCAAAACTCCCTAAACTGTGGTTTCTGCTTTTTTCTTCCAAGGGATCCCATATTAGCCAGTGATTACTCAGCCGTGGAATTTGAATTTAATTAGTCTTCAGTATTGTACTTCTTAATTTTAATAACACATTTAAACAGTTACAACCAGTCAATAATATAAACCAGGCTACAAGGTCAGGTTTCTCTCAGATTCAGCTGGAGGTGAGCACTTTGGCTATCAAGCTCCTCTTTCCATTATATTGAATACAGAACATTTGAACGTGGTCTCTCCAAAACGGAAGGAAAGTGGGTGGGCTACAATACAGTCATCAGAGCTAAATAGCAAATCAAGTGCATGATCAAATTTATAGATGGAGAGACTAAACCTTTGAATGAATCCCTTGCCAACAATAGAATCTACAAATGGTTTCATCCCTTGATGAGTCAGAGACCCCCGAAGTATTAAAATTAGCCAGAATGATTACTTGTGAGAACGCTAGAGTCGGCAAAATGAGCACGACTGCTGACTCATTAATAAGTGTATTATCTGATAGACTTCTAGCTGCAGATTCCTAACCTTAAAATTATCCTCAGGCGTCCGACTGGATCCGCAAATCTTTTGTGAGCAGTACTTCTGCGAGCCGGTAAGTGGTGTGGTTCGGTTCTGCGTGGCGACAGCGGCAGTGACATGCGTGGTGCCTATATAGGCGCCACCCCAGGAAGCTGACATAAATTCTTTTCTTTCCACGCCAGTCAGCAGAGAAACGGCGAGAGCTACCCTCGGTCAATTTTTGACTGACTTTTTCGAAATTTTGTCAGTCTTTTTGAGATTTTTCTCCTGGTGTAGCAGGATGTCAACTAGGAAGGCCAACTTCAATCAATCAATCAATCAATCAGGGAATTGTAAGCGCGCTACTCACCCGTGAGGGTCTCAAGGTGCTGAGGGGGGTGGGGTGGGTCCGCAGATCTGTTTAGCCAAAGAGCCAGGTCTTGAGGGTCTTCCTGAAGGTGTTCAGGGAGGGGGCGCGTCTGATGTCTGCCGGTAGCTCGTTCCAGGTCTTGGCTGCAATGTGAGAGAAGGATCTTCCGCCTGCTCTGGCTCTGTGGATGCGCGGGGTTTCGGCCAGTGCGAGGTTGGAAGATCGGAGGTTTCGTTTGGATACGTGGAAGTTGATTCTGTCATTGAGGTATTTGGGTCCGTTGTTGTGTAGGCATTTGTAGGCGTGAGTGAGGATTTTGAAAGTGACTCTTTTCTCCACGGGGAGCCAGTGGAGACTTCGTAGGTGTTGGCTGATGTGTTTGTGTCGGGGGATGCCGAGGACGAGTCTGGCGGCGGTGTTCTGTATTGTTTGGAGTTTGCGGAGTAGGGACTTGTTGATGCCGGCATAGAGTCCGTTTCCATAGTCCAGTCTGCTGGTGATGAGTGCATGGGTGACTGTCTTCCTTGACTCAGGGGGGATCCACTTGAAGGTCTTGCGGAGGATGCGGAGGGTGTTGAAGCAGCTGGAGGTGACAGTGTTGACCTGTCGGTTCATGGTGAGTGATGAGTCGAGTACGATGCAGAGGTTCTTGGCGTGGTCTGAGGGGGTAGGTGGGCTTCCAAGGGCGGTCGGCCACCAGGTGCTGTCCCATGCAGAAGGGGTGGTACCGAGGACGAGGACTTCTGTCTTCTCGGCGTTGAGCTTCAGGCAGCTGTTGGTCATCCAGACTGCGACGTCTTGCATTCCTTTCTGGAAGTTGAGTTTGGCAGTGGTGGGGTCTTTGGTGAGGGAGAGGATGAGCTGGGTGTCATCGGCATAGGATACGATGTTGAGGCCGTGTTGTCGGACGATGGCTGCGAGGGGGGCCATGTAGATGTTGAAGAGGGTGGGGCTCAGTGATGAACCCTGTGGGACTCCGCAGGTGATTTTCGTGGGGTCGGAGAGGAAGGGTGGGAGTCTGATCCTTTGGCTTCTTCCGGTGAGGAATGATCGGATCCAGTCCAGGGCTGTTCCTTGTATGCCTGCGTCGTGTAGTCTGGCGACTAGTGTGCGGTGGGAGACGGTGTCGAAGGCCGCTGATAGGTCGAGTAGGATGAGGGCTGCGGAGTGGCCTTGGTCCAGGAGGGTGCGGATGTCGTCTGTGGCGGTGAGTAGGGCGGTCTCTCTGCTGTGGTTGCTTCGGAATCCGGATTGGGACGGGTCGAGCACGGCGTTCTCTTCAATGAATTGTGTCAGTTTCCTGTTGACTATTTTCTCTGCAACTTTGGCTGAGAAGGGGAGGAGCGAGATGGGCCGATAGTTCTTGAGGTCGGTGAGGTCAGCTGTAGGCTTCTTGAGCAGGGGTCTGACTTCTGCGCGCTTCCAGTCGTCTGGGAAGGTGCCTGTTTTGAAGGTGGTGTTGATGGTGCATTGTAGTTCGGGTGCGATGGCGGCCGCGGCTCTGTGGTAGATGTGAGGGGGCCAGGGGTCGGTGGGGGCCCCCCGAGTGGATGCTTTTCATGGTCGAGGCGGTGTCTTCGGCCGTGATTGGTGTCCAGTTGGAGATGGTGGGCTGGCTGGTGTTTCTGGGGGGCGGGGGGCCATCTGTGGTGCCTGGTGGATGGTCGATGAAGTTGTCGTAGAGGTTTTTGATCTTGAGGTGGAAATTGGTTCCAAGCTTGTCGCAGAGGTCTTGGGATGGGGTGATGTCTGTGGCTTCGCTGCGTGGGTTGGTGAATTCCTGAATGACACTGAAAAGTTCCTTGGAGTTGGTGGAGTTGGCCAGGATTTTGTTGTGGATGAAGTTCCTCTTGGTGGCTCTGATCTGGTTATGGTAGTCCGTCATGGCGTCCTTGTAGGTGGTGTGGTTTTCGGTTGTCTTGGTGTTTCTCCAGTTCTTCTCCAGGCGCCTGCAGGTGCGTCTGGCTTCTTGGAGAGCGGTGGTGAACCAGGCGGCTTTCCTGGGGCGTTGTCTGTCGTGGTTGCGTAGCGGGCGAGCTCGTCTGCGCAGTTGAAGATCCAGGTGTGGAGTTCTCTGGCTGCGTTGTTTGCGTTGGGTGCCCAGGTGTGGTTGTCTCGGGTGAGGGTGGAGTTAAGTTGCTCATCGGTAACCTTGCTCCAGTTCCTTCGAGGTGGGCGTGGGGCTGGTTTGGGTGCCTCGGGTTTGTTGATGGCGAAGTGTACGCAGTGGTGGTCGGTACATGGCGGCTGCGTTGTGTGGCTGAATTGGACGCTGTTTCCTGCCGCGAAGATGGGGTCGAGGGTGTGTCCTGCTCTGTGGGTCGGTGTGTTGACGAGTCGTTTAAGTCTGATGCTGGCGAGGTTGTCACGAAGGATAGTGGAGTTGGGGTCGCTGGGGTTGTCGAGGTGGAAGTTCAGGTCTCCAATGAGTATGTAGTTTGCTGAGGCGATGGCGTGGGGTGCGATGAAGTCGGTGATGGTGGTGGCGAAGGGTGTTCGGGAACCGGGGGGTCTGTAGATGAGGGTTCCTCGGAGTGTGGCTTTGGGGGTGGTCTGGATCTGGAAGTGCAGGTGTTCGGCGGAGGGGAAGGTTTCGCTGGAGGTGGTGAGGCGGAGGGTGCTCTTGTGGGCGATGGCGAGGCCTCTCCTGGGTGGTTGGGGCGGTCTTTCCTCTGGATCTTGTATCCGTCTGGGATGGCGGTGCTGATGTCGGGGGCGGAGGATGCGTTGGTCCAGGTCTCTGTGAAGAAGGCGATGTCGGGCGAGAGAGAGTCGAGTAGGTTCCAGATTTCCATGGCGTGTTTGTGTACGGAGCGTACGTTGAGGAGGATGCATTTTAGGGTGTCCCCGGTGCTGGCGTCGGCGGTGTTGGAGGCCGGGGTGGTGGTGAGGGTCTGGTGGCAGTGGAGGCAGGAGAACTGGCCATGGGTCGTGTTCGGCGAGGCCTGTTGGCATTCTCTAAGTCTTCCAGGGTTGAGTGCGAGGAGGGTGGTGGTGTCGTAGCGATGGGTAGTGGGAGGTCCAGGGTTCCTGGCGCTGGCCGTGGTCGGGTCGCGGACGGGCGCAGACGGGATTGCCTTTGGCGCGCCGGCGGCGCGACCGCGCAGCGGCCGCCATTAAGTAGGGGAGGTGGGAGGGAGGAGAGGCTGGGAGGCGGGAGCGGGGGAATTCTGGAGGGGAATTCCGGGGGGGGGGAATTCAGGGGGGGAATTCCGGGGAGGAGGGGCAGCAGCGGCGAAAGGCGAAAAGGAACAGGCAGGCACGAGAAAATAAACAGTGGTGGAATTAGAGCAAGACACAGATGGGCACAATAACAGTGGCACAACAGGGAAAAATTCATAAAAAAACGCAGAGGCCCTTACTGAGGTTATTAGCCTCGACACTGGAGGGAAAATAGGTTGGTTACGTGATATCAAGAAAACGTTATCTGCAATTGGGCTTTGTTGTTGTTGGACTAGCCAGGAGCCCCCAAGGAGAGAGGATCTTAAACGCCTGTACTGGGAATGGGTGGACCAACGAGCGATCAGCAGACCTAGTGTGGGTAAACTGACAACTGAGTTCTACTCCCACAAACAAAGTAGATACTATGAGCCTTACCTTGACTTAATTACAGTACCCAGAGACAGAATACTTTATATGCATTGTAGGTATGGCTCTCTTCCAGTGGGCGAAGCGATAGCAAAATGGTCCGTAACTAATGGAAAGCATTGTCCTAGTTGCCAAGCCCCTGTGGAAAGTGTTGCCCATTTACTGTTTGTTTGTCCAGCGTATAAAACATTACGGAGAAAATGGCTGAGTCCGATTTGCCGACAACTGGGAAACCCAAGAGCACCATGTTGCACTCCGTATTTTTAAGTCAGATTCTAGACCTTTTTTATCCTGTTGCATAGCAAAGTATTTGGGGCAAGCATGGCTGATTCGGTGGAAAGCGCTTGCAAGAAAAACATAGCCTCCATGCACTGATAAATTGCCAAGACCTAAATGTTTTAATAGTATTCTTGTTAAAATCACTATGCACAAGCATTTTATTCTTTTTAATTCTTGAAGTCTCCCTATGTATTGCACTGTTTGTAAACAAAATGATGAAATACTGTTTGTTTTTTTAACCGGATTTTAGGATGATTCATTGTATATTTATCATTGTATCTTTCTCTACCTATACTAATTTTATTAGTTATGTCACCTTTGTTCTATGTTGCTTTTATGACTTTTTATGTCGAAATAAAGCTTGTGATTGATTGAATAAAAAAACGGCTGAGAAAGGTTACGGTGGTTGCAGGCAGTCTGGTCCCAGTTGGAGCGGGCAGCAGGCGCAGGAGCGGGCAGCAGCCTCGAACCTTCCAAGGAGGAGGTCGGGGTCTGGAGGCAAGAGACGGCACAGCGGAGCTGCGGGGAGAGAGTGGACCTAGACCGAGGGTCGGAGGTCTTCAAACCCTGCGGCGCCTGTCACTGGCAGATGCAGGTGACGGACATGTGCTTTGTTTGCCTTTGGTGCCTTGAGCGCTACCACACCATGAAGACCTGCGTCGACTGCCGTGCCATGCACACCAGGCCTTGAGGGCCTCAAATTCCTTGCCTCCCAACGTGCGATACCATGACAGTCTCGATTCTGGTCAAGAGGAAGGTCCCGAAATCAGTCACAGAGCCCAAATCTTCGTCGCAATCCAAGTTGTCTTCAGGTAAGTCCCACAATTGTAAGAAGAGTAAGAAGTCGAAGAGGTTTCCTACATTTACCAGTCCGTCGAAGTCATCCGACAAGACGAGGGAGCATCGTCATTCAAGGCCTGGCTCCGCAGTTGAGCCTGTGCCTGGGCAGGCTCTGCGCCTCCCCAATTTTTCTGAGAGATGGAGCAACTCCCGCCCAACTTCACAAGTTCTGTGAGGTAATACACCTCATATTTGGGCAGCCCATCCCCACTGGCATGCTTTCGGGCCCCTCCAGTTTGGGAGGGGCCCGACTGGTTCTCCACCGGCAGTTCCGTCCCCAATTCCAGTCAGGCCCTTTGGATCCATGGATGGATCTGGACAAGGCCTGTCCCGAGGCCGATGCTCCTGGCGCCCCCAGCGGTGCCGTCACCATTCTCATTCTCATTCCCGACACAGACATGTAGCTGAGGGGCGTCGTCTGATTACGACTCCAGAGCCAACTGGAAGCATTCCTTCCAGGCCGGAGCCTGAGACCTATTCGTATGGGTTGGGATTCTGTGAAAATTGGGAGGGGTCGCTGGATACCAGCACTTAGGCCCTAACATGGACTGGTGTGAGGAATTGGCGCATGCCAGTGGACTGGGCACCTCTCCAGATACTGGCATGCTGTCTCCTCCTACCATGGCTATGGAGGAGGGGCCTTCTTTTGCTATGGTGGTGAGAATGACGGCTGAGGTTCTGGACCATAGCCTACCCTCAGTGGCAGTCAAGACTAATGTCTTGCCTGAGGTGCTTCAGCCGGGAGTGACCCCTCAGAACTGCTTCTCCCATTTAACGAAGCTGTTAGACTTGGCATCTTTTGGCGTGTTTCCCCTGACTTTTTGCTTTCTGACCTCCCGGTTGTGACTCTGTTTTTGCTGGTGTAATGATTCCGCGCACTTTCCTCACTGCGGTCCAGTGGGAAAGTGCAAGTGCTCCTGTATAAAATGTGTTATGGATTGGTGTTTCCATGATTGGCCTATTTGGTTTATCTGTCAGTCCCTTGTAAAGTGCACTGCGAGTGCCAGGGCCTATAGACCAAATGCTGTTGGTGGGCTGCAGCACTGGATTGTGCCACCCACGCAAACAGCCCGTAAAGTGTAACTCGGGCCTGCCAACGCAGAGCCTGTGCGCAGCCTGGGGCTGCCATGTCGACTTGGCAAGTGCACACACTTGCAAGTCCCTAAACCTTCCCTTTGCTACATGTTAGTCACCCCTAAGGTAGGCCCAAGGTACCCCTGTGGGCAGGGTGCGTTGTACGCGAAAGGTAGGACATGCCCTGATAGTGAATTACAGCCTAGTTCGTTTTTCACTATTGCAAGGCTACCTGTTCCCCCTAGGCCAGAACGGGCAGTTTTGATTATTACAGTTTATAATCCTAACTGACCCCGGGAACATGGTAGACATTCGAGTTTAGTATGCCTGGACTCAGAATGATAAAATGCAGCTTTTAGTGAAGTTGGTTTTAACATTCTGTGTTTGAAAATACCACTTTTAGAAAGTGGGTATTTTCTTGTCTAACCATCCAAGCCTGCCTCTGCGAGGTTGTGTATTCCTTGTCTGGAGTGTGAGTGACAGGGGCTGGGGGATGCCAGGAGACAGGGTGAGTCAGCGCAGGGCTGAATAGCCAGATCGACCTGTAGATGGGTGGGAGGGGTCGCACCTGGGCCCTGAATAGGACAGTGCCTTCCCTCCACAATGCTGGCTCCACCTCCTGTGGTGCGTCTGATGTCTCTGGCATACTCACTGAAAGAAGGGACGGAGACTTGTCAACAAAGTGCTCCAGAACTGGTTTGGACTAGGCAAAGGCCTCTCTGCCTTCAGAGAACAAAGGAATTTGGGATATAAATATTGGGGCCCTGACCCCATGAATTTAGATCTCGCTGGAATCAAGGAACCTGCCAAGACGAAGAGCTGGAAGAGCTGCCAGGAGGAGTACTGCCCCTTTGCTGTGTTGTTGCTTTGTTGGGTTGGCCTGCAGCTGCTGCTTCTGCCTTGGGCAGTGAAAGGACTGGACTGAACTTTCTACAAACTTGTGCTGAGTATCTCCAAGGGCCAGGAACCGAGCTGGCCTCCTGTTAAGAAGTCTCAGGGACTACAAAGACTTCACAAGCCTCTGGGTACCGCTTCTGGAACGCTGTTTCAGTCGCCACAGAGGAAGGGAACTGCAACCGACTCCGTCAACCGAATCCACCCCTGGCCGGTGACCTGTTTGCACCGCCGACCGCATCGCCCCGCTTCGCATCGCAACCCTGGTCTCACCGTGGGCGACGTCCGACGCCGCCAACATCGAGCCGCTGCTTGCACCGTGACCTGTGGGCACCGCAGTTCGCATCGCATCGCTTCACTGGGCCAGCCGGACCAGACCGACACTGTCGCTGCAACTGGCTCAAGAGTCGAGACCGCACCGCATTTGGGGCACCGCTCGCACGTCTGCGACGCACCGCTCCGACTCGCACCGCTGTCCGACGCCAGCTCCCGCACTCCGGCTTGGTCGCCTGCATCGCAACCTGTCAGCACCGCATCGAGCATCGTCTCACCCTGCATCGCACGCCTTGGACTCACCGACTCCGTCTGCACGACGCACATCGAGCCGCTGCCTGCACCGCATCGAGGGACACCGCACCTTGCATCGCTCCGTCTTGCACCGCAACCGCGACGAACGCCGACCGGCTCGTACACTCCGTACCAGCCACAACGAGAAAGGTACTGTAACCGAGTCTGTTCATGACTCTGCTGGCCCGTATCGACGCGGTCGGCTGGAACTGTTAGACTCTGTGGTTTTCAGCATCACGGTAGGCTCGGACGGAGCTACCGACTCGTACGAACTTTGCTTTTGTGCTATTCCTGCAAAGAAGAAGTTAACGTATCAAGCATTCATTCGTAAAGTATAGTATGGTGGATTTTTGTCGTAATTGGTCTTGTCTTGAGTATATAAAATATTGGTTATTTTTCTAAACTGGTGTGGTGTCCGTTTGTAGTGCTTACACTGTATTACTGTTGGTTATGTGCAAATACTTTACACACTGCCTCTGAATTAAGCCTGACTGCTCGTGCCAAGCTACCACGAGGGTGAGCAGGGGTTACTTCACGAGTGTAACAACCCTTACCCTGACTAGGAAGAAGGGTCCCTACTTGGACAAAGGTGCAAGCCCTTGCCAACTAGAGATCCCATTTCTAACATTGGTTGTCAGCGGTGAGGATAGGACTTGCGTTTGCACTTGACTTACAGTGATTGGTGTGCACTACTACCATATCGCAGACCATTACGTACCACATACTGGTTCTTTTTCTTTTGGCCTATTTTTGATCTTGCCAGTTTTCAACTCACTACTTTTGTCATGCCTGAATCAATTGCATCATCCGTTGCATCTCTGGAAGTTATCTTTGAGGAGGACAGGTTGGAATCCTACGCCGTAAAGGAGTTACGAGCGATTTGTAAAAACCTGAAAGTCCAAATTAAAGGCCTCACAAGGAAGGAGGAGCTACAGAAGGCGCTGAGGGCCTGGGTAGCAGCCAGACATGCCAATGGGCAGCCTGGTGATCTCAGTGAGGAGGCGGAGGAGCCTATTTCCAGGGTGGATGTGCTTTTGGGTAGGGGGAACCCGCCAGGTCAGGCAGCAGCAGTCTGTCCCCAGAGGAGCTGGAGGACAGGCGGGAGGCAAGGCAGTTCGAGCTGCAGAAGCTCAGGCTGGAGAGTGAGCGGGAGGAGAAGAGATTGGCCATGGAGGAGAGGAAGATGCTCTTAGAGCATGAGAGAGAACTGAAGGAGCTAGAACTTAGGAGTAAGTCAGGCTCAGATGGTGGCAGCAATTCGTCCAGAAAGGCAGACAGGATTGTGCACATTCCCAAGAACGTAGGCAAGGAGTTCAAGAAGGGGGATGACATACAAAGGTGGTT
Organism: Calotriton arnoldi; assembly: GCA_963921515.1. Classification (NCBI taxonomy): domain Eukaryota; kingdom Metazoa; phylum Chordata; class Amphibia; order Caudata; family Salamandridae; genus Calotriton; species Calotriton arnoldi. The sequence continues at coordinate 831,162 of CAWUFW010003242.1, forward strand.
TCAGGGTTATGAGGCAGCCATACACATGAATGGGGTCCCTGAGGAGAATTGGGGAGCAGGATTGTGGCCGCTTTTCCCGGAAGAAGCAAGGGATGCTCTGATAGCTTTGGGTAAGGGGTATCACCTCACCTATGCTGACATGAAGGATGCCCTTCTCACGAAGTATGGTCTTACTCCTGAAAAGTACAGGGATCAGTTCAGGTCCAGTAAGAAGTCTGATGCCAACACTTGGTTGGAATGTGTGGATGTGTTCTGCAGGTCTCTGGATGGTTGGGTGAAGGGCAGTAGTGTAACAGATTTTCAGGGGCTCTACAACTTGATTGCATGGGAGCACTTGTCTAGTCTATGTTTTGCAGATCTGCGCCAGCACCTAGTGGATAGTAAGCTAACTGACCCCAGGAAGCTTGCTATGGAAGCGGACCGCTGGGTGAGTACCAGGGTCCACAAGAAAGCGTTTGGGGAGACTCAGCCAAAGGTGTGCAGGGTCCCCAGCAGAAAGGTGGGGGGACAAGGGTAAAGCACAGGAGTTCTCTAAAGGGCCCCAAACTAGTACCCAGGGTAAAGGTTCCCAGCCCCCGGGGATAAGAAGAAAGGGGTCTCTACAGGGAAGCCTGTTGAGACCGGCCCCCGCAAGTGTTATGCATGTGACCAGGTAGGTCACTTTAAGGGGGACCCCAAGTGCCCGAAGGGGACACAGCCACCCACCGGTGGACAGTCCAAAGTGTTGGCTAGTGTAGCGCTTGGGGAGGAGGGGTGCCCACAGGAGGGTGGGGATCCCGCAGAAATGACCCTTGTCTCACTCGGGGACAGTGAGATGGTCCCAGGAAACCAGGTGCCCCCTAACACAAAGAAATATAGCACCTGGGTGACCATTAATGGGAACAGGGTAGAGGCTCTCAGAGATACTGGAGCCAGTGTGACCTCAGTCCGGTGTCACCTGGTGTCTGAGAAGCAAGTAGTCCCAGGAGCATTCCACCAAGTAGTTGCTGTCGACAACTCTGAGCGCCAGTGTATGGTGGCGCAGGTTCCCTTTGAATGGGGGGTCTCAGGTCCCTTGAGGGTGGTTGTGAGCCCTACCATGCCTGTAGATTGTCTGCTAGGAAACGACCTGGAGCAGTCCTCATGGAAGGAGGTTGAGCTCAGGTCTCACTTGGAGATGCTTGGGTTGCCAGAGTGGGCATGCGTGTCTACTCGGTCAATGGCGGCCAGAAAGGGTGATCAAGAGGACTTGGAGCCTGAAACAGTGGCCCAAGTCTCTGCCAAGAGAAAGGGCGGGGGGCGCGGGAAACCGGCCCCCGAAGTTCCCACGGACCGGGAGGAGGCGGACCTCGAGGGGACGCCCCGGTGCCTACAGGGGAGCAGGTAGCCGAACTGGGAGACCTCTCTGAGCTGACCCATTGGCAGCAAGAAGGGGGTCCCACCAGGGAGGAGTTCTGCAGGGAGCAGAACGAGTGCCCTACTCTGGAGGGTCTGCGGCGGCAGGCTGCAGACCAGGCAGCTGGTAATCAGTCCGGGTCACATCTGATCTACTGGGAGAGTGGTCTCCTATACAGTGAGCCTAAGGTTGCTGAGCCTGGGTCAGCCCGTGTGCTGGTGGTACCCCAGCGCTTCAGGACCTTCCTAATGGGTCTGGCTCATGACCCGCCTTTGGCAGGACATTTGGGGCAGGGCAAGACCTTTGACAGGCTTGTCACCCACTTCTTTTGGCCCCAAATGCGAAGGCAGTCAGATGCACACTGCAGGTCTTGCCAAACTTGCCAGGCAAGTGGTAAGAGTGGGAGGAAGGTCAAAGCTCCTCTCCAACCTTTTCCTGTTGTTGGAACACCCTTTGAAAGGGTAGGGATGGATATTGTGGGGCCACTGGATCCCAAGACAGCCATGGGCAACAGGTACATCCTGGTCTTGGTGGACCATGCCACCCGGTACCCGGAGGCAATCCCTCTCAGGACAACGACGGCGCCAGTGGTGGGCCGGGCGTTAATGGGGATCTTTTCCCGTGTGGGATTCCCCAGAGAGGTGGTTTCTGATAGGGGGACCAATTTCATATCCAAGTATATGACATCCCTGTGGAAGGAGTGTGGTGTAACCTACAAGTTCACCACTCCTTACCACCCACAAGGAAACGGTCTGGTGGAGAGATTCAACCAGACCTTGAAAGGCATGATCAAGGGTCTAACAGAACCCATGAGGCGTAAGTGGGACGTCCTCTTGCCATGCCTACTCTTTGGTGCCTCAGAAGTCTCTTGGGTACAGCCCCTTTGAGCTCCTGTATGGCCACCCTGTCAGAGGACCTCTGAGTTTGGTAAAGGAAGGCTGGGAGGCAGCTCCCAGGAAAACTCCCCAGGATGTATTTAGCTACATGCTGGCCTTTAGAAACCAAACTGCCCGCTTCAGGAAACTCGCTCAGGCGAACCTAGAAGCAAGCCAGGAAGAAATGAAGAGATGGTATGACCAGAATGCCACTCTGGTCGAATTTCAACCTGGACAAAAAGTGTGGGTCATGGCCCCAGTAGCACCTTGTGCCTTGCAGGACAAGTGGACTGGGCCATATGAGGTAAAGGAGCGCAAAAGTGACATCACCTACCTGGTGGATTTGCAGGCTCCAAGGAACCCTTTGAGGGTCCTTCACGTGAACCGCCTCAAGCCCCACTTCGAGAGGTCCGAAGTGAGTATGCTCTTGGCGACAGATGATGGGGTGGAAGAGGAGAGCGAGCCTCTCCCTGACCTCCTGTCTACCAAGGAGCATGATGGGTCAGTAGAGGGTGTGATCCTCTCCCCTACTCTGACTCAGGAGCAGCAGGGGGACTGTCGCCAGTTGTTGGGACAGTTCGCCCCACTGTTCTCTCTGACCCCCGGTGTTACTCACTGGTGTACCCATGACGTGGACACTGGTGACAGCCATCCTGTGAAGCACAAGATTTACAGGTTGACTGACCGGGTCAGAGCCAGCATCAAGGAGGAGGTCTCTAAGATGTTGGCGTTAGGGGTGATTGAGCCCTCCCACAGTCCTTGGGCCAGCCCAGTGGTCTTGGTCCCAAAGGCTGCGGCGCCCGGTGCCACTCCAGAACTCCGGTTTTGTGTGGACTACCGTGGGCTCAATGCCGTCACCAGGACTGACGCGCACCCCATCCCCAGAGCTGATGAGCTCATTGATCGGTTGGGAGCTGCCCGGTTCCTCAGCACGTTTGATTTAACGTCTGGGTACTGGCAGATTGCCTTAACCGATGGGGCCAAGGAGAGATCAGCATTCTCAACCCCAGAAGGTCATTACCAATTCCGGGTGATGCCCTTTGGGTTGAAGAATGCCCCTGCCACCTTTCAGAGGTTGGTCAATCAGGTGTTGGCTGGGCTGGAGGATTTCAGTGCCGCCTACCTGGATGACATTGCTGTGTTCAGTTCCAGCTGGGAAGAACATTTACAGCACCTTGAGAAAGTGTTGAGGGCTCTGCAAGGTGCAGGCCTCACGATCAAGGCCAGTAAGTGCCAGATCGGGCAGGGTTCTGTGGTGTACTTGGGACACCAGGTAGGAAGCGGCCAGGTGGCGCCCCTACAACCCAAGATTGACACCATTCTGGCTTGGGAGCCCCCAAGACCCAGACAGAGGTGAGAGCCTTCTTAGGTCTCACCGGCTATTATAGGAGATTTGTTAAGGGCTATGGCACCATCGTTGCCCCCTTAACAGAGCTGACCTCTAAGAGGCAGCCCAGGAAAGTGATCTGGACTGAGTCCTGCCAGAAAGCTTTTGATGCCCTGAAGGCAGCCATGTGCACGGCGCCCGTGCTCAAGGCACCTGACTTCTCCAAGGAATTCGTCGTGCAGACTGACGCTTCAGAGCATGGTGTGGGAGCGGTGCTCTCACAACTGAACGAAGAGGGCCTGGATCAGCCTGTAGTCTTCCTTAGCAGGAGACTACTTCCCAGGGAACAGAGGTGGAGTGCCATAGAAAGGGAAGCTTTTGCTGTGGTCTGGGCGCTGAAGAAGTTGAGACCATACCTGTTTGGGACTCACTTCCGGGTTCAGACAGACCACAGGCCCCTCAGATGGTTGATGCAAATGAGGGTGAGAATCCAAAACTGCTGAGGTGGTCCATCTCCCTACAGGGAATGGACTTTACGGTGGAACACCGTCCTGGTACAGAACACACCAACGCAGATGGTCTGTCCAGGTTCTTCCGCCTTAGTGAAGAGAACTCCAATGGGGTTGGGTAGTTCTCCCTACTTTCAGCTGGAGGGGACATGTGTTAGACTTGGCATCTTTTGGCGTGTTTCCCCTGACTTTTTGCTTTCTGACCTCCCGGTTGTGACTCTGTTTTTGCTGGTGTAATGATTCCGCGCACTTTCCTCACTGCGGTCCAGTGGGAAAGTGCAAGTGCTCCTGTATAAAATGTGTTATGGATTGGTGTTTCCATGATTGGCCTATTTGGTTTATCTGTCAGTCCCTTGTAAAGTGCACTGCGAGTGCCAGGGCCTATAGACCAAATGCTGTTGGTGGGCTGCAGCACTGGATTGTGCCACCCACGCAAACAGCCCGTAAAGTGTAACTCGGGCCTGCCAATGCAGAGCCTGTGCGCAGCCTGGGGCTGCCATGTCGACTTGGCAAGTGCACACACTTGCAAGTCCCTAAACCTTCCCTTTGCTACATGTTAGTCACCCCTAAGGTAGGCCCAAGGTACCCCTGTGGGCAGGGTGCGTTGTACGCGAAAGGTAGGACATGCCCTGGTGTGTGCGGCATGTCCTGATAGTGAATTACAGCCTAGTTCGTTTTTCACTATTGCAAGGCTACCTGTTCCCCCTAGAGCCAGAACGGGCAGTTTTGATTATTACAGTTTATAATCCTAACTGACCCCGGGAACATGGTAGACATTCGAGTTTAGTATGCCTGGACTCAGAATGATAAAATGCAGCTTTTAGTGAAGTTGGTTTTAACATTCTGTGTTTGGAAATACCACTTTTAGAAAGTGGGTATTTTCTTGTCTAACCATCCAAGCCTGCCTCTGCGAGGTTGTGTATTCCTTGTCTGGAGTGTGAGTGACAGGGGCTGGGGGATGCCAGGAGACAGGGTGAGTCAGCGCAGGGCTGAATAGCCAGATCGACCTGTAGATGGGTGGGAGGGGTCGCACCTGGGCCCTGAATAGGACAGTGCCTTCCCTCCACAATGCTGGCTCCACCTCCTGTGGTGCGTCTGATGTCTCTGGCCTACTCACTGAAAGAAGGGACGGAGACTTGTCAACAAAGTGCTCCAGAACTGGTTTGGACTAGGCAAAGGCCTCTCTGCCTTCAGAGAACAAAGGAATTTGGGATATAAATATTGGGGCCCTGACCCCATGAATTTAGATCTCGCTGGAATCAAGGCACCTGCCAAGACGAAGAGCTGGAAGAGCTGCCAGGAGGAGTACTGCCCCTTTGCTGTGTTGTTGCTTTGTTGGGTTGGCCTGCAGCTGCTGCTTCTGCCTTGGGCAGTGAAAGGACTGGACTGAACTTTCTACAAACTTGTGCTGAGTATCTCCAAGGGCCAGGAACCGAGCTGGCCTCCTGTTAAGAAGTCTCAGGGACTACAAAGACTTCACAAGCCTCTGGGTACCGCTTCTGGAACGCTGTTTCAGTCGCCACAGAGGAAGGGAACTGCAACCGACTCCGTCAACCGAATCCACCCCTGGCCGGTGACCTGTTTGCACCGCCGACCGCATCGCCCCGCTTCGCATCGCAACCCTGGTCTCACCGTGGCGACGTCCGACGCCGCCAACATCGAGCCGCTGCTTGCACCGTGACCTGTGGGCACCGCAGTTCGCATCGCATCGCTTCACTGGGCCAGCCGGACCAGACCGACACTGTCGCTGCAACTGGCTCAAGAGTCGAGACCGCACCGCATTTGGGGCACCGCTCGCACGTCTGCGACGCACCGCTCCGACTCGCACCGCTGTCCGACGCCAGCTCCCGCACTCCGGCTTGGTCGCCTGCATCGCAACCTGTCAGCACCGCATCGAGCATCGTCTCACCCTGCATCGCACGCCTTGGACTCACCGACTCCGTCTGCACGACGCTCATCGAGCCGCTGCCTGCACCGCATCGAGGGACACCGCACCTTGCATCGCTCCGTCTTGCACCGCAACCGCGACGAACGCCGACCGGCTCGTACACTCCGTACCAGCCACAACGAGAAAGGTACTGTAACCGAGTCTGTTCATGACTCTGCTGGCCCGTATCGACGCGGTCGGCTGGAACTGTTAGACTCTGTGGTTTTCAGCATCACGGTAGGCTCGGACGGAGCTACCGACTCGTACGAACTTTGCTTTTGTGCTATTCCTGCAAAGAAGAAGTTAATGTATCAAGCATTCATTCGTAAAGTATAGTATGGTGGATTTTTGTCGTAATTGGTCTTGTCTTGAGTATATAAAATATTGGTTATTTTTCTAAACTGGTGTGGTGTCCGTTTGTAGTGCTTACACTGTATTACTGTTGGTTATGTGCAAATGCTTTACACACTGCCTCTGAATTAAGCCTGACTGCTCGTGCCAAGCTACCACGAGGGTGAGCAGGGGTTACTTCACGAGTGTAACAACCCTTACCCTGACTAGGAAGAAGGGTCCCTACTTGGACAAAGGTGCAAGCCCTTGCCAACTAGAGATCCCATTTCTAACAGAAGCCCTCACAGACGTCCTGCTTGGGACTTGGTCCAAACACTGCACAGGGTCTCCTGTAAACAGGACAATTGCCCGCTGCCACCGCCCCATCTCATGGAACCCCAACTTCCTCACGCAGCACCCTACCCCGGAGAGCTTGCTGGTCCAAGCCTCTACCTCCTGTGTAAATCCTGGCACATTCCCCAACACTCCACCGGATAGGGAATCCAAGAGGCTGGATACCTTAGGAAAGAAAATGTTTTCTTCCAACAGCCTGGCACTGCGCTCCATGAACATCACGTTCCTTTTAGGCCATTGCTCTCATGCCCTGTGGGATTCGGTTGCGCAGGTGCTGCTCATGATCCCGGTGGAGGCCCCGGCCATACTGTCCCAAGCTATGTCTAATGGGAGAGATGCAGCGAAGTTCACAATTTGATGTGGACTGGACATGACCGAGTCGCTGGACCGATCGGTTTCTTCGTTGGTGGCTTTACGACTCCAAGCCTGGCTGAGAACAACTGGCTTTTCCGGGGATGTCCAAGCGTCGCATATGGACATGCCCTTTGATGGCTCCCATCTCATCTGAGACAAGGCGGACTCAGCGCTGGAGCAATTCAAGGATAGCAAAGCTATGGCCAGGTCCTTGGGCCTTTCCATGGCCCCTCCTAAACTCCAGTCTGTCTTCTGCTTCTTTCATGGCCACAGAAGAGGTTTCCAGCCGCATCCTTACTGTCCAGCCACCACAGCGTGCGAGCTTCCCAGCCTCTATGTGGCCAAGGACACATACCCACAGACCTCTTGGGTTGGGCAGCCAGAGGTCAAGCCAGTCTGCCACTTCCCCGGCATCCACAGCCTCCAAACCCCCTTAGTTTGCCCTCTTACCATCATGGACACCCAGTCAGAGGCATGATATGCTATCCCCTGCCCCATTGGAGGTCTATAACGTGAGACCACTGGGTTCTTCAGATTGTTCGAAGGGGCTACTCTCTCCCCTTCGTGACTACCCCTCCACCCATGCCACCCACTTGTGACAGACTGACAGAGGACCATCTCTCCTTGCTCTGCCGGGAAGGGACAGCTCTCTCAGCTAAGGGAGCCATAGAGAGGGTTCCAGTGCCAGAAGTAGGTTGTGGTTGTTATTTCTGCTACTTTCTGGTGCCCAAGAAGCTTGGAGGCCATTATCCTATCCTAGACCGGCACCCTCTCAATTTCTTCTTCAAAAATGAGAAGTTCAAGATGGTCACGCTTGCGCGAGTCTTGTCTGCCCTGGACCCGGGAGACAAGACGGTAGTGTTGGACTTGCAGGACACATACTTCCCCTTTCCCGTCCTGCCTGCCTGCCCACAGGCATTACCTGTTGTTCACGGTAGGCCACAAGCAATTTCAGATTCCCGTGCTCCCTTTTGGTCTTATCAGCGCCCCTCGGGTGTTCACCAAGGTGATGGTGGTGATTGCAGCTCATCTACGGAGATCATGGGTGCCAGTCTTCCCCTATCTCGACGATTGACTTTGAAGGCAGGCTTGCTCCTGGCTGTTGTCTCTCACCTCCAGACTACAGCAGACCTCCTGCACTTGCTGGGGTTCACTATCAACATGCTGAAGTCATACCTGACTCCTTCTCAGACGCTACCTTTCTTTGGAGCTGTTCTGGACACAGTGCAGTTTCGGGCCTATCCTCTTGAACTGCTAGGATATGCAGGCTGTGATACCAATGTTTCAGCCTCTATCCTAAATTTTGGTGCGACTGACTCTGAGGCCTCTGGGCCTCATGGCATCCTGCTTCTGGCACATTCGGGCGCTGCAGTGGGACCTGAAGTACCAGTAGACGCAGCATCAGGGGAATCTCGCCAACATGGTACAGATCTCGGAGGGAACTGCAAAAGATCTACAGTGGTGGTTAACATACCGCGATTGGGTCATGGAAGATGCCTCTCCTTTCTCTAACCAGATCTGACAGTGATGACAGATGTGTGACTCCTTGGTTTGGGTCGGCCACCTGGGAGAGGTGGAGATCAATGGCCTCTGGTCTCCGGCGGAATCTGGTCTCCACATCAACCTAATGGAGCTCCTGACGATCGAGCTGGCATTGGAAGCCTTTCTACCCTCCATTAAGGGAAGGCTAGTGCAGGTGTTTACGGACAACACCACCCCTTGTGGTACTACAACAGGGCAGGTGGGGTCTTGGACCCTTTGTCAAGAGGCTCTATGTCTCTGGACATGGCTGGAACGTCAGGGAATATCCCTGGTGGTTCAACACCTGCCTAGTGGATCATGAGTGGCATTTCGCTTGAAGATGCTTTTCATCTTGAGTGGAGCTCAGGCCTGCTGTACACCTTTCCACCCATATCACTCCTGCTCAGAGCTCTCAAGAAGATCAGGAACAACTGGGCCCAAGTTATCCTTGTGGCTCCGGACTAGGCTAGGGGAGTTTGGTAACCCAAGCTGTTGAGCATGACCATTGGTCCCCCGATCAGACTGCCCCTTTGGGAGGATCTTCTGTTGCTGCAGCAGGGGAGAGTTCTCCACCTGAACCTGTCAACTCTACGCCTTAATGCATGGAGGTTGAGCGGCGACAGTTAACAGCTTTCAACCTTCCACCCAAAGTCTGCAATGTTATCTTGGCAACCAGGTGTCCCTCTACCAAGACTGTATACGCCTGCTGTTGGGACAAGTTTGTGGCATGATGTGTAGAGACCCTCTTTCGGCTTCCCTCTCTCAGGCCCTTCTCTTTATCTTTTCTCTTGCCCGGCAGGGCTCTGCTTTGGGCACCTTAAAGGGCTATCTTTCTGCCATCTCAGCCTTTCTCCGGTTGTCAGATCAGCCATCCCTGTTCAAATCCCCTGATGTAAATAGGTTCTTGAAAGATTTTCAACACGTTTCCACCTTTGCCCTTCATCATGCCTCAGTGGGACCTCAATCTCATCCTTACATTTCTGATGTGCGCTCCCTTTGAGCCACTGCTCCACTGTCCGCTCAGGCTCCTTACCATCAAGACAGCCTTCTTAGTGGCAATAACATCTGCCCAGAGGGTCAATGAGCTTCAGGCTTTGACATCCAAGCCTCTGTACCTGAACATCTACCTTGGTAAGCTGGTTCTTCGCACTAGAGCTTCCTTTCTGCCGAAAGTCGTCACTCCTTTTCGTGTAGGCCAGTCTATCACCCTGCCTACTTTTTAGGCTCTGCCACGTCCCTCTAAGGAAAAGAAGCGACTTCACCAACTGGACCTAAAAAGAAAGTTGTCATTCTACCTTGACCACACAAAAGAGTTCCGGGTGGATGACAACTCTTTGTGGGGTATGTCGGAGCAAATAAGCGAAAGACGTGCAGAAATGGACCATCTCCCAATGGATCGTGCTCTGCATTAAGATCTGCTACGTTTTTGCCAGGAAGCAACACTCTTAAGAGTTTGCGTGATCATTCCACCAGAGCTAAGGCTGCAACTACTGCATTAGCATGTGGAGTTCCGTTCCTGGATATCTGCTGGGCAGCAACATGGGTTTCTTTACACACATTCACGAAACACTAATGCCTGGCAGTCAGGTCTGTCGGTCCGGGCACTTTGCTAGTTCGGTCCTGCAGGACTTTCTAGTGTGAAACAGTTTCGCAGACCCACCTCTATAGAGGTATTGCTTTGGTATCTATTCTAAGGTAAGGAATCTCCAGCTGGAAGTCTATCAGATGAACAAGTTACTTACCTTCGGTAACGCCTTATCTGGTAGAGACTATCTAGCTGCAGATTCCTTACCGACCCACCCACCCTGCCTGCTCTGCGAACGGATATCTAGGGACAGGGCTGTTACCCTTTGACCACTGGTGTGGCAAACCAGGGCCCTCAGAGTTCCTTGTGGCTCCGCACTCCTGACGTGGAAAGTCGCTAAAAGAAACTGATGTCAGTGTGCTTTGGTGGTGCCTATAAAGGCACCACGCACGTCATTTCCGGTGCGAACAACGCCACATACTGGCACGCGGGGGTACTGCTCACGAAAAAATTCCAGATCCAGTCTGGGGATAATTCTAAGGTAATGAATCTGCAGCTAGATAGTCTCCACGAGTTAAGGCATTACCGAAGGTAAGTAACTATTCATTATGGCCAGGGCAGCTCTATATGACCATTAAATCAATGGGAGAGAAAATGCAGTAGATCGCCATTTCTTCAAGAGGGAGAATTTAGTAGGCGGACCATGTGGATAATAGTATTTTTAGTAATTCTTGCAAACCTTCTTCTGCGCTCTCCAGCTGTGGAACATTAAGTATGCTTTAACTCTCATGGACTACTACTGCAATAATCGGACTGCTGTCCTCATTAAACCAACTCCATGATACACCAACATTCTAAGATAACTTCTATTTCAAAGGGAAATATGTCCTAGTGCTTGGGCATGGATCAGGTATTAATTAACGTGCCCTTCACAAAATGAGTATTACTATCAACAGGAATGGGAAAAGAAGAAGCAAAAATATATTCTTCTTGTTTATGGCTTTCAGGTTCATTGAAGCCATTTAAGTCCTTAATTTGGGAGCGGAGGCCTGTGATGGGGTGACAGTGTATTGGTAGCTTAAGCACACAATGAAATCTTAGTATTTTGTAAAAAAAAAAAAAAAGAGAGGAAGCAAAAGTCATTTGATCTCATTAGGCGACAACTCACCAACTAAAGTGGAATGTTTCATCGACGGGTCACACTCTCACCCAGAGTGGGATCAGCCTCTAGGGAGGTAGCTCTTGATATTGTACATAGGGGTAAAATTGCCAGAGGAATAGTCCTATAATTGTTAATATGGGACTCCTCGAACAAGATCAAAATAGATTTGGGTGGACGTATCTGGTGTTACTATCGAATATTTCAGCCAACTACCTTGCCGGTCGATGGATTTCGGCATTCCCTACTATTCACGGCTGTGTCTGCAGTGTAAATGTTATGCTATTCTAAATTCTTAATGTTGAAGGGGCCAAAACGCAGTCAACTCATATCAAGCATACTCACTTGTATTCCGATTATTCTACTGGTAATCCTGTTATGGAAAATAAACATATTACCAAACAACATATGAGATGAAATTTCCACACCATACTAGAAGCAAGCAGTATTTGATGGCCCCCCATTTATACATATCAAACAGGAGCAGCATACAACACTTGTGAATATTGTGTCCACTGGTGTCACATAGCACATTGAATTCATGCTTGCCCTAATATTTAGAACTCTTAACTCCCAGGAATGGGGAGAGGGGCGGCTCCGAGGAGTCACACGCTCTGAATAACAGCAGTAATATGGAGATGTTAGGGATTGCTCTCATAAAAGAGGAAATGCAAATTGTCATTTTCTTATTTCTAAAATGGGAGAGTGTCCCCAAATCTATCAGGCCGATGAATCAAATTAAAGGCCTTTTTCACACAAAGAGGTGACGCAGGTTTGGGAAACAGATGCATGGGGGTGGCTCCTCCACTAGGGTGGAGGAGCGTCACCCCACAGCTTTCTCGCAGTGTGAGAAGCAGAAACATAAAATGGTAATAACTTACAGTTATTACCATTTTATGTTTGGTTGCGGGTGGGCGGGACTACTCTGCGAGCAGGGCAAGGGAGGAGTGGTGTGCCTGCCCACTCCTGAGTGCGCAAAAACTGTTTGGTCGGCCCCCTGGGGCTGCCAAAACCAGTCATGCGCACTCTGTCCTTCTCCATGCAGGCTGCAATGCAGCCTGTATGGAGAACATGGCCTCCCCATAAGCCCCTGGCTGGGCGGCGTCCCAACCAATAACAATGCTATGTTGTGATTGGCTTAGTGGAGGGAGCCTGGCTGCCTGCTTTTGCTTCCTATTCGTGCCGGAGGCAGGAGAGCAGGAGCAGAGAAGACGCGGGACCCGGCCGGCAGAAAGGTACATTTCATTTTTTTATTATTATTACATTAAAACCTCCAGCGTGACCAGCGACCCCCGCTCCTGCCCCCCCCCCCACACGCCCGCCCCCCGCCCCCACACAACCCCCTGCTCCCCACCCACGAGCCATGCCGGCCGCGACTGCAGATGCACCTGTACACCACCTTCCCAAAACAATCAGGCCCTTCATTATTTAGTTTTCTTCATTGCTCCCTACCATCCCCCCCATTTACTTTAGAGTCACACAAAACAAGAATTGACAAAACCTAAAGGTTTTAGCAACATGTCTCTGTAGATACAGTGCATATTTTACGTAAGTAAAGACTTTGAATTTGTAAACTCTCTTTGCTTAAGTGCAATTTTGTATTGTAATTGACTTTACTAAGTATTGGCAAAGCCAAGAGGTCTGAGCTCTAAAGAGCTGAGCTATTGGGGTTTCCAATGCTTGTATACTACATGTGAGTTGAGTCGAAGTTAGATCTCCGGGTGAGTTCTGGTTGAGAGAGGGTGCTCATAATGGGGTAAGATTAAGATACCTGGAATAGAGGCTACAGGTAATGTGAGTCAGTAGACCATACAAGTTTTGAGATTGCATGCTCATCCAATTCTGGCCTCTCGCCAGTGCATGCATATTAACTGTCACATACGTACCATCTGTAATTATTAGTTCTAATTATTTACAACAACATCACTGTTGTTACTCATTTATATCAAAAAGCTAACACACACTTACAAAGCCAATAGGTCTGGCTTGTTTTAGGCATATGTTTGTTTGCAATAGCAGAAAAGTCAGAAAAGGACACCAAAACATTGGTCAGGCAACATGCTGTGTAAAACACAGAATTGTAGTTTACGTTTAAAGCCATGCCCTCAGTTATTTAGGCCACACCCCTTTTAGAGCCCCCATCACTTTTTTCATCCCACTTAGCACTATGGCCCATAATAGGCGTTTACCTAAGGGCGGCTTAAAGCTGTCTAGTAGCCAAGAACTAAAACGTGTGAAGTTGTAAACTGTGGGGTCCTTGGAGTCAAATCTAAAACTTGTGGTGCAGAAAGAAAGAGCAACTGCTTTGCTCCTCTACAACACTCACTATGAAGCGTCTCTGGGGGGCAGGAGCACAGCTGGTGTTTTGTGTCACAGGGGGGCAGTCGTGCACTACAGTGAAAGCTGAGGGCTTGACCTCCTCCACTATGACAACGCAGGCTGTGGTTGTTGGTTCTGGGGCTCTTGCTGTCACTAGGCCCCATTAGAAGCGGAGCTACAGTATTTGTTCCTGAGTGAAATTAATCCAAAGGTTATGCAGGGCATTTCCTTCCTGGCAAGGTAGATCCAAATATCCTCAGCTTCCAGTGCTTACTTAATTTGTAAAGATTAAGCGCCTGGCCCGTGGTCCGTGCTAATAATTGTTTACATGCTGAATACCATAATCTTGATTCCACCTCATGCCTCTTTAATCCACCACCAGACACTCCCTACTCCTCTATCTCACTCTTGTGGCTTCCTGCCTTTATTTTTCTCTTCTGTCACCCATTTTTGTTTTCCCTCTCTTTTACTTTGGGTCAAAATGTGATGAGGATAAATTAGTGCTGGTCCCAAAAATGAGTGCCGGTAGGCCACACTTGCAACCATTGGCTCAAATTTAGCACTGTCAGCTTCTCTCGTAGTTCAGTGCAAAGGAAGAAATACAGAAAAGAGCTCTAGGTGCTGGGGGCCTGGAAACAAAATGGAGGGTAGGTGGCCAGGATCAAGAAGAACAGCGTTGGGGAAGCAACATAGGGGCGTGGGTGAGTGGAAGTAAACTAATGGGGAGGGAAAGTAAACAGGGAAGAGAGCAACAGAAGTGTGAGAGAAGCGCCTGGGCAAGAGAGCGTGTAACATGGAATGCAAAGTGGGAAGAGACGTACACTAGGGAGACAGCTGGAAAACACATGCAATCTTGTAGAGTGCTTAGACAAAAATAAAAAAGTAGCATCTGAAAAATGAGCAGTGGAAGGATACAAAATAATGTGTTTATGTTCCAGGGGAGGGACAAACACAATCTAACAAATAAGAAGCAAGCAATGAGAGTGATGATGAAACCAACCAATGGTAAGCAATCAGTGTGTGCTAATCTCATTGACAGCTAATAATATGTCTTGCAATAGACAGCACATGAGCTGTCTAGTAGGCAAGACCTAAAAACTCTGCATTCCCCATGTCAAACTCAAGTCTACAGGATGCAGACTTTTTTAGTATATGGACCATCTGTTTGGAACGCCATTCCTGCTCATCTTAGACTCGACTCCAAATTATGGAAACAGTAAAATCCCACTTTTTGAGGTTACCTGAACGACTGGCACCAGCAATCAGGGTTGGGCTGCCGGTTGGGCTGCCCTGTAGAACAGTCAGGCAGCGCCTGACGGGCTAGTCCGAAAGGTCATTGTGTGGGTCACTTTTCTGGCTGTTTCTGAGCCTGTTTTATGGTCTGCTGGGCCAGTTTATACTGTTAATTTCCCAGATATTAAAACAAACATTGCCTTTAGCAAGCTCAAATCCATACGTCTTCCATACCTTGCAAAACCCTTATACAGCATGTCTTAATAAGTTTAAAGCTGCCCCAATTTGCAAACATGGGCCACGTTTTTAACTATCTAATTCACAAATGAGGGCCACTTTTATCTTGGTGTCTGGGGCTGTTTTCTGTCCCTGTCTGACCTTGCCAACAGCACCCTCCCGGCTGGGTAGTGTCCCTAATATAAATGTTCTTATAGTTAGATCATTACCCAAGGGGTTCTAAGATCAGGCTAGAGGAGTTTGGGCATGAAACCCATTCATAAGCCTGAATCATTAAGCTTGGACATGCAAGTTCCATTTAATGTCAGATTACACATGGTTTGACGAATTAAAAGTTATTTGCCCCTGTGAGAGTGAGCAATCAGCCTGTACTAGTAGAGGCCCGCATCCAGAAGGGACTAGAGGGGCTGGCGTGGTAAACGGTGCCAAGGCCCATGAACTGTGGTCCCTGGGAGGGGACACGACAAAGGGCAGGAAATGACACCTGCAGCCCCCCTAAGACCAAAAGAGAGGGGTGGGGAGCACCAAAAGCGCAAGGAGTGGCACGAAACCCGCCGGCCAATTGGGGGCATGGGGGCTTACAGCGTTTGGAATGTGCCTGCAGGGCATCAGGGCCCTATTAAAGGAGAAGCGCCTGTACCCAGTCACTGTTCATGCTCGATTGCGAGAAGACTGCAACGCATTCCCAACTCAGCTGGGCCGGTTTCATTCCGCTGGTCCTCCTGTTTGCTGGAGGATACTTGACCCGTTTGTAAGTCAGCCTGCTTCGCTGCCACGGTAGGACCAGAGTTTGGGACTCAATGGGCTAACACAGTGCCGGCAGAGGACCACTGCTGGGTGCGGCGACACGACTCTTGGCACCCAGGTACATTGCGGGTGCTTGCCTGTGGCCTCGTGGATTTCTTCCGGGCAAGCAGTATTGGGCCCCTGTGAGTGGTCAGAAAGTTGCCTCGAGTCAACAGGTTTCTTTCCCCGTCAGCGGCAGGCGGCCCCGCCTTGAGTGGCTCCATGCACCTGCCTGGGAAAGGGAAGAAAGTGGAAACCTGGCCCTGCCCTCCCCCCAACCTCCTTAAAGGGACAGGCAGCAATACACGGCTTCGGGCCAGAGCAGAGCCCGGGCCTTAAAGGCACAGTACCTACAGCAGAGAACAGCTGCATAGCGCGGTGACGTGACTCTACTCGGCTGCCCAAACACTGCAAGTGGAGTCCGCAGGCAGCATTAAATCACCATCAGTGTACTTTTTACATCAGTAATTGAGCCAGCAGCATCAAGGACATAAGGACCCCCCTCGCTCAGCTTATCAGTATTGCACAAGCACCTGGGGACAGCTTAGGAAGACGGCGTGAGCGTTGGGGCTTCGAGCAATCCACAGAAGGGGAAGAGGCACATGGGGACAACCTGGTGAGTGGCAACACGACCCAAGCATCTAGGCCAGTGTTATGTTAACAAGTTGTCCTTTGCCACTTTAAGGACAACTTGTTATGGTCCCGTGCCCCCGCGCGGGACGCATGTTGTTATTCAACCATGGTTCAATGCTCTGCTGTCCCCTAGTATTCTGCTCTAACCGTGCTGTTAGGCAGTTACACCGAGGAACGCAGAAGAGCGGTTGTGGGTTTTTTGCCTTCCGACCTTTACTTAAATAAACTACGCCTTTTTCCCACCTTGTCTGGAGATTCTTCATTTCAGCACATGGCGAACGAGGATGGGCGGATACGGCAAATGAACCCACCGGCCGGCGGATTGTTTATTGTCTAATTGCATTGTTTTTCGCCGTTGGCTTAAGACGGACTCCACAAATTGTTCAACGCCACGTCACCACAAAGTCTCTTCATGCCCTGCTTTGCGCTGGGAGACGCCCCCAACTGAGAACGTCTTATTTGGATGAGGGGCTTGACTTCAATTGGGCAGAGGTACATCGTACGCGATCGCCGGCAACTCTGTCATTGTTGCTAGGCAACGCGAGCTGCAGCGCTTTACCTCACGTTCCCGGCGGCCATCCTCTATTGGGATCGACATTTCAGGTACTTTTATTCCTTGCCTGAGCTTCGGTGACAGGCACACCTTTTCATTTAGCAATTCAATTAACTTGCCTGCACAATCGGTGACAGGCACACCTTTTGTTTAAATGTTAATGCAATCTGCCTTCACATTCGGTGACAGGCACACCTTTGTTCCTGCTATGGTTTTAATTGTTAATGCAATCTGCCTGCAAACTCAGTGATAGGCACACCTCTCATCTTTGTTTCTGCTAACTTTACAGAATTAATTACTTAATGCCTCATTTCCAAACCTTCCATTCACCATCTCAAAGCCTCTTTCAATTTAACTGTATTGTTCCAGTGGATAGTTTTAATTATTTTTTCTTTCTGAATTATTGTGATTTTTTTTTATATATATATATTTATTCTCAAGTCAACATGGCATCTAATAACCAACTACTTAATATATCATATTTTCTTACTGCTCCTGGAAAACCAGTTATGCAATGGAAACACTGGTTTAATTCATTTGAGGATTATTTAGTTGCAAATGATGCCACAAAGTTTAGCGCTCAAAGAAAAATTGCCCTTTTATGCGGTCATTTGGGTTACGAAGGGCAACAAGTTTTTAATAATTAACCACAAATTCAGGCACCAGCAGGTGCACAAGAGGCTTGGAATGTGTATGCGGAGGCTGTAGCTAGACTTACTAAAACGTTTTCAGAGGAGCCTAGTATTTTGCTGGAGCGTTTCAACTTTATGAGGAGAAAACAGAATGTTGATGAATCAGTAGAAGAGTACATTTTGGCACTAAGGCTGTTAGCTTCTACTTGCAATTTTGGTTGCGTATTAGACACATGCATACGAGACCAATTTGTTTACAGTTGTTGTTCAAAGAAAATCCAAGAAAGACTTTTAGGCTGCAGAGATCCTACTTAGGCTGAAACAATTGAGATTGCAAAAGGTATAGAAAGAGTAATGATTTCTTCAAAATTGATGTCATCAGAACCTTCTATTACTGGTACGTCAATATCATCTGTGTCTGGAGGAAACAAAATGGTTGCCCTGGTTGATGTTAGAAACAAGTCTGCTAGAGGCTCATTCAAGAAATCATCCAGTATATGTTTCAGGTGTGGTTCACGTATGGATATTGGAAACAGTCCAAGCTGTCCTGCTACCAATAAGCGATGTAACAAATGTGGTAAAATGGGACATTTCATGTCAGTGTGCAGAAGTACTAAAAAAAAAAAGAGAATTAGCCTGGTAGATGTCACAACGGATTCATGTGCTCATGATTTATCCAGAGTGGTCCTAATCCTTTCTTCCGACAAAACCTCTCAGGTTGCAGTGAAAGGCCCCTGGTGTAAAGCCTGGTTAGCCCTAGAAGCTATTGACATGATGACGTACTCAGGTGCACCTATCACCATCATTTCAGATGTTTTCTTCACAGATAAATGGGGCACTAGAGTACTGTCTAAAACTGGCATTCACCTAAAAGCCTTTGGTGAACAAGACATTGATATGCTGGGATATTTTATTGATGCGTTGTCTTGTTTAGGGAGGCAAATCACCACTAAAATCTATGTGGCAATCAAAGGCAGAAACATTATAGGATGGCAAGATCTAGCCAGACTTGGGATCATCTTAATACCTGGTGCAGAAATCCCCATTGTCCTGGCTAAACATTCTATTTCCTTCGTTGAGACTGACTCTGAGTTGAATGTAAATTGTGTCGTCAACAAATTTCAAAACATTTTTTTTGTGACAGGATTGGCAATATATCAAAATTTTAACATTTTATCAAACTCAAGGATGATGTCACCCCTGTGGTACATAAAGTTAGGTCGGTCCCTTGGAGCGTCAGGTCAGATCTCAAGGATCTTCTGGATAAACTGTGCAACGAAGGAGTTATTCAATCAACTGACTCATCAGAATGGGTCAGTCCAGTCGTCATCGTGAAGAAAAAGACAGGAGAGATTTGTCTCTGTGTGGACTTACGCACCCTCAACAAGAACATTGTTATTGATTGTCACCCCTCCCCAAAGTGCAAGATCTTTTGGCAAATATAGGGGGGGCTAAGTTTTTTTCTTTGCTTGATCTCAGATCAGCTTACCATCAAATACCACTTGCTGCAGAGAGCCAGGACCTTACCACTTTCATCACACCATTTGGGGCGTTTACATTTTTACGCATGCCCTTCGGTCTGGCTTCTGCAGCAAGTGTGTTTCAAAAATTTATGGACACCATTTTAAAAGGCATCCATGGAGTACAGGCGTTTCAGGATGATGTGCTCATCTTTGCTGAAAATGCAAGGGAACACAATTTAATCTTAGAGAGGGTTTTGTGTGTATTTGAGAATATAGGTATCACACTCAGGAAAGAAAAATGCTAATTTATGGTTGATCAACTGGATTACCTTGGTCACTGCATATCTGGTCAGGGCATCAGTCCTAAAATGTCACTGGTTTGTGCCATTCGAGATACGTCCCCACCTTCTAACAAAGATACACTTCGCTCATTTCTAGGTTTATGTGAATATTACTCATGCTTCATACATGGTTACGCCTTGATAGTCCAACCTTACGTGATCTATTATGGAAGGGCCAAGCTTTTGTCTGGTCTGATGCAGTGCATGAATCTTTTTCTAGGATAAAAAACTCATCACTTCTGCACCCATTTCATCAGCTTTCACAGCTGGACAACCATGTTTTGTGACAGTGAATGCCAGTCAGTTAGGGCTAGGTGCCATTCTTTCTCAATGGGTAGGCAAAAAAGAGCAGACAATTGCTTTTGCGTCACGTTCCTTGAGGTCTGCCGAATTCAACTACAGTACCATTGAAAAAGAGGCGTTAGGGTGTGCATGGGCAGTTGAAAAATGTAAAACATATCTGTGGGTACGCAATTACAAGTTTTTACTGATCATAAGCCACTCGTTTATTTACTCAAGGGTAATGGTACTGGTAAGGCATCTGCTAGACTAGTTCGCATTTTGTCTAAACTGCAAGAATTAACTTTACCATTCATTATCTTCCTGGTGGTAAAAATGCCCATGCCGATTGCTTGTCCAGAATGTCTCTTGCCAATGATCCGTTGTGTGACTCTGAGGAAGAAGTGCAATGTGTGGTGGCTCTCATTCGGGATTTTGCTGAGGAACAACCCTCCATATCGAGAGAGTCTTGGTTGAATGCCCTTAATGATGATTTGCTTCTTCAACATGTCATCAAACATGTTAAACAAGGTTGGCCCCAGGACAGAAACCTGGCACCTGGACTTAAAGTGTTCCCTAAAGTCTCAGATGAATTGTCTGTGGTTAAGGATTTTTGCTGTACCATGAGTTACTACTCCCCCCCCACCCACATATTTAAGAGAATTATTGTTTCAAAAAGCACATGTGGGTCATCTGAGAATCATAGCCACTATTCGCAACTTGAAGCTTTATTATTGGTGGCTGGGCCTTCAGGATGCAGTACATGCTTAATTTCAGATAAACATTGGAAACTAACTGAGCCAGACTTACACATGGTTCCTTTACCGGATGCACCATGGGACAAAATTGCGCTTGATTTTGCTGGTCCTTTTGAACTGCTTCCCAGCAAGAAGAGGCACATGTTAGTTCTGGTGAATTATCTGTCCAAATGGGTCTATTTTGAGTTTGTATCAACACCTGACACCACATCTGTCATCAAGTTCATTAACAAGGTATTTGAAACTGAGGGCTCCACCCAAAGAGCTTGTAACTGATAATGGTACACAGTTCAAGTCTCATTAGATGTTGCAGTTCATTGATGGTCTAGGCATTAAACATATCAAGGTGGCTTTGTACTCTCCAACCTCAAATGGTTTAGTAGAGTGGGTCAACAAATTTTTAAAAGAAGGCATACAAACTGCCTTGTCAGCTGGCTTACAAGTTGAAAATTTCCTAAGACAGAAAATTTGGAATTATCATATCACACCACATAGCACCACTGGTTTATCTCCCTAATAAGTTGCTACGTAACAGACTACCCATATGTAAACTTTGTCCTGCTTGGGTTATGGAAGTAACCAGAAAACATGAAGCCATATCCAGTTATTATAGTAATAAGAATAATACCAAAACTGTGCAGTATTAAGTAGGTGACTGGGTACTCATTTAAAAACCCCAACAGGGTCAGGAAAGGAGAATCTAAGTTTACCTTATCTGTTTCTAAAGGTGCCATTTTTTTGGAGGGTAGAGGGTGGTGGAATAGGAGGAGTCAGGTGAAAATCACCAATGAACAAGCTTTAAAAATTACTAATGCAAAAAATAAAGGTTTATGTTACTCGGAGTATGGTGAGGAAAGTTCATGGTTGGACTTTTCTCATGAAAAGACAAAGTCGCAGAGAAACTCTGTTGTGCCCTCTGCACAGGTAGGTTGTGTTCCATTCAATGAGGATATTCATGAACATGATGGTTCTCATGTGTTGTTGCCAGGTAACGAGTCTGTCCTTTCCTCTGGTGCCAAATATAACAATTGGTTCTGTCGGGTTTTAAGTACGTAAGTAGTGGAGGCTTACTTATAGTACATATCATTGATTTGAAAGAAAAAATGAAATGTCATTAACACACACCTGAATAAGTATTGAATAATATATTTAAAAAATAAGTATCAAACGTACAAGGCTGACACATTTTACAAATTCAATTGCAATAAGGATAAGTGACTGTGGTGAAAAGGTGACATCAGGTGATTGGTGACATAAATGGTGCACTATATACAAGACAAATACATGTGCATTCAAGAAAGGGGGAAGAAAAACTTTTTTTGTATGTCCTTATTATTTATGCACATTTGCTGAAAGATCCATTAGTAAATTAAGCTATGATCACGAGCGTGGTGCGGACATATGTAGTGCATCGACGTTTCGACCCGGTTGTTAGCGCCATAAGTGAAATGCGTCAAGATGGGTCTTCCTCAGGACAGCAGGGGGATTGGGCAGCCTATGAGTTAATTAAAAGGAGGATTTTACCAGAGGGTCTTCACTTCACAGATCTCCTTGCAGGTTGTCTCGCAATGCTTTATTTCATCTGAAGTTTGATGATTATTATTTAATGTAGATTATTTTTATTATGTGTGTTTACTCACCTCGTCTTCTTTTTACTGTTATCATTACTGCATTGTAAATTTGGTGTTTTCTTTGTATGTTAACTTGAATTTTGTTTATCTTTGCCATTTATTCAGCTTTCTTTTATTTGTAAAAAAAAAATGGGGATGATGTTATATTAACAAGCTGACCTTTGCCACTCTAAGGACAACTTGTTATGATCCCATGCCCCCACGCGGGACGCATGTTGTTATTCAACCATGGTTCGATGTTCTGCTGTCCACTGGTGTTCTGCTCTAAAAGTGCTGTTAGGCAGTTACACCGAGGACATCAGAAGAGCGGTTGTGGGTTCTTTCCCTTCCGACCTTTACTTAAATAAACTACGACTTTTTCTCACCTTGTCTGGAGATTCTTCATTTCAACAGCCAGCTGAGGACAGCCCTACAAAAAGGGTGACGTGACCCAGACTGGTGGGAAAGGCCCAAAGGGGAGGGTGGGGGGCAAAGATAAAATGACAAGGACAGACAACAGTTGGTGTTGTCTGCAAGGATGGCCGAGCCAAGCAATGGTATGCAACCAAAGGACATTGAGGTGATAATAAGTGGGGCGAGAGAGGCAGCTACCACACATAGCAGAGATTGGATGTTGGTCCAGCTGAGAAGGGGTCAATGCGGTCAAAGAGCCCTGCAAGAACCAAGCGATGATCGCACAAGTGAGGAGCAGAGGGCAGTACACCAGGCGGAGAGCCAGGAGATAGAGGAGCCTAAGAAGCACCATCGCTCCTATGTCAGGAAAGGGAAATGAGCAACAAGAAAGAATGGACATGACTCAGCCCACGCCTGACACAACACCCAGTGCCAGCAAGAAGGCAAAGTCTACAGATGGTGAGCAGGTTAGCACAATCATGCAGGCTTGCTTAAGATCATTTGCCCCACTGCTTTTCGGCAACAATGGGGGGGCGGCGGAAGCATTTGGGGGGTAGCAAGGCAAGCCCAAGCGCCATGCAAGGAGCAGCATCGCAGGTCCCGGGCATAGTTCACACTATTAAGGAGGCCCCATCAACAAGCACAGCTCTCACAGCCCCCATTGAGGCGTGGGGTACTACAGCAGGGGGTAGAGTCTCAGGCCAGAAGAAGGCTGGCCTAGTACCAGAGGCATACAGGACGGGCACATTGGGTCATCCAGCTATGGTAACAAGGGCCACAGGGATGGCAAGCCTAGTATCTTTTGCAATAAAAGAACGCATGTAGTGCAAAGAATTTATAGACATCTTCTCATTATTAGAGATACAAATAGAAGGATTAGACCTTGCCACATGTCACAAAAAGGATGAGGACAGGAAGGATAGAGTGCGGGTAAGGAAAGAAAGGAACTTTGATAATTGGCTGGATGCGTTCAGGATCATGGCATGTGTAATAGTTGAAAAGTTCCCTCATTGTGCTAAAGATTTGTGGTTGTACGAATCAAAAATTCACGAAGCATATAGGCAGTTTGCAGGAACGGCATGGCTAGATTACGATAAGAGCTTTAGGATAAAAATGCAAGCACACCCAGACATGGAATGGGTTGAAGAGGACGTTTCTAGCTCCATGCACAAAATGATGGTAGCCAGGGAGGCCTGGGCATGAGAGCTAGGACCAGCCCTTTCAAGGGTCACTAGGAGAGGCCAAAGTCGTTCTATAAACAGAAGCACTTTTCAAGTTGGAAAGGAAAAGTGTCAGGGAAGAGATCCACAGTGGTATGATACAAATATGACAAGGACGAGTGCACCTGGGGCCCATCCTGTAAGATTAGGCATGTGTGATCAACCTGCTGGGGGGCACCCAGCAGTTGACTGCAAGAAAGACAGAAGCGAAAGAGAAAAGAAAGAGAAGACAAGAAAAAAGTCGGTCCGGATGGGGGGGCTTTCAGCTAGCACGTTCCCCTATCAGTACTCACAGATTAAGGCTGCTAGCTAATCAATATGACAACAAAGCAGACGCACAATTATTATGTGAAGCATTTGAAAGAGGTTTCAGAATTCCAGTAATGGGGCTGGTCAAGTCAGGCAGATCCAAGAACCTGCGGTCAGCACTTCTCCACCCAGAAATAGTGCGCAAGAAAATATTGAAGGAAAAAGAATTGGACAGAATAGAAGGTCCCCTAGGTTTTGGGAGGCCAGCTGGTTTGGTGGTCTCCCCACTTGGAGTGGTACCCAAGAAGGAGCACGGACAATACAGGCTCATTCACCATTTGTTGTTTCCAGAGGGAGAATCATTTAATGATTAGATCAACCCAGGGGACTTCACAGTAGGGTATGCGTCAGTGGAAGATGTGGTTGATTTGGTGTGCGCAGTCCGGCGGGGTGCTTTGATGGTGACTGCAGACATAGAATCTGCCTTTTGGCTCCTGCCAGTCCACCCTGAAAGCTTTCACCTCCTGGGTTTTGAATTTGATGGGGAGCTGTACTTTGACAAAGCGCTTCCCATGGGATGTTCAATATCTTGCACATATTTTGAGAAAATCAATACCTTCCTAGAATGGACACAGCATAAAAGACACCCTGAGGGAGGCAAGCTTTACTACCTGGATGTATTCCTGTTTGTGGGCAAACTGGGGGGGTGGAGAGTGCGGGGACCTAATTAACGTATTCCAGCAACTAGTGGCAGAGTTAGGCATGCCATTGACTTCGGACAAAACTGTGGGGCCACCTACCAAAATCGTTTTCTTGGGGATTGAGCTGGACTCCGAGGTGGACACCTCAAGAATTCCTTTAGATAAGGTCCAAGACATCAAAGACAACGTCATGGCACTAATAAGGAAGGAGAAAGCCACCCTGAGCGAGCTACAGGAGCCAATAGGTAAACAGAATTTTGCAGCAAGGATTATCCCAGTGGGGAGGGTATTCACAAGAATGCTGACCCAACTGATAAAAGGTCTGAGAAACAAACACCACCACGTCAGATTAAGCTCAGGGGCAAAACAGGATCTGGAGAACTGACTTTCCTTCCTACAAGACTTCAACGGGGTGCTCATTTGGAGGGAAGGAGGGGTCTGGGACAGAGAGCTATCCCTGTACAGAGATGCAGCAGGCAGCTTAGGCTTTGGTGCAGTGCTAGGGGGCAAGTGGTGCGCTCAAACGTGCCCCCCCTAGCTGGGCAGCTGAAGGAATAACTAAGAACATCTCAGTCCTAGAGTTGTTCCCAACCATTGTGGTGCTGACAATATGGAAAGCAAGGCTAACCAACATGAAGCTGACGCTATGGTCCAAGTTGTAGTTCAGGCATCAATAAAGGGGTGGCAAGATGCCCATTAGTTCTAAGGTTACTAAGAAGACTGGTCAGGCTACAGTTGACAAGCAACCTGGAGGTGAGGGCGAGACATGTCCAAAGGATAAGTAATGCTAAAGCGGATGCACTCTCTTGTTTCCAGATGGGGAAATTCAGGGAGCTAGCTGCCACAGCAGAGAATGTCATGACCCCTTCCCAGAGGAGCTTTGGTCCCTAGGGGACTAGACCTGTCCCATCTGTAGAGCACGCAGTAGCACCCAAGACAGCACAGAGTATTCTACCTATGAGAAAACAGATTTGAGGCTGACAGGGCTGCAATCTTTCAAGGACACAGCCAGCACAGCTCTTGCAGCGCAGCAGTTTGTGAAGTGGGCTTTTGATCACAGTAAAATCTGATCTTGGGCACAGGCACACTTACCAGCGATAGCTCATTTGGCCACCGGGGAAGATCCCACCACAACTCCTTACCTCAAAGCAGCAATGAAGGGTTGGCAGTGCCTAGAAGGAGTGAAGGAGGACAAGAGGAAGCCCATAGAGTTCAGCACACTGGTGCGACTCCTAGGGGTGTTGCCTGAAATGTGTGCAGATGAATCAGAAGTAACGTTATTCAAGGCAGCCTTTATGCTAGTTTTCTTCTGCCCCTTAAGTTTGAGCGAGCTGGTGGCTCCAGATACGTGTCAGTTAGCGGGGGCCTGTCTCCAAGCGCAGGATGTGCATCTGAGCCCCGGGCAACTAGAAGTGATCCTGAGAAGGTCCAAGGCTGATCAGGAGGCAAAGTGCACACTAGTAAAATTGCAAGATCTGTCAAGCAGCAAGCTGTATCCTGTACACTGGATGCATGAATATTGGACAATCCGCCCAGCGGGAGGTGGTCCACTGTATAAGCACAAACATAGGGAGTGTCTGAGCAGGTTCCAATTTCGGGCACTACTAAAAATGGCACCTCAAAATGGCGGGCTTACCTGCTATGGAGTTTGGCACCCATTCCTTCTGCATTGGTGCACCAACAACAGAAGCCAGGTGGGGGCTATAGCAGATGCTACAAAGAAGGTAGGAAGATGGCATTCAGCAGCCTACAGGCATTTTTGTGAGGTTGCTGCAAGGAGGAAGCCCATAACATACAAGCACTCCACCACCTTCTCCCCCCCACACCAACAAATGCTCGCAATCGAACTCGTGCCAAGCTCTCACCATTTGTCTTAGCAGGTGTAAAGAGGAAGACGGTTTGGGTGGTAGAACACTCTTTCATCCGGAGAACTCAAGAGTGGTGGTCCCAAAAGGAAGGCCCAAGGCTCGCCAAGTCAAATAACACGAGACTATGGTGGGTGGGAACACCCGGTATGTGCTCGGAGCAACTGTAGGCGACGCTGGCAACACAAGGAGTACCCAAACAAACCAGAAGTGCTGGTTGTGCACCTAAGGGGGAATGACCTGGCGCGTTTAGGTAGAAAAGTACTACTAGAAGACATCAGACAAGGTCTAATTAGAGCCTCCAGGTGGCTTGACAGCACCAGCCTGTTGTGGTCCGAAATAGTACCTAGGCAGAAGAGGAAAGGTGCTTGGTCCACCAGCACCCTAGAGAAGTCCAGGAAGAAGCTTAATGTGGCAGTGGCAAAATTTTGTATGGCCAACGGCTGGGAAGCTATTCGGCATGGCCTAATCAATTTAAGATGCCCAGAATACTTTTCAGAGGATGGAGTGCATTTTTCAGACACGGGGCTGGAGGTTTTATGGTCCAACTTATGGTCAGCCATGATGCTAGCGGGCTGTCAGTAGATCGAACACGGGAACAAGGCAAGCTGCCCGAGGACGGAAGCCTGCATGCAGCGTGGCGGTAAAGAGTCTGTTGAATGGAGCTCAAGAGTTTGAAAGGCCACCAACAGAATGGCAGATCTCGTACTTACCTTGGGATGCCTCACGGCAGGGTAAGGCATATTAGAGAGGGGAGGGGTCCTAGAACACGGCACTCGCAGCCCAGGCCCACCGGCGGCGGACCACACCAAATAAGTATGGTGTGAGTTGGGCCTAAAAAGAGATGGTGGAATGCCCAGTGCTTTAAATGGGCTGGTACTCACCGGTACTGAGTACCGGCACTTCTTAGAATTATCACTGTGAGTACCGGCACTTCTCTACTTCCGAGGAGAGTACCGGTACTCATGAAAAGGTAGGCTCATTGGCTGTGCTGGTGAGCAGGAGTGGAACGTGTCTCTGGCAGCCAAGGCGACGCTTCTGCAGCCCCGATCTGAGCCCCAGCTGAGCTATTCAGCAGGGCTCATTTGAATAATGTCCGGGTGCTCACCATCACGCTGTGTTTGACAGAGCAGGGTCCATTCAGGCCCTGTGTTGTCAATCACATTCACACTGTGGTCTGCATTTGTGCAAACATAGGAATCATGGCAGTGGCAATCAGGCTACGGCCAGTCCCGCCCTGGTGGCAATTAAGAAAGCCATGGTAGGTGAAGAGAAAACATGGCTTTTATCATACCTGAGTCTTTTGTGTGTCTTCTATGTTTGTGTGTTTGCGTGCATTTGTATGCCTGTTTTTGTAAGAAAAAAGTGAGAGAAAGAGAGAGAGAATCAAGACACTCTCAGGAGGTATTTTAAAGAAAATGGGTGGCACTTTGTTTGTACATGTCTGCTCGGCGACAAAGATTCATAAATAACGTAAAAGGGAGGGTTGGTGGGTGGGTGAGTGAGTGAGTGGATGGATGAGTGAGCAAGGGTGGATGTATAGATGGATGGATGGATGAAAAGATGGATGGATGAGTGAAAGCATGCATGGGTGAAAGGGTGGATGATTGGATAAAAGGGCAGATGATGGGTGGATAAGTGAAAAATTGGCTGGATGAATGAAAGGTAGGAATGATGGATGAGTGAAAGGAGGGATTGAGTGAAAGGGTGGATGGAATGAAAGGGTGGATGAAATAAGAGTGAAAGGGTTGATGGATGGATGAGCGAAAGGATTGATGGATGAGGGAAAGGGTGGATAAAGAGATGGATGAGTGAAAGGATGAATGGATAGGTTTGGAGATGGATGGATAGGTTTGGATATGAAGGGTGGATAGACGGAATGGTGAAAAACTGAATGATGGATGAAAGACTGAATAGACGATAGAATGTAAAGGTTAAATGGTGGACATCAGCAGGTAAATGGTAGGATAAAAGGATGAATGGATAGATTGATGGAAGAGACAAGAGATTTCTTCTGGGGAGGGTCATGATTGTTTGCTTCATTTGCTTGGTGCAATAAGAGCTTTGGTTCAAAGTGGGGGTATTTTCAGTTTTCTTACTCTCGTGCTCAAAAATATATAGTATTGTGCCAAACAGCAATTAACAGTATGACATTAAGAAGGTGCAACTATTGCAAAAAAAAGGAAATGTTAACCTATTATCGCATTTCTCTTTCATTTTGTGTAATGAGTTAAGCTGCTTTGTTTATATAAACACATTTCTCATGTGTTCTGGTATGTGCTGCAAGTAATATAGAAGTCGTTAAGTATCATCATGTCTTGCCCTTAGCCCCGCCCCTAGCCCCGCCCCCTCACTACACCTCTACCTAATTTTAATGAGTACCTGCACTTATTTTTTCCCATTTAAAGCACTGGGAATGCCCCTCATCCACATAGTCTGTCAAGCTCCCGCTCAAGCTGATAACAGTAAACGCCGGCCTGTGCATGGCAGAAAAGGACTTTTATGATATGCCTTAAATGTGTCTGTGCGTTTGATTTATGACTCGATTTACGGTCTCTGTTTTGCTTTAAGACTTGATTTATGACCTTGATTTATGACATGTTGATTGATTTACGATTTGATTTATGACCTGGTGTCAGCCAGGCAGTGTGATTTATGGCATGCTCTACAGTGATCATGGTTTATTTAAGTTATGGATGTGCAGGATGATTTATGAACCCCCAAATAAATCAGAGCAGGGTGGCTTTGTGCAATGTTAAATAAAGCTGCGGCTGATAACTTCCAAAACATCTTCAAGCATCCAGCATTTCAATTAGGGGTGGCCATGTGCGAAGTTTATCGTTATGGGTTTTCCCAGTGGAGGGAGCTCAAAGGGAGAAAGTGTCTTGCCCTGGGAACCTTGGGGCATATTAACAACGAGGCGATAAGCAATTATCGCCGCTTTAGCGTCTGTTTTCGGACGGAAAGCGGTGATAATTCTATCGCCTAATCAGCAAGGTCACGCTATCGCGTGAATGCTTGCACTATCGCCCTTTCCCCCAACGCCCATCCTTGCATCTCTAATGAGATGCAAAGTGGGCGTTACTGGCGTACCCGGATGGGCTACGTTGCAAATATCACCGATGTTCACATCGCGATATTTACAAGGCAGCCCACAGGATTATAGCAGACGTTAGATTTCGGCGAAAACGGCCGTTTTCGCCAAAATTTAACGTCTGCTATAATCCTGACTTACCTATGTTAGGCATAGGAGGTGGATTCTGCTGATACGACCACAGGAGTCGTATCAGCAGGCTATCGCCCTTTGCAGGGAACATCGCTGGAAAACCAGCGATGTTCCCTGCAAAAGGGCGATAACCTCGCTATCTCTGGAATTTTTATCGCCCTGGAGTAACGTGTTGTTAATAACGCGCTACCAGGGCGATAAATGCCAGAGATAGCCTGCGATAATATAATTATCGCTAAGCACGGCCAGCGATAATTATCGCTGGCCGTTGTTAATATGCCCCCTTATTGTTTGCCCATCGCCTCTCGCACCTTACAGAGGAAAGGGCCCACACATAGTGTGTGTGTGTCTCCCTCCCCGGTGTCCCTCACGAACACGTCCACGTACTTCAGTTTTCACTGCATGTTCGCCAGGAACAGCTTTTGTTACAATCAGTCAGGGCTGGCTTTAGTGCTGGTGGCGCCTGGTGCGACAATCATTTTTGACGCCCCCACCCCCGATGAAGCCTCCTCGGATTCTCTCACTACCACCAGGAAAAAGTGCCCTTCACCTCTCCAATCATAAGTTATTGCTAAAGACAGCTGCACCGGTCGCACTGCCCTAAAGCTGGCCCTGCAATCAGTTGTCTTTCAGAGCAACCTCTGTGGAGGCCGCCGTGTTAATTGTGCAATTAACATCTTTTCCTTCTCGAGAATTTGTTTGGAGCCATTTGAAATTCCAAGCAACCATGCAGGGCCGGGCCTACCTCCCAGGCTGCATTGAGCGGATTTTCCCTGGGTTTAATTTCCACCCTACACCAAGGTCACGGGAGGCTAGGCCCTGTTCCTCTTGGAACAGCGGGTCATGGGCAAGGGTCACGCGAGCTCCACTGAGATGAAAAGGGTCTGGAATGGCCACCTCCTCCCCCCAGCTCCCGATCCGCTTGGACCTGGGAAACAAAGGGCGTTTTATGGGATGCTCTCTTCAGCCGCCCCTGCCTTCCCTTTTGATCTGCGTGACATGGCAATGAGGCATGTCAGGCCTTCTCGTGAAGCTCGGTGCAGCCGTGGCGGGAAGCGTCCCGGTTTGGGATGCTGGATGTGTGAGGTGTCACGTTGGGTGACTTATGGCGAGCACAGGCCCCTCCCTGTCGCCTCTATCAATCTCACTCGGAGGCAGACGGCTCTTCAAGTCTCTATACCTTTGAACTGCGCACTCCGGTATGAGATGGTCTAATGCAGTTTACCCAGAAATTGAAATTGAGGCATTTGATTCGTGTTGCGAGTTGCTTTCCGTAAAGATAGCCTTTTCCAGAACATGGTGTGTTGAAATAGGTGGGAGTGGGTTGGGGGCGGTTTTAAATGGTTCATGCCCAAAAATACTAAACTAGGATTCCTTTCCAAAAGATGTGGCCTTTGTTATTAAGGGTGTGGCTTAAAACATGTAAACTAAAACCTTGTGCATTACACAGTGTGCCGCCCAACTAGTATTTAGGTGACTTTTTCAGCAGGGGCGCAATGAGACCCGAACTCCCAGCAAGTGCTGGCCGTAGCCCTCGTCGCACACTGTGCAACAGTCTTTTATGGCATCCATTCCCCATTGCCTCCTTCTCCATGAATTCCCTCACTACCACTCACCAACAATGCACCGCATCTCTCTATCGCACCTTTCTGACAAATATTTCATTTTTTTTTAGCGCTACTCATACATAGTTTACTTACACTCAGATCTGTGATCTGCATGGTACACGTTCTTTGTAGTAGGCACATTAACCCTCTGCGCTGTGTGGGTGGCAGGAGTGCACATGTGAGTGCACGGTGAGTGATGCAACAGTGTGAGAGTAGGGTAAGAGGAGTGACTGCAGGGTGAGTGAGGTGACCATATGAATTTGCATGCAGATGTAAGTGCAGAGTGGGACAAATTAATGCATGGTTAGTGATGGGCTTGTTTGAGTGAGATTGCAGATTGAGCAGTGAGGGGGACAGGTGAGTGAAGTGTCACATGAGTGCAGGGTGAGTAGTGTGCTCGTGTGACTGCAGGGTGAGGTACAGGCTGAACAGCGCAAGTGCATTGTGAGTGCAGAGTGATCAGTGTGAGTGCAGGGTGAATGGTGTGAGTGCATAGTGATCAGTATGAGTGCATTGTGACTGCTGTGAGTGCAGGGTGAGCTTGAAAGTGAAGGGCGAGAATGAGGAATGAGTTGTCTGAATGCAGAGTGCATTCCCAGACACTTGAACTAACTCAGCATGTTATTGACGGTGGCGTAGGGTTTCAGATATAAGTTAAACCATTGCTACTATGCAGGGCTTTAAGTGAGATGGAAAAACTGTGGGGGGGGGTCTCTCAAAGGGGCGTGGTCAATATAATTAAGGGCGTGGCTTAAAACATTTATGCTAAAAATCTGTGCTCAGCATAATGTGCAGCCCGACTGGTATTTCGCTGCTTCTGTTATTGCCTCCACATAAGTTTTATATAGCGCAAACTTGACCCGAAGGTATAGGGTATCAGAGAGCTTTACATGAGCACCAGTTGCGTTACACAAGGACATATTCATTTTCGTTAGGCACGGGGAGATTAAGGGCCAGATGTACGACCCTTTTTCGCGGCCGCAAACGGGAGATCCTCCAGTTTGCGACCGCAAGAAAGGGTAATGGCATGTACAAATGCTATTTTGCGAGTCACTGACTCGCAAAATAGCATTTGCGACTCCCGCTATTAGGAAGAGGCGTCCCTTCCTAATAGCGAGTCACCATGCTATGTACAATTGTTTTGCGACCGCATTTGCGGCCGCAAAACACTCGCAGTTTACCACCTACTTCAAGTAGGTGGTAAACCACTCGCAAACAGGAAGGGGTCCCCAGGGGACCCCTTCCCCTTTGTGAGTATGTGAGAAAATATTTTTAAGAGCAGGCAGTGGTCCCAGGGACTACTACCTGCCCTTAAAAAAATGAACCTGAAAATTTTCATTTTTCTTTTTTTAAATGCATCCCGTTTTCCTTTAAGGAAAACGGGCTGCATTTAAAAAAACTGACTGCTTTATTTAAAAGCAGTCCCAGACATGGTGGTCTGCTGACCCCAGCAGGCCACCATCCCTGGGAGTGCTAGCCATTCCTAATGCGGTCGCAAATTGCAACAGCCTCATTAATATTCAGGAGGCATGCAATTTGTGACCCCATTAGGAATCGCTAACAGTATCTGACACTGTTATACATCCCAATTTGCGAGTCGCAAATTGCGAGTTGCAAATGTGATGCAATTTGCGAGTCGCAAGTTGGTGGGTCGCACATCTGGCCCCAAGTGATTTGCCCAGAATCACAGGATATTGAGCGCCATTCCCGAGACTCGAACCCGACCATCCTAGCCGTTAGACCACATCCTCTAGTTGCATAAGTTAAATATACTACATGCATACATGCAACTATGGCTTTGTTGTATATAATATTAAAAATGCTTTAGTTCTTGCGGGAGAGGTTGTGGCATAATGGCTAGAGCAGCCAACTTTGGAGCTGAGGAAGCAGGTTTGAGTCTCCGCGTTGGCTCAACATCCTGTGCTTTTGGGCAAATCACTTAATTGTCTGTGCCTACCAAACAATCAATGAAGATGTCCTTGTTGGTGCTAATGTAAAGCACTTGGGGGCATATGTACAAGCCCCTATTGCCACCACAACGTCACTTTTTACGACATTGAGGTGGCGATAGGGGCATTGCCTTATTTACAAGGGAGCGTTAAGCCACTTAATGTGGCTTAACGCTGCCTTGTAAATAAGGACCCTTTCACGCTATACTTAGCGTGAAAGGGGTGGGCAGTGGGTGTTGCGGTGGGCGTTCCACCGCAACACCCATTGATTTTGACGCTGCCCCCTATTTACAAGGGCAGCGTAAATAGGAGGCAGCGTCCAAATTAATTGGAAAACCTGGTCTTAAGTTGGCGAAACGAGGAGAAATGCATTATTTCTCCTAGTTTTTGCTTTTTCCCTGTGTGCTGCCTTGTGCAGCACACATGGAAAAAGCAAAATGCCTTGGATTGTTTATGTACAGGAAGGTCCCCCTTGTTTTTCCAATTTGTACTAAGTAACCCGTGATTGATCTGGGACTCCTACAAAGATTACACAGAAGCTAAATCATATTAAACCAAATTGGGCAACAATCTCTAAAATCTACATCAGGAGTGCATCCTATTTGTGTTTACCTTAGTCATAAATCTTGTAGGGCATCTTGAAAGAATGATACAGTCTGATTCTTACAAAACAACTTCTAAACTACCTGAGCGGTGGATGCATATTGCTACTTTTTTTCAGCACATGAATGTCCATACACAATGAATTTTCCATCCTGACATACCAGTAATCACAATTGGGGACAAACACTAAGCCGCTTCAATTTCTTTGATCATTCAATCTAAATGTTATCTCATCAGGCTTCCCTTTAACAATTCTTGCTCTGTTACAGGTGTGTTTAATGCTATCGGCACCACCTACACAACCAAATGCTTCAATATGATGCAAAGGGAAACCCCCAACATTTTCACAGAATATTTCCTCATTAAGTCTCATCCCTTCTACACTACACGGTGTTTGGGCAAAACAAGTACAAAGCATCAGCCTTAAATTAGGGATCTGTGAATCTTCAAATGATTGTAAATAGAAGTTGAACTTCAGTGTATTTTTTAATATTGTGGTTGACTGCACATGGTTGTTTAAATCAACCAAAATAAACTACTCATTGATTTGGAAATCAACATAGCAATCTCAGACATTTCTAGAGCAGCAAAGGTGTTTGTGTATTGTCAATCAAGTTTCTAACTCAGTAAAAGCATTGATTCTGCTGTGGTATGTATGATAAAGCAGCTATTGGAACTGGCATAAGTTATTTACATTGATCATACTCTGGAAAACAAAGTGATCAATTTGCCCAGATCAGAAAGTGTGAATTTGTGTAACATTAAACTCAATGTGTTGTTTTTTTCTTAGAAGATTCAGTTGTAGAAATTGCACCCGATCCCTTCTGTTCAACATCGTCTCGGTCATGGGACCGACTGACCAGTGGCGTAGCTGGGGGGGGGGGCGATCTGCCCAGGGTGGCACGAGTTTTAGGGGCGGCGGCCTCCCCCCGCTGTTACCTGCCGTCTCGGGGCGGCAATACCTAACCCCCCCGCACCTTAATGCGTTTGCAGCCCAGAAAACTCTTGCCAGCACACCCACCGCTCTTCACTTTCACTGCGGCCGCCGTGGGCGGCAAACGCAGGGGCCGCCACGGGCGGCCAAAGGGCTAGCTACGCCACTGCGACCGACACCTGGTCGGCGGCCCCGACTGGCCCATTAGGATGCGACCGAACAGTGTTCGGTCGCATTCCTACATTTTACAACAGGAGCATGCATTCCAGCCGTAAACCGGCCGGAATGCATACTCCCATTGTAAGATGGGAGGTGCAGCTCATCCCTGCACCCCGAGCAGGCACCCCTGCACCCGTGGCAGGCACCCCAACCGGATCGTAATCGGCCCCTAAGTGTACTGCAAAGCTCAATCTTCACACCATTGTTATTCAATGTATGTGTGAGTCTGATGGTTCAAATCATGATCTGTAGTATCCTCTCTGTCACAATGACTCCCTGTTTTTGATGGACTTCCAAGCTGAGTCCGAGGACACGGTGACCGTGAATTGCGTAGAGAAAGATTAGCATTGAAAGCACAACCGCTGAGTGTTTGAATGGTACAAAACTGATCTCTTTGGATGTCTACTAGCCTTTCTACTGACTGGATTCTAGGTGTTCTCTGGGTACCTCAGGATATGGTTTAAATTCTTGTTGTGATTTTTGATAGCATTTCCCTGTTCATCCCGAGGTTAATACTGTGTGATGCCCACCGAATCTGATTGTAGCTGCAAATAGATGACCGATAAGCTTTGGTAAAAACACCTGTAAAAGAGAGATTAAGATATTGTATGATCGTTTACATATGAGAACCAAAAATCTGGTGATTTATACAATTGCAATACAGACACAAACTATTATAATTGTCATGGATTTAAAGATACATAATGATTTCTTAGGAGATAAGAAGGTGCGGAATCGATTACTAAATTGCCTAATATGAAAAGTGTAAGGGTGTTCTGTCTCAAGTAGAAATTGATCCATTGCACTGCCTCTGAATGTTTTATGAGTCTAGTTGAAATTTAGTGGCCGACCAGATCACTGTCTAAAGACATGACCACGAAAGTGTCTGCCTTCGATTAAAAAAAAGAAAGATTGTGTAGTCGGGTGGGCTACAAATGCCTTTGAACTTAGTTGTCCAATGTAAGTCCAGATTAATTTCAGGTTTTAGTGATAAGAAATATGTTAATCAGTTCCATGTATTTTTATTGGGCATAAATTGTTCATATGGGAATATCAGTACCCCGCTGATGAGCCCATAACAAAGGCAAAACTGTTCCTGGCTTTATTGTGTTCTGGTTTGTCTTGTGGATTGTTACCTGCCTTGTTATGTTGGCCTAGGCCTGGCTGCCATGCTGCTTTTCTTTGCGCACGTTACACTGAGCCGGGCCTTCCTCGCCCTTTGCTCGTGCCAAGTTCTTTTGCACTGTCTGCATTTTCTGTTGTTCACCTTTTTGGGCTCAGTCTGCACAAACATGTACAAGGTCACATAACAATGTATTCTGGTTCTTCCTGATATGGCCAGTCTCGCGCACCCAGACATAACATTATGTGCAATTGCCATGAAGGATTTGATATGCTTTTAATACTGTGGTTTACTAGCGCTTAAACACACTTGGAGAAATCCCTTTCAGTGAGAAGAGCTATGATGTCCTGCTGATGTAATTCTGCATCTAGAGACTGAGGTATGGGGGTTCGCTAGTCAAAGCCCAGAGGTCTTCTATTTTATAATAAACTATCTTACTGCAAGGGGAGGGTGGTAATGTTATTTATACGTTTATCCACTGAGCTCTGAGATGCTTTCCCCGTTTGTATTCTATGGAATTGTAACCATGCTGCTTATATTAGTAATATGCATTATGCTATTAGTACTGACACGTGTACTGTTCATTAGAGCACGTAAGTTGGAATAAACATTTTAACCTATCCAGTGTCTCTTCCTACGCACCTTGTTGACAAGTACGAGTGAGTGGCGAAAGAGTGTTCTTGCTTCAGTGAGTCCTGAGATAAAGATACCGTGTTCTGGGTTGTCCAAACATTAGTACTTGGGTGCTAATGGGATGCTAAGCTAGTTGGGTTGGGGTTTTTGGGTGCTATGGTATATGGTGGCAAACCACTGTATTCCAGGGTCCCATTTTCCTGTGCATAGCTCTGTGTATGTGCAGAAACCTTATGACATGGCGCGACCACCGTGGGGCAGCTTATCTGCGAGACGCTTGAGTAGTGCTTGTGCTTGTCCACAAACCCCTCGCGTACGCTTCCGGAGGCGTATGTGACGGTGATACCTCCTATATTGAATGTTTTATAGGTTCTTTCAAGCTTGATATTATTAAAAAAGGTTAGTTAATAGACCCATTTTTGTGCTCCCTGTTAGGTTGTCGAATATATATTTGTTTAGTCATGGCTGGTGTGGCGATAGCTGCACATAGTCGAGGAGCACTCCGAGACCACTTAGCTGTGTATGGAGTGCCCGATGCTGGGGTCGAGTTGGTCTTTGTGGTTCAAGCCGATGCGGCTTATCACTTTGAAGTGTTTTACACTTGGATCACTTTTGAAGCGGTGGATGCAGGTGATAAGCTGTTTCATGAATATAAACCCACCGCAATTCCAGCTGCCTATCGACCCTATACTGCTCTTGAAGTGCCTCTCACGGCTTGGCAGCACCGTGTTTGGTTCAATGGCGCCCTACCACAACCAACTACCGCAGTTCGTTTAGGCCCCTTATCAATTCAGGGGGCCACTTGGCCTGTATTGGCCGGGTATACCCCGCATCCAAATTATCTGGCATTACCGCTAGCGGAATTGCGCACTATGCATACCGAATTGGTGCGAGTGCATCGAGCCTTAGTGACATACGTTACAGGTAGCCTCCATGGAGCTGCTCCTGTAGTCGCAGGCCAACCAGCTATTGCAGCTGGAGTGACTATAAGTCCTGTCATGGTAAATTCTGTGATGGGCAAACGTCCACAAAACAAGGACGACTATCCTTACTGGCTTGCAGAAAAGTTCGATCAGATAGAAGCAGTGTTTCCACATACATCCCCAGTAGATAAACACCGCATCCTCACGATAAGTTTGCCAAAAGACATAATCCCCGATTTGACAGCATGTGAAAACTGGGGTAAGGTATTCGCAGCAGTTTATTCAAAATGTTTTGGAACTCCTTCCATGACGGTTCTACCCTCTGTAATTAAAAAGTACAGGATGAACATGGCCCTGAAGCGGCTGTGGAATTAGGGATGAGACTAGTGGGAGTGTTTGATGTAGTAGCAGAGCTGATCCTTGGAAATGTCAAGGGCGATGCTATGAACTTTCAAGTAGCGAATGCTTTGGCTTTGGTCCCAGAGTTGGACAGGCCTCGCGAATTACCGAAAATCATTGCCCGGGCTTATAAAACAATTGGACGAAATAGCCTAGGCAACAAGCCTTTTGTAAAAACGCAAACTCAATCGCAAACACAAGTTGCACAAGCAAAAAGTGCATCTGAGAAAGATGATAAACCAGTCTTCACTAAAAAGAGTTGGAGACAGAAAAAACAGGGTAAGCAACAAAAGAAGCCGGGGTCGAGAGGCGCTTCCCCAGTTTCGGTTTCTTCTGAACGTACTTATGATTTACGTGATAGGTCAAGGATTAAATCACCAGAAAGGTTTCAGAGCTCTGATACGCGTTCTCCTCGTTCTTCACAGGCCCAGACGTCGTCACAGGCTGGTGGAGGAGGACGGCAAGATAGAGGAAGGGGCCGAGAGGCTCCCCAGGAGCGAGACCAACCTCGACAACAAGTCAGAGGTAAAGCAGAAACCTTATGACATGGCGCCCAACTTTCATCTTCCTCGACCGCAATTTCAGAAGAAAAAGGTTGCCGCTGTCACAGCGAAATATGCCTCAGACCGTGAGAACGAGACTCCAGAATTGGACGTGGGCAGTGACCCTCCTAGACAGCGCCGCGGAAGTTACCATAGTGCGGGAGGCGCTACGTCCTCATATGGAGGCGACAGCAACTGAAACATTCGTTACTGTAGAGACAGCTGACACGAGAGTGGCACCCCTGACAGACTATATAATATAGTCATCCAAATTGAAGGTGACATACCGCGTGAAATAAAAGGGATTTTTGGGAAAATCTAACCTCTTCATATGACATTTTGTTAGCAGAGGTGGATTGGCCACCCCCATTCGTATTAGCTGCACATAAAGGAGAGGAGGTAATCCTTCCAAGCTTTTCAAGGCATGTCCCCAAAGACAAAGCTGAAGCACTTGCAGCTGAGTGGGCTGTGTACCTGGCACCAGCGTTATACCGCAACCATGTGGGATGGGATGAAGAATCACCTCCTCATGCAATACCTTTGCGGTCACTACCGCAGCCACAACCCCAATATCCCATCAAACGGCAGGCAAAAGGCCCCGTCTCCGAAATTCTGACACAGTTGGAATATCAGGGAGTAATTGAACCATGCGTATCACCTATGAACAATCCCCTTTTCGTGGTTTCTAAACCCGATGGATCGTACCGCTTAGTTTTGGATTACCGGCATTTAAATACTCATTGTCGGAACTTTGCGGTGCAAAATACACACAGTTCTGCGCTTGTAGACAGTCTTGTTCGTAAAAAATACAAAACGACACTTGACCTTTCAAACGGTTTCTACACGCACAACCTAGCCCCGGAGAGTGGTCAATGGACCGCATTCACATCCGGTGGTAAATTATTCCAGTTCCGGCGATTACCCATGGGCTATAAAAATAGTCCGGGTATATTCGCCGCCCGTGTTGTTTCTTTGCTACATGACATTGATCAAGACGCATGTTCGTACGTAGATGACATTTATCTGACGGACGACGAATTATTTCAGCATTTGTCCCGTGTGGACCGCATTATTCTTGAATTCGCGGAGCAGGGTTACAAATTTAACTTTGCTAAATCACACATTGCTGAATTTACCGTTCTGTTCTTGGGCTATGAGCTCAATAACGAAGGTAAGGGCTTAGCCCCCATTTCTTGGAAAAATGTGCACATTTGTGCCCCCAAATACTCTGAAGAAACTTCAGTCTTTGCTGGGTTTCCTGAATTTCGGGCGTACTTACATTCCCGAATATGCCCAGCGTATCAAGCCTTTGTATGCTTTGATACAACCTACTTATTCAAGGTCTTGCTGGCTGCCTGAGCACACCTCAATTCTGCAGTCTTTGCAGAAAGACCTTTTAGAGTCTAAATATCTTTTGACTCGTGATAACCACACAAACCTGGTGATTAGAATTATTCCGGGGGCGGTGGGATTCACCTACTTAACCTTTAATGAAGGTGATACAGTACCTATCGCATACAAGTCACATCTGTACACTTCCGCTGAATTGCGCTTTACATCTGTTGAAAAAGTTCTGACTGCAGTGCAAATGGCGATTCTAAAAGAACGCGCACTGGCACAGGGTAAGCGGATTCTGGTGGTAACACCCTGTCCTGCCCTGGAGGCAGTAACAAAGGCAAGTGTACCGAACTCAAAAGCAATGCATCCCCGTTGGATACAATGGGCTACATCTTTGACGTCTTCGGACGTCACTTTTGTCTTTGATTCTTCTCTTCAGACTCAGGAGTATTTGCAGTATGAATTCGTTCATCCTCCTCCTTTGTTTTTACTACCGCTTGAGGATTACAAATGTGTGATCTACACCGATGGTTCGGCGCAACCGGCCACTGGGTCCAAGCACGCTTATTCTGCTGCATGTGCTATTGTTGCGGGATCCTTTGTGGATGGAAAGTTCAAATCCACTGTAGTGCACACTCGCACACTTGGAGATAGTACCGCACAATTGGCCGAGCTGCATGCATTGCTACTTGCACTTGAGTTCGCTTCTCAGGATGAGACCACTCTTATTGTATGTGATTCTTTTTACTGTGTACAATCTTACAATGACAATCTGTTTTTCTGGTCGAAAAACGACTACAAGGACGCAAAAGGGAGCACAATTAAGCATAAAATGCTTTGGGTTCGAGTGGCAGAATTGCAACAACGTCTGCCCCTCACACAGGTGGTACACACCTTAGGCCATCAGCGGGTGGGCGCACACGCTATTGGTAACGATCTGGCAGATGAAGCTGCCCGTTCAGCAGTAGTCACGTGTTCAGTAGCAGCGGTTACCAGGTCCATGTCTAAAATAGACCCTGTTATATTAGCAGCTATTGCTGCAACCAAGGAAGGTAATAATTACCCTACAGGTTTCCCTTCCAAGTATTCTTACACATTAAGTCCCGATCAGGTTCCTTATGTAACTATACCTGACGTTGGAGATCGGCTGATCCCCAACGCGGACCGCAGGAGTGCCTTGATATCAGCTGCACACGAAGGCATGGCTTCTGCTCATGCAGGTGTGTCAGCTACGGTTTCCATCTTGCAGCAGCGTTATTGGTGGCGTGGGTTATATAAAGACACCCGTGCTTTTGTGCTTTCTTGCGACGTTTGTCAACAGATTAAGCCTTCCACGGTAACACGTCCACCACAAACACCGCTCTGCATTGCTAACAGACCCTTTGGGTGTGTTTACTTGGATCACTGCGGTCCATTCTCATCAGACACTGCCTATAAATACATCTTAGTGGCAGTGGACTCGTGCACACGGTTTCTCTGGGTCTGGCCACAACGGAGTGCTGACGCCCGAAATGTAATCAGGGATTTGCGTGTCTTTGTGGGAATTTTCGCATGCGGCACCTTCCATTCGGACCAAGGTCCAGCGTTTGCCTCTAGGGCTTACAAGGATGCAATGGCTTCGCTTGGGGTGCGGGTGAAATTTTCGTCTCCGTATAGGCCTGAGGGCAACTCTATCGTTGAACGAATGAACCGTGACTTAAAGCAATCCTTAACAGCTAGGGTTATAGGTACTGGCAGGAACTGGCTGGCCCATTTGTATACCGTTCAGCGTGCACTTAATAATCTCCCTAGAAGACCTCTGGGTGGGCGGACCCCATACGAAATGCTCTTTGGCATAAGAATGTTTGTGCCTGACCTTGAGGGTCCAGACATCGCGGCGCAATCCGCCAAGTTTGATGTAGATAACCATTCTGCTATGTTACAGGACTTACAAGAAGCCCGAGACAAACTTGCAACTACACATTTACCTTCAGCCACAGACCCTGCGTTGCAGATTCCGGTAGCCGGCTGGCTTCCAAAGGTTGGAGAACTGGTT
Organism: Calotriton arnoldi; assembly: GCA_963921515.1. NCBI lineage: Eukaryota > Metazoa > Chordata > Amphibia > Caudata > Salamandridae > Calotriton > Calotriton arnoldi. The sequence goes on from CAWUFW010003242.1 coordinate 873,242, forward strand.
CGAGAAAAGGTTGAAAACAAAAAAGAATTTGGCCCCTCTTTTCGTGCACCGGTTCCAGTTCTGGGCTTGAAGGGAACACGTACAGTCATTTTACCACCGCTTCCTGGTCGCAAAGAGAACAGATACATCTCAGTTGAAAATGTCAAGCTACAGCGCCTGGCCGATCCTGAATAGTGTCACACCAGCGGTCTCTTGTCCTGCCATTTATCGGACATATGTTCGTGGCCCATCTACACGAACGATCGCTGATGCTGTAATTGAGATGGTTGATTTGCCTGAATCCTCTACTTTGCCTGAAACTACAATTGATCCCCAACTCTCCACTAATATCGACGAGGACGAGTATACTTATCCTGCATCTGAATCGGTGGCGCATCAACCAACAACGCCACTTGGCCCGACTCGTTATTCCTTTGATTCGGATTCCACTTCTTCAAAAGTCCCATCCAAGTTCAGTATTTTTGTATCCTGGTTTAGAGACAATTTTTTGATTCCCCCTGGACATACATCTGGTTGGTACTTTTCTTGATTTTTCTGTTCATGTCCATTGGCTTTGTCACAGTGTTTTTTCTACTAATCAATGGTCACTATTTACCTGAACGCTCTGCTGTAGACTATGTTTCTGGAACTTTGGCTCCTCATTCCTCGTCTCACATCATGAAGCGTGACCACACATTTGTGAACATTTCAGCTTTTCCAGTTGCTGATGGCATCGTATGGGATGCGGTGAACTATCAAATCCATGGTCCGACGGAAATTATTAATGTACCTAATGTCCTTCGTGTTTCAATGGGTGATGTAGTACAAAATAATATTCATTCTGATGGTTGGGATGTGCATGCCGTTGAAGCATTGTTTGCCGATTTAAAATATTATGCATCTTTTAATGCTGAGGATTTATATATGAATTCTGCGAATTATGCTGATTTGTATTGTTACCAACATTGGGGTAATCATTTTCTCCATAAGCCAAGTGCTCTGCGTAGTTCTGTTAACTACACCCAATGGGAACATTGTCCAAACCCCTTGCCAGGTAGCTCACAGGCTCTTCGAAATAAGTTTACCTATTTTACTGATTTTAATCGGTCAAACCCTGCATCCTATTATTTTAGACTTAATACAACATCAACTCAGAAAATTATGTTAACACACACAAAATTGCTATATTCAGGTTCCTTTTTGAGTGCCCTAGCTGTGGGTGGTTATGAGTACTGGGATAATACAGTGGATTTAAAATCTATTTGGGGCTCCAAGCCATGGCAGGTACAGGGAACCGAGGCGTTGCATCGTGCTTGCCTCATCCCTACCCAAATTATGTTCCTAAATGCTTCCATCTATCAGACTACATGTTGGGGCTTAGCAACCACTAAACAATTGAATACGCCATCAATACCATCCTTGTCGAGTTTTCCAAATGGAAGCTCACGTTTTAACATGTCCCTGACGACCCTACAGGCTCTGTTACAAAATAACTCGTTTAATGTTTCTGAGCTGGTTCAGTCACCCTGGTTAGTATGGCCTATATCATCTAATGCATGTCAAATGCGTTTTCATGATACTGGTGCTAGCTACACACAGAATAGGCCTGATCCGAGGTTTACTGATGCCCGTACTGTCACTACATACTCTGTTGGTAAATTATGCAAACAATGGCTGCAACATTCGTCCCTTGATTCTGTTAAACAACATTTGTCCCTCCTTACAGGCAATATTGATCTGTCCGACTTTGTTTTGGGACCTCGTGGTCCCCGACCTAAGAGATTCATTTATGAAACGTATAATGAACTCTGGAAGCTATCACAAATGGAAGCTGCTTCCCGTCTTCGGGAAATAGATCAAGCAAATATGGAAAAGGTGCTTGCTGTTGTTGACAATAGTATTAATACCCTGTCTTCTCGCATTTACACTTTAGAGAATATTGTGTCCTCTGTTGTTGATATTGTACAAGATGATGTTTCTGTGTTATATCATGGTCAGAATCAATTGCGCTCAGTTATGCAGTTTGCATGGACTTTACAAACACTTAAGTTAGGTAAAGTGCCTTGGCATTTTTGAACACCTCTGCCTTATTTCTACCTTTTAACTTAACTGACAAACAGCAATTTATGTCCATGAAGGATGCAACTTACACTCTATTACATATCGAAAAGGTGGATCCTTTGCCGTTCTCTGTTGCAGAACTCGATTCTGCTGTATGGCTAGTCCATGGGGTTATAGCTTTACCATTTTCCTTGTTTGAATTTGACTCGTGCATGAAACATTATCCTGTGGGCCGTTACCGGCCATTGGGCAGTGCTTTCCTGCATGAACTCTGGTCCTTGCCTTTCATGTATAAATGCCTTCGGGACGGCAAGGAAGTCTTTCTCACGGGGGAGTACTGCGACTCGACTATAGGTCATTCGCTTATTTGTAAACACATTAAATTGCATGGCTCATGCAGCGTTTCCTCTCCTAATCTTGCTTGTGTGCTGAAAGGTATTCCTGCTCCTGTTATTTCACCTACTTTCACTCTCCTTTCCAATGGTAGTTATTTACTTTTAAATAACGAAAACTGTTGTGGCCTGCAGGCTGGCATTCCTTACATTGTAACAGTTTCGCACAGGGTTGTCTGCTGCAAAAATGTGCTGTTTCCTCCCCCTCACGGCAAGGTTGATATCTCTATTTGGCCTTCCATCCCTACCCTGGAAGCAGATTTCAATAGACTGAGCAGAATAAAGGCACTATTATTAAACGAGGAAGTTATGCTCACGTCCGCCCGGGAGACATTCATTCTCCAGGTGGCGAGTACCCACAGTGAAATACAGGCCCTTTTAAACACTAATCTCCCCCAACATTTTGGGGAGTTAATACATCGTATTTTTAACGCATCTAACACTGAAGGCCTAGTGCACTTTTTTAAGGTCGTGGGGTCGGGCTTGGTGTCCTCCTTCCAAACTATTTTTGGTGTCATCCCGGCTTTCATACATTCTATTTTTTCCAGTGTCTTTGGCGGTTTCCCATTGATCCTCGCTTTAGCGGCTGGTGTCTTGCTCTTAATTTGCTTTCTGCGCAATGGCTGCTCCCCGATGGGACCTGCTCGATCCAGAACGCCTCCAGCTGCTCCGTGAGCGCCTTTTGGCTGGTTTTGGTGTCTTGCCATTGGCGACACTGAGTGTGTCATATACTCTTTCATTTCGCTTTGCGTATTTCACTTGCGTGCAACCTGTGATGACTTGTGTCCGCTGTCCTTTCACCTGGACTCTGGATTATTGCCTCTCCAATTCGTTATTGTCTGTTCCGGATTTTGTTCAGTTGATGGGTCCCTTAGAGGCCCATGAGCAGGACTGTTCCGTTGCTGGCTGTATGGCGCGTGCGGCTGCACTGGGGATTTTGGCGCAATGGGATATCTGGGCGGCTGCCCAGGATCTCCTACAACGAAGCTGTTTCAATTATCACGCAAGCTGTCCCGCATTGCTTCTGGATGCTCCCTTTGCTGAGGAGCATTCCTGCTCTTTTGAACTCATGGATTGGATGGCATCTATGTTTTTTGACGATTCCAATGATGAACTCTTGGAGGGTATGGCTTTTTTCTGTACTTTCACTTTCATGGATTGACCTGCCCTTCGCCGTTTGGGCGCTCCCTGTGCTCCGACGTCAATTTTCTCCTCTGATGGGCCTCTGTCCTGGCCGCCAGACTGTCCAGGGGAGGGTGTCTTGTGGATTGTTACCTGCCTTGTTATGTTGGCCTAGGCCTGGCTGCCATGCTGCTTTTCTTTGCGCACGTTACACTGAGCCGGGCCTTCCTCGCCCTTTGCTCGTGCCAAGTTCTTTTGCACTGTCTGCATTTTCTGTTGTTCACCTTTTTGGGCTCAGTCTGCACAAACATGTACAAGGTCACATAACAATGTATTCTGGTTCTTCCTGATATGGCCAGTCTCGCGCACCCAGACATAACATTATGTGCAATTGCCATGAAGGATTTGATATGCTTTTAATACTGTGGTTTACTAGCGCTTAAACACACTTGGAGAAATCCCTTTCAGTGAGAAGAGCTATGATGTCCTGCTGATGTAATTCTGCATCTAGAGACTGAGGTATGGGGGTTCGCTAGTCAAAGCCCAGAGGTCTTCTATTTTATAATAAACTATCTTACTGCAAGGGGAGGGTGGTAATGTTATTTATACGTTTATCCACTGAGCTCTGAGATGCTTTCCCCGTTTGTATTCTATGGAATTGTAACCATGCTGCTTATATTAGTAATATGCATTATGCTATTAGTACTGACACGTGTACTGTTCATTAGAGCACGTAAGTTGGAATAAACATTTTAACCTATCCAGTGTCTCTTCCTACGCACCTTGTTGACAAGTACGAGTGAGTGGCGAAAGAGTGTTCTTGCTTCAGTGAGTCCTGAGATAAAGATACCGTGTTCTGGGTTGTCCAAACATTAGTACTTGGGTGCTAATGGGATGCTAAGCTAGTTGGGTTGGGGTTTTTGGGTGCTATGGTATATGGTGGCAAACCACTGTATTCCAGGGTCCCATTTTCCTGTGCATAGCTCTGTGTATGTGCAGAAACCTTATGACAGGTTCAGGGAGGACTAGGCTTGGCAGTTCGGGCTAGACTGTTCCCATGAGGAGCAGGGTTAAGACTGATTTGCGTGTAGCTAGGTCCAAATTAAAGTGGCATGGTGTGCAAAATAACTATGGATTGGGATGCGGCCCGAGTAATCACCAGTGGCTGAGATAAATTCAAGCATTCCATCCATCACTTTTTGTATACTTTACTAAAAAGAGAAGCACTTAATATCACAGCAAAATGACATACTAAATACAGAGATGGTGGGGGTTACTCTACAGTGTGCTACTTATCACAACTAATTCTTAGGGAGTTACTGAAAGTGATGATGCAAAATCAATTTTGGTTATTTGCGCTTAAATAATATGTTCATCTGTAACCCGCATTAACTCTGAAAACCATATTTATTCATTATGTACTCGAATTATGTCACTTATTAGTTTCATGTTATTCACATTTAGATTTAGCAGAGTGAACCGTATACATATATATATATATATATATAGTTAGCCAGTGTGCATTTAAAATTAGCGTGAGTGGGCCTAGGTACTCCACTCCATTTTTAAATGAACATTGTATTTCTGCTTGCTGTGCATAATACGTTTCTGTTTCAGATATCAAAGTCAATGTGTGCTCATTTAAAATGTTATTCTTTGCCAGTTTGCATTTTGAAAGTCTCAGTATAGTGATTAGTTGGCTTGGACTGAAAACTCAACACCTACTGTGGATGAGGAAGCTAAGGAATTGATACTCCTTTGTGTGATATCATAATGGTGGGAGAAAGAGTTGGCATTGTATTATTTAGTGGGAAAGAGGACGACACCAGGCACGGAGAGACCACTGGGATTTTATTAGTCAGCGCCTGGTGGGAAACCTCAAGATTGTAATGGTTAACAAAATGTTGTGTTTTAACTGTGCGAAGCTTGTTAGTTATTTCACTTGTCCCTGTCCACTTACCCCGGCGGATGTCTTCTCTCGTCGCCAGAAACCAGTGCTCCTTATTTTTCTGCTTGCAGAGATATTCTCGAAAGCAAGAGCTTTTCTTCTGATTTTAATTGGAACCTTTATCTGGTTCCTCTTTTGATTCTACATTTGCAGACATCAACTGCTCTTGAAATTCCCTGACCTACCCATAACTTTAGCTTAGAATTAAGGTGTTTCTTTAATGGAAACGAGTCTTTGCTTTGCTTTGTACTTAAAAAAAAAAAAATTTGTATTGAGATTTCAAATTGCGTACAGATACAATATCAATGCTCGGCAAGATATGATCTTGAACATCTCAGAATGCAATAACAAACAAAACAATGTAAATGAAACATCAAACACGATACCGAGCTCCCCTTCATTTTGAAAAACTATTATCACAGCATTCGCCATGATATACATTATGCCTGTGAGTATCAGTTTTGAACAATCATATATCAGATGTATATTCCTTAGAACATGTACAGTTCAACGAGATAGGCAATGGAAAGCACACCCCACACTACATCCATCCTCCCCCCGAGAATCACGCCGTAGGCTTGTAAACATATTATATCAATATATGCAAACCACCCCTCTCTCTCTGGTAGGTGTGTTATTCCAGTGTTGTCGGGGGTAGTAAGCAGTTGTAAACCTCCCCGCAAAAAATAGGGCCCAGTGGGCCAAAGTATACATAGTGCCCTTAAGCCATTTCCAATTGATATGCCTGTAGATAAGACCTTAATGGGTGCCAGATGTCCTTCGGGTGCGCGGCCGGCGGTTGCAATGTGGCATATATGTCACTAGTGGTATCACAGTACATCAGGTCTCGTATCCAGGCCTTTGTTGTCGGGACCGGGTCCTACCCCAGTGCAGTGAGATTTGAAGCTTCGCTACTAGTAGGGCAATAGCAGCGAACCGATGCACTCCTTTCTGTAAAGGTTTAACATACCCTAGTAAGGCCATCAGGTGGTGTAGGTTGTATGGTGCTTTCCACCATCAGGGACAGAAGTCTGAAAACCTCCCCCCAGTATGCTAACACGGGGCCACAGTTCCAAGCTAGGTGTGAATACCCCGCCTGATCAGCAGCGCATCTGGGGCATAAGTGTGGTAAGCTGAAATCCATCTTGGCCAGTAGTCGCGGCGTGATGTATGCTCAGTGTAAGTATTTAAAATGTAATAGCTTATGCCGGTGATTATTGGATATGTATCTCGTCTGTTCACAACAATATGACCATGTTTGATCTGTCAGTGGGATTCCCAGATCCCGTTCCCAGGCTTGACGTACCTCACCTCCGACCGATGGACGTAGGGTCAGGGCTGTATGATAAAGTCGTGACACCAAATTTGCCCCATCCGATGCAGTAATAGTCAGAGTAAGTGATTAGAAATCTGCCGGCTCCGACGTCATATTTGGGAGTGCTCCACTTAGGGAGCTACGCACCCTGTGAAGGACAAACCTATCCATATATGACGCATCCCCATTTGAAGTCAAATGCCCCACTGTGCGCAACCGAGAGTCACTGAAAAAATTGCCCACTGTATGCAATCCATATCGAGCTAGAGTGCGTCTGGTGAGTGCTTCAGTTGTCAGGGGTAGCCAAGGGTTATTGGCTAATGGGATATGAGGGGAATACAGGAATTCGGCATGTAAGTATCTTTGCAGCTTGGACCATGCCCAGCATGCAGTAGGCAATGTCTGAATCTCATCAGGGTTCCGTGGCAGCCCCTGTGGTAGGATAACTGAAAGTGGGTTCGGGTGGACCTGAGAGCATTCTGGCTTAAGATATTGCAGCCGGGCATCCATGTGGAACCAGTAATACGTGAAATGAGTATGAGTGATCAGATAGTACAAATAGAAATCTGGGACTCCGAACCCCCCAAGCCGATATGGCATAACTAGCATGTTCCACCCAATGTGCGGCTGTTTGCCTGCTCATATCAATCGAATTAGCAGGGCCCGCAATGTGTCAAAGAATTTTACCGTTAGCGCAATGGGAATATTTAAAAAGAGATACAAAAAACGTTTCATAATGGCGATTCTACCAGCCATCGACAGAGGGAGTTTGATCCAGCGCTCAACTTGCATAGTGAGTTTATCGATTGCCGGTCCATAGTTTAGTCAGATTACCTCAGGAGCACTACAATGTAGGAAGATGCCTAGATACAGGGGGGGGCGGGGTCAGTGCACCACCGGAATGGACTATCTATATCCACCTGTACAGTGGTCAATGGAAAGATTTCTGACTTATTCCAGTTGATTGTGAGTCCAGAATATACTCCAAATCGCACTATTTTGTGCACTAACGGAGAGAGATTAATACTCGGCTCTCTTACAAACAGCATCACATCGTCGGCGTAAAACGAAGCCACTAGGGCCCACGATGGAATCTCAGACCGCGGTGGACATGCTTCTCTTGGATTTGCCTCGCCAGGGGGTCCATAGCAATAATGAAAAGCAGGGGAGAGAGTGGGCAACCCTGCCTTGTGCCCCGCATGAGTGTGAATTGGGGGGAGATCTCGCCATTCAGTTTGAGGCCGGCTGTAGGGTTAGAGTATAGAAACCGAATCAATCTGGTGAAGCCGATCGGGATACCCAGTTTCTGCAGTACAGCATATAGAAAAGCCCATTCCAAAGAGTCGAATGCCTTTTCGGCATCCAATAATATAGCCCCCGCTGGGAGTATAGGTTCCAGCTGGTTCATAACAGCAAAGATTGCTCGCAGATTTACCGTGGTAGATCGGTTTGGAATGAACCCTGCCTGGAAAGGGCAGATGATCTTGTCAATTAATAGAGAGAGGCGGGTGGCTAAGATCTTAGCTAATATTTTGTAATCTTGATTAAGAAGTGACAGTGGCCTGTATGATACACAATTGCGGGGTGTTTTACCTGGCTTATGTAGGAGCGTGATTATGGCTTTGCGCATAGTTGGGAGGAGTACGCCCTCCTGTAGAGCTTCCACCTACACCTCCGCCAGTTGAGGGGCCAACAGGGTCTTGTAAGTTTTATAAAACTCACCCATCAGGCCATCCGAACCGGGGGCACGGTGGCCAGCGAGACTCCCAATTGGCAGTTTAATTTCGTCCTCATCAATGGGGGCAGCAAGAAATTCACACTGGCCATCGTCTATCCAGACCATGGCTATCTCTTCTAAGTAGTCTGTAAGAGCTTGTCCAATCGGGGGATTGCGGGAGGAGTAGAGTTTGGTCTAGTACGCTAAAAATGCCTCAGTAATTTCGCTTCCCTTCAGTAGTGTAATCCCATCATCTAAATCAAGTTGTGTGATATACATTGATTGGTACTGGGGACGATGCATTTTGGCAAGTGTCTTACTTGGCTGTTCGCCTTTGCCATATGTACGTGCTCTAGCGTGTTTGCCCAAGTAGTTTACCTCGCGCGCCGCCAGCGCATTAAATTCTGTTAGTAGTGTCGCTCAGGTGTGAAGCGGGGGGGGGGTCAGTTGCCTGCGCGGTTACGTCAATATCTCAGAGCTTCTTCTCTACCTGCTCTAGGTCCCTACGTATGGACCGTAGCACTCCCGCTTGCTTAGCTACACACACCCCTCAAATATAGGCCTTAAGAGAGAGAGAGTGTGTGTGTGTGTGCGCGTGTGTATATTCTACCCATTGGATGTGTGCTGTAAAGTGCAGCACATATGCAGTGTGTAAAATGTTTGGAAAAATAAAAACATTCTTCAAGTTAGCATCTCCTACAAGGAGTCATAACGTTTTAATGCAAAGGACTATCTTAGTATATCAAGCTTTGTATCAAACCCTATGAGTGTTTGTGATGATTCACCCATTTCACATCCATGTGATGCTTTCTTGAAGCAAAATAACGCAAACTGCTATTTGCACTGAGAAAAAGGCACCTTTGCAATGCAAAATACCTTTTACGCTGGAAAGTAAATATCCTACCAAGACAGTATGTCGCTTTGCGCAATGTCTAAGTAAATCTGTCCCTCAAAAGTGCTGCACACGGAAAGTGAAACTACAAATTCAAGTATGCAACATGCTATTACCTAAAAGCACAGGACTGACAATGATAAATACAGGGGATACACAAAGATACACAAATATACATGCACACAATTCTGTACAAATAAATGTACATACACATAGAGGCCCAGATTTACAAAGAGTTTACGTCTGTTTTGCGCTTCCTTTTTAGCACAAACCCATTGCGAAGTGTAGTGGTGGGCCCCGATTTTCAAATGCTTTGCATTTGATTAACGTTGCTTTTCTAACGCAAACCTGATGCAAAGTGTTCATGTGGGATTTATAATCCAAAGCAAATCTTGATTTGTATTGGATTGTAGCCAAAAGTATCGCAAAGCTATGGAATGCGCTGCCTTATGTTATTTTGCACCAACAGGGCGATCCATGGGTGGGGCATGGGCGTTCCCATGCAACCACCATGGCTTTTGATACAAATCCCTATTTACAAAAACTTGTAGACAGGGATTTGTGCCAAAATCCAGAGCCTCTTCGAGGCAGGCGTAAGAACAAGAAACATTTTAGTTTCTCCTCGTTTTCCCCTCTTTGCATATGTGCTGCATTCCACAACACACAAAGTGGAAAATGCATTAAAGTATAGTGTTTATACTGGAAGTGACCCCTTCCTGTACAAAACCAATGCTTACTACAACCCTGACCCCATTGCACTATGCAGAGTGTCTGCGTTGTTCAAGTGGAGCGGGAGAGTAGAACAGCGCCACATCTTAGTAGAAATGGCACTGTTTTGCTTTCTCCCATACGTGCAACCCAGCACAGCAACTTTACTTGCTGCGCTGCATTCTGTGATTTTTTAGATCGAAGCTTACCAGACAGTGGAGATGTCTGATTTGCTTAGGACTTCTTGTGGGCATTCTGAAAGCTTCCCTGCGAGATCATTTCGCCCACTGCTTACTATTGGCTTTGTCGTTTGTAACTCACAGTTGCTTGCTTTCTATGTGCTGGCTTTATTTGCTTTAGACTATCCTCCTGTGAGCACCCTTTGTTTACTGTATCCTTTTCAGTACTTGCTTTCTGTAAACCGGTCTTTCAATCTGGTTCTTATCACCCCCACCCCACTCCAATCTACCTGAATCCAAACCACGTCCCCTCAGTCTACCCCACTCCACCCCAATCTACCCCACTCTACAATATCGCATTCCACTCAAGTCTACCCACTCCACCCCAATCAGTCTTCCCCACTCCACTCCAATCTATCCTAGTCCAATCTTCCCTACCCAAAGGTATTGGAGTGCATTACATTAGCACCAGTTACATTACACAAGGACACATACATTTTTTGTAGGCACGGGGAAATTAAGTGATTTGCCCAGGATGTTGAGCTGATGCCAAGATTTGAACCCAATTCTCCTTTTCCAAAGTTGGCAGCTCTGGTCCTTATGCCACATCCTCTCCTCTCCCCACTCCAGTCTACTCCACTCTACCCCACTACAATCTACCTCAGTCTACCCCCTCCACTCTATCCCAATCTACTCCACTCCACTACAATCTACCCCAGTCCACTCTATCCCAATCTACCACACTCCACTCTACTGTAGTTTATCCCACTTCACTCAAATCTACCCCGCACCAATCTACAACACTCCACTAAAATCTACCTCACTCCACCCCAATACACACCAGTCCATCCCACTCCACTCCACTCCAATCTACTCCACCCCAATCTACCCTACTCCAATCTACCCCACACCAATCAACCCCACTCTAAACTACCCCAATCTATTCCACTCCAGCCTACTCCACTCTATGCCACACTTCCCCAACCCGCCCCAATCTTCCCACTATACCCCACTCCACCCCAATCCATTCTACCCCACACTATCTCAATCAACCCCACCCCACTCTCTCCCACTCCACTCTACCCCACTCCAATCTATCCCAGTCTACACCACTGTACTCCATTCTACCCCACTCCACTCCAATCTACCCACTCCAAATTACCCCACTCCTATCTACCCCACTCCACTCCAATCTGTCATACGAAACTCCACTCCAATCTACCCCACTCCACTGCAATCTCCACTCCAGTCTATCCAATTCCACTCCAGTCTACCCCATTCTAACCTATCCCACTCCACCCCAATCTACCCCACTCCAATCTACCACAATCTACCCCCTCCAATCTACCACACTCTACCCCCTCCAATCTTCCCCAATCTACCCCACTCCATTCTACCCTTATCTACCCAACTCCACTCCACCAATCTACCCCACTCCATTCCAATCTACCCCACTTCCAATCCACCCAATCTACAACAATCTACAACACTCCACTTCACTCCAATCTACCACACTCCACTCACATCTACTCTAATCCAGTCCAATCTAACCCACTCCAGCCCAATCCACCCCACTCAAATCTACATCACCCCACTCTACCCAATTTTCCCTACTCCAATCTACCCCACCTCAATCTACCCCACTCCAATCTACCCTAATCTACTTCACACCAATCCAATTTAACCCACTCTACCCCAATCTACGCCCCTCCAATCTGCCCCACCTCATCCCAGTCTATCATACACCAATCTATTCCACTTCACTCCAATCTACCCCACTGTACTCCAATCTACCCCACTCCAATCTACCCCACTCCACTCCAATCTACCCAACACCATTCCAATCTACCCTACTTCAATCCACCCTAATCTACCCCACTCCAATCCACGTTACTCTACCCCACTTCACTCTAATCTACCCCACTCCACTCTAATCTACCCCAATCTACCTCACTCAACTAGTCTACCCCTTACACTCCATTCCAATCTACCACGATCTACCCCACTCCAATCTACCACAACCCACCCCAATCCACCCAACACCACCCCAATCCACTGACATTTACCCAAATCTACTCCACTCCAGTCTACCCCATTCTACCCCACTCCACTCAAATCTACCCCACTCCACCCCTATTCACCCCACGCCAATAAACCACCACTGCTCCAGTCCAATCTACCCTACTCCAATCCACCCTACTCCAATCTACCCCACTCCACTCCAGTCTACCCCACTCCAATCTGCCCCAATTTACCCTACTCCATTCCATTTCAATCTAATCCACTCCAACCTACCCCACTCCACCCATCCCCAACTCCATTCCAGTCTACTCAACTGCAATGTATCATTCTCTACTCCACACAATCTACCCCACTCTACTCCACTACCATCTACCCCCAATCTACCCCACTCTAGTCGATCTTACTCTACCCCACTCCAATCTACCCAAACCCCACTCCACCCCAATCTACCCTACTCCAATCTACTCCACCCCAATCTACCCCACTGCAATCTAACCCACTCCAGTGTACCCCAGTCTATTCCAATCCAATGTACTCTACTTCACTCTACCCCATTCTACCCACTCTAATCTACCCCACCCCACCTCAATCTACCCCGCCCCACTGTACCCCACTTCACTCTACCCCAGTCTGCTCTACTCCACTCCAATCTACTCCACACCAATTTACCCCATTCCAAAATACCCCTCTACAATATACCCCAGAAAAATCTACCCCCACACCACTCCAATCTACCCCACTCCACTCCACTCCAATCTACCCCGCTCAACTCCAATCTACTCCACTCCACTCTTCCCCAGTCTACCACACTCCATTCCAATCTCCACTCCAACCTTTCCAATTCCAGTCCAATCTACCCTACTTCAATCTACCACAATCTACCCCACTCCACCCCTATCTACCCCAACTCACTCCAGTCTTCCCCACTCCAATCCATCCGATCTACCCCACTCCACTCCAATCTACCACACTCCACTCTACCCTAGTCTACCACATTCCACTCCATTCTACCCAGATCTACCCCACTCCACTTTATTCCAATTTACCACTCCACTCATATCTACCTCACTCCAGACCAATCTAACTCACTTCAACCCAATCTACCCTACTCCAATCTACCCACTCCATTCCACTGTACCCTACTCCACCCAATTTACCAGACTCCACTCCACCCTAATCTTGCCCCACTCCCCTCCACTCTACCTCATTCAATCTACCCCACTCCAATCTATCCCACTCTAATCTACCCCAATCCACTCCACTCTTCCCCAATCTACCCCACTCCAAACTACCACTATATTTCCCAATACACTCTACCCCAGTCTACCCCACTCCTATCTATCCCACTCCAATCTACCCCATTCCACCCCAATCTACCCCACTCCACTGCAATCTACCCCTCCCCACTCCACTGCAGTCTACCCCAATCTACCCTACTCCACTCCACTCCAGTTTACCCCAATCTACCCTACTCCACTCAAATCTATCCTGTTCCACCTCAATTCAATGTACCCAACTCCAATCTATCACGCCAATCTTCCCCACTCCCCCACTCCAATCTACCCCACTCAACTCCAATCTACCCCACTTCAATGCACCTCCTCCTACTCCACAACAATCTACCCCACTCCAGTCTACCTCACTCTACCCCATTCTACCCCACTCTACCCCACGCCACTCTATTCAATCTACCCCTCTCCAATCTACCCCACCCCACGCCACTAACTTTTAGTCATGCTGAACAGCAGCCACACTGCTGTACAACGTGGCTGAAACACATTGCCATAGCCATTAGCTATTGCATAGGTGAGAACTATTGGCTTTCCCAATGCTTGTTAGTAAATGTGAGTCGAAGAGTACAGGAGTGTAGCTATCAGTGTTGAAGCTGTGGTGCAGTGGCACCAGGACCCAAACAGCGAGGGGGCCCCGCCAGCCCTGCACAAGTTGCAATTAAATAAACAAGTCAAATGCTCAGAAATTCTTTTGGAAGTCCTTCCGTGGGCCTGGCTCTCATAGAGAGTGCAGTAGGCCCTAGGAAGGCAGTAGCACACACAAAATCGAGTGAGACAAGATCAGACGCTCTATAACTGGACTTGTCATTACCTGAGCTTCTTTGTTAATTTGATGACCGCAGTCAGTCATCCATTTACAAGGCCGCCCAAGACAGTGCATAGGTGGAATACTGTGGGTGTTGGGCTGTGTCACGCATTCAACTCCTGGAAGTAGAAGACAGGGTGAGATAACGGCAGAGCGGCTCCTCCATTGGAGCGGAGGAGCGTTGCCCCACTTAAGTTAACCCCAAAGATGAAAAATAAAATGGTAATACTTTACCATTTTATTTTTCATCCTGCCATCCTGACGCTCACGTCAGGACGGGGGCGGGCCACTGCTGAATGACAGCAGCAGGGAGAAGATTGGGCTGTGTTTGCACTTTTCAAAGTGCGCATGTCTTTTTAGCCGGCCGGCTCGCGACGGCCAGCCAGACATGTGCACTTTGAAACCTCTAACCCAGCTGTCTTAAGACAGCTGGGTCAGAGTAAGTGCATGGCTCCAGTGCCCTTGGGAGCAGCAAGTAAGGCTGCTCACAGCATGAGAGCAGCACCAGGATTGGTTCCCGCACTGCAGCATCCGGTTGTGAAAAGTGTCGGTTAAGGTAAGGTTTTTTTAAATTAAAATATTTGCACGGGTGCGCCAGCCCACCCTCCCTCCCCACAGCTGCCAGCCGCCGCTGGATAACAGAGCAAGGGAATGCGAAGGAGAAAACAGAATAAAACAGCAAGAGGGGTGAGAAAAATATCAAATACATGGGAAAGACTGAATGAAAAGAAAGTGATAGGACAAATAGGAGAAAACGACAAGAAGCACAGAGGGAGGAGGAGATAGCGATTAGAAAGTACAAAGGAAAGAGGAGATTTGGTGTAGAGCGAGAAAGAGGGACCAGGCAAGAGGAGGGCACAGAGAGAGAAGGAGAAAAGATGAAATATGGAGGTAAGCTAAAATGGAAAAAATTATTCAGAGCGCATATGGCAAAAAGTAGACGAGCAGAAATAGCAGAAGAAAAGGAAAGTGTGAATGTAGCACGGAGCGGAAAAAAGAAAGAGTTGAAGAAGATATAGATTTGAAGGAATGAGAATATCAAGCAAAGGGGCATAAGTAGAAGAAGAAAGCACCGGAAATAAGGATGTTGGAGAGAACAGTAGAAAGGAGATGAGATGGATAGTAAAGGAGAAGTGAAGACATGATATAAATGTGAAAGGGAGGAACGATTTAAAGAAGTCAGTGAATAAAGAAAAGCTGTGTAGAGGGAAGGGTAGGACATAGATATACAACAGACGACAAGGGATAAGTGGGAGAGCAAAACGAAAAGAAAAAGAGGAAAGGTTAAAGGGGAGCCTTGAGAAGAGAAGAAAACGTGAAACAAGAAGTATAAAAGGAGGAGTGAGAAAGAGTGAAAGTGGAAGTTCAAAGGAAGGTCAGCCAATGGAAGGGAGGGAAGGTATAGAAGAGAGAGGAATGGGAATAGGATAAAGAGTGGGTAGATAAGTAGAATGATGAACTCGGAGATATATAAGTACAGATGTAGATATATTTAGTGCTGCAGGTACATTGGCATTAGTTGCCAAGGGTGCGAGGGGACAATTGGCACTATTGAACGCCTTTTAATACTGAGCCTAGGGGTGATGGGGCCATGTTCTGTGCTTGCATTAGAGTCCAAGGCCCAGTTGCTTGGCTGCTGAAAAGATACCAACTGAAGAGTTCCCCAGTATCCCCATTTCTTGCATAAGTAGCATTTCCAACCTTTGTATTCTGGCTTTTGCAATCCTGTTCATGCTATTATATATTTAGGACTAAAAGTGCTACACCGCAAACAGATAACCAGGAGTGGGTAAGTTAACTCACGCATAGAGTCAGAGAGCATGCTACTACCCTGCCCCAAATGTAATAAACATATTTACTTCAAACACACTGTTGTAGGTATTTATCTCTGTGCAGAGTGAGCTCTCCCTCGGGCTTAGCATTCTACTCAGAGAGTTCTTTACAAGGGAAGTGGCGGAGTGAGGCGTTAGCCTTCCTGGTTTAACGCCTCACTCCGCCACTTCAGAAACGCAGGGCTGCACCATATTTACAAGAATATGGTGCAGCCCTGCGTTTCCCCCTGCGCTGGTGCTACACTTAGCAGCTTAGGGCCAACGCAGGCACCCATGCACCATAGTGCAAGAATGTCTGCGTGCAGGGGAAGATTGTTTATGTGCAGGAAGGTCCCCCTTCCTGCACATAAACAATCTTGAAATGCTGTTTTGTAACTTCTATGTCTGCTGCTTAATGCAGCACACATAGAGATTACAAAACTGCATTTTTTTTAAATGATTGTTTATGTGCAGGAAGGGGGACCTTCCTGTACATAAACAATCATTGGCCTTTAGCTGTTTTCA
The DNA here is from genome assembly GCA_963921515.1 of Calotriton arnoldi. NCBI lineage: Eukaryota > Metazoa > Chordata > Amphibia > Caudata > Salamandridae > Calotriton > Calotriton arnoldi. The sequence continues at coordinate 890,010 of CAWUFW010003242.1, forward strand.
TGTGTGCAGCACACATAAAAACAGCAAAAACGAGGAGAAATGAAACATTTCTCCTCATTGCGCCAGGGTAAGACCAGGCTTTCCCTGGTCTTAATTCTGGCTCTTCCACCTATTTACGCCTCCCTTGTGAATAGGGGGCAGCATCAGAATCAATGGGTGTTGCGGTGGAACGCCCACAGCAACACCCATTGCCCTCCCCATTCTTGCTAAGTATACCGTGAAAGGGGGCCGTATTTACAAGGCAGCGTTAAGCCACATTAAGTGGCTTGACGCTGGCTTGTAAATAAGGCGAAGCCCCTATCGCCACAAGAATGTCAGAAAAAGCGACTTTTTAATGACAAAAGTAGGTGCATTAAAAACTTTGTACATTCTATCAAGTTAAAAAAGAATGCAGTGCCGGTCACTAACAAGGTCCGACCTGTGCCATTTAGTGTGATACCTGAATTGAAGAATCTCCTTGAAAAAACGGTTAAAGATGGTATTATTAAGAATGTTGATTCCTCTGAATGGGTCAGTCCAATAGTTATTGTCCGAAAAAAGGATAGTGACATCAGACTGTGTGCTGACTTGCGCAGTTTGAACAACAACATTGTGGTGGATTTGCACCCACTTCCCAAAGTACAAGACTTATTGGTCAACATTGGGGATTCAAAGTTCTTTTCTTTGTTGGACCTCACATCGGCTTATCATCAGATTCCTTTGGATGATAGTTCTCAAGAGCTCACCACCTTTGTTACCTCGTTCAGGCGTATACATTTTCCAGGTTACCCTTTGCATTGGCCTCTGTGGCCAGCAAATTTCAATAACAATAGATGGACATTATCTTGGAGGGTGTTGTTGGCATGAGGCCTTAGAAGATGATGTTCTCAATTTTACAAAGGCGCTGGTTGAGCACAACCATATTTTGTCCACAATATTTGCGAGGCTTAAGGACCATGGCATCACACTTCGCATTGACAAGTGCAGATTTCTTGCACAACATTTGGGCATTCCATTGGTCCCAATGGGATTTCTCCAATGTTTTCCCTCTTAAAAGCTTTGAGGAAGCCTAGCCACCAAGGGACAAAGACACTCTCCGTTCCTTCTTGGGGTTAAGTGAGTTTTACTCAAGTTTTGTCAAGGAATATGCATATATTGTTCAGCCTTTAGAAATCTACTTAAAAGGGTGTCAAGTATATTTGGTCAGATAAAATTCAAGAAGCTTTCCAAATGGTAAAAAACTTGTGATCTCTGTCCCTGCATTATCTCCATTTGTGGCTGGCAGAAGATGTGTTATTACAGTTGACACCAGTCAGGTTGGTCTGGTAGCTGTTTTTTTCCTAATTCGCCCTGGGTAGGGAGTACACCATCGCTTTTGCCTCACGCTCTCTCAGTACTGCTGAATCACATTACAGTACAATTGAACGGGAGGCATTGGTATGTTCCTGGACAGTTGAGAGATATAAATCTTTCCTTTAGGCTACACATTTTGATATGTATATGGATCACAAACTATTGTTGCATTTACTCAATGGAAATGGGTGTGGGAAAGCGTCCATCGCTAGGATGTCTTGTGCCTTCACAACCTCAGACTAATCGATGCATCTACATTCCCTCTCCCTGACTACTCCCTTCTCATAGTTTCCTCAGGACTCTCAACCCTCATGTATCCTATTGTCCTTTGGACTCTTCCTCTAGTCAATAGTTGTTGTTTATTTTTATCGGCGTTTTATGTAACTCCGGTATATGCTGCTATCTTGTTCCTTTTCCCAGAGTCCCCCGTTTGCATTTTCACCTCTACTTTATATGTCTTTATGTACCTCATGTTATTATTGTTGTGCGTATTTTTTTACCTCATGTTATTACCATTGTGCAATTTTTTTTTTACCATTATTATATTTATCTTGCATTTCTACCACTACTCCATATATATTTTTAGGGTCCCCTTTTGTACTTCATGTTATTATCATTGTGCTTATGTTTTCCGTCACTATGTATATTTTTATGCACCCGCTATGTACCTTATGTTATTATTGCTGTGTTTACTCTGTAAAGTGCTCTGATACCTTCGGGTCAAGTTCGCACTATATAAAACTTACAAATAAATAAATAATTAAATTCCTGGTGGAAAGAATGAACGGGCAGACTGATTGTCCAGGTTGCCTGTGGATGATTGTTGCATGACTGTGTCCGTGAGGATGAGTGTGTAGTTGTGCTGGTTAATTACATTCTGGATAATTCAGGCCCAATCACACACCAAGTCTGATTAGAGACTTCCAGTCAGGATCCTATCCTGCAAACTGTTTGGACCTATATGAAGAACGGGTGACCTAGAGAGAGGAATGTAGAAGCCTCTCTGAGACCGTATGTACAAGTGTCTGAGGACATTTCTCTGGTAGATGTTGTATTATTTATTGCGAGCTGATGTTTGTGTTCCACCAATGCCACTCAGAAACGCTCTAATCAAGGAGGCCCATAAAGGTCATTTGGGTGTTTGCAGCACCAGTAAGGCGCTTAGACAATCTTACTGGTGGCCAGCTATGGAGTCTCAGGTTGCGAAGTTCGTTGGTGAATGTACTGCATGCTTGGTTTCAGACAAGCATTGAAAGGTGCATGAATCTCCGCTTCACACAATACCGGTTCCTGAAGAAGCATGGCACAAGGTTGCTTTAGATTTTGCAGGGCTCTTCGAGTTATTACCAAAATCTCAAAGATACATGATCGTCCTTGTAGATTATTTTTCAAAGTGGGTGTAATTTGATTTCACGCCAATTCCCAACACTGATTCCATCATTACATTTTTGCAAAGAGTTTTTGCCATTGAAGGGGCACCCAGGGAGATAGAGACCGATAATGGGATTCATTTTACGCCCAGTCGTATGAGAAACTTTGTTGCTGATTTACAAATTTCTCACATTAAAGTGGACCTTCACTCTCCTTCAGCAAATGGCCTTGTGGGACGCATGAACAAAGTTCTGAAAGAAGGTGTGCAGACAGCTTTGACAATGGGGCATAAAGTGTAGTCTTTTCTAAAAGAAAAGGTTTGGTCCCAATTAGTGATACCTCATAGCATTACAGGTGTGTGCACTTTCGTTTTTATTACGCAAGAGGTTTCCCAAGTGTTCAATGTGTCCCGAGTGGATCAAGGAGTTGAGTAAAACAAAAACGGTCAATTTGGGTGCTGTACCCGATACAGTGAACATTAGTCAAAGCCACCCAAAAAAAAATTTGATAAAAAATATAATGTCAAGAACATAGAGTTTATGGTGATTGGGTTTTGGTCAGGGTTCCCACAAGGGTGAAGAAAGATTAATCTAAATTTTCAACATCTGTAAGAGTGGAGAAAGTTTCAAAACGATCTGTTCTGTTGCATAACAAAGGTTGGTGGAGCAGGAGAGATGTAGTCAAAATTACATCTGATCAACCTCAGAAAATCCAATCTGTTAGGGTTGTGATGAAGCATCCCTTAATGATTTTGTGGGGGTGAATTCTGAAGTGCATTCTGGCAGTGGATCTGATACCATGGTCTCTGTACCCTGTGTTTCTGACTTTGTCGCTACACCATGTGACCCTGTCAATGTTTCTGATGGTGTTGGGTCTAGTGTAGATTCACAGGTGGGTCAAAGGGTTTGTGTCCACATTCACAGAGTTGCACGCAATGTGGGCATGCCTGCTAAATCCAAGCCATACTGTTTTGCATGAACTGTTTTAATTGATGTGAATTTGGTTTAGGATTTTTGTAGTCTTTGCTATAATATTTATCTTCATTTTTCAAAAATGGGAAGGTGTTATAGGTATGACTCTATGTGCAGCGTGAGTTCTCCCTCGGGGTTAGCATTCTGCTCAGAGAGTTCTCTTTGCTCTGTGTTCTTTCATGGAGCTCTGTGTTTTTTTATGGAGTGTTATTCCTTGAATGTGTTGTGCATCTTTTGTTATAGCGTGAGCCTCCTCATGCACTCAATGTGTTATATATATTTTGCTTATGCTTAAATGTGGATGTCACGGCCCGTGCTGCCCTTGGTGTTGGTCAGAGCAGTTACTGCTGAGCAGCCGATGCGGAGGGTGCGCTGACTGTGGGTTCTATTTATATTACTACTTGTTGCTGCAATAAACATATAGTGGAATGCCTACCTGAATTTCGTGTGGAATTCCTCTTGCAACACACACCCACCACACTGTGCTGATCTCATGGTGTGTGGACTGCAGGGTTGATGTGACCTGTGTTGGAAAAACCCCTGTTGACCTCCCACGTGGTCTGTATGACCGTTCACATAGCCCCTGTTTACCTAACACTGATGCCTTGCACTTTGTTGTGTGACCAGCCCAGGCCTTGTGGTGCAGTCTGCCAGTGTTTATATAGACACAGAGTGGCGCGTTCACTTGGTACAGACAGTGCTGTGAAGACATCAATGAGTCCTACTCCACACTTTTCCAGGACACGCTGGCCAGATGCAGAGACACTGGATTATATTTACTTTTTTTCTGTCATATGACCTGGTGGGAGACAGGTTAAATAGGGTCACCTAGATCAAACAAATGCAATTGAACTTTACCTACATCAAAGGCCCTGATTATGAGTGAGTTGGTGTGTCAGGACTCAGAGTAGAGTGGTATTTACCGCACCCCGTAACTACTTTGCTTGGTAAATACCTTACCCACTGTTAAATATTTACTGGAACATGTTGATTTGGATGCATTAAGCAACAAAACCCATGTGTTATTCCCCTGAAACTCAGAATAGGGGTTATTTATTGCACCTGAAAAATCTGAACCCCCCATGGGGCCTGATTCACAAAGGGCCTTCGCACTTGTGGTGGAGGCCCCGCAGTCGTGGGAGAGTATCCGCACTCGGGGCGGAATCTCCGCAGTGAGAATTCTCATTGTGGAGATTCCACCCCGAATGTGAAGACTCGCCCACCACTGTGGGGCCTCCGCCACAAATGTGGAGGCCCTTTGTGAATCAGGCCCACTGTGTCTGATTTTACTGATTGCAATAAATATTGCCTACTGCTCTGAAAAACTCAGAATCAGGGTCGTAGAATAATTAATTCTGCAGCACCTTTTTGCAAGTAAAGGAAAGTGGCTGTCAATGGCAGCTGGTGAACTTTGAGATCTGTGGGGAGTGAAGACCTGCCTCAAATGTGATTGAGTGAGTGTGCTAAGTAATTTCACCCAGCTCGGACTTCTGGGAGTTTTCCTACACTCAAGACAATTTTAAAAGTCACCATAGCTATTTCACACATTTTAGGGTGATATTTTCATTCAAATTAGCTATTTCACACATTTTAGAGTACAATTTTCATACAAATTGGCTATAGAGATCTGATTAAGCTACTCCAATGCTCTTGTAGAGTGTTAGGGAAGCATTGTCTACCCAAGGGTGATTAGGGCTCACCCTCCCCAACGAAACGTAAATAAAATGAGGCAACATAGTACGTTTTTTAGCACAATTTCCCTGCAAATTGGTTAATGATCTCCATGTATCAGAGACAGGTAACATACCAGGGTACACAATGCCACATGGCCCATCATCTTTCAAAACAAAGAATTATGCTAAAATTACTAAGTGGCTGGATTATGGGTTACAATTTAGAAATATATGCAGGTTGGTGGGCATGTGTGAGCATAGCATTAGGATCACTGAGGGCAGACTAAACAGATATAATGCTGAAGCGTATATAATCTGGTTGCAACAGATAGCATACTGAGATCTGTTACACCAGCACTTGGTGGATACCAAGCTTACCGTAAGAGGAACCCCAATGCCCAACACCACTCTTCACTAGGTGAATGCCAGAGTACACAGAAAGCCAATGGGAGTTGCCAAAAGAAGGATACATCTTATTTTCCTGTGGTCTTATCAGGTTGGGATTAGACATCAAAAAGTATTTCTTTGAGGCCCCCACAATTCTGCTAAGGGACGGGTTCTAGAAGAGCCCAGAAAAGAGGAATGGGTATGCAAATTAGAGAAGAGACCCATCTGGGAGCCAGTGGGGATCAGGGGGTTGGGCCTGTGGAGAAGTCCCCGATAAAAGGGTATACAAGAGCTGTTCTGGGAATCACCACTGTGTGTGTGGGTCGCAAAGAGAATAGCTTGTGGGTTTTAGTATATACCATGACTCAAAGGAGAAAGGAGTGGTAGAGTCACTGTAGATCATTTGGAGGCATACCTGGATGGTCAGGATGAGATGCCTGCTCACAGCACCAGATACCACCTAAATGCCTCACTGAAAAGGATCCTGCTGAGTGCCCTGGGGGAGCCAGAGGATAGTCCGACCCTGTAGAAGGGTAAGTGTGTGCTCCCTAATTATTACGTTCATAGGAAGTGTACTAGAATTGTGGGGTTCTCAGCTCTGTGCTTGTTCAACCAGTGGGTTTGGTCAACCAGGAATGAGGGAAAGGTGTGGTGTTGCTCATATGGAGTTGTAAACATGTTCTATTCTGCCAGTGGATTGTATCCTATGCAATATTTTGCCAATCTCAGTGCTGGGTCATGTGGCTGTTAATGCCCAGTTTTCTCTCAGAAGAATTGCAAAGGTTCAGACCCCAGGATAACAATAGCAGGGATAGCTGTCAGGTAAGATGTTTAGTGGTGGAGGCACTATATCAGGCGTTACCTGCTTCTACAGGCGAGGGCAATGGGTTGAACACTGTAGCTAGCACTTGAGACTTGGAGAGACCATTATACTGGATGATTGTTAGGTGCTTGGAAATCTACCCTAGGAAGATTTATACATGGCACAGTTGGAATGTGACTATCCCCAGGGACCACACAATGAGGAAGCACTAGAACTTAGGGATGACGTTGAAAAAGGTCAACCCCATGGTGCTACTCTTAAACGTAATGAAGTGAGTTTGAAAGGAGCATGCTTATTCCATGAGGATGAGGACCCCATACAGAGGTTACCTGGAGGCCCGTGAGACCTCAAGAGATTCCTGCAGCTGACAGCCTAACAAGTATTCCAGCATCCAGGAAAGGACAGGAGATCATCTAATTAAACAAAAGCTTAAATTATAAGTAATGAGCTGGCTGAACCTGGGGGTCATAAAGATCTTGCTGTGGAAAGATTGATGGATCCGCAGTGCTCAATAACTACATGTAAAGGTGACATTGGCCTCGCCTCTGCATCTTCACTGTTAGACGTAATACTCTTGATGTTGGGATCACTTCAGGGTATTCTAGAGGCTCTCATAGTGATAAGAATCAACAGAACCACTCTGACCTACTTGAGGATATATCGTCTGAGCGACACAATGTTTGTATCTGTTTATCAACGCTGATAAGACCAGGTTCTGGTGGGTGTGTTTCAGGGCTAAATGAGTCAATTATGGATGAGGGAGGTGGAAGAAACATAGTCAGGTCAAGGTAGCAGGAGCATAACCCCCCCCCCCACCCCTCCCTCCCCGCGCTGACCCCGCAGTGCAGGGGGCCCTTCGATTGGCTGTGCTGTGAATGAAAGTATTAATGGACCAGCTGCATGTATATGGCTGTGCGGCATGCTTGAAGCTGCCGCTGCGCTGAAACATGCCTGAAGAGAAACAAAATAACCTTTGATATCTCTCTCAAGCAGATCCTGGCTGTGCGTTTGGGAGAAGGCTTAGAGAGAGGACTGGACACCCTCATAAAGAGATTACCATCCATGAAGTAAGCGAAAGGGAAAGAGGGGACACAGAAAATAGTTATCACTGGAACAGGGAAGATGTGCAACTCTAGCAATGGGAGAAGAAGTAATCAATGCTGAGAGGTGACAGAAAATTACATTTTCAGATTATGACAAGGTTGTGGGTAAGTTTGTGGCAGGTACAACACAGGTGTAACAAAAACCTTCAGGATAAGGAGGGTCGGGTCATTGCTATCATTTGTGCAGCAGATGCAGTGGCACCAGGGCCCATTAAGTTGACTGGCCCACTTCAAACCAATGTTGGAGCTACTTTGCAACTTTCTTGCATTGGGGGCCACTCTGTCCTTGCTACACTACTGATGGCGGGTGGGGTGGCAGGGTTGGGGTGGACTTTAAATTGTGAGTTTTAATACAGCAGCAAAGCACTGAGAACTTGCATATGACAACTCTTGGAGCCCTGCAGCCATAACCAAAACATAAGTATTTGTATTGATGTCGCACCATTTAGTGTGCTTCTTCCAGATGTCTCCCTTCTCTCTAGTGACACACTGCTCTCACAACAAACTGATCTTCTTTCGTGTGGGCTCTCTACTTTCCATTAAAAGGGTCTCATCCTCCTCTTTCTTCTCTCTCAATGGCCAGTGTTCCTCTTTTTCGCTCTTTTCTTTGAAAGTTACTTATTTGTCTCTCTAATTCTCTCTGTTGCTCAGATATATCTATCCTCTCTCTTTCTCATCCATTTAGCCTCCCCAAATCTGACTGCCCTTTGCCAATCTTTATCTCCCACATTCTCTACTCATTGGAAAACACTTCAGAACTGTGATGCCCATCCTCAATCTCTTACCTGTCAACTCACCTGCATTTGGCGGGTATCTCCCTCTTTTTACTTCTTTTCACCCAGCTGACAAACAAAATGCCTCTAAATACTTTTCTGGGGTCACCCGCTTTTGAAACCTATATTATCCTCCAAAAAAGTGTTGATTCTCCTTTTACCTTGATGAGACCACCTTCTAAAATGGCCGACTTCTCCTGCATATTTTAGTCAAGCGGTTCACAGCTATGCTATTTCTCTTCTTCTCTCTTGCACTCTCATTCCTCACTGCTCGTCTTGTCTGTTCTTTTTCTCATGCACTTTGATTTTTATCTCATTGATCATCTCTCTTATCTTTCTCACTCTTCTTGTAAATCTCACTTTATTTTACACTGGCATTTACTGTATTTCTCATTGACTCTCCTTGCTATCTCTTGCTCTCATTGGTTGTCTTTCATAACCTCCCTTCATCCCCATTTCCTTCACTGTTTCTTCTATCTTCATTATTTCTCTTTCCTCTTCTGCCATCTATTCTAACCAGCTGTTACTCAATCTCATTACTGCCTCCTCTCTTTTTCTTCCTTGTCCCTTCTTAGTTGCCATCACCCTCGCTCCTTGCAATCTCCTCCTCCCTGGCATATATATTTTCTCACTCTGCCTCTCTATCATGCATTTAAACTGGATTTCTTTGGTCTCTCCTTGGCTACCAATATGTGTTCTCTATTTTCACGTGTGTTAAGTGTGCGTTAAGTGTGTGTGTGTGCGTGCGTGCATGCGTGCGTGCGTGCATGCGTGTGTGTGTGTGTGTGTAGAGACCGTGGGGGGTGCTGATGATGGATTGTGCTGGTTGGTATGACTCTAGCACAGGTGAATTACCTTGGTAGGGGTTACTCTGCCAGAAGGGGTCAAATATGTTTTCAGACACCCCAAAAATTAGAACCAGTGCTTCTTTTTCCTCATTATAGAAAGTGGAACATTTAATGAGCCTGTGCACGCTACACAGTTTTGCAGTAAATGTGCCTATGCAGAATATTTAATCATGTGTGTGCTTGGCACATTTTGGAGTTGCATGCATGAATCTATCTATCCACTTTCATAGTTTACGTTTAGTGCCATGAAGAGGATTAAACAAGGCAGCTTTTTAAAGTTTATGGTTCAAGTAGGGGGCTGCAGATTGGAGACTGAGGCCCAATGTAGAGAGTTTGGCATCAGCAGCTTCGATTCTGATGGTCAGTTTTATTTTTATTTTGGAAATATGTGCCCATTATCATTATGCCACTTTTTGTGTTGTCATGGGGCATAATGATCATATTATAATAGCAGCACAACATGGCTGTGCCAAGAGTGCTATGTGGGAAACAGTAGGGGCCGTATGTACAAGGACTGGCAATAATTACCGCTAACGCTAGTTAGCGGCAGTTTTCTTATAGCCGCGTACCGCTGAAAACTATCGCCATGTTAGCGACATATTTACAAGATGACGCTACATGGCGATAGCTTCAGGGATCGGCGGCGAAAACTGCTGCTAACATTAGCGTGATGGCGATAGGAATTCCGGCGTTAGCGGGCGAAAACCAACAAAAGACCCATTAGCGGCAAAAAAACGCATGTTAGTCAGCCCAACGTGAGGTTTTTTAGCCTCTATTGGAAAAAAATTGCCTATCAGTCGACCTCCAATAGGAAAATAGGCAAAAAAACAATGAAATGCAGAATGGAGTAGCCAGGGCCAAGTGCAGCACAGATCAACAACCTCTCAAGCCACCCAACATCCAGGATGACCAGGATGAGAGCTTGGATGCCTCGCTGGACCTGCGTCTGGAGCCTGGATGCCTCGCTGGACCTGCGTCTGAAGCCTAGATGCCTCGCTGGACCTGCGTCTGGAGCCTGGATGCCTCGCTGGACTTGCATCTGGAGCCTGGATGCCTCGCTGGACCTGTGTCTGGAGCCTGGCGTGTGATGCGGAGGTGCTGTGGAGTCGATGAGCAGTGGCTGTAGACATTAAGGCGCGGCGATCGCCCGTACCTGGTGGTGAAGTCTGGCAGGTCGCATGGAGACACGTTGCTGACCTGTGTGAGAAGACCGCCTTGAGCCCCTTGGAACTGTGAATGGTAGAGGCGCTCCTGCGCACCAACGTAGGGAGGTCTGGATCACATACTACGATCCACCACTACACCGAGGTGCACGGAGGGGATTACCAACGGTGGGCGGCGCCTCTCTGCATCACAGGATGGATGATGTTGCGCTGGCTGGACGCTGTGGAGGGTGAAGCCCCTGAGCTGCGCCAAACTTGTGTAGCGGGAGCGCTGCAACTTCACGCCTAAGGGGGCCCTGCTGCATCAACTGCATCGGGAGGTTCACCAGCGGACTTGGCGACGACTGCTGTACCCAGACTTGTGAAATCCCACCTGGCTGAGGCTCCTGCTGGCTGAGTCAAGGATTTGGAGAGAGTGCAGCAGATTGCGCCACGGTGTCAATGTCCAGGTAAGGAGAAGGTGGGACGCATAGCGGAGGAGGCCCGGGGGTCGAGTCGCCCAGGCCTAGCACCTGTAGATGACGCACCCCCAGTGGCGGCTCATCCGCTATGGCAGAAGAGCGTTGCCCCACTGCTTTCAAGCAGTGCATGAAGAGGAAAAATCATCACATGATGATGACTTCCTGATGTAATCGTGCTATGTTTCCTTTGCAGGCGGGAAGGTGGGTAGGGCTGCTCCACTCACGGAGCAGGGCAGGGGCGGAGTGGCATGCCCACTCAAGTGTGCAATGACTGTTTGGTCGGCCCGCTCAGGCCGCCCAAAGCAGTCATGTGCACTGTCCTGTTCGCAATGCAGGCTGCATTACAGCCTGCATGGAGAACATGCCCACCCCTCCAGCCCCTGGCTGACGCCTTGTCCCGGCGCCAATGACCAATCCCAATGCCGCATTGCAGCGTTGTGATTGGCTTAGGGGAGTGAGCCTGGCTGCCTACTTCCTGTTCCTGGAAGCAGACTCAGGAGAGCAGGAGCAACGAAAACACGGGACCCAGCCTCGAGGTAAGATTTCTCTCATTTAAATATTCACAACACCCTCTCACACACACACCCCAGCATCCCCTCCCCATCCAGTGTCCTTTCCGGCGTTTCCCACCTCCCAGATGTCCAGTCCCCCCCGCAGCACTTCTCAATGGCAGCCGCTCTGCGCCCATGCGCAGCGGGCGTACCACTGGTGTGCCAAAGGTATATATGAAGTTACAACGCATACCATTACATCGCATTCCATTGCAATGCATACTAATACTAGGCATATTGCAACAGTGGGGAAGGTGTTGGATAGCGGAGATGTAAAAATTACTATTCCCACTTCAGTGAGTGCAACCCTAAAACTAACCCTTGCACCACAAAGCACACCCTGAACCCTAAAATTCATCTTTGAGCCCCCAAAACACACCCTAAAAATCATATTTGACCCAAATGCACACCCCAAATTTCATATTTGACCCAAATGCACACCCCAATTTTCATATTTGACCCAAATGCACACCCCAAATTTCATCTCCGACACCCGAAACCCATACCCACCCTAAAACTTAAAAATACCCCATTACTGACCTCACAATGCGTTTTAATGGAATGCGATGTAAATGCACCTGCGTTGTTGGAGTTGCGTTGTAAAGGCATTACGATGTAATGCCTGTGTTGTAATGGACATCTCCCGTGCCAAAGGCAAGCCATAGGCAAGCCCGTCTGCGTCCGTCTGACCCTGGACCACCCTCAGCACTAAGGACCCTTCCTCTCAGACACTCCACCGCTACGACGCCAGCACCCTCCTCGCCATCAACCCTGGATGCCACATCGCCTGCCAGGACCAACCTCTTCTCCGGACCGGACATCGCCATCACTGACGGCTACTAAATCACCCGCAAGGACCACCCCGACCATCCAGGAGGAGGCATTGCCATCACCTACAGAAGCACACTCCGACTGACCACGCACTCTAATGACCCAACGGTGACCATGGAACACCTCAACTTCCATATCCGGACCAACCCCAACCCCATCCTCTGGGGCACCCTCATCTGCAGGTCCCCCGGGCCATGGACCCCCATTCTCTGATACCATTGTAGACCTCATTGCACCCCAGGGTCTCCCACCCACCGACAACATCCTACTCGGTGAATTCAAGTTCCACCTGGACAACCCCATTGACCAGAACACCACCCCCTCCTGGGAAAGCTCCCCAACATCAGACTCAAGCAGCTAGTCACTGCAGCAAGCCACATAGCAGGACACCCGGTCAAGCACGTCTCCTCCGCCAGTGGGAACTTCAACTACAGCCACACCACCGGACTCTCCTGGACCGACCATCATTGTATACATCACGTCCTCACTATGCCCACCGTATACCACCGCCATCATCTCCCCCCCTCGCAGTTGGATCAAGGCCACCGAAGAACGTCTCAACTCCTTCAGCACCACCACTCCGCCAACGCTTACAGACGATGACACCGCAGCGCGCAGCCGCCACCGATGGATCTCCAACTGCGTGTATCCTGACCCGGAAGCTGTTCGTTGGTGCAGGGAGGTCGTAATATTTTTAACAGGTTTTAATTTGCCGGCTGCATGAATATTACAGCAACCTGATCAGATGTGAAACCTGCGAGAGAGAGCTAAATTTTGTTATCTCGAACCACGGCTCATCCATTGTTGGTGTATTTAGATCAGTCCATTCATTTTTGGACCTTATTTTCTTTAAAAAAATATATTGGTGGCACCAACGAACCTAACAAATGCGCATTGGCTTTTTGATTAAGGATTGTAACAGTAATCTCTAAAATACGAGGCGGGATATCCTCAAACCCCATTTTCAACTCAAGCACGTTGCTTCCACAAGTGCCCAGTGAATTTTAATTTGAGCACTTTCCTACCTTGAAAACTGTCCTGAAGAAGGTGACCTATAACCAACTCACCGAAACGCAGTGTCGACTTTTTTGTTTTCTTGTGATGTATATTAGTGCAATATTGTATTATAATATGAAATGTTTTTAACTTTATTTGTGTTTTTTATGGAATAAATTTGATATGTCCCATTTAGCTTGTTATTGGTTTTCTCATGTGATACTGACTCTTTTGTTTGAATACTGTATACTTTAATGCATTTACCTTCGTGATCATTAGTCACAACACTTTGTAATGCCCATGATCCAAATTAGTGTATATAGAGAATAGGGACCTTTGTTTTTTTGTGTTGATTACCCAGTCCCTTTTCTGAATAGAAGGGTTTCTCCCCCTTTTTTTAAAAATCTCCAACTGCGCCTACACCCTGGCACCCCTCAAGAATGGACCAGGCAAAACTAGCACCACGTTGCGCCGTATTTGCAAAGTGACGCATGTAGGCATATGCGTGACCTTGTGAAGCCCTGTGCCACATCATACCTGCATCAGGTATGATGTACGCAGGGTGTGCGTTCCCACGCGACAAGGCCTCATAGGAGTGGCACAGTGAAATCCCTCAGATTTCACTGCGACAATTGTAGGACGGCACTGCGTCAGTACCTTACGCCTGCCTGATGGCAGGCGTATGGGTGACGCAGTGCCACAGGGATAGGCTGGCCCCATGCATTGCTGGAGTTGTGTCATGCTTGTGACACGACTGCAGCAATGCATGGCTTTAGTGCAGACAGATACGTCAGGATTCCAGACGTATCTGTCATTACTTGCATCATGGAGCGCTGTCCAGTGAATACAGCGCATCCGTGGTGTCGCAAGAAGGGTGTAGTGAAAAGTGTTGCAACGCTGTCTTGTCGCAGCGCTGCAACACTTTTCATGACTGAGGCCCAGGAATGCGCACTATCTTATTGATGGTGCGCATTCCTGCTCTGTAGTTTTGTCGCAGGGCAGTTGCACCAAAACCTGCTGAAAAGAGGCCCCAAGTGTTATCTCCATTTTTAAGACCAGCTATTTTCTGGTCTTAAAAAACTGCCTCTAACTGCATTTAGCTGCAGTTTTTTTGGTCCTCCAAACTTCAGGAATCCCCTTGTAAATATCGGGAAGTGGGGTTAGTGGCCGTTTTTGCACGGGAACGCCTTCCTTGCATGTCATTATCGCTAACCGAAGTGGCGATCTTTAGAATGGACGTTTTTGCTGGAAAATTGCCGCTAACAAAGGTTAGCGACAGCTTGTACATACGGCGATAAAAATCTCGCCGCAAAACGGTCGGAAAAGTGCCGCTAAGGCAGCGTTAACTCCTTGTACATATGCCCTTAAGCGTGTTAGAAACAAAAGTTGTGTTGCAATATTAGAGACTGTGAAGTATGCGAAGTGCGAGTAACCTATATGTGAGAGCGGTGAGCATTTGTGTGACTATACGTTAGAGTAAATTAATGTATTTGAGTGTGAACATGTGTCAAGAACATCTCAGAGAAAATGGGAGAAAGAGCATGTAAAAGAATAAAAGTGAGTGATCTATTGCTTCGTATATGGGATTTGGCATTACTTCTTAATTAGTATGTGATCATTGCTTTACAATGCAGTTTGGAAGAACCTCTATCTAAGCACCTCAATAAAGTTGTCTTTAAACAGTATCATGCCTAGACCAATTTGTCTGACCCAAAATGTATGCTTAAAATGCTCACCCAATTTGCTTTAAAATGTACACATCTTCACCTGTTTTCCCCCCCAAAAACTCTGAGGGTAGCTCCTCAGCTTCTTCCAAATAGACTTTAATTCCTGTCAAGTGTAGAACAGTGTTACTTGACCACAGTAGTTTATAAAATCACCTCTGGCATCCCGCAAAAAAACACAAATTAATTCTTCCGAACTACACAGTCAACTCAAGTTTTTGTGGTACTTTTGCACAAAATGATGGCGGGGAGGATGCACACTAATGTTGACAAATTACAATACAGGGATTCTAGCAGACCCTCAAAGTTTCCTTAAGGGGGGCTTATTTTGAGCTAGACCAAAAGTCATCACACATAGACAGTACTAAACAAAAGAGAAGAGACTGTGGGAGTAGTTTTTTGAATGTCTTGTGTTAGATGACGCTTCTGTTAGTTCCCTGATGAAGAAGCAGCCATTTGAATGGAGATGATCTGTGCACCTCCATTGCAGCCAGTTGATGCTTCTCTATGCATGCACTGCAATAAAAGCACTCCTCTGGCAAAGGAAAAATACATAATGGATGCATCTACTTCCTGCTATGCCGCATGGGGTTTTTTGTTGAAAAATGCCTCTCAAATAGTTTTCATTTAGTAGTGCTGGAGAACAACATTGTGAAATCGCAGTAAGATTCTCCACTGGCCATGATTCTGCTTAGAGTCCTCAATTTAAAGAGATTATTAATCTCACTGTGACACCCCAGTGCCTCTGAAAGGCTGTTAGAGTTGGAGGAAGAGTGAGGTTGAAGAAGCGAGTTAATCCACCTGCTGCAGAGATATGTGTGAGAGATGTGTGTGCCCTGCTGATCACAGACTCCTTTTCTGTTTGTACTCCCGCTTACAGAAGTGTTACTGCTGCAGGAGTAGCAAATTAGAGTTTACTATTTGTGACCCCCTTTGATTGGCTACAAACACAGGAATGGTGGCTTGCAAAGAACAGTAGACTACCATGCCCCTGTTTACATTACTAAAAGGTATTTTTATTTAAAAAACTAGTGGTCCTCAATAGAACCGTTGCTGCTTTCAAAAGATAATTTTTTTCCATTTGGGAAGACATCTTGGGTACATCTGGTGATTCTCCCGTAAGCTGCCTGACACATTTCCTAAAGGGGAAACTAGCCACTTGGGACAGTTTCCCCTTTGCGATTGAGTTACCACCCTGGTTCTATCAATAGTTTGCGACCATAATTGCTGGCACAAACTACTGACACATACCATGGGAAATCTCAAATATGAGGGGATGCTCCTGTCACCCTCCTCTTTTTGTAATTTGGAAAGAGTTTTTAAGGCTATTTTGCAATTCGGAAAGGCTTTACTGAATTGCAAAATAGATTTAGTGCATATTAAAAAGTCATTTTGTGGTTGGAAACCGTATGACTTTGTGAATTGCAGGGACTGGTAATCCAATTTTTGTTTTTTTGTTGGGTTCTATGTTGTGGTATGTTGCGGTTAAATATGTAAAGTGTTTTAAATTGGACTTTTTTAATCGTTTTTCAGTAAAATATTTACTTTTCTGTTTTGTGTACCTAAAAACAAAATACAAATATAACAAATAGAACTTATGTCTGCTGATTTCACTATGGGCAATACCATATCTAGACTATAATTCATCCCACAAATATATATTTTCTGGATTTATTGGAGTTGGGAGGCATGTGGCGGGGGCCCCATCAACTTAATTTGAAGGTGGGCCCCGTCAAGTTTTGCTACACCTCTGCAAAATAGGTATTAGTACATACCCACACGTGAAAGAAACTATAGAAGGAACTTTAGGGGAGACTGAGACAGAAATATTAAAAATAGAATCCGTTTATATCTACAGAAAACCAATGTTGGTAAGGAGGAAACTAAACAACTATGGGTATACCAAACTATTGTTTCATCGATTTATAATGTTCTAGATCGCTCAACCAAGCAAAAAGGCGAACTCAGGTAAAGAAACAACATCATTATAAAGTAAGGGCAGAGAAACATTGTCTACAAAATTGGAAAACAAAGCAAGCAAAGAGTAAACAAAATGTTGAATGATCATCTTGTTAAACTAAATGATGACAGAAAATTTGATACGTAGAGAAATAAAGAAGGACCAATCAATAGGGGGAGGTATAAAGACATAATCGCAATACTGTACCAGACATAGATGTCCATGACATTTTGAAACCTGTGGAAACTAATCCAGGCAAAGGAAGGTCGGTAATTAGCAGAGTAGATATGAAAAAAGTTGCCTATGAGGTGAAAGACAACCAATCTAGTTAGACACTTCTGGTACATGGAAAAAAGCAAGGAAATTACAGCAATTGAATAGAACAAAAATTCCTGGCATCTTTAAACAAACACTGGACATTGCAGAAATTAATACAAAAGGTCTCCAATATGTAGGTTTGATAAAGACTCAGACAATAAAGAACGTACAGATATTACTTTATTTTCACCCTTTGTGAAAAATATGATTTTAAAACATTCGGACGCTTTGAATGGCTTTGGACTAAAATTAAAATCAAACTGTGAAACAATAGTAAAAACTCAAAACGTCACCCGTGAGCCACAGAATCTGAAGTATGATAGCGGGATACTGGCAGGTCAAATATATTTTCCTATTTATAAAAAATGATCTAGTGAAATCAAAGGTTGCTTAATGTACCAAATGATTACAGAGAACAACAAAACGTATGCAATGTGATTAATAACGAAATTGAGAATTATCTTACAAGATCAGCATATAAATGGTATATATCTAATAGATAGAGGCCCAGATTTTCTAAGCCTTTGCATCGCACAAGGGGGCATATTCTCAAGGACTCATCGCCGATTTAGCGGCACTTTACCGCCACGAAAGTGACGATAGATTATTCGCCCTATTCACAAGCCTGTGCTAACAGCCCATATCGTCAGTTATCCTGCGATAGCTGCCGCTAAAAACATCGCCAAGGTTGACAGCGACAACTAACGCTAATCATATGCAGAGTAGGCGTTCCCGTGCAAAAACTCACGATAACACCACTTCGCGATATTCACAACGACCAGCCAGATCGGCGATGCAGGCCTAAAACATGCGATAAGGCGCGTTAGCAGCAGGAACTTAAGACCTGCTTTTTTCTGGTCTTAAGTAGGACAAAAACCTGCAGTAGAAAGGGAGCCCAGCCCAGAGCCACATCTGAAGACCAACACATGCCATGGAGCTACTAATCATGCAGCTTGGAGACCCAAGAGTGCCACAACACCCACCGCCACCACCACCAGGACCACCCCCACCCCCCGGACCCTCCCCCGGACTACCACCGAGGCAACACAGTACAAGACAGTGGACCTTCCGAAAACGCACCAGCCTCAGAGACTCAACGCCAGAGGAAGTCATTGCCCACTACAGGCTCAAAAGGACAACCATCCTCCGTATCCTGACCCACATTGCCCACAGGCTGACGGTACCAACACAGCGGACAACCAACATCCCTCCGCAGACAAAGCTGCTGGCTGTGCTGCACTTGTTGGCCTCTGGTACCTTCCAACCAACAACTGCCAGAGTCGGAGGAGTCTCACAGCCAGCCCTATCAAAGTTCCTCACACCTGTCTTGGATGCCATCATCAGCTTGATACCCCAGCACCTTCACTTCCCCCACACTGCGCAGGAACAGCTGGGGACCAAGCAAGGCTTCTACGCCATAGTTGGCTTCCCGCACGTGTTGGGGGCAATTGACTGCACACATGTCCTACTTGTGCCCCCTGCCGACACTGCACACAATTACCGCAACAGAAAGCACACGCATTCCATCAATGTGCAGGCAATAGTGGACCACCGGGGACTGTTCACCAATGTCGTCGCAAACTTCCCAGGCAGTGTGCATGATTCCTACATCTTCCGACAGTCCATCATCAACCAGCGCTTTCAGGATGGCACCTATGGAAATGGACTGCTCGTTGGTAAGTACCAACGGAACACACCACACACCTCAACTCCACAATCATACAACTCACAACTGTGGGAATGCACACGTAACAAAATCACATACAACATGCCAACCAACATGCCCACCTATCAGACATTGTGAAAAGCAGCGAGTCTCCTGAGATCCCCAATGCTGCCCGGCGCAAGGTCACCTTTAATCCACTTTGGATTCGCTATCTAAAATAACGAGGCAGGCGCTGGAAGCTGGAAGGCAAGAAAAAGGTTTATTACTCTTAGAGGAGACCACGTCAACTGCTGACACCAGGATGTCTTCAGGGAGGTGTTCTACTGGCAATGCTTTTGGCTCTTCCTTTTATACAGGTTTTACACAATGTATTTGTTTCATTTATCATGGTTACAAGCTTGGAGTCTCCGCCCGGGCAGGTTGTCACACAAGCCCGACATTGTTTCATCAGCATGGTTACACAAGCCCAACATTGTTTCATCAACATGGTTACACAAGCCCAACATTAACTCTCCTCCCGCCCAGGTCAAAAACAGACAATTTAATTGCAGCTGGACCTTGCTTCAGGGTCTAAACACAAGTGAGACCGGCCAGATCTAAGAGTCCGTTCTGTTGATAAAAACAGGTCCCATTGTTGGCAAAAACGAGTCTTGCTGTGTGCAGTGCAATAAACCATGCTTGCAAGAGTCTGTTTGGTATTTGTAACCTGTTTGTGCAGGGATGAGAGGAAAGACGAGTTTGAGGCAGCAGGTGATGTTGATGTTTGTCGTGGAAATAGTTTATAGCCCCCAGCACACATATCAGGTTTGGTCAGAGAGTCAGAAGGCTGCTAGAGGACAGGGTGAAATGAAGGTGACCAACAGAGTAAAATATGGCTGTGGTCAATCAGAATGACTGTAGTTTATGTGCACGTAGGAACTTTCATCAGACAAGATGGCGCAGAATGTTCATGATTGTAGTTTTGTTCTTAACAGTCGCCCCTTTGAACATAACTAGCCATCTCGTCAGTCTATTTCGATCTCCATAATGTCCTGTATTTCTTGTTCATACATTACTCTCATTTTTGTTAACTGAGTGTCCATATTCTTAGGCGCAAGGCACTTATGCAAAGAGAACACAAAGGTGGTATACAGTGTACACCCAAACAGCAACCACATATTGCCGATACTGGGACCAAGAGAAACATTGATATTTTCCAACCCCAGTCCTTCAAGATGCCCCAAAGCCAACTTCCAATTGTCCAAGTCTCTGATCCTTGATGAATTTCTGAAGACAGTCTGTGGAGATGTTCGATTGCTTCATAGACAGAGGGTGAATTATCAGGGATGTATATGCAGCAACTGGCACCAATGATGCGACATGCTCCTCCACGATCCGCTAGTACCACGTCCAGGACCATGCGGTTTTGTAGGGCCACCAGACGGACCGCTTGAAGCTCGGCAGTGTTGTTGGTGAGGATGCCAGCTGTGACGTTCAGGGCGGTTTCTACCGCTTGAGACAGATGTCTGATGGCTCGGCTGTTTGCCATCGGACCCCATAGCGGGACGAGCCCTTTTGCTGCGTCAACGAACTGTGATGCGGCAGAGTCTGCTTGATCAGTGTCTTTAGAACGCTTTTCTCGATGATGCTCTGCAGGGGCTGTGTAGGTCGGTGGCAAAACAAAAGCGATGTAGCACGTGCCCCCAGTTTCTTGGGAGCCAGGTGTAGGCTTTGGTTCCACAGACAAAGTACATATTGGGTGATGCAACAAATGCTGGAGGGTTGGCAGTGTTCAAAGTCCTTACAATGTTACAAGTGCTGTGACCCACATTCTTAGTCCCACGGCCTTCAATGCATACAAGGCCAGAGACGTTCACCACAGATAGGGCCACAGTCAGTGTTGCAGCAGTTCTTTTCTTCAGGTAGGAAAATGTGGCTCTGACAGGATTATTGAACACTTGTATTTCCACTGCGTTCTTTGGAGGGGACATTCATTGGGAATGTCGTATTGGAGGTGTGAGGGCAAAGGGAGCTGCTGTTCTTCCTGTTTGGTTTAGCCAGAACTCGTTGTAGAACTGAGCGGTTGTCCCATCGGAAGTCGCATTGTCTTTGTAACTTTCTTGTGGGAGCATCATCCAGGCAAGGCAAGATCCATGAACAGAAAAGGGTGGAGGGATGAAAGGGATGGAATGTTCAGTGGCATGTGGTAGCAGCCCACAGACCCAACAGTTAGTGGCATTGGTGGCAAGATTGTGCTGGTGCAGCAACTGTACGAAAGAATTATTCCAGAATTCTTTGCGTCGTTCTCGGAGATGTGGCGGTAGTGATACCAGGTAGGGTTCTTTCTTTGTGATTGGTTGCATGGTTGGTGACAATGTTCTGTATGCAGGTGCATTCTCTTCAATGATCCAGAGTGTGACCATTAGCAGGAGGCAGGTGAGAAATGCAGCTACAAGTGCAATTGTCTTTGTACTGTGCAGTTCAAAAGTCTTGGTGTCTTTGCGGTGGCTTTGCAGGTGTTCCGTTTCTTCCATCATCTTCGAGGAGCTCACCAACTGTTAGGACCACAGACTTTTGTCTGGTGTTTTTCCTGGTAGCGTTGTTTGGCTGTGCTACCGATCTGAGACTCTGACTCAGTTAGTGGCCTGGTTGTTGGAGCTCCCCCTTTCGTCGATCTTAGGTTGTACCCTTTCCTGGATGGCACCGTGGGGTCGGGAAATTCTGATAGTTCAAGGGTGTCTTCTTGTGGGTAGCAACTCAGAGCTGGTCGGTCTCTCGCGAGTACTTCCTCTTGCACCTTCACCCCTTCACAGGTTGCCAGGGTTGGAGGGACTCGTTTGCAATGGAGCGTGCAGTCAGTTTCATTTTATTTCCACTTGGAGGGCAGTTCGGGTGGTGCTCAGGACTTGCCAGGGGCCCGTCCACCTAGGCTCCAGATTCTTCGTTATCAAACATGGTCGCCTGGCTTTATTTCATGTCCAGGGCCCCTGGATACGTCAGGCAAGGCTTGCTGCACCTGTTGGTGGATAATTGTTAGCTCGTTTGTCAATTTATGCAAGTAATCTGCGTAGTTCTGTCTCCTGCCGTGGCTCGGGCAGTAACGTCTGCTAGTGCATTTCCCTGTCCAATGAGATCAGTCACTTTCCTATGTGCTTGGCATTTTATCACTGCTAACTTCTTGGGGAGGAGGACTGCTTGCGTCAAGGCGGAGACTAAATCTCCATGCAGGATGGGTGTACCGTGTGAAGTCAGGAACCCTCTTTCTTTCCATAAGATTCCAAAATGGTGAACCACCCTGAAGGCATATTGGCTGTCGGTGTATATGTTAACTGTCGTGTCAGTCGCTAAGATCGGTCGGGACAAAGGGTTGGTGGAGGGCGTACCGTCAAATCCTATTGAGGTCACATGTGAGCCTGACAAGGGTGCCCTTGGAATCAGTCGTTTGGATAGTGCACTACGTGTTGCTCCTGTGTCTACCAGAAATGGCGACTTTGTGCCCAGGACCTCAGTGGTAACATAAGGGCCTTGCTGATCAACATAGAGCTCGACTGGATCCCTCCCTTGCCCCTGGATGTCCTATGCAAAGTCGTACGTATTGTCATAATCTGTCTGTTGGTACTGATCTGTTTGGGATGGTCAAATGTGTTCACTCTTCCTGGCCTTTCCTCGCTTGCTTCACTCGTGTACCCTCTCCCACGTCCTGTTCCTCTCTGTCCACTTGCTATTTCCCTCGCCCCTCTGCCCCTACCAGCTCCTAACAAAGCCGGGCATTGGGTTTTCCAGTGTCCATATTCTTTGCAAAATGCACATTGATCCTGTCCTAGGTCTTGGCGTCCTACATATGATGTCGATGAATTGTTACTAGGTGGCTGTAATCTAGGGGTATTCTGCTGGTATCCTCCCCTATATTGCTCCCTTCCTGTATTCGCCCCCTGGAGTTGTGCTACCATTACCCTTTCCTTCAAGTCCTTCTTTTTCCTTTCTGTAGCCCTGTCATTTTCGTTTTCTGATGCTCATAGTACTGGGCCATTTGGAGAATGGCCGCCGGTTTAGATGCTGCCCAACTACTTTCGCTGGCTTGTAATTTCTGGGATACATCTGGTAGTAGTCCTTTGACATAGTTCTGCACAAATAAGTGGTGTCCAGTTGCGGTGGACATGTCTTGTCCACTGTAATCGGAGAACACCGTTTCAAATCTGGAGAAATACTCTGAGACATCCTCTTGTGGTTTCTGGCGGCACGCGGTTACATGGACCAGTCTATCTTTTTCTCTGGGATCAGCGTTTTCACTTTCTGCACTATTTTGTCAGGGAGGTCCAATATTGCTTTAACCGATTTTTGACCAGGGTTCTGCTGTTTATCTAGTGTGTTAAGTTGTTCCCAGGTATGACCAAGCAGTTCGGTATGGTCTATTTTCCTAATCTGTTTCCACACATCTGCTGGCAAACATAACCCGAAGAACAAGTCTATGTCGGCAAGTGTCATTATTGTTGATCCCAGAGCGGTACCTAGCTCGGTGTAAAGGTGGTGGGGTTCTTTCGTAAATCCGGTAGAGATTTACGGAACGTCAAAATGTCCTGTCTGTCCCATGGTTGATACACCCAATTGTAGACCACCCTTCCTCTAGCATCTTGATGGTTCATATCGTCATGAGTCCCTTGTCCTCTAGGAGGTACCCAATAAGGGGCAGCTTCTTTTATTGGCATCATGCTATCTGTTTTTTCCACTGGGGTCCTGCTACCTTAGTTGTCCTGTCCCTATCTATCTGTCCTTGTTCTATGAGGTGACGCAATACTTCTAGTGTGGATGAAAATAGTTCTGCAACATCGTTGTCGTCTTCATCTCCGATGTCTACCTTCCTGTAGAGAGCCACTAATCGCTCGGGCCCTACGTCTTGGTACTTCTCTTCATATGCAGTAAGGGTGTGGTAACAGAGACGTACAATAAAGTATCGTTTGCAGTTTTCAACATAGGAGTCGCATATGTCAGTTACGTATTCTTCTGTTTCTTTCCTATCTATGAGGGTTTTAACTATTTTATCAATGCCTGCTCGCTCATTTTTACTTAATCGCGGGACCCTGGGCGCTCCTTTTTCTTTTGATCCTACCTCTACTACTGTATCCTTTGATGAGGCATTTGGTGTGGGTGACTCAGTGGGAGCAGAGGCGGTGGAGACTGAGGCGATCGTGCCATCTCCGGCTATACTTTGGTGGTCCTGGCGTTGTACTATGGGATGAGTAGGGGCGTAAGGGGTGGCATGTATATGATTGGGGGACCTAACAATAAATCATCATCTACCCTTTGTTTTGCTGGTAACTTGGGGTAAAGAGTCGAGGGCGTTCTAACAGGGCATTGACCTGATATTTTTGATTCCTGTTCCTTTTTATCGATTTCCTTTTCTTTTAGTTTTTCTTCTAATCTTTTACAGGCTTGGTAAGCTGATTTTCGCGTTTCTTTATCTTGTCTAGCTTCGTCCCTTTTCTTTCTTTGAGCTGCCTCTTTTCGCCATAAGCCAAAACTGTCAAACATGGCTGGTCTAGTTTTCTTTTTGTGGAGAGCTAATTCTAACATTTCTATTTTAGCGGGATGGAAAGATCCCGTCAGTGGCCACTGATTTACCCGGTCCTTCCTAGTGTACTTATGCCATAGTTTGCTATAAGCTACGGTGGCTAATCCATATTTCACGTACATGTCCTTGTTAGGGTGCCTTCCGGCGGTGCCGGATGACTGACCTCTAACAAACGGTCCGGTCCAAAACAATCAAACAATCTAGAGAAAACAGGCATGACGTATTTAGCGGTCAAAATGAATATCTCAATTAATGTTAGACAAAAGTCTGCACTACCTGTCCTTCGCTGTCTGCAAAGAGAGAATATTCCTATTCTACGTTGTTTACAAGCAGGGAATGTCTCAAATAACTCAAAAAGGAATACTAGTATTTCTATCAATCAATCAATTTAAGTCATGTTTTCTCACAACCTTACCCGGACCGTATGGACAGTTCTTAGTCTTCCCCTTCCAGCGCCTGGTTGTCCTCTCACTCCAACAATCAATGCGGCATTCCTGTAAGGCCCCAGTCAGGACCGCAGGTCACTCGAGAGAGGTCCGTTCGGAACCGGTGAAGTTCAGTCGATTGGCAGCCAGACGAGGGTCTCTTTCAGGCAGGTGCACTCCAATCATTTAGTCGTTCACTCCGTCGTTAGGATCTCTACTGGACCCAAGTGTCTCTGATGGGTGCCCGTTGGGTCGCCAATTTGTGAAAAGCAGCGAGTCTCCTGAGATCCCCAATGCTGCCCGGCGCAAGGTCACCTTTAATCCACTTTGGATTCGCTATCTAAAATAACGAGGCAGGCGCTGGAAGCTGGAAGGCAAGAAAAAGGTTTATTACTCTTAGAGGAGACCACGTCAACTGCTGACACCAGGATGTCTTCAGGGAGGTGTTCTACTGGCAATGCTTTTGGCTCTTCCTTTTATACAGGTTTTACACAATGTATTTGTTTCATTTATCATGGTTACAAGCTTGGAGTCTCCGCCCGGGCAGGTTGTCACACAAGCCCGACATTGTTTCATCAGCATGGTTACACAAGCCCAACATTGTTTCATCAACATGGTTACACAAGCCCAACATTAACTCTCCTCCCGCCCAGGTCAAAAACAGACAATTTAATTGCAGCTGGACCTTGCTTCAGGGTCTAAACACAAGTGAGACCGGCCAGATCTAAGAGTCCGTTCTGTTGATAAAAACAGGTCCCATTGTTGGCAAAAACGAGTCTTGCTGTGTGCAGTGCAATAAACCATGCTTGCAAGAGTCTGTTTGGTATTTGTAACCTGTTTGTGCAGGGATGAGAGGAAAGATGAGTTTGAGGCAGCAGGTGATGTTGATGTTTGTCGTGGAAATAGTTTATAGCCCCCAGCACACATATCAGGTTTGGTCAGAGAGTCAGAAGGCTGCTAGAGGACAGGGTGAAATGAAGGTGACCAACAGAGTACAAAATGGCTGTGGTCAATCAGAATGACTGTAGTTTATGTGCACGTAGGAACTTTCATCAGACAAGATGGCGCAGAATGTTCATGATTGTAGTTTTGTTCTTAACAACATGACAACACAAGTATCTGTGGTAACAGGGGCCAGACATGTAGACAAACCACCCACAAAGGCATAGCCCCTCTGCCACACAATTGCAGTATGTGGGGAGAGGAGGGAACCAAGAATGTGCGAAGGAGGCAAGTGACCCATGAATAAGAATGTACTCAATGCCAAGTGTGGCGGTGATGTGCTGGACAGTCATGAGTATGCAGAGCACAGACATGTCCATGTGGACATATACAGCTGGTGTGTGTAGTGTTGTGGACAGTGGACAAAGCATGTTACCTCAGGCAGTGGGGAAGACCTCGGACATGTAGCTATGTCGCCCCCCCTGTAAGCGTAAGCGTAGTGGGCTGGGCCGGCGTACGGCAGTCCAGCGTAGGAGTGTGAATAAATAGCCCTGGGCGCGGTTCACTTCCGGGATGGCCACCAAAGTAACTACTGCGTGTGTCTCTGTGTCCGCCATATCCTGACCATAGGCCTACACACACGTGGCCGATCACCTTCATCGGCCAAATAAACACCGGTCACGAGGAGCCTACGTCACACGCCATCCGGCGCACAACTCGTCATCGCCTGCAGGGGCATGTCTGCCAGGGCGGCGCCCCTCACCCTGCCACGAGGCCGCCCCCGTGACCGGTGGTGCCTGTGCGCCTGCTGCACCCCAGCCCGCTGGTCCCCAGACCAGTCCAGCGCCCAGCGGTGATTGCCCGCCCCGCGCACCCAGGCCTCACTGCTCACCTGCTGCCACCGGCGTGTCTCCAAGAGGGCCAACCACGTGCCGGTGCAATCTTCAGGGCCGAGGCCCGCGAGCTTGGCAGCCTCCTCAGCCGATCGCTGGCTTCCGCGCAACAGGCCCCCAGTGCACCCTGCGGCACCGCGGAGTTCTGTGTGTGCTGACTGCTCCCTCCGGCCTCCACTGCGGTCCAGCAGGCTAATAGACAAATCCTTTCCAGTCCGGCCCTCCAGGCGCACTGCATCATCGCAGGCTGCACACCCGCTCGGCTCATCAGGTGCCACTACCTCAGTGCACTGCAAGTCACCGTCCAGCCTCCAGGCCACAGCATCATCGCAGGCTGCACACCCGCTCAGCTCTTCAGGTGCCACTACCTCAGTGCACTGCAAGTCACCGTCCAGCCTCCAGGCCACAGCATCATCGCAGGCTGCACACCCGCTCAGCTCTTCAGGTGGGCCTACCTTAGTGCACCGCAAATCATCGCCACGTGGCGGTAGGCCCCTGCCGGACGCAGTGCCTTAGGTGCCACTAACTCAGTGCACCACAAGTCATCGTCCCGTGGGGCTACCCCACAAGTCCGCCTCCAGCAGCCAACAGCATGTCCTCGGTAACGCCACTGGAGCCCCTCACAGTCACGGGCCACCCCCGTCCCAGGCAGGCCTCTGGAAACCCTGGGTGGAACGTCTGGAGACGTACTCCGAAGCGCACGACATCCCAGCGCCGCCGCCGCGGCGCACGCGTAGGCGTGTGAGGAGTGTGAAGAAATGGCCGGGGGCTCTGGGCGTGGTTCAGTCCTGGGCTCTGGGCATGGTTCAGTTCCGGGCTGGCCACAAAAGTAACTATGGCGTGTGTCTCTGTAGTGGTGTCTGTGCCACCCGGCCCTTAATCGACAAACTTGCAATGTAGCATGCACCCGGAGGGCGGGCTCGCCCGAATGGGTAAATAAAGGAGCGTAAGACCGCTCTGGGTCTTGGCTCATACATGCCAACTGTTGTGTGTGTACCTTCATTGCCGCAGCATAAGCCAAAGGCCTAGCCTCAATCGCAGCGCAAGTTCAGCCAGGCCTGAACTCCACATCTGTGTCCGCCCTATCCTTACCATAGGCCTACACACACGTGGCCGCCCACCGTCAACGGCCAACATTACAGTGTTGTTGACAGGCTTGCGGACATGCACACACAGGCATGACAATGGTGTGCCGTAGGAGTGCAAGTGATGCAACCGCGCAGCGCACACAAGTAAATAGGCTCGGGGGGAGGGAGGAGCAGCTGTGAGGCTACGTAATACACATTGACCCCGCACATTCGCCAGAAGCAATACATGGCAAACATGAATCCCAAAGTCACACAAATCACACACCACAAAACTTGTAAGTCTGCCAACACAGCATACAGAACCACCAGTTTACACTAATCTCACATACCTCTCACAGGTGATCAAGGATATGCACTCTGCCCGTGGATGATGACACCCCTCCGAGCCCCGAACACCCCGGCCCAGAGGCAGTACAATGTGGCCCACAAACGCACCAGGTGCATTGTTGAACGCACATTTGGAGTGTTAAAGTCACGTTTCAGGTGCCTGGACATCACAGGTGGAAGACTCCTGTACAGCCCAGAAATAGTGTGCAAGATGATCATTGCATGTTGTGTATTGCACAACATATGTGTACGCACCAATGCCCCATGGATCCAAGTGCCGGATGCACCGGACGATGATGAGGAAGATGAGGCAGGTGGACCACACCCCACTGCAGCTGCAGCAGGAATAGCCCGAAGGAACACAATCATTGACAATTTCTTCGCATGAGCACGTCCCATTGTGACAGTCCTTAGCAATCATGGAACAGTACGAAATGACCACATGAACAGCATGTGCAAATAAATTCATTGCAACACACATTCCCTGTGTGCATGTCAGTCCTCTGCATTAGCACATCACTCTGACAGGTGTAAGTGCAACATTAAGTGCTAACAATCTCACAAATAGCAAATAGATGGTGGGTATGTCACCTCTGTACAGAGAGGCTGTTCAGGGTGTCACGTATTCGGAATGCCATCACAGGGTGTCAAATGTAGTACGTAATCCCACTCATCAGCGTATCACGTGTACAAAAACATGACATGAAGGCTGTCATTGGTGTTCAAAAAAAGACAACAGGCTGTCATTTGGGGTCAAATATGAAATTGCGGGTGTCATTTGGGGTCAAATATGAACCACCCTGATGCAGAGATGCACCCTGTGACTCAAGTCCCACAACATGAGCAACATGGACGTAAGGTGGATGGGGGCACAGTGAACACCTCAGCAACATGGGAGATGCACACCAGCCAAAAAGCCAGCAGGAATACCTTGCGTAGAACACACCAAGGTGTCCCCTGGACATATGTGCCATGTACAGATCACGTGTACATGGATGTCATCCATCAATAGTAGTGAACAGTGTCAGCTAATAGGTGCAAGGTGAGAAGTCACGCGCCTCCTCACAGCTACCTGTACCCATCACTGTCAGACTGAAGCAAAACAACACTGCTACATCAGAGCATGCAAATTTGACCGTGAGGGCACGTACATGGCTGGTAAGGGTTCAACCGTGCCGGAAGGCGAAGCAGTGACATACCCCCCCGCCCCCTCTCAATCCACATCACATTTCCAGAATGCAAGCACATGACAAACTGACAGTAGGGATGGAAGCTCCTTTGTCTGGACTAGAAGGCGGTGGCACATCTGCACCTCCGAGCTTGGAATTGCATGCTCCCGGCACCCCCTGAGAGACACCGTAGCAGCTGATGACGACTCCCACACTACGCACAGCGCTAACCAAAGACCAACGTATACACACCCCACACACAGAAGTCCTTGCTCACAGTTCTCTTGCATGGAATGACCTTCACACTTACGCACAGACCATCCCAGGAGTCCAACCGCTGCACACTCAAACAAATCATTGCTCCGAGCTGTGGCATCCACATGACTTTGACTTTGACTTTTTTACACACAGCCCTATTTCCTACATTGGCGTGGGGCTAAGTTGGGAAATTGCGAGATTGTTGTTTAGGAGCAATGAGGCCACAGCTAGTTCACACATTCCCAGTCATCACACTGCCTGTCTGGGTCACGGTCAAACATGTGCATTGATATCTGTTCCCAGGGAGTACCTTATTTTTGGAATCACTGCCCCTATATTCATCCATACTTTCATGCTTGCTTGATCATTGACACGACACATCTGTGTGAATTAGAATGTTTTAATCACATTCGGTGTAGTATTGAAGCTGGACCAGTACATGGCCATGCAAGCCCCACTTGACATTGTTGCCCCGTGGAGGGCCAGCCAGAGTCCTTTAGGGATTGACAAGTTCATCGGAAGATGAAGAGTGCAGTCCGCAGTCTGATTGCTGTGTCATTGGTAACCAAAACAAATATGGCAGTCCATGTCGAGGGCCAAGGTGAGTGTCGCAGAGTGTCTCGGGGGACAGTGGAAGGTGTTGTTCCAGGGCATGATGCTGAGGACAGAACCAAGCTGAAATAGGCCATATGGCGGAGATGAATGCTACCGCTTCCTTCTTACCACAAAGGCAGAATCA
This sequence comes from Calotriton arnoldi, assembly GCA_963921515.1. Taxonomy (NCBI): domain Eukaryota; kingdom Metazoa; phylum Chordata; class Amphibia; order Caudata; family Salamandridae; genus Calotriton; species Calotriton arnoldi. The sequence continues at coordinate 920,350 of CAWUFW010003242.1, forward strand.
TCCACATCATCGTCCTCTGATGTGTGATGTGCCTCACATGTGGGTGGTGGTGTTTTGTCAGCAGCACTGTGTGGCAGTGACACATCAGGGGCTGGAGGTGGATTGTCTGCCGCACTGTGAGGCACTGACACGTCAGGGGGCGGAGATGTGGATGGAGTAGAAGCAGCAGCATTCATCTGCGCCAGGCCTTGTGGCAGCAATGCCATGATAAGGATCTGCAGGGCATGGAAGATCCCAGCTACATCTCGCTGGTGTGCAGCCGTGGCAGCCATTCTTTCCGCCTGCATCCGCTCCATGTTCTCCATGATCCTCCGCATGCGTCCCAACTCCCGGCTGTCATCGTTGGGGCCACTCTGACTAGACAGTTGTTCTTGTCTCAGAGTCATGACTCCAGCGATGTCAGCCATGGCTTGTTGGAGAGCATGGAGCGGACTGTGGGTGTCCATTAGGGACTGTAAGTGGTCCCAGATGGGACTTAGACACCCACGTATGGCATCTAGTTTGGCTGCCATGAGGTTGAACCCCACCCACACCTGATCAGCCATCTCCTTCTGGCCCTCTAACACACGGTGTTGGAATGCCATGTGTTGGTCGTGGGGGTCCTGGGAGACAGCTGTGGTGGGGGGTGCTTCCTGCTGTGTGGTCTGTGCAGGGGGTGGGGTCACCTCGATGCAGCTGGGCTGCCCTGCTCCTGGGGGTGGAGTGCTGAGGGTGTCCATGAGCTGTTGGAGGGCGTCGGTGTCGATGGTTTGGAGGTCCTCTTCATCATCAGTGAAGAGATGTACGGTCTGCTCTGCAGGAGGTGTTAATTCTCGCTCTGCAATGTGAAGGGGAGATGCAGTTTAACAGTGTGTACCATGTATGTTCACACATTGGACAAGTTTACAAACAGACTGCATGACAATGTACATTGTGACTGTTTGGGAGGAGATGCCTATTTGATGCGGGACAGTGGACATTTCTACACCGTCAGGGATGTGGGGTTGTACTTGTACATTATCATCTCACAGTTTCCTGCTATGCCAAATGTGATTGGCCAGTTTCTACACACACGTGGCAGCAGTTGTGTCCTCTGTTCTGTTGTGAAAGTATTGCAGTCTGTACCACATTGTTGTCAATGTTGATGTGCTCTGTTTCTTATATGTGTATGCTGCATTGTGGGCGAGTCGCCCCTGCAGCTTTGAATTTGCTGGCCCTTATCACTTTCACTTCTGTGCTTATGCAGTGCTGAGATGTTGCATACTTGGGTAAATTGGGCTCTTGGTGGGAGTTGGGACTCTTGGGCATGGTTTGTCCGCAGATGTCTTGTTGACGTCAGGGGTTGTTTGTGCACGTGGATGTGTCAGAGTGTGACCTGCTCCTTTACGGATGTGGTCCACACTCAGCCACCTCAGTGTCGTGGCGTGCACCATGTCATGATAATTGGACTGCAGCCATGCTAATCGTCATGCAGTGTCACTTGCTTTGTCAGTGTGGCTCATGGACCCGCAGCTTTGCTGGGTTCAGCACATGTGCATGGGTTTGTTGTGAGATTAGTGATGTGTGGTGAGGGCCCCCTCTGGGCACATTGTCAACGGGGGCCTACTTGCTGTTTTGATGTGTGCTGCAGTGTGCCAAGGAGATCAGGGACATGATCCAGAGTCATTGTGGGTGTGCACTGTGCTATACTTAATTGTGCATGTGTGCCATTGTGCCCATCTCCCCTGTCCCCCAGTCCCTGGTCATTACTCACCCTGTTGCTGTTGGGTCAGGTCATGTTGAGCAGTGTCCGGTCCCCCAACTCCTGCCACCGTCTCCCCACTGATGACTGTGGACACCATTTCCTCCATCTCATCCAGCTCCTGCTGTGGCGCTGGACTCCCACCTCCAGTCTGCATTGCTGCTTTCCGGTTGTTGGCGATTTTCAGCTTGGTTTTGCGCTTCACATCATTCCAGCGCTTCTTGCAGTCATCCACTTCCCTTCTCTTCACTCCGACTGCATTCACCTTGGCCAAGATGGACTGTCATATTGCATTTTCAGTTGCCAATGACACAGTGGAGGTGATGAACAGTTGTTGGTGGTGTTCTATCACCTCCGTAATCAGGATCTTGTTTTCCTGCGGACTGAATAGCTGGTTCCTCTTCTTCTTCTCCTTGCCCTTCTCCTTCCCCGAGGTCCCTGGCTGGTCCTCCGGGGGGTTTGTGGGGTTCTGGTTGGCCTCTGTACTTGCTCCAGCTTCCTCCATGGTGCTTCTCAGTAGTTTGTGTTATTTTATATTTTTTTTGGGCAGTTTTTATGGTGATTTTTCCCGCCTGACGTGGGAATAGCAAGCCTGGCGCTGCTTATCACTGATGTTTTTATCGCTGTTGGGCCCATCGCCACTTTTTTCACGTTCGGGTTTCCTTTTTTATCGCTGTCCTGGTAATTGTATCGCGGACATTTGACGCGTTATCGGGACACTATCGCCTGTTGCCGGCGTGTTGAGAATACGCCGTTAACGCGGCGTTAGTTTCCCGCGATAGACGGCGTTATGTAAAATTGCGTTAGCCTAGGTTGGCGATGATTATGGCCAGTTCTTGAGAATATCCCCCAAGGTAATGCATGGCAACGCACAGGCTTATTTAGGATTTGCAAAGTCACGTGAGGCCTGAATTGCGTGGTCTTGCGCGGCTTTGTAAAGAAATTTGATGCAGTGAAGCAGTTTGCCCTGTGCTGCGTTACGTTAAATTTCTTAATGATATGCGTTCCATGGGTGGAGTACGGGCGTTCCTGTGCTTCCACCGTTGGATTTCACCCAATTCCAGATTTACTAAGGTTTGTTAAGCTGGAATTGCTTGAAAACAGTATGCCTACCACAAAGATGTGGTAACAAGGAGAAATATGTTTATTTCTCCTTGTTACGTCCCCTTTTTATGCATGATGCATTCTGCATCACGCATAGAAAGAGTGATATGCATCTTTGGAATGTTTTGTGCAAGAAGCACAAAAACAACCCTGCGACTAACACAGGCACTCTTGCACCACAGTGCACGGGTGCCTGTGTTGGCGCTAGGCAGCCACAAGTGCGCCAGTGCAGGGAGAGAGCTGAAGAGTGCCATATCTTAGTAGTACAACAATTATTTAAAGATGTATCAATAGTGAATGTAATTAAGAACAGTGTTTTAATAATTGTTATACACTGAAATTCAGTGGTAAATGAAAGACTGGTTTTTGGTGAAAGTATATGTGTATAAGGCAATCACAATGTTATAAATAATAAAAGGAATTGATTCCGAGGAAGAATGGCTGAAGCATAAGTATCTGTTAGCAATAGTAGTTATGGTGGGGGATTCTAATACAAAATGAGTACCTTCAGCTATGGATTAGATTGTAGAGGATGCTCTAGAACCTTATAATATTCCAAAGCTAAACTTTCCTAATTGCAAATGCTCAGGTGATGAGCAATCTTTAAGCAGACAGCTGGCTGCAAAGGAATTTTTGTATGAATGGGCACTCACCATCTGATAAACAGGTAAATAAAACCTTTCGCTATGCAAATCAAGTATGTCCCATTGACCATATTTTTGTTTTAACATGGCTATATCATCGGTTTAGGGATAATAAGGAGTACAACCCTGCTAAATTTTTTCTGATACCGATCACTTACCCACACAGATTGACTACACATCTAGACCCAATCCACGTACAAATGCTTTATGAGTATCCAAATTTGGTATAACCACTAGTAAGAGTAAATGATACCAAAAGCAGGTAAAAAATAGGCTGTAAGGTGTATTTCAGGAAAGGAACTAACATGTGTGGTCAGTGTTAATAGAATGTTAAGCTCTGATGGGGCAAATTTGTTTGATTCAGAGTGTGAGTAGTTGAAAAAGAAATGCGTTTAAAACATAATCTAAAAAGATGACTAAAGTTGGGGGATCATGATCTGGAAATAAAATAATTAAGATAGAATAACAAAGTGCAATTAAAGGAAAGGATATTATCTTAATTTAATACTAAATGGGCTTAAATGCATTCTGTTATCCTAGCGGAGGGACCAAAAACAGTTTTGGACATTGGTTAATGCTGTGTTTAACACAAACCCATCCTTACTATTAAATATAGTCCACGAAAAAAAATGGGAATGTCACCCACATAAATTATTTGGGGTGTCTGCGACCAAATCTGCATGAGTTGAACTAGTGACAGATCAGGATATTGTAAAATTGTTTTCAATAAGCAATGTAAGAAATGATATTCTGGGGTTAAAATGTACACGTGCTGCAGGACCAGATAATTTGCTGGCATTGGTGGTTCAAAATAATATAGAATGGTGGGAAAAATTTTACTCTCTTCTTTTTAAGAGGCTTTCAGTTACTGGCAAAGTGTCAGACTCCTGAATGGGCGTTGTAGTAAAACCAATATTTACAAAAGGGGGATGGAAGTCACCCATAAAATTACAGACTTATTAGCCTGACAGATGTAGGATTGAAGATTGTTGTGAAGATCCTTCTATCTCATTTAGAGGATTGGAGTTTAAGTAAAAATCTTATATCTAAGGCAAGGGGTGTGTTCCGTGGAGGTCACTCGATGGTGGACTATTGCCTTGCCCTATGGGATATAGTTCGGAAGTCATTCAAGGGCAATCAAAGACTTTGTTCATGCTTTCGTCAACTTTCAAACTGCCTTCCATACAGTGGACAGAGGAAAACCATGAGGCATTCTACCAGGTTTACTTTCACTAATTCAGAGATTGCAAACATATAACTAGGTGGAGGCAGTGATTGAGAAAACAGGGCAATTATAAAAAAAAAAAAAATCCAGATTCTAAATGGTCTACGCCAAGGTTGTGTCCTCTTCCCACTTTGTTCAGTCTCTATTCAGCTGATCTTCCAGCAATTCTTAAATCAACTCATTTCTATTCACCTTAAATACATAATACCAATATCCCTTTTCTTCTCTATGCTGATGACTTGATTATAACCGATTACCCAGCCATCGCCCGACAGAGAAAAATGGATACACTTGCCTAATATTGCATGACAAACTCTCTAAGTATAAACTCAGAGAAGACAAAGAAAAGGATATTTGGTAAAAAACAACAAAATATAAATGTTGTTTTTTAAAAGAAAGAATAGAGGAGTTCAAAAGCTATAAATATTTATGGGAGATTTTAACGAGTAGTTTAAACTGGACAGATCATTATCAGTCCTTAAAAATAAGTGCAGCAATATTGACAGGGGCGTTAGTAAGGTTTAATAGGAAATATGGAGGATGCTCATTAGCTCCTCTTTTGACAGCACTGTACTTCAAAATTCCACCTGTGGTACTGATGGAGCAAGGTTTCGCAAATGAAACTTGCTCGTATGCAATCTCACTCATAGTATTAATATTAAAAATTGTATTGTCCGTATTAATCCTTGCACACATTACACAAACAGAGAGGACGCTTGCCTATGTGTTTTACTAACAAATAACGCTTGTTCCTAGTCTAAAATGGCCGCTTAAGCGCGGGATTTTATCTGCGCATGTCACAACCTGATCACATGGTGTGACGTCTTTCTTTGCTTGGTGGGAATTTCTGCTTCTGCGCAGTGTGCATTAAAATGGCTGTTCAATGTTCTCACATGCTTAAGCTTGCTCTCGTGTCATTACTAAATTGTTGTTTCTAAACGCAATTAATGCGGGATAGGATTTTATAATTAAATGGGATTAGAAATAAGATAAGTGGGTATACAGTGAAACGTTTTATTTGTGATATTAATATTTCCTTCTTGCACTTTTAGTAATTCGTAATCTTGGGCCTGGGTTGGTGACTTGAAACTGGAGAAGCAGAAGGTTCTGCGCATGTGTCCTGAATGACTGCCAAAATGAAGTCAACTTGGACGTCTCACAAGGCCGTGACCTGATAGCCAAAGATGTTATAACTACTGTATTTCCTGTCGCGCATAGATACATTGTCTATGAAAATTGGTGTACATTTGTCATGAGACGGGTGGGAAATAAAGCGAATGTATTAATTTGAAGGGTGGGAACGCAAATACAATAGGCTACACAATTTAAGCCAAATTTGTCATAGTGCGAGAATCCACCTCCGGTCCCTGTCCAATCAGAAGTAGTGGTCCCATATTTTAGCAACATTAAGGGGAGGTACATGGGTGTAGAAGGGTATAATAGAATATAGCATTAGTAATTAGCTAGCTCAGACTCTCAGAACATACAGAAGAGCTCCAGGCTGCCCAGCTGATCGGTTGCTGACTGAATCCCTATCCGGAAGAGGTCCTGAGGAGGGGGCGGCTGAGTCCATTAGACGGGAGAATCGAGGAGAAATCGAGTGCCAGAGAGGGGAACGGCGCAGGCGTCGTTGTAGAGAGGTCACCAGTCCTGTCCTGATCCAGAAGGAGGTCCTTGCTTTTCATCCTTCCAGGGTCCTATTCTTTCAAACTCCTTGGCTAAGGGTTTGGTTCTCGCACTTAGGTAAATATATGCAACCTTTAGTTGCGCTGCTGTTCCTATCTCCTCTTTTCCTTAAACACCGTCATTTATTAGCAATAATCATTCTATGCTTTCACATGGGTATTCTGATCAAATACCATGTCTTTTTCTGTATTTTACTCTGCTAAAACTTTAGATAAACATTTTAAAACTTCCTGACTCTCTGGTTATTTTAGGATTATGTACTATAGTGAATGTCACTCATTTTAAACTTCCCAATTAGCAAAGGATCCATTGGTAAGTTATTACTCTTCAATCAGAAGGTAATTGGTAGCAGGGATTTTTTTGATATAAGAGTATATCTGACACCCAGCGTAAGTATTAGCATAGTATGAATGTGTGGGCCCAAGTGAGTATATGGTGTATGAATGCAGTTTGCTAATATCGCGCTGGATCAGTTTTCTGGTAAGCAGAGGACGGTTTGTGTTACTCTTTGTTAATTGGGTAATGAGAATTTTATTTTGTATTTTTATGAACTAATACCCGTTATTCTTGAGTATTGTTTTATGTTGTCCAGAATACCCCGGGGAAAAAGAATAGTGGGTGGCAGGTAGAAGCCATACTGCAGTGAGGTTATCTGTCAGGCAGAAATAGTACTGAAAAGTTAAGCAGGGCTATCAGTACTCGTTAGGGATTCTATGCGTATAAGAAAAGTGGAAGGAGTACGCTGGTGAAAAATTGATGTTATATCACCTAGAAAGGGTAACATTGAAGAAGTAACAGGTATTTCGGAAGCTTGTGTGAAGAGTAAACGGAAGGGTTTTACTCGTAGTGTATGTTTTAGTAAACGGAAAGGTTTTACTAAGTGTGTAAGAGAAACTATCTTTCTGAATTAGAGAAACTGGCACGATAGCGAATGTTTTATGTTGTTACTGAAATTTAATTAAGAACTATAGAGAAAATAAGTTTTGCGTAAGATTTTGTAAAGGGAGGGTCAGTTGCCGGAGAGGGAGCTGACGTCACAAAACGCCGCGCTGGGATTGGTTGGATCCGCGGGCGTGGGAAAAACCCTTGTAAAGGAGGGGTCAGTAGTCAGGAGTAGTACTGACATCACAGGTGCCGCGCTGGGATTGGTTGCATCAGCGTGAGAACAGAAAAGAGCAAATTGTAAAGGAGGGGTTGACAGAGAAACGTCACCAAAAAGGCCGCGCAAGGATTGGCTTAGAAATAAAAGTTAGCAAAGGTTTGATTGGTTGAGAATTTAGAAGCAAAATTCTAAGTGGATAAGGATTGCATGTCAAAAAGCGATCCGACTTTAACAGGGAATCGTCCAGATAGGAGATTTCTAGGGTTTGCAGAATATAATTTTATACATCGGTATTTGCCTAAGATGTACGGAGAAAAGAAAAAGATGTCAGTTTTACAAAAGATTAAGAATTATTTCAAAAAGGACAAACCAATCAAGACTAGGGAGGGAATTATTATTCCCCCAGCCAAAACGCCCGCATCATATATGATGATGGAGAGAGGTTATCATACTTGTGTATAAATAGAGAATTGGAGAGAATATACCAAAAATGACGGGATACTAGAATTTTCCGAGAATGGCACATTCAATGGGCGAATTCTTCAAAATTTGAGACAAAGGATGAATGATTTAGAACCTAGACCCAGATTAACTCAATACGAAGCTTTAGAAGAGTGGGAAACTGAGGCATTTGAGCGTGATCGATCTCGAAGTAATGGGAGGTATCCAGGATTTTTCCCCAGATATTTACGTGAAACTAGGGAAGGTCAGATGAAGCAATGGAGAAGGGCAATGCTTGTTGAGGGATTATATCCATTATTCACAGAAGGAGAGAAATCAGGAGGCAAGTGTACAGAAAAGACCAAACATTTAATGAGACATGAAGACTCAGAAGATGAGTTTATGGAAGAAATATTGAGAAATCCTCCACCGTATCAGGAAGGGTCAAGTGGACTTCCTCCTAGTGCCCCACCACAAACACCAATGGTACCTCAGGTACTACATGAATTCACCCCGAATAGAATACTTCATGAGAAAGAAAAGGAAGCATTAGAAAAGACCAGAGCAGAATTAGTACGGAAGATATCCCAGATAAAAACACATCCTGATTCATTGACTATTCCTGTAACAATTGGTCCAGTAGTGCCATTATATGGTACACAAGGAAATTGTCCTCCTCTGATACCCATATCTTCTCCTATGAATACTCCCGAAAATTTTCAAAAACCTGAAGCTCCAGTTATAATTGAAGATCAATTTAGTGATTGTGATTCCACAATATCTCTCATGGATTTACCTGTCAGAGGTCCAGTAAAGGGTACTCCAAGAAAAGAAATACCTGAGCGTTCAAAAGATGTAAGTTTAATAACTTCATCAGGGGCAAAGAGTGCCACCATAGTAACACCTGAAGATCTAGAAAGGTGGGTACAAGGATCAGATAAAATGTGCACACCTCCAAAATTACTGGACATTCAGAAATTAAAAGTCGAGTTAGAAGAAATGATAGCAGGAAACATAGGAGTAGAACGCTTAAACACTTATGATGAAGAAGAATTGCTGTTCCTGTGCAGGAGTATCACTAGAAATGTAAGGTTATTTCATGAAAAATTGTCCAATCTAGCCCTACAAATGGGAATCGAAATAGGGATATCGAAAGTACTATAGAAGACCTATAGAGCAGAATTTTCAGACAAAGATTTAGAAAATATGAATGCTTCTGGAAGAAGACTGCAAATACGGGAATTAATGTTAGTTTTGCAAAAATGGGGCGACCTAGATAAGTGGAGAACTAGGTGGGCAAAGAAAAAGGAAGAAGCCCGCTCAAGTCGAACAGCTTCTGAATATGTGATGAAGGAGACAGAAAAAGCTGACAAATTGTACCCGATGCGTGAAGTTGCAGGAGGAGGTTATGTGCATGTCCCATGGAGTAGACAGGATATTTTATCATTTACGAATGATTTCCCGAAGTTGAGAGAAAAGCCAATTGAATGGTACAAGCAGGTTGAAAGGTTTGTAAAGGTGTCAAAAGTATTGTTGAAGGATTTGGATGGTCTGTTTGACATAGTGGTACCTGCAGACTTATGGACAGATTGTAAGATCACAGTGGATTGGCCAAGTGATGAATATCCCAGAGATCCAAAGACAGGTGCCCCGTCAAATGACGTGATGAAAAAGTACCATCAGGTGATAACATACCTGAAAGGGAAAATACCACCGAAAGAAACAAACTGGGTAAAAATAGATCGAACTACCCAAGAAGCCAGTGAAACAGTTCATTCATATTATGAGCGCCTCTTGCAGGTGTTCAAACAGTACAGTGGGTTTGAGGACATTGGAGACAAAAACATGAGTCAGTTTGTATACCGATTCGTGTACGGTTTGAAGCCCGAGATTTGCCAGATGATTAAGCAGCATATGCTTTGCTGGCAAGGGAAACCCATCGACGAAATTTTGAAATATGCAAAATATTGTGGGGATGACATTGAGGATAGGCACAAGAAATTACAGGAAAAAGTAATGTGGGCACAGGTGAAAATGGCTGAGAAACAGGGAATTAATTTAGATAATCCTAATGAAACTCAGGGAAAAGACTCTGGAACGAATAGTGATTCTGGAAATGGTGGAAGAATGAAAGGACGAATGAGCAGAGAAGAAGCTAAAAAGAAATTTCCTTGTCATGGATGCGGAAAATTGGGGCATTGGAAGGACGAGTGTAAAAAGATTCGAAATAATAATGGCCAAAATCAAAATTTAAATTCACAGACACAGAACGACTCACAGCAGGGGGTAAATTCTCAGAGTCAGTTGCCACCTCCACCTGTTCAGAGTAATTAAGCAGAGCAAAGCACGGTACAGACATCGGATGCCCAGGAGGAAGTGGTAAGAATGATTATATGACCTCACAATTTCTATTGCAGGATGACTTTTGCAGGTTCAACGCATGACGGTGCCTAGGAGAGGGGGAGAAGGAATGCGTACTTGGCGCATCCCTGCAGGTAGATCAATCAGGTCCATATGTTGAAGGAAAAGTGAGAGGTAATGATATTACTTTTCTTTTGGATACTGGTGCTACCAGGTCTACTGTAAGAACAGTAGACGTCCCAAACCTTCCTCTCTCTGGTGAAGATATTCAAGTTGTAGGGGTTGCTAACCAAAGAATTAGAACACCACTCACTGAACCAATGGAGGTTAAAATTGGAAACTTCAAAAAAATGCATCAATTTGTAGTATGCGATTCCAGTCCAGTGAACTTACTAGGTAGGGACTTATTGTGCAAAATGAATTGCTCCATTTTCTGCACACCGGATGGTGAGGCAGTACAGACACCAGATGAGGATCATGTATATAAAATTATGGTTGCAAAACAAGGAACAGAAGTAGATGAAATGTTTTCATTGATAACAAAAGATGAATTGCCAGAAGAATTAAAAGATACAGTAAACCCTATAGTATGGGATTTCACCGGAAAAGAAGTAGGACTCATGGCTAAAATAGATCCAGTCCAAGTAACTGTAAAAGAAGGTGTAATTTTTCCAAATACGAAACAGTACAAAATGAGTGCAGAAGTAAAAGCAGGTGTCATTGAAGAAATCAACCGAATGGTCAAACAAAACATACTGAGAGAAGTGATGAGTAGCCCATGTAATTCACCGATAATGGGTTTAAAGAAACCTAGTGGAAAATATAGGATTGTACAGGATTTAAGAAAGATTAACAAAATTGTGGAACCATGTTGTCCTATAGTGCCAAATCCTGCAGTAATCGTATACCAGATTCCTTGGAATGCTGGATGGTTCACAGTTATAGATCTGTGTCAAGCCTTCTTTTCAATTCCGTTACATCCAGACAGCCAATATCTATTTTCATTTAAATTCGAAAACAAAGTCTATGTATGGAATCGTGTTCCTCAGGGGTACACAGAAAGTCCTTCCATTTTTAATCAGATATTGAAAAAGTGCCTTGAAAAACTAGTGATGCCAGGAAGCTCAGTTTTAGTCCAATATATCGACGATTTATTGGTGGCATCAAACACCAGAGAGGACTGTGTTGTTGATACTATAGCACTCTTGAATCTTTTGGCAGAAGAAGGGCATAAAGTTTCACCTGAAAAATTACAGTTTTGTACAACAACTGCTAAATATCTGGGACATCAAATTGAGAGAGGAAAAAGAAGAGTAACCTCTGAAAGAGTAGCATTAATAAAAAGAATGCAAATGCCAGTAACGCAAAGACAAGTAAGAATGTTCTTAGGAATAGTAGGTTACTGTCGACAATGGATACCAGGATTTTCCATGTTGGCTAAGCCTTTGATTAACATGACCAAAAAGAAAGCAAAAGATCCTGTTGAGTGGGAGGATGAAAGTGTAGAAGCTTTTGTAAAATTGAGAAACTCCCTTTGTTCAGCACCTGCCTTAGGCATGCCAGATTATAAAAGAGAATTCGCATTATTCTGTCATGAAAGAGAAAATTGTGCACTTTCAGTTTTAACTCAAAGACATGGTCTGGACAGACGTCCTATAGCATACTTTTCTGCTACGCTAAACCCTGTAGCATCTGCGTTGCCAGGATGTTTGAAAGCAGTGGCAGCAACATGTTTGAGCATCGAACAAAGTGAGTCAATTGTGATGGGACATCCTGTAAAAGTATATGTTCCACATGCAGTTGTGATTCTGTTGACCAGAACACGAACTCAGCATCTCACTCCTAGTCGGCTGACTAAGTATGAGAGAATAATAATGGGTGCTGAAAATGTGACCATGGTAAGATGTACAATAATAAATCCAGCAAGCTTACTACCAGATCCATATCATGAGACAAATAAAGATGACGAAGAAGATGAACATGATTGTGTACAGATTACAGAACTATGCACAAAACCTCGCCCAGATATAGAGGAACAGCCTCTTAAAAAGCCAGATAAAGAACTGTTTGTTGATGGCTCTTGCCAGAGACATGAAGATGGTAAGCTAACTGCTGCCTATACAGTATGTGAATTAACTGGAATAGTCGAAGCATCCTATTTACCAGGAGTAAAATCTGCACAAGTAGCTGAATTGATTGCACTGATAAAAGCATGCAAAATTGGGAGGAATCAGAGAATAACCATATTCACTGATAGTCAATATGGTTATGGGGTTGTGCATGATTTTGGCCAACTGTGGATGCAGAGGGATTTCATGACTTCTTCAGGATCTCCCATTAAAAATGGACAATTTGTAAAAGAATTGCTAGAAGCAATACAATCACCAAAAGAATTGGCTGTGGTGAAATGTGCCGCACATCAGTCAGGAGATGACTGGGTGGTAGTTGGCAACAGATATGCAGATTTGGTGGCTCAATATTGTGCCAAAACCAGAACATCAGTGAATAAGAGGGTGGAAAGAATGGGAATCAGCTGCCAACTTATGCTATTTATGCCACCTGAAACCTGGAACGAAGTGAAAAGATTACAAGATGAAGTTGATGAGGTTGAAAGAAAATTGTGGATCAAAGCGGGTTGTTCTCAAAGAAGAGAGGATGAAGTATGGGTCAGTACAGATGGCAGACCAGTCATGCCAGATTGTTTACTCTCACAAATGGCCAGAATGTATCATGGAGACACACACATAGGGAGAGATGCAATGATTAGACTGTTCAGACAAAATTGGTACAATCCCAAATTCAGAGCTGTTACCGAGAGTCTTTGCCAGAGATGTCTAATTTGCCAAATGCACAACACAGGCAGGAAAACGATAATTGGGTTTGGGAAGATTGGGAAGGCAGAGGGTCCATTCATAAGACTCCAGTTTGACTTCATACAGTTACCACCATGCAGAGGGTTGAAATACGTACTAGTCATAGTGTGTCTGTTTTCAAAGTGGGTGGAGGCTTATCCAACTAGGAGAAATGACAGCATTACAGTTGCAAAGCTGTTACTAAGAGAACTCATACCTAGGTTTGGTTTCCCAGTATCTTTGGAATCAGATAGAGGAAAACATTTTAACAACGAAGTGATCCTGATAATCTGTGAAGCATTTCAAATCAAACAGAAACTGCATTGTGCATATCGTCCAGAGGCTTCTGGAGTGGTTGAACAATTGAATGGCACTATAAAGTCGAGGTTGGGAAAAATGTGTGCATCAACATCATTGGAGTGGCCTGATGCATTGCCACTTGTTCTGATGGGACTCAGAAGTATACCTGATCGAACGACAGGTTTGAGCCCCCATGAAATTATGATGGGAAGAGCAATGAGACAAACACATGTTCCCACAAATAGACTGGTGAATATTTCTGATGATATGGTGTTGGACTACTGTAAAGGATTGGCTGACCTAGTGCGTTCTGTCTCTCACCAGGTTGGAGAAGACGCAGTTTCCAGGCAGCCTGAACTAGAACATGATCTGAATCCTGGTGATTGGGTGGTGGTGAAGAATCACACCAGAGAAACGTGTCTATCACCCAGGTGGAGCAGACCTTGTCAAATCATATTGACCACAAACACAGCAGTGAAGTGTGCCGGATTTCCGAATTGGATTCACGTAAGTCACACCAAGAGAGTACCAGACCCAGAAGAAGAAAACACTCAGACGCCAATCACTGAAGAAGCTGAAGGTTGCCAAGCTGAAGAATCTCAGGCTCGAGGTTCAAGAGAAGCTGACGGAGAACAACCGAGCACAAGTCAGGATTGGATACCAGTGGTAGAAATTCCTGAGGTTTACCACCAAACAAGAAGTCAAAAGAAATTAAGAGCGATTGAAGAAGATCAGATAGGTGAAGAAGAAGGGGTTCAGGATCAAGAAGACAAGCTAGTAAACGAGCCTGAACCAAATCAGATAGGGAAAGAAAACTGGACTGAAAATAGTGAAGATTTTATACAATTTGAACAGGGAAAGACAGGTTTAGAAGAAGCAGGTCAGGCTGCAGAAGTACACAGTGCAATAAGCCCTGATCAGAAGCAGTTAGGTCAAGAGGAATATACAGAAGAAAAAGAGACTGATAAAAATGAACATGAAAATTTGAACACAGAACAAAGTGAATTATTGGAAACTCACAGTGGAGCTGCAAATGAGAAACCAATAAGACCAGAAAAGAACAATCAAATAAATCAGAGAATACAGAAAACAAAACAGTGCCAAGCAGTGAAAATAAAAAGATACATGAAGACGAAAATAAAGAAACAGTGCAAGTAGAAAAACCAAGAAAAGGAGATCATTGGCCAAGTTTCATCAAAAGAGTGAAGTGCCACATAAAAACCAGAAGTGAAGATCCAGATCAAGTACCTGAAGTAACAAGTCAAACCGATCAAGAGAAAAAGTCTGGGAAAAGAAAAAGTAAAAGATTAAGACTTGTGAACAACAAATTCAAGGGTCCTGATTGGACGTATATCGTTCTTGAAGACTTTGAAAGCTCAGAATCAAGTGACAGTGGTGGTGAAGGAACAAGTGCAGAACTAACTTACGAAGAAGAAACAAGACCACCCTGACTAAACAAAAGAATCCACTGAAGAAAAGGAATAGAGATAAGAAGAGCAATCTTCCTTGTCGAAAAATGCCTGATGATAGAGTTACTGGGAGACCAAAGAGAAAATGTTGTAGAAGATGCTGTGCAATTTGCATATGTAGTCTAGTATTGGTGCTTATAGTATGGTTAGTCCTGATTGTAGCAGTTCCTTACCTAATAATAATAGATAAAAAGAACAATAATGAAACTATAGGGAGGACAGCAAACATAAAGGGAAATAGAGTAGAGCTAATGGCAGAAGATGATGAAGGAATTCATCATGAGATAGCTGATAATGACACTAGTTTAAATGTTTTCACGAAGTTATTGTTTCAGTATGTAGAGACAATGGAAGTTAGTAATTGTTATGTCTGTATGAAATTACCTGAATCAGTAGCAGAAGGATTAACATACCATCATTTACCATTGACATATGGCATTTCATGTAGCGTATTAACAAGTTTATTTTATAGTACAGGTAGATTACAATATTACTATTCCAATATAGATGTTGTATTTTCTGAAGTTCCAATTCGCAAGAGCATGAACCCAGTGCTTAGCGCCTTAGATGCACAGTTTATGGGAGAAATTTTCTTAACAATGACATCAATAGACTTAACACATGCACGTAGACACAATCTAACATGTTCTTTATTAGAAGAAGAGAAAATATTTTTGAATTTAGTAGAAGATAGAAGACAGGATTTCCAAAAGAAAG
Organism: Calotriton arnoldi; assembly: GCA_963921515.1. NCBI lineage: Eukaryota > Metazoa > Chordata > Amphibia > Caudata > Salamandridae > Calotriton > Calotriton arnoldi. The sequence goes on from CAWUFW010003242.1 coordinate 935,971, forward strand.
CTACAGAGCATAAGTCTCATTTACCACCTTGGGCAGTTACACACCTGGCAAAGCTCAAGCTGCTATGGCTCTGGATTTCGAAAAGAAGGGGAAAATTTGTCTTCATAGGTTAAAGACTGACTATAACAATGTTTTCATCGGTACCAGTGATTGTGAACACAATTTTTTAATACTGGGAGATTGGGGACTAAAAGGAGGAACAGATTCAGTTTTTCCTGGAATCTATTATGTCTGCGGGAATAAGGCTTACTTTAGGCTTCTTGCACGGTGGTATGGAAGTTGTTACTTTGGAATAGTTTTTCCAAAGATATACCACGTAAAAAGAAACACTGGAAGCAATGAAAAAAATGGTGAATTAATACGTAGTAAAAGAGCCAGTTTTTCAGAAATAGTAGGTGATATATTTGGTGCATTGATACCTTCAGTGGGAATAATTCTGAACTCAAGGAAGATATGTAAATTGTCTACAGTAGTTGATCGTTTATCAACGGATACTGCTGGAGGGTTTCTAATGATTAATGCGGAAATGGTTGCGATTAGGTCTATGGTGATGCAAAATCGACTTGCTCTTGACATAATATTGGCGAAAGAGGGCGGAGTCTGTAAATTATTGAAGACGAAACACTGTTGCACTTATATTCCTGATAAGAGTGCAGAAATTGGGACGTATATTCAGAATATAACTAAACTTGAGCAAGAACTTAAACCACTGGAAGTTGATAGTGTATGGGAAAGATTGACAAATAGTATATCGTCAATCGGAACCTGGTTTGCTAATATAGGTGAAGGACTTATAGGTCAAATACTAGTTCCCTTAGCAGGGATAGCAATAATAGTTCTGACAGTAGTATTTTGGTGCAAATGCTGTAGAAAGAATAGAACGTATAAAGTGACAGAAAAAGGGAAGAAGAGAAAAAGGGACGAGATTGAACTGGAAGAATGGAAAAGTGAATTATACAAAAAGATGAAGGGAGATTGTAAAAGTAGAAAAGCTAAAAATGAAAATGAGAATGAAGTGATTTGCTAGAAGTTGGCATCTGATTGAGGGTAGTTTTTGATGGCTCAGAAACGCCATCAGAGAGGGGATTGATGGAGCAAGGTTTCACAAATGAAACTTGCTCGTATGCAATCTCACTCATAGTATTAATATTAAAAATTGTATTGTCCGTATTAATCCTTGCACACATTACACAAACAGAGAGGACGCTTGCCTATGTGTTTTACTAACAAATAACGCTTGTTCCTAGTCTAAAATGGCCGCTTAAGCGCGGGATTTTATCTGCGCCTGTCACAACCTGATCACATGGTGTGACGTCTTTCTTTGCTTGGTGGGAATTTCTGCTTCTGCGCAGTGTGCATTAAAATGGCTGTTCAATGTTCTCACATGCTTAAGCTTGCTCTCGTGTCATTACTAAATTGTTGTTTCTAAACGCAATTAATGCGGGATAGGATTTTATAATTAAATGGGATTAGAAATAAGATAAGTGGGTATACAGTGAAACGTTTTATTTGTGATATTAATATTTCCTTCTTGCACTTTTAGTAATTCGTAAATCTTGGGCCTGGGTTGGTGACTTGAAACTGGAGAAGCAGAAGGTTCTGCGCATGTGTCCTGAATGACTGCCAAAATGAAGTCAACTTGGACGTCTCACAAGGCCGTGACCTGATAGCCAAAGATGTTATAACTACTGTATTTCCTGTCGCGCATAGATACATTGTCTATGAAAATTGGTGTACATTTGTCATGAGACGGGTGGGAAATAAAGCGAATGTATTAATTTGAAGGGTGGGAACGCAAATACAATAGGCTACACAATTTAAGCCAAATTTGTCATAGTGCGAGAATCCACCTCCGGTCCCTGTCCAATCAGAAGTAGTGGTCCCATATTTTAGCAACATTAAGGGGAGGTACATGGGTGTAGAAGGGTATAATAGAATATAGCATTAGTAATTAGCTAGCTCAGACTCTCAGAACATACAGAAGAGCTCCAGGCTGCCCAGCTGATCGGTTGCTGACTGAATCCCTATCCGGAAGAGGTCCTGAGGAGGGGGCGGCTGAGTCCATTAGACGGGAGAATCGAGGAGAAATCGAGTGCCAGAGAGGGGAACGGCGCAGGCGTCGTTGTAGAGAGGTCACCAGTCCTGTCCTGATCCAGAAGGAGGTCCTTGCTTTTCATCCTTCCAGGGTCCAATTCTTTCAAACTCCTTGGCTAAGGGTTTGGTTCTCGCACTTAGGTAAATATATGCAACCTTTAGTTGCGCTGCTGTTCCTATCTCCTCTTTTCCTTAAACACCGTCATTTATTAGCAATAATCATTCTATGCTTTCACATGGGTATTCTGATCAAATACCGTGTCTTTTTCTGTATTTTACTCTGCTAAAACTTTAGATAAACATTTTAAAACTTCCTGACTCTCTGGTTATTTCAGGATTATGTACTATAGTGAATGTCACTCATTTTAAACTTCCCAATTAGCAAAGGATCCATTGGTAAGTTATTACTCTTCAATCAGAAGGTAATTGGTAGCAGGGATTTTTTTGATATAAGAGTATATCTGACACCCAGCGTAAGTATTAGCATAGTATGAATGTGTGGGCCCAAGTGAGTATATGGTGTATGAATGCAGTTTGCTAATATCGCGCTGGATCAGTACTTTATAGAGCAGAAGTATTATGCTTGAATCCCAATATGCATTTGGAAAGCTTGGAAAGTACTATATTGAAAAAGTATTAAATGTGCCCAAAGGGTCCAAGTTCAGGCCATCAGGCATTACATTTTTCTGACCTCATCGTCTTAAATGGCTAAAATACATAAGTTGTTCTTTTTTAATAAACAGTCTCATGATGAAAACCCATATAAAGTTTCATACCATTGTTAGTGTGAAGTACAAACTAGCGAGATAGAATCGGTCTCCTCCTTAATTAAGATAATAAAGCAGTGTAAAGAAAAACTTCAAACGAAATGAAATGGTTATATAAAATTATTACATTTATTCCTGGGTTGTGTATGTGTTAACAGGGATTAGAACATTGGAATGTGGAGCACTCCATTGAAGACAATGGAGTGCTCCGAGCTTCTACGGGCCGGTAAAGGCCCGCAAAGCAACATAAGACATGTGGTCCTTCCGACCAGGTATGCCTTTTTTTGGCACACTCCTCCCTTTCCAATATGGTCGATAAGAAGTTTGCTGATTGATTTAATATCTGTCTAAACACCGCTTTATTTCTGACCATATGTTCAAAGGGCTGGGACTTAAAAGTATTTAGGCTCTCTGTTAGATAGGATCTCCAACCACTTGCAAACTCTTGCTTCATTACTTCCTGCCAGCAATGGTTTGCGAGCGTGCCGGGATCAGACAGAAAAAGCGAAAATAAGCAATTTAAATATGCAGATTGTTTCACTAAAAATGATCTTTTCAAGCCAAATTCCAATCAGATGTTAGCTTGTCCGACGTTTCTTACCTTAACCTAAAAGTTAATTTAAAAACATTTATTTGTAGATTGTCAAGGATTTTGGAGTCTTTACCTTGAAAAATTACTGATCCGTAGGCCAGAGAGGGAATCAGCTTTGACTTTATTACCTTAAGTAAATGATCATGGTTCAGACATAACAACGTATCTCGCAGCTTTCTAAAAGCAAAAGACAGTGCAGTAGCTTTAGCCTTTATATTAATAAAGGGCTGTTTAAAAGACATTCTGTCATCAAACGAGATACCTAGATACTTATAAAGTTTTACTGTTTCAATCTTTAACCCATTGATATTCCATATTCTCATAACTGATTTGGTCGAACCTATCGTCATGATTTTTATTTTCTTGGTATTCATTTGTAAACCATTGGCTAGAGTATAGTTATTAAATGATTCGATTAATCTTTGTAGGCCTATAGCAGTATGGCTTACCAATGTAGTATCATCTGCGTACTGTAAATATTTTATATTTTGTCCTGCAAAATTTGGTGAATGAGCATTAACGTTTTTAAAATAAGATGGTAGATCAGCCATAAAAAGGTTAAAAAGACATGGGGCCAAGACACAAACCTTGTTTAAGACCGCCATGGGTTTCCAGGCGGCGAGTAGTACATTTGCCATCCCCCACTTTGACCTGGACCCACGTATTAGAATATAACAACAAAATCATGTCTAACAATTGTTTAGGAATTCCCCATGCAGCTAGCTTTGCCCAAAGTAGGTTACGGGGAACAGAGTCAAAAGCTGCTTTAAGGTCTTCGAAATGATGGATAACTTTCGCCTTTTATGCTTTGCTCTTTCCGCCAGCAAGGTCAGAGACATCAAGTTCGAGATCGTTGACTGGCCCCTACAAAAACCAGTTTGGAATAATAGTAGGATTTCTTCTTTCGTGGCCCAGTCTTCCAAGTCCTTAAGCAAACATGTAGCAAAGCTTTTTGCCTCGATATCTGTTAGGGCAATTAACCAATAGGTAGCCGGATTATCTGGTGGGCCGCTTTTATAAATTGGCTGAATTATACTTCCTTACCATGATTCCGGAACAATTTTAAATTTTACAACGCCTTTGAATAGTGAGGTTAAAATTTCTGACCAGAGATCTATTTGCGCTTTAAAAACAGCTTTTGGGATCCCATTGGGGCCCAGTGCTCCAATTGATCTAATCCCACTTATGGCCATTTTGACTGATTCTTCTTGTAGTGTCTCAGTTACGAAAGGTTTGACTTTGTTAGAATGATAATTTTCCTTCATCTCACTACTTGTGTTGGTCGGCGGCCTTAGCATATACTGTACGATGTTAGTGTCCAATACAGTAGCTGATGGAGCCCCATATAGATTTTTGATGAAGGATGCCCAGCATGATTCTGAGATGTTGGCGCTGTTAGCTCTTCTACTGCCATATTCAAGATTATTAATGAATCCCCAAAATGCTTTTGAATTGTTCGTTTTACTAGCAAAGTGCAATTTTGTCCATATTTCTTCATGGTATGTTCTTTTTGCCTTCGATATATCATTTTTGTATATTCTTCTCAAGCGTTTTAGTGAGCACAATTTTGAGGATTTAAAAGCACTGTTTGGTTGTTTAAAGATGGCCTGTGATGCTTTATTAAGTGCTTTTTTTTGTTGGTATAACCTATGTGAATTCCACCCTGTTCTTACTGGCCTTATAGGGTATCCCCTAATTGTGTTTTTTGTCCCGAATTAATCAATCAAAGAGGCACAAAGTCGATGCCAAATTTCAACCATTGATTTCCTATTTCTGCTCTCAGTAAGTGCTAATTCTATTGCGAGTTCTATGTATGCCAGTATCTCCGTTTTTTTTGTTGGATGCCACACTAGCCTTTTCAGATTGTATGCAGTGGGTCCAGTTACAAGGGACGATGACTTTGGTAGATGATCAAATATTAACATCAATGTCAATGTTTGTGGGTTATGATCACTTTCCAATCTAGGGATTACTTGATACTCCAAGAGGCAAGATACAAGATCCTTTGAAATAATAGTATAATCTATAATAGAATGTTGCCGTGAATTTTTTAATGTTGGGGCGCTCTCTGTATTATTTTGAGTGACTTCCTGTAGCAGTATAAGATTGTATTTATTTAGCTGGGAGCAACACATCTGTAATAAAGCTCTACTCGGTTTATCGGCACGATTTTTAGAGAGCAAATGCATGTTGAATTCTCCTGAGATAATTAGTTTAATAGCAGGGTATTGGCAATTCAGAAATTTACCTATTTCCCAAAGTACGGTGAGTTGAGATATCTTATCTGATCTCTTTGCACTTTAAATATACATTTAAGAATATTATCGGTTTCTCAGAATCTATTTTAATACATAATATTTATTTGCAAAGTTTTATATAGCGCTGGCTAGACCCGAAGGTATCAGAGCGCTTTACATGAGGATCAGCGAGTTACAGGTTAGATAATTACATCAGTTACAGGAGCCAAGTATAGACAATAGGAGAAAACAAAAGACATGAGATTACACAGTAATATGAGGTATTAGCGCATAGAATAGCCAAGGCGCACGTCTTATGGGGAAAAGGAAGGTAAGGTAGAGGGGGAATGGTAAACGGGTAAGGAATGCAGAAGAGTCAGGCAGACCGGCAAGGGGGAAAAGTGCAACAGGGGGAACAAAGCAGTCAGGGTGAAAGACAGTATATGAGGGGAGGGGTGTGGGAGGCCAAAAAGGGGGGAGGGGGGGGGTAGTAGACTAGAAGAGAAGGATAAACAGGCGATAGGTCAAAACCGCCAAGTTGGAGGACCCACAGACGCCGATAGCAATTATCCCAAAATGGCGGGCTATAAAGACACAAATCAAAGGTAGCTGAACTCCACGTCTCCAAGCAGGGCTGGAAAAGGGGAGGCAGCCAAATAATCATGGAGGGAGGAGGCGGGGGAGGGAAGGAAACACAACGGGGAGACGCGGAAAAACAATGTCAGATGTCCGGCTGGGTAGGTGACGGCTGAGGGAGTGAACCAGAGCCAGACTCCTCTATAGCTGCATGGGACAGCTCCACCGGGCATCGGCCAAGGTTGTTCAGGCTCCGCAGTAAGAAAAAAACAGTTAAGGTATCCACCCAGTGTGCCTCGTCATAGTTCCAATGAAAAACACTGGTCCTGGTGTTACTGGGAAGCGCCGTCCGTAACGTCCTCCATCTCGCCACCAGGTCAAGAGTGGTGAGAGGAGAGGTGGAAGGGACATATTCCTAAGTCTGTAGATTGTGGGACAACCCATCGTTCTTGCCTTCAGGCCTCTAGGCTCTAGATCTAGGATCAAGGTCAGTACGTGGGGGAGCCCCACTGCATCTCCAGGCTGGAAGCGCCCGAGCCAGAAGTAGTCCGTGTGTCCAGGTCAGGCCACCGAGCTAATTCACCCTCAGGAGTTCCACACTTGGGCACCACACCATTTATGCCAACACTCACCCGGCCAGACCCCCCGGCAATGCGCTGAGTCAATCTTGGAACCCCACCAAGGCAGGAGATGCTGGTGCCGGTAATGGAGTCTCCAGGATGCCTCCCGGGCCGGGCCCATAAGCGGAGGGGCTCAGCCTGGTGCTCCCGCTTCATGCACTCACCTCCTGGGGCCAGCGGAGGTCTGGGCCGAGTCTCAAGGCCTCCCGGAGCCGGCGCGTCGCGGTGCGTGGACCTTCTCGCACCCCCCGCAGGAGCCGCGCTGGACTGTGTTGGGGGACGGGCCGCCAGGACAACAGCCGGGAGCTCCGCAGTAAGCCCCGCAGGTGAGGGGGTAGGGCAGACGATGCGGCGGCAGCAGGATACCGCTTGAGTCGCGGGCACAGCAATTCCTTCCCTGCTAAGTCCTGATGGATGAGGCCTCCTGCCAGCAGTGGCGCCGGGGCCTCACGTGGGGGTCGCCGGGATGGACGCAGCTCAGGTGATGCGTTTGGAGAACCCCCTCGTCTAGTCACTGGTGCTGCGGGCTGTCGGCCACCATATTAGGGTCAGGCACGTCAGGCAAATAGCCGGTGGGCTGCCGTTTCCCTGTCAATGTCCCGCATACCGGCCCCAAAAGGCACTTCCGCCTCCCTTCGGTCCCGTCTGATCGCCGAATGGCGACCCCGCCTCACCGGCTGGCCAGGAGTCGTCCTCCCGGGGTGTGAGCTGCTGCCTCGTTGCTCCCCCGTCGAGAACCTCCGGTCACAGCTCCTCTACATGCGGTAAGCCGCGATCCCCTCACCACTCACTTGGGAATCTGAGTGAGGAGGTGGGTGCCCTGTTTCCGTTAGTCCGCATCGAGCAAGGCCAAGCTAGTTGGAACTCGATTTAATCGTGCTTGATATCCAGATCCAACGACACATATGTGGATAATCTCCCTTTTGCTCGACCAAAGGCAGATGAACGGGATGCATAATTGGCATACTCCTAATAACAAATTATGAGTTCTTTGCAAATTTTCCAAGTTTCCTGGAACAAAAGAAGAATTGGTACAACTAGTGGTCACCAAAAGAGCCAGGGAGATCCACCTTCTTGGACTACTTGTGAAATAGAAATGGTATAAAGTCAGAACATCATACATTCATAGGTATCCATGTATCATAACTGCATCATACCTCAATGGTATTCAGTTCACCCCAAAACACAGTGCAAAGTCATGCTTCCTATGATAGATCCCGTGAATGGGGCAAGAAAGTACTCATTCAACAATCAATGGACAAAAACCCAACGCATGCTTATCCTTTATTGTCTGGTGTTCTGCCTCCACTCGAGGCTACCTTGGCAATGAACCCAGGGCTGCAACTTTGAAACACATATCAAAAGAACCTTGTATTAATGTTCAGCTCAGACAACCACATAGAAAAAAATGTAGTAATAGTAATGTGTACAGGGAGTTGTTATTATGCTTGATCCACAGTGGGTCTGGTTGCTGAGACACCCACCTAGACTGTGCAGTATCCTCAAATATTGTCTGCCTTATCGAAAACCAATGTGTCAACATGAACAATCCAATAAAAACAATTACGAGGGGAGAAAGGGAAATAATTGTCCAGTCGGAATATGCAGTGCACATCTAACACAACTAGTCATGTTACTTTAGCACACTGTACGGTCTACAGTAAAGAACAGGGGAGTGGGGGCTGAAACAACTGCCTCCAACTCAACTCTGACAAAACAGAAGTACTGCTCTTCGGAAAGAGTACTTCCACATGGAACCACAGTGGTGGCCTCCAGAACTCGGACCGACGCCCACACCACCCGACCATGCACGCAACCTCAGCATCATCCTAGACAGCCAACTGACCATGAAACAACAAGTCAACGCAGTCTCATCCTCCTGCTTCCCCACACTTCGTGTGCTCCACATATTCTTCAGATGAATCCCAGCCAACACCAGAAAGACCGTCACTCAGGCCCTCGCCCCTCGCCACCAGCCGCCTTGACTACAGCAACGCCCTCTACGCCGGCATCCCCACCCAACTCCTCAGAAGACTCCAGACCATACAGAAGGCTGCACCCAGACTCATCTTGGACCTCGCCAAATGAACTCACATCACCCCCCACCTAAGAGACCTCCACTGGCTCCCCATCCAGAAGAGATGCCAGTTCAAGATCCTCAGGTACGCCTACAAAGCCCTCCATGACCTACATCAATCATTGACTGAACTTCCACCAACCCTCTAGACACCTGCGCTCCTCTTCACTCACCCTCACACACACCCCCTTCATCCGTCGCAGCCGCACCAGTGGTCGCTCTTTCTCCTACATCACTGCCAAGACCTGGAACGACCTCCCCCTCCAGCACCGTACTGCCCCCTCGTTGGCAGACTTCAAAAAGAGACTCAAGACCTTGCTCTTCGACGTAGACACAGCGCCCAGATACCCCTAGGGGTGACAATGTTGTGATTTACAAATGCTGTTTGATTAAAGCAAAGCAACAAGTACAGAGAGCGGAAACCACTCTGTTACTCACCAGCGTTCAGCTCCTGTTTCGGCGAGTGTTTCCTGGTCCGAGAACTTCAAAAACCCATGCTTCCCCCTTTTACAAAGAGATAGTGGTGATGCAGAAGGCGGGTAATGTGCAATATGGTACATCGAGAGAGGTTATTGGGATTTGTAGTGTGTTGTAAACACATCACTGCTTCTTAGAAAGTGGAAACCCTATGTGGCAAAAGTTCGAGTCACGACAAAAACAGGAACCCCTAGCAGTGGATAATAACTAAATGTATAATCATGATAGTTTATATATGTGCATGAAAGCATTGGGATCCTGCAAAGAAAATCACTGCCCAATTTGTTTAAGAAGTGTAATGGATTCAATACTCTCCCTTCATTGTAAATGAGAAAGTGAGTATGACACCAAGAATCAGATGGGAGTTGTAGGGTTGTAGGCCAAATAGCCTATATGAGTGAACATGAAGGCATCCCCCAACAGGGATATCCTATTAAACAGACCCATTACCTTCCTTTCATTTAATTGGAGGTCATGAAATGTACAACACCAAAAAATGAGGAAAAAGCACTTAAAACGTCTCAATATTGTTATCTTATTGAAAAGAAGCATCATAGCAATAAATCTCGTAGTCACAAAGTGACAACAAATCACAGACAAACTCGTCCTAGGGCTGTCATCATTCAGCCCACACTCATGGCTTCTCAGTCTAAAGATCCAATATTCTTTAAAAAAAAAGAATTGTGTCAGATCTCAGGTGTCTATTGGTATATATAGTTTGTTCATTCCTGTCCCGTCAAATTATCTCATTGTGACCAATTGCCAGGCAGTGTGTAGTCAGTTTAGCAATTGCACGTTTACATTGTATGGTACTTCGATGTTCGGTGATGCGTACGCTCACATTCTTTGTTGTCATTCCTATATAGCAGAGGCCACAGGGCAAGTTTTCATGTAGATCAATCTGTCACTATTGCTATAAGTGAGTTGTCGCAACTCCCAAGGGGTAGTTAGCCCCAATTCACGATGTGCTGTATTTTTGGTGTAATGGCATACCCCACAACCACCACATGTAAATTGTCACTTTACAGGCAGTAGTGCCCAAAGGGGCTCCTAGCCCTGTACTACTAAAGATAGTTGCCCAGCATGTAACTAGTCTGTCTTTCAAATTCTGACTCTGCTTAAATGCAAACAATGGTTTCTGCAACAATAATCTACATATGTTAAGGATATGCCAATTCTTACACACTACCTTCTCAATGATTGTGGATAGGCTGCAATAGGTGCTAACACACCAGGCTATCTGTGGTAGAGTTTGGTCTTGTCTTTAATAGAGCAGAGCGATTGTTTTTCTTGGCTCATTTTGCTGCTCTCTGCCGCAGAACGCTTGGATAATGTCTCGAGGCCAATTGTGTAGTCAAACTCAGTGCATGCTCTTTAAATTTGGATACTTGTGAGCGATTCCGGCTGATCCACAGAAATTGTCCTACTGGGGGATTATCTCTTAATGCTTTGGGATTAAAACTCTCACAGACAATAAAGAGTTCTGATCAAAGGGGTTTCTGTAGAGTTCTGGCTCTAACACCCTATCCAGCGGGTATATCAGGAGGTCGAGGAATGGCAATCTGTCCTTACTGTAATCACAGGTGAACTTCAAATGCGAGTTTCTAGAGTTCAACCTTGTACTGATTTCAAGAATGGTCGAAATTTCACCTCCCCAAATCACCACTATATCATTGATGTATTGTTTCCATAGTCTCGGATGTTCACTGAATGGGTGTCGCACCAAGAAATATATGTGTCACTAACCTGCTCACAGTTACCCATGGGAGCGAAGATGTTCCTCCTACCGTCTAAGAAACACAACCTGCGTGTGACTAGAAACTATTACACACCGTGACAGGTTATATTCCCCGGAAGGCAGAAGGAGGTATAACGACGGGACCACGTCTTGTGATTCCACCGGAATGGGTGTATCTCACTCAGGGATATCTTCTCTGTCCATAAGTCTTGTCAGGAAGTTTCTAAAGTGCAGAGGAAAAAACAACAGAGAAGAAAGGAACCTATTAGTAAACTGCTCTCATATGCATGTCCCCTTCACCCCTGCTTCTTAGTACATTTTGTGTATATAGCCAGGAGATAACTCATCAAACAAGCATTAATTACACTCCCGTAGAACTGCATGAGTTAACATCACTCAGGTATCTTAAAGAAGGTATTTCTTGAGAAGAGAGCATCCTCATTAATCCATTTGTACTCTCCTTGCCCATAACGAACCAAAACAACAAAAAGAAATAAACACCGCAATCTTCATCAGTGAACTGATCTTTAGATACTCGAAATTCTCATAGGTAGACCATGCGTCTCCACGATGGTCTCTTACATCCGGGGAACCAAGAAAGGAGAAAATGTCTCGAGGGGGAAAATGCGGGAACAAGCAAGAAATGCGTTCTCTCCAGCTGGCACCAAACGCCGACTGCGAAACAGGAAAACCGGAAGCAACTGCGGCCGTACCTAACAACTAGACCGCACGGGGAATAGCCAAGTGTTTCAATGTGGAAGAAGCCAAGGACTGGAAGAAGGGAGATCCGGGGCGTGGTCCAGAACGTCGTCAGGAAACAACGAAGCCAAGCGCTGAGTCCGGGTTGCAGGGAGGCTTAAATACCACTTCCCACATGGTAACGGAACCGCCCTCTGACTGCAGCTGTGTTGGGGCTCGACAGGTGAGTACGGCTTTTGCGCAAAACACAAATGACTATCGGTAATAAGAAGAAAAGGAAAGAAAAGGTTCCTGCTGTAGTACGAAGACCTATTCTGCTGTATAATAACCCTTAGTACACGGGCATGAAGCCCGAGATGTAACAATGGGATGGAATATGGGTAATTATGGGTGGCCTCACACCTGTGCATATAGAGGTTAGCCATGCCTGGTGCAAAAGTACTGCCCGTAGATGTCCCAGACACTTCTAGATAAAAGCAGTACTCAAACTGAAAGAAATTCTCTTTAATGGCTAACTGGGCACACTCCATAATGAAGGAGACTAGTGTGATGTAGTCAGGGGGGCTGTTTACTAGTAAGGACCATATAGTTTGTGGGGTTTTGTCCTGAGGAATACAGGTGTAGAGATATTCGCCTGAAACCCAGTCACAATGCACCTCCACCTCGCAGGAAATTTGTCCTAGCCACCTTCTCTTTAAACCTAAAACCAGTGCCTCGTGGTCCATCTTTCAGACATTTGAGGACACTGACATCTCAAAACTACTGTCTTCCACTAAACTTTCCAACCACTTTAATGACCCTCTCCCCTCCAAATTCCTCAAGGGAACTTCACACCTCCTGATACCCCTATGGACCAGAATTATCAACGCCTCTCTTACGCAAGGCACCATGCCGGAATGTCTAAAAAGTGGACAAGTCACACCTATACTAAAAAAGCCAGACGCGAACCTCTCTGATCCCAACAATTTTCGCCCTATTTCGAGCATCCCAACCTTAGCCAAGCTCCTGGAAAAATGTGTTCATCAACAACTCTGCAATCACATTGACCAGCACCAACTCCTCGACCACTGCCAATCTGGTTTCAGACCAGGTCACAGTACTGAAACCGCCATGGTCCACATTGTCGACGATGCTTTACGCTTTCTCGATCATAATGAATCCTGTCTTTTAATCCTTCTTGACCTATCATCAGCGTTTGACACAGTCAAACATGAAACCCCCCTGAACCTCTTAGAACTTAGGATGGGTCTCTCTGGCACTGTCTTAAAATGGTTCTGCTCATTCCTACAAAACAGATCTCAACGAGTCCTAATCAATCATGACTTATCCGATCAGACACCGGTCACTATCGGCGTTCCCCAAGGTTCTTCACTTTCGCCCACCCTGTTTAATCTTTACATGGAACCCCTAACTGAAATCCTCAAACACTCCAACATCTCCTACCATATGTACGCTGATGATACGCAATTGTACATGAAGATTACCTCTCCTAACGACATCAGCACTCTCAATAATATCTTGAACAAAACTCAACACTGGTTAACACTTAACCACCTCAAACTTAACGCCCTCAAAACTGAATTCCTATTAATCTCGCCTCCCAACACCACCTCTAACATCAAAGTCTGGCTCCCACTACTCACCGCCTTGAACTGTACCCCACATATTGTTGATTCAGCAAAATCCCTAGGAATAACGCTAGACAACAACCTCTCCATGATGAATCACATCAGCTCCACAACCAGAGCGGCCAATTTCCATCTCCACATCTTAAGAAAACTAAAGCCTTTCCTGCCCAATGCAGATCTCAAGATGGCGGTTCAGGCTCTTGTGATCTCCAAACTTGACTATGGGAATGCTACCCTTGTTGGCCTACCGAAAATAAAACTAGCACCGTTGAGGGCTACCCTCCATGCTGCTGCACGGCTCATCACAGGCGTAAAGAAAAATGACCACATCACCCCAGCCCTCCACTCTCTGAACTGGCTACCCTATGAATCTAGAATCTACCTAAAAATAGCATGCATGACATACAAAGCCATCCACCACAACACTCCTCGCTTCCTGGCTCAGAAACTGGTGCTATCCGGAAGGAATAGAGCTTCTCGTAGTACATGCTCCCTACTGCTGAAACCCCAAAATTTCACAAAAAGAAAACCTATAAGAGATCTTTCTCTGGAATTGCCCCAAGAATTTGGAACTCTCTTCCCCCAGAGATCAGGACCATCCCTTCATTCGTTCTTTTCAAAAACAAAGTAAAAATGAGACTGCTGAATAATGTCCTTCCTATCTGAGGCGACTATCCATGCCAATTTGATTTCTTTGCTGGTGTTTTCACTATGTCTCTTTGTATTATCTTTTCATGCTGTATTGTCTATATTTTGCTCCTTGTATATTTAATGCTATTTATTAGGTTGTACAGCGCTCTGACACCAACATTTTGGTCATGTTCGCGCTTTATAAAACTTTATAAATAAAAAAAAATAAAAAATTCTACATCAAAAGAAAACAAGAGGTATTTTGTAATATCAAAAGGTAAATCTTCCAAGGTGTTTATGGTTGCTTTAGAGTCTTGGAAATAAGATGGCATAGCTGTTACTGAAGGCCTCAAGAAAACATCCACAGATTGTGAAAGAGGATTCAAAAGAGACCCCCGGCCTGAAACAATGAGCCTGCCTGGTGATGGGCATTGCGGTTTGTTGATTCTGGGTAATATGCAAAAATACAGAGTGACTAACTACCCCTTGGGAGTTATGACAACACACTAATTGCAAGTGACAGATTGATCTCAGTCAAAAAAGGCCTTTATTTGGTATTTCACAACCATAAAGCACACAATAAATAATTTAAAAACAGTCAAATTTAAAAGAATGATATATCCAGGATTCTAATTCATTATTGAAGTTTTTACAATTTTTATAAAGTTTTCAGTCCTGTTTTCGACCTTGTTTATTTATTTCGTGTCCGCTTTTAGGAGAAGGTTGTCGATCAATGTGAAGAACTTTACCCCACGGCAAATTAAAATGTTTGATGAGCCCCACATCCAGCAAGTTACAGCCTGCCTGCAGGTGCGGATGTGTAATTCATTTAAGATCACTTTTAAGAGCTTCTTTCTTTCGTCTTTTACTGTGGGGCAGACGCACATCAGATGGCATATCGATTCTGTGTTGTATCCACATAAGCGACAGTTTTCGTCTTGATGTTTGCCTTTCCAGGTTGGTAACAAGTCCTTCGAGTTATGATCTCCTAGACAGTATAGCATAAACCTCTTTTTTAATGTAAGTCAAAAATGTGCTGCTAAATAAGCTTGCGGTTTGGGCTTTGTATATGAATTTATTACCGAGCAGGCATGTCGAAGTTTAAGCAATCTTGTTTTGTCTTCCAAAAAGGACAGTTTCCTTGCAGTGGCATTACACACTCTATTGAATGCTGTTCTTTCCATCTTACCGTCCCAAACCTCTCGAATGTCTAATGCTGTCAGGGCTGCACTCAAGTATTCACCCCATGTATTTGGTGATTTCTGATCAAACTGGGCCTTTATTTCTGCCCAGCATAAGTTGTTCAGAGATCCGGATTCAGAGGATCGAAATTTCCAACACAATTTCACGAAGGTAGCTTTTCTTTGGTATTCCTGGTTCTGAAGTCCGAATTCCAAACGTATCTGTGCTGGTGACGCGACTTTGGAGAGATTAAAAACTGCTTTGTATACTTTTGTCTGCAGCTCATTTAGAATATCAATTTCCTGACCGTGCCATATTTCTAGGCCATATGCCAGTGTTGGAAGTAGTTGTGCTGCCATTACTTTAAGAAGGTGACTGTAGGAAGGGCAGCGCAGTTTCTTTTGCAGCTGTTTGTAAGGGAAAATTAATGAATTGGCTTTTGCTTTTATATCTGTTTTCTGATCCGTAAAGGACATGCATCGGCCCAATTTGATGCCCAGGTATTTATATGAGCTGTTTTCCTCTATTTGTTCACCCTTCGCGTGCCATTTATATTTACTAGGCCTGGAGCCTGCTAGACGCACCACCTTTGTTTTCTTCTTATTTAATTCCAGCCCTAGCCGATCGAAGTAATCTATCAGGTTATTGATAACTCTTTGTAACCTGATTGGGGTTTGACTCACGACCACTATATCATCCGCGTATTGCAGGAACTGAATTGGCTCATTTGCCAATTTGGGAGGGTGGCCATTTACTTTTGACAGGTGGTTGTTTAGGTCGGTGAGATATAGATTAAATAGACTCGGTGATAGGACGCAGCCCTGTTTCAGTCCGTTGTTTGTGTTTATCTTAGAAGATATTCTGCTGCCGTCTCCAAGCTTCACCCTAGCCCAGGTTTCACTATATAGGGCTGTTATGATGTCAATCAATTTTTGTGGTGATCCCCATGCTTTCAATTTTACCCAAAGGCGATCTCGTGGCACTCTGTCGAAGGCTGATTTTAGGTCGATAAAACATGCAAATAGTCCGGTTTTTTTGCTTATAGCTTTTTCTGTTAGGATCGTCAATGCTGCCAAGTTCGTGATGGTGCCCATACCATGCCTAAAACCTGTTTGGTATTTCGGGATTATACTAATTTCCTCCGTCCACGCCTGTAGTTGTTGTAAAATACATGATGCGAAAAGTTTTGCCTCAACGTCAATCAAGGCGATGAGCCTGTAATTTCCAGGCTCGGTACGACTTCCGTTTTTATAGATTGGATGAAATAGGTTCCCTCTCCAGGAATTTGGCGTCTTATTTTCGCGATATAGATGGTTAAAAAGTGGCGTGAGGTAATTGGCCCAAAATTCAGGTTCTTGCTTAAAAAGTGCATTTGGGAGACCGTTTGGCCCTGCTGCACCTTCAGTTTTCAATTTTTTTATCACTGCTTTTAGTTGTTTAGTTTTTATTAGGGTATTAAAGTCGTGGGTATTGAGTTTCTGTAGGTCCCCTTCCAATTTTGCTTTTTTCTGTTTGGGGGGGCTAATTGAAATTCCATTTTGCTTTGCATCCTCCGGTATATTCAAGCCTGTTTCTGCCCGCGTGTATGTACCATTTTGTGTGTTATTATACAATTTGTCGATGTGTTGTGTCCATGCTGACTCGCTTATTCCCGCATTTTGGTGCGTTCCTATTCCTTTCGTTAGGTTATTTATTATCCCCCAAAATTCACTGCTATTTGGCAATTTACTTGCCCAGAGCAATTTCTCCCAAAGACTTTCAATATGCACCTTTTTTGCCTCCCTGCACTTATCCTTATATTCCTTTCTCATTTCTGTGATCTTACTGTTGTCCGTAGCTATTCCCATTCTTGCTGCTAAGGCCTTGGTTCTTACCTCCTTTGCAATTTTCCTTTTCAGGTCGCGCAGCTGTATATTGTACCATGGTTCATTTCTGGCGCCATGGGTCAATTGGCGTGCTGGAATTACTGGAAATTTGTTAAACAAAGTCATTCCTAGGTTCTCCCAGTCTTGTTCTAATAAATGGGCACTCAGTGGCCCGATGTTTTCTACATGTTTATGCACGGTGTCCATTATTTGATTGATGTTTGTTCCTCGCCACTTTAGTCTCCTTTGATTGTGTATTTCTGGCATTTTAGCTAAGGCTGTTGTGTTCCTTTTATGAAGCAGGTTTATGTGTAGTGCCATTTCTTGAGGGAGATGGTCGCTCTCCGGACGGGTATTAATACAAAAAGAGTCAACTAGGTGCAAGAGTTCCTTGCTGACAATAGTATAATCTATAGTGGATTGTTTCTTTCCACTCAAAAATGTGATGCTAGCTGGTTGATCCCCCTTTGTATTTCCGTTTAGGATGGTAAAACCTAGGGTTTCCAGTTCTCGCTTAAATTTGTTTACTTCGGACTCAGTTTGGCGCTTTCTCTTGTTCAGATTATCCCTTAATAAATTGCTGTTAAAATCACCTGAGATAATCATCTCGTAGTTTTGGTGTGTGGCTTGCAGTGCCTTTATCAGGTTTATCAGGCATAACAATCTTTCCCTTTTCTTCTTCTTGTCGGGATGGATATATATATTTAAAATCAATAACTGCCATGGCTTTGTATATGAGGGTCTCTTACATTCCAATTTCATGGCTTGTATCCAATTTTCTCCCGTATCCAGTTCTTCTGATTTCCAGTCCGAAATGGAAAATTGGGGAGGAAGGGGGGGTCGCCTCCACACCTATAAAAATCTCACCCAGCTTGGACCAACAGGAGGAAAAAAACAACGACAGAAATGTTCAACCTCCAGAAAGACAAAAGCCCCCATCACCCCCAATCACGATTTCGTCAGTCAGCGGAATAGACTCAATATCGGGGATTTTGACGCAATCCATCCATACAGCTACATGGAGTGAAACGCTGCTAAGAACATTACAGCAAGCAATAGATGTCCTGAATTTTCAATCCGATAAATTAGATGTCCAGGTTGATTTAATGAACCTAATCGCAGTCCACATTGCAGGAATAAATACAAAACTAGATACAATTACAGCTCAAATCACAAAAGGAAATAAAAAAGATGTACAAGCCAAAAATCAATTGTTAAATCTAAATTGTGGATGTGGTCAGATAATAGACAAACTGGCATCTCTCCCCGAAATAATGACAGAAATTTTACGTGTCGTCCAATCACCTGAAAGTATGGACTGTACGCCCATAACAGAACAAAAGGACGACAAACAAGGTATAGTAGGTCAAGAAAAGAAGACGGGCGACCCCTTGTATGATGGTAGTATAAAAACTAAGGAAATAAATGGGGCAGGTAACAAGCAAAGCGACCACAAAATAATGTCCATACACAGTTCCCCAATTGTTCAAACAAAAAGACAACGCAAACGAGCTCGGAAAGCCAGGCACAACGCTAGCAAACAAGCCTCCCAGGAAAAAAGACAAATCTATCCAATATTCATACAACAGTCAAAAAACAATATCAACAATCACAGTAAGAACACATCAAAAGCGGACTCGTGCAGCCCAGGGTCAAACATGCAAGACCTTACGGTCAGTCCCAACACATCCCCTCAAAGTAAATCTATGCTATCCGAAAAAGAAAACAGGAAAACACTGAGCCACCTAAGCGAGGGAATAAAAACAACAAAACACGCTAAGGCAAGTACAGAAACCACGAAAATGAGGTTCGATCTCAAAACCGTAACCAAAAAACAAAAGGGAGAAAATAGGAAATTAATTTATTTATTTTATTTATAAAGTTTTATATAGCACGAACGTGACCCACGAGGGTATCAGAGCACTTTACAGTATACAGTATAAAAACATAAATGGATGAGGTGGTATACAAGCATTCGAATGTGTCATTTCGTACAAAAGAGATATATAATATATGGATAACAAACATAGGGGACCGGGAATCTGCAGGACATTGCACAATATACAGTTATTGAGCATTAGGTGATTGTGCTAACAAGCAAACATATAATATACTCCTTCGATTCACAATGGGTATAAAGTATATAAATAATATACTTAATCTTACATATAATAGGCTCGTACATTCCACCGGAGATGGCAATGATATGCGGATCTTCTAGGTGACTCGGGGTCAGCTTAGAATTAAGACGTGAATTTGTTCATTAGTAGTATTTTTACTTCTTTTTTGAATGCGGTAAAGGAAGAGATTCCACGCACCCCTGGAGGTAAGGAGTTCCAAATCTTTGGTGCAATCCCTGAGAAAGCTCTGCAGCCAGTTCGCTTCTTATGAAAGGATTGAGGTTTCAGAAGGAAAGTACTCGCACTTCGAAGTTGTCTGCAACCTCCCGACCTTTCTAGCTTTAGAGCTAAGTAACTGGGTGTATTGTTATGTATTGCTTTGTGGGTCATGCAGGCCACTTTTAGGTGTATTCTTGCCTCGTAAGGCAGCCAGTTTAGGGCTTTCAGGGTCGGAGAGATGTGACTATTTCTTTTGGTTCCAGATACCATCTAGCCGCAGCATTAAGTGATGCCCTCAGTGGAGCCAGCTTGAATTTGGGGAGACCACAAAGAGTGGTGCTTCCATAGTCTAATCTTGGTAGCACTAGGGCTTGCACTGCCATTTTTAGATCGGCCTGAGGGAGGAAGGGTTTGAGTTTCCTTAGTATACTCAACTTGTGGTTAGCTCCCTTGGTGGCATTAGAGATGTGCGACTGCATATTCAGATGTTTGTCTATGGTGATTCCTAGGGATTTTGCTGAGTCAATGATGAAGGGAACACAGTCAAAGGAGGTTAGGTGTTTTAACCATAGGTCTAACTTAGGTGTGTGACTCGATGGCGAGATGAGAATGAATTCCGTTTTTTTGGTATTCAGCATGAGGTGGTTGTTAGTGAGCCAGCTTTGCGTGTTCAGAAGAATAGTGTTGAGGGAAATGAAGTCTTCTGGGGTGGAGATTTTCAGATACAGCTGGGTGTCGTCCGCGTACAGGTGATATAGAATGTTCGCTGATTTCAGTGCGTTCGCCAAAGGCTCCGTTAGTAGGTTGAAAAGAATGGGTGATAGGGCTAATCCCTGAGGGACACCCAGGGTGACCACAGAGGGTTGCGAGAGTGAATTCTTCATCTTGATTCTTTGTGTTCTGTTATTTAAGAAGGAGGAGAACCATTGCAACACTGTGCCCGAGAGGCCCATCCTTCGTTCCAATAGGGACAAAAGGTTGTCATGCTTGACCGTATCGAAGGCGGAGGACAGGTCAAGAAGTATCATTAGGCATGACTCGTTGCGGTCAAGCATTTTTAGTATGTCGTCCATAATGTGTGTGAGTGCGGATTCTGTGCTGTGACCTTGGCGGAAGCCAGATTGGTGACTGTCTAAGAGGTTGTAATTCTCAATATGGTTGCATAATTGAATTTGTACACATTTCTCCAACAGTTTCGCCAAAGTGGGGATGTTGGATATAGGGCGGTAGTTGTTGAGATCAGATGGGGTGGCGTCAACTTTCTTAAGTATAGGTGTGAGCTGCCCTATTTTAAGACAGTCTGGAATGGCGCCTTGTCTCAGGGAGGCGTTTATAATTTTTGCCCATAGCGGTAGGATAGTAGTTTTTAACATTTTGAACAGGGCAGGAGGCAGGGGGTCAGAGAAATGATTGGAGGGGTTGATTGCTTGAAGAGTGTTATCGATTATTTGTTGAGAGATTGGCGAGAAGGTGTGCCATGATGCATTGTTTTTTGTGACTTCCCCTGGAGTAATAAAATGGACTTTGAGTAGAGCGCCACATTTAGTATCTTGGGCCAAAGATTGTGGGAGCGCCTTCTTGGATTGGATGTCTAGCTCGATGGTCTTAGTCTTTTCGCGGAAAAAATTGGCAAGCACATCACAGGTAGGTGTGGCCAGGTCATTTAGTTCCCTAGAGTTAGTCGTATTGCATGATTGTTGCTTGACGAATTCAAAGAGTTTTTTTGGCCGGTTGATTGCTTGGTTCAGCTGGGTTCTGAAGAAGTCTGCCTTTGCCTTAAGAATCTTCCTATTGTATGAGTTCCTTAACCTTCTAAGGTGATCAAGGTTATCAGTGGTAGGAGCAGATTTCCATAGACGCTCTGCAACTCTTAGGTGGCGTCGCTCCGAGTTCAGGGTCTCATTGAAACAAGGTTTGGAAATTTTGGAGGAGACGTTTTTTTCTTGGAGGGGCGCTGTAGAGTCCAGGATTTCGAGTACAGTGGAATTGTAGAAGGTTGTGAGGTCATGTACATCCGTTATGTCCGTCATGTGGGTCAGGGCGGAGTTGCATCGGTTTACCAAGGTGATGGGGTCGATGTTTTGTAAGTTCCTTTTCCATTGTCTTGTTTTTTAGGGTTGGCCCCTTTTTTGAGTAACTTCGATATTGAGGGAGAAGAGGATGCAATAATGATCAGACCAACCGCATGGGGTGATGGATTCTAGTAGGACGATGTTTGTTTTTGCAATGATGAGGTCCAGTGTCTCTCCCTTGTTGTGAGTTGGGCTGTCACAGATTTGAGATAGCTCCTGTTCTGACAGAAACTCTTTAAGACAGCCTACAATATGATTGTTTGCGTTGTTCCAGTGGAGGTTAAAGTCACCCAAGAAAATTTGAGGTACTTGTGAGTTGGCGTTGGATGCCATGACCTCCATTATCTCATCGATACAAGTCAAGTTATCGCCTGGGGGGTGGTAGAATATGTGAAGCTTGCTGGCGATGCGCTTAGCATCAGAGATATTAATACAGAGATAGTCGCAGGAGGATAGACCGATGGAGTCTGCTTGCTTGACTGAGATTGAGTTACGATAAATGCAGGCTACCCCTCCCCCGAGTTTCCCGATTCTGTCTAGGCGGATTAGGTCGTGGGTAGGAGGAACCAGTAAGTCAAGGATGGGCGAGGAGGAGTTATTTAGCCATGTTTCTGTGAGGACCATAATGTCTAAATCATTCTCTAGAATGAGGTTGAATATGTCAGGAGCATGTTTGCTAGCAGATCTGCAATTAATGAGCCCACACTTCAACTTGTTAATAGAGTGGTTTAGGGTAATCTGCTCTATGTTGATATTTGTGAGGTTATCTCTATTTACGGATCTGTTGTTGAGAGTCGGTTCTCTGAGGGATTGGTTACAATGGATTGGATAGTGCCACATTGCGACTTATTGTTATCTGTTGCCCGGGCATAGGATGTGAGGAGGTCGTCTATGTCTCTGTCTGATAGTTCATCACTTGCCCTCCTAGGCCAAGATGGGGAAGTAAGATCTGGGGTGTAAGATTTGGGGTGTAAGAACTTGTGTATGTGTCTACTAGGTTGGACACTGATTTGATTATTCTGACTAGTGTTCTCGGTGTGTGCATTCGAGGGGATGCAATTTCTCGTTTGGAGACTGATTTGGTTCTCGGTGTCGTTGGTGGCTCTGTGAATGTTAAGAAGTTCTTTAGTGATAGTAGATAGGTTATGCATCTCGCCCTTGAGATGTGATAGGCCAGTGGCTAACTCGTTGAGTCGAGAGATCCAGACGGAGTTGGGAAAGCAGGTAGTAGGTGTGGGTGTATGAACAGTTATGGAGGGCGATCCGCCGGTAGTGTCTGTTTGCATGATCACGTTCTCCAATTGCTTGGGGATACTTACATTAGGTATGGTTGTATGATCAGTTATGGAGGGCGATCCACCAGTAGGTTCTGTTTGCAAGATCACGTTCTCCATTTGCTTGGGGATAACTTCATTAGGGGTCGATGCGGGAAGCTGAACCGGGAGGTTTGTTGTGGGTTCCACGTCAGTGAGTGGTGTGGTATATAGGCGAGGCAGCCGGATAGGGGCTGCCTCGTGAGGTTGGGGAATGGTCATTGTGCGCTGGGAATGGATGGGTGGGATGAGTGTAGCGGGTGTAAGGGACCTCTCAGATATAGAGGAGGACAGTGGGTGAGTGGGATCTATGCAATCTGCTTTGGATGAAAGGGGGGAGAGGAGGTCGGTGTTGGTGGCATCCCGTTTGGTGCCATCCCGCGCGGACGGCAGGGATAACAGTGGTGCGTCTGTCATGATGGGATCGGTAGCAAAGCCTAACCCTGTCTCTTCTGGGCTGGGGGATTCAGGTGTGGCAGCGACCAATAGGACTGGGTGGTAGGGATTACTGGGGGTTTCTGCACTGCTGAGGTTGGTGGCTATGTGCAACCAAGTCTCACCTGGGCCAGGGGACCCATGTGTATTTGGATCAGACGTGTCTGGGGGAATGGGCACAATGTCGGTGACGGCATTTGTCAGATTGGAAGAGTTTGATGTGGTATTTTGAAGAGGAGTTAGGGTGGCATCTAGATCCTGAGGATGAGAGGGTGCGGTGAGTGTGCTATTCTTACTGTTTACTGCTTTCTTGAGAGTAGGGAAGAACCTGTCTATGGTATCGAGATTAGCGTTGGAGGCTTGTATAAGAATATTACCGTTGTTGTAGATAGTAATGGTGGCATTCGCAGGGCATAGGTCTGAGGCGGTAACCGACAATTTGAGGGCATGCGGGTTTTTTTTCGTTTTGGAGATTCGGAGCAATGCGTAAAAGGTATTTCTCCATTGGGCACGTTTTTTGTGTGTGGAAGATAAGGTCGTTGGAAATAATGCCTTTGTTAATGCAGAAGTATGGGTCTAAAATAAGAGTCTCAGGATGGTTCATAAGCCTGTGCTTGAACTTCTTTGTAGCATTTTTGGAGAGGTTGGGCGGGTAGAGAATGGTGAAGGCATTGTGGCCTGCGGGTTCATGGTCTTTATCCATTTTTTTTTTGTTTTTACTTCTTTTCTTCTACGTTTCCTACCTTCCCACGTCCGTTGTGGGTAGTTTTAAACTAACAGATGAGTTAAGATTTGCCCTACCGGTTTATTTGAAAACCCACTGTGCTGAACACATCTTTGTGCATGTTGAGAGAGGAGATAGGGGTGTCAGCCCTTCAATATATATCAGATCGATATGGCCACTCAGTGTACTCCCTCAATCTATCTCTGCGGAGTAGTCCCCCTTATTTCCTCTCCATTAGATATCCTTGTCCTAGACCTGTCACTTCTGTGTATAGTCGACTTTCACTTTCGGTTGAGTGTACCTCCCTGGGTGTAGTCCTGTTTCACTGTTTATTAACAGTGTGGACGAGAGGCCCGGTGTTGCTGCCTTCATTTTTATTATTTCGTTTATTTAGTGTCTCCACCGGGCGCCATTTTAAAGTCAGGCGCCCGGCTTCAAAGCTCTATGCCGACTCTCAGGACCTCCGTGATATCTAGTAGTCCGCTTCCCCGGCTTAACTTATGTCCCCTTGTAGTTATCTAAAGGCTCCAGGCAGAAGAGCTTACCTAGGGCCAAGAGGATGGGCAGTCGAGTGGGAGAAATGGGAAAATGGCGCCCGTCCCTTACGACCACCGGAGGAGTTCACATCGGCCACACGGGTGTCCCATTAGCTCCGCGATCAGGCCTTTGAAATGGAAGGGCGATGGACGCGGTCTGCCCCCACGTTGCTCCCGCCTCCGGCCGGGCTTCGGTGCAGATTCGGGGCGATGCGCAGTGGCCTCCAGATCCAGGCTGCAGCGTGTGCAATGTTTCGTCCAGTGGATGGTGATTCGGTAATCCGCGGCTGGTTGATCGATAGGGGGTGAGTAGATTGCCCGCCGATCCGCGCTCAAAACACTGCCCGGGGCGAGTGCCATACACAGTGTCTGTCATCCGCCATTTTAGTAGTCCGAAGCTGCTGGCGATTTATGTAGTTCCGTAGCGGCTGGCAATAATCAGCAGATATTACAGGGCCCACCCGCTATCAGCTTCCTAGGAGCAGAGCGTCAAGACCCGGCATCGCTCCGACATCGATGGAGCCGATTCGTGGAGCCCTAAGTGCGCTGTGGTGGGCAGTCTTCTAGCAGCGCTGGAGTCGGGCTGACCAGGTACTGTAGCTGCAAGCCAGGGTCGTCACGGTGGTCAGACCATCAAGTCAGGTGAATTGCTGTTATTTCCTTCATTGGAGTGCGTCCGTAGAGTTGTGCAATAAGTTCCCGGTGTGCAGGCCGGTGGTGGGCCGGTGGTGATACGGTTTATACAGGGATATCTACCAAAAGGTAATCCCAAAAACCGGGAGCTCCTGTGGGAGGCTCCTACTCGGCGGCCATCTTTTGTATAGTAATCAATGGATTCACAAGTCTTATTTCCAATTCTAGAAACAAAAAATATAGAGCAAGTAGATATAAGTTCGCAAATAAGAATACAAGATGTTCAGATAACAAACCAGCAAATCAGGGTATCATCACCAATAGCAAAAAAGCAGGGAAATCAAACAGAAACGGACAAAAGTAACAGCAACCAAATAAAAATAACCCTGGACAAACAGGGCAGGGTCTGTAAATTATCAATTGAAATGCATTTTTTTAGAAGAGCAGACACGCGGCCAGACGAGAGAGTTGAGAGCAGAGTTCGGAGCAAGCCCGGAGCGAGCCGTGTGCGCTAGTGTGTGGTGCGTCGGGGGGGGCGGATCCTCAGCAGCAGCAACAGCGGCGGTGGCAGCGGCGTTTGGTTGGCTGTTCCGCCGGCAGTGTTAGCAGCAGTGTTAGCGGCAGTGTTGGCGGCTCGTGGCTCGTGGCTTGGGGTCTGTGGCGGACAAAAGTGAGGTGTGGACAGCGAGGCAGCGTGGCGTGGAGGCGAGGTGCGGAGGTGAGGTGTGGAGGTGGCGGTAGGAAACGCTGCAGGGGTTCCTGTGATCCTTCTGCGGATCGGCGAGGCTTGCGAAGGTGAGTCTTCCGCTTTTTGCTTCCGCTTCCGCTTTCTGGACCCCTAGCAGCTCCCCTCTGTGGGCTTAGTTCCCCACTGCTCCTCCCGGTGACCTTTGGAGACCCACGGTGTCTCAGGTCTCTAACTCCCTCCCTCCCTCCCACCATTACACCATCAGTTCAACAACAGCTGCAGCGCCGCGCCGTGTTCGCAGCGCCGCGCCGTGTCTGCTACCTTGCCGCCTCCCCTGGACCGTGTCACTTACGGTGCCTGGTCCGAGGGGAGTGGATAGCGTGGTTGCGCTATCTTGCACTGCCCTGAACTGCCCTGCCTAGAGCTGCCTAGAACTGCAGCTGCCAAAAACCTGCCAGTCCACCAGGTTCGGTTGGCTCCGACCCTGGTCACCCCACTTCCGCCCCGTGCAGCTTCAGTGTCTGCTCTGCCTCGCCCAGCCCGGTCTGGTCTGGTTTCGCTCCCCCCAGCCCCATCACCCATCCGACATCCCAGCCCACATCCTTATACTGACCCTACTGGTCTCCTGTTGGGACTCCTGTGTACCCCCCATACGCGCAATATACCATCTCAGTTCCATTTTATATAGACCTGTTTGAGGTGGCAGGGGGGTACAGGTGCCACAGGGGGCCGTAGGGCAGGTTAGTGTGGGCAGGGAGGAGGAGGGGGGTGGAGAAAGGGGGGGTGTCTAAGAAGCAGCACTTGTAGCCACCAGCCACGCGAGTCCATCGCAAAACCAATAGTGGTGGAATCAGCTTCTCATCAGCAGTGCAGTCAAATCAAATAGAGTGATGAGATCCGGGAGAACAAGGAAGGCGCTTTCATCACCAAAACAAAAAAAACGAAAGCAGTTGGCAGTAGCAGTAGAGGGAGCAGCAGTGAACGCCCCCAACCAACTGATGTTGACGTCCTCATTGGACTCATTGGACTCGCTGAATCCGTCCCCCTGTGGACGAGACCATGTTGGTAATAGAGACCGCATCTCTTCATTGTGCCACAAGACTATGCAACCTCTCTCGATTTTGGAGTATTTTAAAAAAACACCCGGCACAATCAAGCCCCTTTCCCCCTCACCAACATTGGTGGCGCCAAGGGCTAGCAACTTCCAACAAACAACCGAGGTAATTATTTATATGTCACCGACCAGCAAAACCATACCATCAATGGCTGCCCTTAGCGCTAACCCTAGCGTCAGTCTACCTGAGGATGATTCTGAGGATGATTCGAAAACGCCTCCCGCGCTTTCCATGGCAACCTTTCCGGTCTTTCAGCAGTTTTCATCTTGTCACCTATCTGCACCTCAGGAAAGTTGTATGCCATCTGCCTTAAGAAATCATCCTTGGACTGAAACAACTGAACGAAAACCTAATGCTGTGCTACAGCAATCAGATATTCTCATGTCCAGGTCAACACAACAACTGTCCTCAAGCCCCTTACTTGCACAAAATAACCAATCCCCAAGCTTCGGAGCACCCAGTCCCACCGTAGTCCAACGGGAAAGGCCCCCGAAGGAGGATATTACACTGCTCCCGCCGCAAACGTTGTTAAGCACAACGGCAGCCACAGCAGCAGTCACAGCCACGATCACAAGTGCAGCCACAGTTCCCACAAAGTTCGAACAAGGAACCGACACAAAAGATTCAAAAGACCAACTGCTACTGGACTTATCTTTCTTTCTCAAAGACTCAGATAAATTACCTGACACGAAACAAGAATCAGATTCACAAGCCGTTTCTTCGTCATCCATGTCCAACATTTGGCCGCAACTGTTGCAAACTTTTCAATCTACAGTCACGGCACTAAATTATCACTCTGATAAATTGGATATGCAAGTCGACCTTTTGAACACCTTGGCCGTGTTTACAGCAGGTATCGACAACAAGTTAGAGAACTTAAACAACCTAATAATAAGGGCTCAATCATCTTCAAACCTGGTACAATCAGTTTGCTGTTGTTCACCAATCATTGACAGCCTCTCAGCACTTCCAGCCTTTTTAAACTGTGTTTTAGACGAAGTCAAACAACTATCAGGAGGCAGTGTCAGCAAGGGCCAGGTCCAGGAGCACGTACAGTCTACAGACTCTGTCAAAACAAATGATAAGACATCGACATCAGAGGCTGACGGGATCCCAGAAAGCAAAGAGGCGAAATCTTTTGTAGCATCTAAGCCGCACCAAATAGCTCAAGGGTTGCCAACGCCAGCTAAGTTGACCCCACTCTTGTTGTTGAGCCCCCAAACCGTGAACAACCCTACAAATGCAGTCGATCCTCCCATAGCAGACCCTGACTCTAAGTCACCCACTCTGGCTCCATTCCACTCTAAGACAATCCATCAATCGTTCCATCCTCTTAGCAAGAGAGAGAAAAAACGTCAATGCAAACAAAGAAATAAACTAACAACAATACCTGCGGTTGCATCCTCCAAACTGTTCCCATTGTTTAAGAACCCGGTCAACGAACAAGTCTCGAGCCTTATTCCATCAAATCAGGACCAGCTGACCACAACAGCCCCCCCACCACTAAATCTCCAGCAGTCCACTCCTGCATATCATCAGGTCCAATCTGATCCTCCCTCCGGCCGAAGAAGCTCCGCACAAAATTCTCATGAAGTTGCGGCCGCTGACAAACCAAAAGAGTTTTTAATTGGCATGGAGCAAGCAACTGGTCAACCACAAGCTGTAAACACAAACTTGCCTATCAAAATGACTATTCAAACCCAATCCACTCCACATTTCCGTATTCAAACAGTTCCATCAAGCACTGGAGGTTATCATCCAAAAGTAATCTTCAGGAACACACTAAAGCCATCAGAGGACTGTTTGACAACCCCGGACGGGCTTCGAGGTAATCCTCCACCAAATCTTGGAATAGCCCCCGACTCTTTAATCGAAAAAAAGATCTTAAACGACAAGGGCCACTGTCAATCAAGCGCTGTCAGCGACCCCCAGTGCTCCAAAATCCTTTTTGTCCCTGAATATAAATCAAAAGGCCATCACGACGTCCTCAATAGAGCAAACATCATCAAATTATTGAAAGGAGTCCCGGGTCTCGACACATTGGTATCTGATGATATTGAATATATAGAATTTCTTCCGCCAAGAGGGTCGCAACCCTCTGAAGTAACCTTGGTGACATTTAAATCTGCAACCTGGGTACGAGCTCTCCTAACTTGCAAAGATACTCTTCGGTCATGGGGAATCAAAATCTATCCCCACTTCAATCCAGGCTACCCCATGGTATTAGCCAAGCAATCGGCCACTCAGGCAAGTGTGTGTCGGACTTTGATTTGCGACAATAGTAAACCATATTCAATCTTAAAAAATGCAGTAGGAGATGCATCTCTAACAGGAAGTTTACGGACCGCACTCCCGAACTGCCATGAAATCCAAGACTGGGGGTGGCTATCGGCAGCTTTGTCTTGTAAGAACCTACCCTGACCATTCGGACAAACTTCGCCAAAATCGATCCCCTCGGAGGCTGTCAAAGCTAGCATTCCCCAGCCCAAATCCACAAACCACACAAACCTCCAGCTGCAGCCTCGCCTATCCCTGTGCTCATGGAATATTAGCGGCCTTCAACTCAAAATGTCCTCATCAGAGACCCGAAATTTTACTTTTGCTCATGATCTAATCGCCCTTCAGGAAACATGGGCTATTTGCAATTATCCCATTGATGGTTTCATTGAATACTGGAAACCAGCCGTTAGAGACTGTAAATACGGCCGCCCTAAGGGAGGATTGTCAATTTACATTTCATGCAGCCTAAAGGGCCCAACAGAGCCACTAAATTTCGAAGAGGACTGGTTGCTTGGAGTCAAAGTTAGCTCGTGGAGACAACAGCGTCCCCGATTGCTGCTTAATGTCTATATCAATCCAAGCGTATGGACAAAAAGGGCCCATTTAAACCGCTTGTTTAAAATTTTGTGCGACCTAGCTGTGGCCTTCCCTCATGCCGACTGTTTGCTCACTGGGGATTTCAATACCAACTTGTTTCAGGGAAATTTGTCGGATTTGGGAGGTTCTCCCCCATTGTCGCTGTCGGTATTGAAGTTTCAGTCCAAACCCTCAAATCAATCATACTGCGCCTTGGGGGAGCTTTGTGTGTTGCAACTCTTCAGTGCAGGTTTCATCGCAATGAACGGCAGGTTCACACAGGACACTCCCCCAAACTGGTCATGGACAAATGGCCGAAAGTTCTCTTTTTTAGATTATACCATCTGTAACCTAGCCCTGTTCTCCCACCTGGAAAATTACACCGCCCACAAGTCGTCATCATCAACACCAATCCAGCTTTTCACAATTCAGCCCCAACAACCCACAAGGGAGTCCATTCAGAAAATCTAATACGTCTAAGATGGAACGAAGAACTTAGTATCAACATCCTGAAGGAATGCCTGTCTCTCACACTTGGCGGCCCTCCCCCTACAGCTTCTCATATTGCTGATTGGTCAAACTTTTGTCACCATTTGCTAAATTTGTTTCCATCTTATCCGCACGCCAACTCGACCACCCGCTGCTCCCAGTTTCTTATTTCAAGCCAAACCGTGAAATTAAAGAAAATCAGAAACGTTGCCCTGCGGGCAACCAGGAAGTATCCAGAATCCAACGACTGCCTGAACGATTATAAAATTGCTCAAAAAAACTATAGACAGGCACACCAAAAAGATAAACAACTTCATCTTGATCAATTTTGGTGCAAACTTCTCTGGGAAAGCAAAAACCACAACTCAAGAAAATTTTGGGCACTAATGAACAGACAAATCAATGGAACAACTAGACAGGGGAGTGCAAACATTGCGGAGGCAGAATGAGTTACATTCTTGACCGATCATTTTAAGGCCAATGGAGGTGCAGACTCCCTAACAGTAAACACCTCCGCACTGATTAAAAACGGGCCCTCTGAGCGTCAGGACAGCTCCCATGAGTTGACGCAGCCCCAATGCGAGACGATCTCTATCACTCAACCAAGGCTGGCCAAAATATTAACAAAAGCGAGACCAGACGGAGCGCCAGGTCCAAATGGCCTGCCACAGGCCCTGTTTAAAGCAAATATTCCCTTTTGGACACAACAGTTAGAAATCCTTTTAGATCCGTACTGAGTTGTCCAGCCATACCGGACTCATGGCGAGGTGCAGTAATTCACCCAATATATAAGTCCGGTGCTCATTCGTCCCCAAATAACTATAGGTTGATCGCCTTACTGGACAATGAGGCAAAGTATTTTGCAAGTATCCTACTTGAAGAATTGAGTTCCTAGGCTGATCAGAAAGGCCTGATTCCAAAAAACCAAACGGGCTTCACAGCAAACTCGGGCACAACTTCCAATCTACTGGCACTATCAATACTTATTGACAAATCGCTCATTTCATCGAAGGTGGTTTTTTGTTGTTTCGTTGACTTCAAAGCCGCCTTCGATCGGGTCCACAGGGCAGCACTTTGGGCAAAGTTAACAAAATGGGGAATCCCGGGCAAACTACTGGAGGCCATCGTTCAACTACACACCAACACCTGGATACAAGTTAAGCTTGGCACTGGCACACACCTGTCTCGAAAAATCTTAACAACAAGAGGAGTGAAACAGGGGTGTGTGCTTGCCCCATTGCTCTTTAACCTGTTTATTGCTGATCTCTCAGTAGAACTGGATGAGATAAACAGCCATCCCCCAAAGATTGGTGGTGTGCAGCTAAGTAATCTTTTGTATGCCGATGACCTTGTTCTTTTCAGTCAAACCAGAGTAGGGCTGCAACGATTGTTAAACAAATTACATAGTTATACTGCTACAAACAGCCTAGAGGTTAATCTAAAGAAAACTCAAGTAGTCATATTCGGCAGAAAACACTACGGAGGTGGTGGCTGGACGTACAACGACTCCAGCCTTGTTGTAGGAAAATCCTATAAATACCTGGGGGTCAACTTTGACTCCAGGGGCACCTTCGCCAAACATCATAGCGACATTTCAAAGAAAGCCACAGCCCTCCGACTGAATGTCTCAAAACTCTCGAAAAATTTGATGGGTCCGAGTTTGACCCCAATGATGGAAGTCATGAAAGCCAAAGTCGGCCCCACGCTGTCATACGGTATCGAAATTTTTAGGGGAAAAATTAGCACAACACTAAATAAACATGTGACTAAGATCTATAAAAGTGCTTTTCGCATGCCAAAATCAGCCTCCGCCGCACAGATTCGATTAGAACTGGGCCTTTTAAACTATGAAATTTCTAGCTTAGGTGCCTATCTAAACCTGTGCCACAAGCTAAGGCAGGCTGAAGGTGGGTCCCTTGAGTCAATGTTGTGGTCGGACATTAGTTTTAATAACCCAAGTGGGACCTACAGCAAGCTCTTCCATGACTGTGTTCAGCAATTTTCAGCAAGTGATCTTTGAAACCTAAACCCCAGTCGAACGGCCTTTAAAATCAGCATCAAGAAGCGCTCCCGCATGCTGTCCCATACTACAGACAAAGCTGCTCTCGCCAAACGCAAGCATGCGTGGGCAGTAATTAACTCTCACCAGCTGGCTACACCGTCATTATATCTGCCCTACACATATCCCTTGTATCTAAAACTGCGATTTATGGCACTTAGACTCGGGGAATGGCACCTGCTGAAACATTTACCCATTTGGCGTCGTACGTCAGACAACCAACAGTGCAGGGGTTGTGGGGATTCGGTGGAATCTATGGAGCATGTTGTATGCCTCTGCCCTGCACTGCTGATTCAGCGCAGATCAAAACTGAGGCCAGAATGGAATAGATTGGGAGTTCGGTCCTGCAGACAGGCAATCATCGCGGCTCTGAACCCAGAGAACACAGTTTTAAACATAAGTTTCACTATTTTTATTCATTACGTATATCGTAAATTTAATCAGCAAATTGCAGGCCCGGTAGCAACTGTAAAGAGGGCCACAGGTGCCTAAAACAAAACTGCAGACCTACAAAGCCCTACCTTGGCCTCCTCTGTGTTCTCTGTGTCTGTAACACTAGGGTATGTGAACCTGATGTTCCTTCATTGATATTGACATTTGACAGCTGTTTCAATGAACTGGTCACACTCTCTGTGTCCCCTTGTAACTCCCGGTCTTCTTTTTTCAGACTCAGACAGTAACACTTACTTTTTTTTATTTTTTTATTTTTTATATTATTAATCTTTTTTTTTTTTAAACAAACAAAAAAAAACACTTTGCTGTTGCCTAGTTTTAAAATTTCGCATTTTTATATCACCCTGGTCATTTTAATCATCTATTCTGTATATGTACGGTATGTATGTCCAGTTTTTATGATTATATTTTAATCAAATAAAGTTTTTCACAATCCATATCACAAATGAAACTGCACGGCAAAGCATAAGCCAAAAAACAGTAAAAACAGAATGTGAAATAATTGGTGAGGGAAAATCAAAATCAAATACTTCCTCCAGGAAAGGGCCTTTGAAGACAACATGGGCCAAAACGGAAGTACGGCCTGTGAACCCTTAATGGAAAAAATGAGTACAAATCAAAACCAAAACCGACAGTGATTCATCGGAGTCTTGCCAAAAACTAATTTTTGTGCCAGAATATCCAACTAAAGGCAGATTGGATATTTTAAATAGGGGAAACCTAATGAGGCTGTTTAAAGAGATCCCAAAATTAAGTAATATCTCATCAGCAGATCTCTTGGCTGTAGAATTTCTACAAATGGAAAAAAGAACAGAAACAGAGGCAACCCGCACAACATGGTCTTCAAATGAAATAACGGCGCTGATATATTCAACAAGAGCAGCCTTTGAAGCATGGGGCATATCGCTAACATACCCGAAACATATCAAATATCCGTACCCGTTATTATATAAAGAGGTATCAAACAACAGGAATTAACAAAAGACCAACATCATTTTTGAGGGAGGCGAGAAGTACCACCCCCAAAGTACAACCAAGTCAGGTAATAAGTTCGAACAAACTCAGCCCAAGCCCCCAACAATCTAAACAACAGACAGAAGAAAACCAAGATTGGTCTTGGGTTCCCCAATTCTTGAGCCAACAACGACCCTGATGAAAGTAAAACTTCTCGAAGGGAACAGTTCATAGAGGTACAATCAATTTTACATAATGAGGAAGTAATAAGAATCTGTTCATGGAACACCCATGGTTTCAGAGAAATGGGTCAAGACCTGGAGACCGTATCCTTCTTGGGAAGATTTGACATAATCCTATTACAAGAAACATGGAATCTAACACCAAGATCTATTGTTGGCTATGAAGAACATCATGTCCTGGCAGAAAAAATGTCAAACTATGGGCACCCAAGGGGGGCTGACAATATATGTTACAGTAAGACAGATTGATCTATATGATCACCTGCCCCTGTGGCCTCCACTATATGGGAATGACAGTAAGGAAGGTGAGGATACGTATCACAGGAACATCGAAGTACCGTAAGTTGTAAATGTGCAACTTGTACACACTGCCTGGCAATTGGTCACAATGAGATGATTTGACTGGACAGTAAAGGACAAACCATATGTACCAATTAGAACCCGAGATGTAACACAGCTCTTGTTTTTGAACGAACAACGTTGGATTTTTATACTGAGAAGCCACGAGTGTGGGCTGAATGTTTTCTGTGATTTGTTGTCACTTTGTGACTATGAGATGTATTGCTATGATGCTTCTTTTCAGTAAGCGAACAATATTGAGACATTTTTGTGATTTTTTTTCTCCCCCTCTTTTTTGGTGTTGTACATTTTATGACCTCCAATTAAATAAAAGGGAGGTGATGGGTCTCTTTAATAGGATGTCCCTCTTGGAGGCTGCCTTTATGCCCACACATACAGGCTGTTTGGCCTACAGCACTACAACTCCCATCTGACACTTGGGGCATATTTACAAGCCCCTATCGCCATAGGAAGGTCACTCTTAGTGACTTTGCTAATCCTTTAATGAGTCTTTGCAGTATGAAAGTTAACCACTCTCTTTCTTCCTTGTGGAATGTAATACGCTTCTTGTGGAATCTAATATGCTTCACGGTATTGAAATGTATTGAAATTTGATGTCTAGCGGCAGTTGGAACTAAAGATTCATGAATGAACCTCAATTTGCACCAGAATTTGCAGGAAGCAAAGCGTCCATCACCTTCAAAGATACACACGTCAAGGTGCCACGCCTGGCTTCTTAAGAGCATAGTCCAAATGCGTGCTCAAACAGATAAATTATTCCCAATTCTTTCGCAGTTCAATACATCATCTGATGCCGACAAAACACTTTTCTTACCCGTCGATTGCCTGCCAGAAATTGTAGCACGTAGAAGCCTTATCCGGTGTCACCCTGGTGGCCAACGTTTTGTAAAGTAGGCAAATTAGTTTTGTTATCTGCGTTAAAATAGCTTTCAGTATATACAGGCATTCAGAACTTGATACCTGGGACCCTTCGTGAGGGCGTGACGCCCAGCCAGGCCTCGCAGGTAAGCAGTCCCTCCAACGGAAGCGGCTAAGACTGCCCCCTCCTTGCCAGAGTAACT
Organism: Calotriton arnoldi; assembly: GCA_963921515.1. Taxonomy (NCBI): domain Eukaryota; kingdom Metazoa; phylum Chordata; class Amphibia; order Caudata; family Salamandridae; genus Calotriton; species Calotriton arnoldi. The sequence goes on from CAWUFW010003242.1 coordinate 971,482, forward strand.
GAATCCCCCAGTGTTTCTTTGTGTGGGTGTGTTTTTCTCGTACGGTCCAAAGCCGCCCGCTTTGATCTTCCCACGCTGTTTGCCCGGTCAGCCTAACTCAGACAGGGGTTAGTGACCGAGGTCAGACCTAGTAGACGAGCTCACTCCCGGCCCCCACCCCTTCAATTCCCTCCCATCCTGGGAGCTGACAGCCCCCGTCCCCTCCCCACAGAGAATATCCATTTCCCGCAGCATGAGGGGTGTTGTCGTGCCTCTCTTCCCTCTGTCCTCTGTGAGGGGCGCAGCCACGCTGACGGGTGGGCCGCACGCGCTGTTATCTCCCGCCATTGCAGAAAGGCCGTTCCGGTGTCCAGGTGGAACCAGGCCTCGGATGTTTGAATGGCGGGGTGATAGCGCCCTGAAGGGCGCCACATTTTGTGAAAGCGAGGACAGCCCTCTCAGAAGCAACTTGCTCCAACCAACTGTGTAGAAAGACGGACAGTTCACCCTGAGGATGCCTAGAGCCGGACCAAATCTACTCTGCCTAGCGCCCTGAATCTTCTCCGAGGAGCTACTTTCTTTTTTGACATTGGAAAACCAGGGTGGAAACAGATCGACGTGTCGGTGGCGGGAAGTAATTGTTCACGTTTTTAGTGTCTCTCGCAAGATTTGAAGGCAGAGAGAAGACAGGAGGCTAAAAAGCAGTGACTTTCGAAGATGGGTTCAAGTGGGGCAGCGGTAGGGTCGGGAGCCATGTCGGCAGCATGCGGACTGGCATTGCTGATTGTCCTGGCAGATGGGGCCAACCTGCGGCCGGTCAGAGTGAGCCACATGGGAGTGTGCCCCAACCAGCTGAACCCCAACCTCTGGGTGGATGCCCAGAGCACGTGCGAAAGGGAGTGCAAGACCGACCAGGTGAGATACCAAGCTTCTAGCTTCAGGCAGCATGTGGGCGCTATACAGCTCCCAAACGGCATACAACTCTGCGGGGCAGATTTACAAGAAAGTGACGCATCTGTAGAGATGTGTCACTTTCCCTGCGCCACCCTGAGAAACCCTTGCGCCACCATGGATGCGCTGTATTTACAATACGGCGCACCATGGTGCAAGGATTGACAGATGCAATTGAAGAGAGAAACCCCTAGGCAATTAACAATGTCTGGCAATGACTAGACCATTATACCAGATAACATGATATTGTGAGCTCAGTGTAACTACACAGATACATTTTAATTAAAAAGTTTTCATTTCTTTATTTCAAAATCATTAAAAATTATTATGAACCATGATTCATGAACATGATATGGTAGATACATCTAATACCATAAAATACACACATGAATATATAACAAACAATTGACAAAAACAAATACAAAACAAACATGTACCTACAATATATCTACAAAGTTACATGGTATCAAAACAACATGTTGTCAGGTGACCCGCGTCAGTCACGCAGATTTACCCTTTATATCCGGCAAGACCGACACTGCATCTTTTCTTCCCTTTGACGTGCCGATACACGAGCACGGTCCGACCACCTGTTTGCAGGATCCCTTTATGGCACAACGATAGCAATTGGGCCCCTCCTTTGAAAACATCATATTGCTGTATTGTGTGGCGGCTCAGTTCATACTATATCATCTCCATCTGGAAGTTACTGTGTTAGATACCATATTCTCTTCCCTTTATATTCAGATTACATTAGGATACCTCATTATTACTCGGGACTCAAGAAACCGGTCCAGGCACATAGGTTTTCACCTGTTGCCTCATGGTACTCTTCCATCGAACCACGTCATTCTGATGTCATCATGTTAGCTGAGGATACCTCTTTAGCATTTTATGTCTAAACAATTGTGTGGCTTTCCTGATGAAGGCGCAGTGTGCGCCGAAACACGCGTAGAAGACTCTGTTTATGCCGCCTGTTTATTTACCTATATGTTGTCTTGATACCATGTAACTTTGTAGATATATTGTAGGTACATGTTTGTTTTGTATTTGTTTTTGTCAATTGTTTGTCATATATTCATGTGTGTATTTTATGGTATTAGATGTATCTACCATATCATGTTCATGAATCATGGTTCATAATAATTTTTAATGATTTTGAAATAAAGAAATGAAAACTTTTTAATTAAAATGTATCTGTGTAGTTACACTGAGCTCACAATATCATGTTATCTGGTATAATGGTCTAGTCATTGCCAGACATTGTTAATTGCCATGGGGTTTCTCTCTTCAATTGCATATTTGTCCTGCCCTAGGAATCTATATTTATGTTGCAGGGGGTCCTTGTTATTTATATTGATTGACAGATGCGTCAGAAATTCTGGTGCATCATTTGGGGCAAAAGTCACACATTGCTGGAGTTGTGTTGCAAGCACGATGCAACTCCAGCAATGCATGAGGAGGCCTATCCTCATTGTGCTGCGTCACTAAGCAGGCGTAAGGTTTTGACGCAGTGGCGTCCTAGAAGCGACGCAGTGAAATCTTGTAGATTTCACTGCGTCACTTTTACGAGGCTTTCCTGCGTGGGAACGCCCACCCTGCATACATTATACCTGACGCAGGTATAATGTGACGCAGGGCTTTACAACGTGACTCATCTCCCTAGATGCGTCACGTTGTAAATTGGCCGTATTTTTTATGCAGCCGCTGCGTCACAAAAGTGACGCAACAGCGGCGCAAAGGTGTCGCAAGGGGCTTGTAAATCTGCCCCTGCGTGTTTTACAAGCCCATAAAACTAAAGGTGGCGGACCTCAGAGTGTCTGCCACCCCACACTCATGGTTAATTGTATGTGCTGTGACGCTCATAGTTGGTGTTATTACTACAGAAAATTATACACAAGAGAAAAAAGATGCATTATGCTTGCACTGGTCTTGCACATACGTGTAGACTTTTTAATGCACGTTTCATTTTATTTACTTAGCTTTGCACTTAGCTCTCCATCGCATTCCAGGAAAGTCCATTACAGAAGATCACCAGGGAAATGTATGCTAGAATGATGAGAATCGAGTCTACATTTCCATTCCTGCTCAGAGCTCAGGTCCATCTCCGCTGCTATTGTGTTTCTGCGGCCTCGTGCCTCCGAACTGTCCTTCCTCGGGGTCAAGCGCACCGACGCAGCCTCGCGCGAGCATCCTTTGGTACTATACGGGCCACAACGATTGGTACATTTAGTGGAGAGCTGCTGTTCTCTGGGTGACAAATCAGGTTTAAAGTAACACTGCTCTTAGAATGCTATTGCACTGCATAGCGCTTCTTATTCCTCACAAGGCGCCTAAACGCTTTTGCGAACACGTAGCAGGCTACTTCGTGCGAGTGGCGTTGATGAAAGAGTTCCTCTCACTTGGGATGTATGGCGAGTGTACGATGTCATGTATGAGGACTACAGTTGTGTTTTCATAATATTTTTGTTTATGCACATATTTGATGCGAACAAGACAGAGGTATAGGCATAAACACTGGGCTGGCTTCAGATGAATTATGAGAGCATTTTGGCTTCAGTGGTAAATGTTTTGTTTTGGTGCGTTTATGGTAGACACTGCTTTGACCTTGTTACCTATAGTCAGGGCACCTGGAATTATGCGGCAAAGGAGGACCAAAGTATTGAGGAAGGTGGCTAAATTATGTGGGGAGAAATGGCAAATTATGCGGCGTAATGTGCCACATTTTATATTCGCATTGCCTCATTATGTTTGCTTTTTTACATACATGCACGGGTTCTGAGCAAAGGTTTTGCCTCTTTAGCACCAGCTTGACACCCAAATACAGAAATAAACAGAAGGGTGACCAGTCAACCTTTGTGGAGGGCATTCACTGCACAGCAACAAGTATTACCTCGTTTTTAGTAATTTTTTATCCGTTTGAGCTACAAGTATTATTTTTTTTGCTGAAATCTGTAGATTATACATCAGATTATGGATTATGTGGCAAATGCAGCGAGTACATGACTATGCAAAAAAGCGCCACGGCTACGAAATCGCATAATTCAAGTGGCCAATAGCTGTGGCTAAGCATGAGCATAGGAGAAAGTGCGAGGAGAGACGAGGCAAAGCAGGGGATATACTGGTTCCATTTATTTTATGAGCACCTTTGCTTTTCTGGACTCTGGGAGGGAAAGAAAGAGGGTGGGCGACCATAGATGATTCATGGGTGGATAGACAAGTGGGATGGATGAGTAGAAACATGTTTAGGTGGTTGGGTTTTTGAACAATCGATGGATAAGTGGCTGAGTTTGGGAGGCTGGCGGTGGATGGATGAGGTTGCTTGGATGGAGATTGCGGTGGATGGATTAATGAATGGATGGATAGCTGGGTGCGCAGGTGGATGGATGGGGTCATGGGTGGTGTTTGAGACAAACAGTGGGTGGATCTGGGCTGCCTGGATAGATAGATACATGTATGGGTTTTTGGGTGTTGAAACTATGGGCGGATGGGTATGTGAGTTTGGAATAATGGTGGTGAGTGGGTGAGCTTGAAATTGTAGGACAATCAATGAATAGAGGGACGGATGAATACAAAAAGGGTGGACAGATTAGGTAGAAATTTGTATCTGGGTTGCATGGATGGATAGATGCATGTATGGGTGGGTGTATAATGGTTAGAATGGTAGATAAGTGGATGGATGGGTGGGTTGAAGGGTATGGTGTTTGGTACAATGGATGGATTTTCTTTCTTAACCATGGTGTAGACTCATTGATTGAATGTGCACAGTTACAGTGCACCCTTGCAACATGGTCTGCAGCAGTGCTATCTTCCATCACACAGATACGTATGTGAAGAAGCCAGCTGTACATGCTTCATTCTCACACACCATTACAGGGACAGCGGGGCACCCTCCCACATACACAGAAGAGAGTGCGCAATGAACACTGTGCCAAGCTTCCCTCCCACAGAACAGCTATAGTAGATGCATTAGCAGTGAAAGCTTTTTCCACTCAAAGTACGGTACAGCACATACAACCGCAGTTTCATTTCAGCACCCTGAAGCAACCTAGGTGACATGTCAGCGCTTTATAAAAGCTATAAAGAAATAAGCTGTCACATATGGACAGAACAGGAGGCTTCTGTGACACTCTGAATGGCTGGAACATAGACAACTGCTGCATTGACTTCCCTCAAACACAGCATGGATATTAGAAGTTAACCCCTGTACTATGCCCTTATGCCAGATCCAGCATAGGCAGCAGCAGTGAAACCTTGGTCCTCATCCACGAATGCAGTGGGTACAGCACAGGCAGGATAGGGGAGTACATTTAGAAAGCAGCAGTACAAGCTCCGTTCACACACAGAACCGGTACCATACTGACAGCTGCTGTGCAAACTTTCTTCATGCACAGGACAGGCGCAAGAGAGGCAGCTGCTGTGCAAACTTACTTCATGCACAGAACCGGCGCAAGAGAGGCAGCTGCTGTGCAAACTTCCTTCATGCACAGGACAGGCGCAAGAGAGGCAGCTGCTGTGCAAACGGCCTTCATGCACAGAACAGGCGCAAGAGAGGCAGCTGCTGTGCAAACTTCCTTCATGCACAGGACAGGCGCAAGAGAGGAAGCTGCTGTGCAAACTTCCTTCATGCACAGGACAGGCGCAAGAGAGGCAGCTGCTGTGCAAACTTCCTTCATGCACAGGACAGGCGCAAGAGAGGCAGCTGCTGTGCAAACTTCCTTCATGCACAGGACAGGCGCAAGAGAGGCAGCTGCTGTGCAAACTTTCTTCATGCACAGGACAGGCGCAAGAGAGGCAGTTGCTGTGCAAACGGCCTTCATGCACAGAACAGGCGCAAGAGAGGCAGCTGCTGTGCAAACTTTCTTCATGCACAGGACAGGCGCAAGAGAGGCAGCTGCTGTGCAAACTTCCTTCATGCACAGGACAGGCGCAAGAGAGGCAGCTGCTGTGCAAACGGCCTTCATGCACAGAACAGGCGCAAGAGAGGCAGCTGCTGTGCAAACTTCCTTCATGCACAGGACAGGCGCAAGAGAGGAAGCTGCTGTGCAAACTTTCTTCATGCACAGGACAGGCGCAAGAGAGGCAGCTGCTGTGCAAACTTCCTTCATGCACAGGACAGGCGCAAGAGAGGCAGCTGCTGTGCAAACTTCCTTCATGCACAGGACAGGCGCAAGAGAGGAAGCTGCTGTGCAAACTTTCTTCATGCACAGGACAGGCGCAAGAGAGGCAGCTGCTGTGCAAACTTCCTTCATGCACAGAACCGGCGCAAGAGAGGCAGCTGCTGTGCAAACTTCCTTCATGCACAGAACCGGCGCAAGAGAGGCAGCTGCTGTGCAAATGGCCTTCATGCACAGGACAGGCGCAAGAGAGGAAGCTGCTGTGCAAACTTCCTTGATGCACGGGACAGGCGCAAGAGAGGCAGCTGCTGTGCAAACGGCCTTGATGCACGGGACAGGCGCAAGAGAGGCAGCTGCTGTGCAAACGGCCTTCATGCACAGGACAGGCGCAAGAAAGGCAGCTGCTGTGCAAACGGCCTTCATGCACAGAACAGGCGCAAGAGAGGCAGCTGCTATGCAAACTTCCTTCATGCACAGAACAGGCGCAAGAGAGGCAGCTGCTGTGCAAACGGCCTTCATGCACAGAACAGGTGAAATACAGACAGCTGCTGTGCAAACTTCCTTCATGCACAGAACAGGTGAAATACAGACAGCTGCTGTGCAAACTTCATTTACACACAGAACATGTGCTATGCTGACAGCTGTTGTGCAAACTTCATTCAGGCACAGAACATGTGCAATGCAGACAGCTGCTGTGCAAACTTCCTTTACACACAGAACAGCTGCAATACAGACAGCTGCTGTGCAAACTTCCTTTACACACAGATCAGCTGCAATACAGACAGCTGCTGTGCAAACTTCATTTACACGCAGAACATGTGCTATGCTGACAGCTGTTGTGCAAACTTCATTCAGGCACAGAACAGGTGCAATGCAGGCAACAGCAGTACAAGCTTCTGTCACACACAGAACAGGTGCATTATAGACAGCTGCTGTGCAAACTTCCTTTACACACAGAACAGGTACAGTGCAGACAACAGCAGTGCAAGCTTCCTTCACATTAGAAAGAAGACATCATATGAAGTAACAGTGCAGGTATCTTTCAATTATATAACAGGTACAAGGCAGACAGCAATTGTGCAAGCTCTTCTCACACATGTAATTTGAACAGTGTAAGCAGCGGCAGTGCAAGCTTTCATCAGATACAGTGCACAGGAGCAGCACAAACTTCCTCCGTACACCTCAGACCGGGCACCAGTGGTGGACTATACTGTGACAAAGGGAGATGGATGGAACAGCTAATGATTGTACATAAACCCCACACATTGAGGCTGGCCCATCAGGGCCTTGCTAGACGATACATTGAATAACCTGCTTGCGTACCGGAGCATCACACCTCTTTGCTGATAAACTTGTACTGTTATTGTAGCCATGCTGAGAATGATGCCAGTGTCTGGAGCGCTACATACGTTTCTTTCCATCGTGTCATTGTACACATTTTCCTGCAAGCTTTTTGTAAATTTTGTTTTTCCTAATCTGAGAACCAATACATTAAAAAACTTCCTTCATGCACACAAGAGTATAGCGGAGGCAGCGGCTGCACAAGCGTCCTTCACACAGAACAAGGGTAACGTAGGCAGCAGCAGTGCAGGCTTTCTTCACATATAGAGCAGGTACAATGCAGGCAGTAGCTGTACAAGTTTCCTTCATACTTAGAACACATATAGTGCAAGCAGCAACTGTGCAAGCTTATTTCCTATATAGATGACATCCAGTGCAAATAGGAGCTGTACAAGCTTCCTTCATATATAGATAACGTCCAGTGCAGGTAGGAGCTCTAAAAGATTCCTTTACATATATAGATAACAGTGAGCGCAGGCAGGAGCTGTACAAGCTTCCTTCAAATACAGATAACGTCCAGCGCAGGCAGGTGCTGTACAAGCTTCTTTATATAGAGGGCAGATTTACAGCTCTTGCGCACTTTTGCGTCACTTTTCCCATGTTAAAAGTGACGCAAAAGTGGCGCAAGGGGCTTGTAAATCTGCCCCAGAGAACGCCCAGCACAGTTAGGAGCTGTACAAGTTACCTTCATATATAGATAACGCCCAGCGCAGGCAGGAGCTGTGCAACCTTCCTTCATATATAGATAACGCCCAGCGCAGGCAGGAGCTGTACAAGCTTCTTTTATATATAGATAACACCCAGCGCAGGCAGGAGCTGTGCAAGCTTCTTTTAAATATAGATAACACCCAGCGCAGGCAGGAGCTGTGCAAGCTTCCTTCATATATAGAGAACTAACGTCTAGCGCTGACAGGAGCTGTGCAAGCTTCCTTTTATATATAGATAACACCCAGCGCAGACAGGAGCTGTGCAAGCTTCCTTCATATATAGATAACTAACGCCCAGCCCAGACAGGAGCTGTACAAGCTTCCTTCATATATAGATAACACCCAGTGCAGGCAGGAGCTGTACAAGCTTCCTTCAAATACAGATAACGTCCAGCGCAGGCAGGTGCTGTACAAGCTTCTTTTATATATAGAGGGGCAGATTTACAAGCCCCTTGCGCCACTTTTGCGTCACTTTTCCCATGTTAAAAGTGACGCAAAAGTGGCGCAAGGGGCTTGTAAATCTGCCCCAGAGAACGCCCAGCACAGTTAGGAGCTGTACAAGTTACCTTCATATATAGATAACGCCCAGCGCAGGCAGGAGCTGTGCAACCTTCCTTCATATATAGATAACGCCCAGCGCAGGCAGGAGCTGTACAAGCTTCTTTTATATATAGATAACACCCAGCGCAGGCAGGAGCTGTGCAAGCTTCCTTCATATATAGAGAACTAACGTCTAGCGCTGACAGGAGCTGTGCAAGCTTCCTTTTATATATAGATAACACCCAGCGCAGACAGGAGCTGTACAAGCTTCCTTCATATATAGATAACGCCCAGCGCAGGCAGGAGCTGTACAAGCTTCTTTTATATATAGATAACACCCAGCGCAGGCAGGAGCTGTGCAACCTTCCTTCATATATAGATAACGCCCAGCGCAGGCAGGAGCTGTACAAGCTTCTTTTATATATAGATAACACCCAGCGCAGGCAGGAGCTGTGCAAGCTTCCTTCATATATAGAGAACTAACGTCTAGCGCTGACAGGAGCTGTGCAAGCTTCCTTTTATATATAGATAACACCCAGCGCAGACAGGAGCTGTGCAAGCTTCCTTCATATATAGATAACTAACGCCCAGCCCAGACAGGAGCTGTACAAGCTTCCTTCATATATAGGTAACACCCAGTGCAGGCAGGAGCTGTACAAGCTTCCTTCATATATAGATAACTAACGTCCAGCGCAGACAGGAGCTGTACAAGCTTCCTTTTATATATAGATAACACCCAGCGCAGACAGGAGCTGTGCAAGCTTCCTTCATATATAGAGAACTAACGTCTAGCGCTGACAGGAGCTGTGCAAGCTTCCTTTTATATATAGATAACACCCAGCGCAGACAGGAGCTGTGCAAGCTTCCTTCATATATAGATAACACCCAGTGCAGGCAGGAGCTGTACAAGCTTCCTTCATATATAGATAACTAACGTCCAGCGCAGACAGGAGCTGTACAAGCTTCCTTTTATATATAGATAACACCCAATGCAGACAGGAGCTGTACAAGCTTCCTTCAAACACAGCAGGTGTAGCATTAAGAATAGTGCAAGCTAGCTACATCGCACACAGCAGAAGGTCTGCTTGTGCATACAACAGATGCAGCACACTTTTTCCCAAACACACACACATGCCACAGTCACATGGTAGGCACAACACTGCCACGACTTACGTCTACCCTGATGTGCGGTCGTCGCTTTTCTGTATGAGAGGAGAGGTAAGTCTCGACGCACAAATCGTTCTTGTCTTCTTTCTGCTCGAACCCCTTCATGTTTACAGAGAATATTGGTGTCAGTGACCATTCTAATCTTGGCCTCGTTATCTAGGAATCTCAACAACAGAGTGAGAAGGGAATCCACAATTCACCCTCATTATCCCCGGTCCCGTTTACGGTAGGCCTGGAACAGGATAAGATATTTATCGCACCCGATATAGTCCAATATCGCGACGATCGGAATTTATTGGGTACGATAAATAGCTATTAGTATTGTTGCGGGAAAAATGGGGCATAACATGCACTGCAGGAATTTGGAATTTACTGGGTGTGATGAATGGGAGCCGATTAAAAATGATGCATAACATGCACGTCCTCTTATCTACATGGCATTTTTACCCCAGTAAATGTCAGCAAGTTTTATCTGCCAAAATTTCCGAGGGGTAAAATTCTGGGTGTGCCGTGCGAACCACACAAATGGTAATTGCAATATGTGCGGTAGCATGAATTACCGCACGTATCACGATTAGTCGGGACAACCGTATTTAGTGTGACCGCCCATCCCACGCATGCCCCCCCCCCCCTGATGAGGCTAATACGAAATGTCACCGTTCTTGCTAGTTGTCATTGAGCTTTTAGGGAAACTGACTCACTGAAATCTGGTCATTTTCATACTCCGAGTCCACACTCAAATTCTGAAAGGTCTGTTTGTGCTATAAATAATACATTTAATTGCATAACTCAGCGCCGCTACCTGTTTTATCTATTTCAAGACTAAGTACGGCAAGTCCGTTTTTTGATCAATATTTTCAGTCGCAGGCGATGAACCCACTGAGCTACAATGTTCAACCACTGAACAGCTGTCAAATGGGTCTCCATGTACTAAAAGCTAGATATGACCTCGTGACCTCAGGGTGGAAGGGTCAGACACTGAGCCATGGAGCACACATTGTGTGTGGCGGGAGCGGGAGACTCAGCCAGGGATCTCAGAGGGCGCGCGTCTGTGAACGAGCTGTGTGGCGGGCGGTAGGCAGGCAAGATTCCCCGCGGACCTATGTCTGCAGAAGTCTAAGCTGCAAATATTGTATTGTATTGTAATTGCATTTACATAGCGCTTACTACCCCATACGAGGCGTACAAGCGCTTTTTCGGCGAGTAGCACGCTACTCCGGAACCCATAAGGATTAGTGGTGAATTAGTATAGTGAAAATATGAAACTAATTTGAGTGGTGGATATGTTAGTCAGTTAGTTGGATTGAGAAGGATAGTGGAGGGATAGAAGGGGGAAAAAGGTTTGTATTTATATAGCGCTTGTTACCCCTGATGGGGTAGAACATAGCAGGGGTCTTTTTAAAGCTTAGACTTAGAGCAACGCTGTTAACCCTCTGAGTTACCTATGTCAGTGGCGTCCCACCATGCTGCAGCTCGTCTCTTTGCACTGGAGCGGCAGAGGGCTGGTAATGGCTGCCAAGTGGCCCTTTCACCAACATGCCACCGTTTCTTCCAGGCCTCGCCCTGCCTTGGCATATTTTCCCTGAGAGGGGCCAATCTACGGTAGCATTATCACCTGGGACACTGGAATTATCTGACTGTTTGCTGGGAGCAGCACGAACCATTATGTGCCCCTCGACCTATTTTTCCTCTCTCCCCATAATAGACATTCTCATGATCTTAAGAGTGGGCCTTTAACAACATATCTGCCCTGTACTATAATGCTAAATAACATATGGGATACTGTGATCTCTCAAAGTAACCCAGTCATTTATTTTCTTACACAAGCTGTCAGAAGAGAACTTCCATATAATAAGAACAGTTCAACACTAGGCCTCACATGCCACATGTAGGCCCCATGGGGCCCAAGGCACACTAATATTTACGTTTAGGTCTTGCAGAACTGAACAGGGCTGTAAAGGTTTTTAATCTAGGCCCAGGTTTATATAGAAGCCGCATTACACTGTGCAGAAAGTAAAGTTGCTGCAGTGCGTTGTGTGAAAGGGAAAGAGCATAATAGTGCTATATTTAATGCCTGCACCCTTATGCCATAATGCAAGGGTCCCTGTGCTCTGCGAACCATAGGTTTTGTACCAGAAGGGGTCTCTTAAATTACAAAAATATGCTTTAAGGCAGTCCCCACTTTGCATGTGTGCTGTACAATGCAGCACACATACAAAGTGGGAAAAACAAGGAGAAATGAAAACATTTCGCCCCATTATGCCTGCCTCAGGGATGCGCCGGATTTTGCTGCACATCCCTGTGTACAGTTCTTTGTAGACAGGGTTTACATCCAAACCAATGTGAGGTTGCATGGGAACACCGATCACCACCCATGGAACACCCTCTTGACACAAAGTAATGCACGGCAGTGCATTGTGCAGCTTTACATTGGGATACAATCCAAAGCAAATGGCTAATACAATGAGAATGTTTTATTTACTCCTTGAAAACTACCCACTTATATTTACAACTAAACCTACCTCCCCTTACTTTTAAAATGCTTTAACCTTTAATTATTTATATGGTTCTTGTTAGATTTGGGGGTCTCTAGTTGGCACAGGTAGGTACTTGTGACAAATAGGGACCCTCGCCTCTAGTCAGGGTAAGGGGGTACACTCCTAAAATAACCCCTGCTCACCCCCTTGGTAGCTTGGCACGAGCAGACAGGCTTATCTCAGAGGCAGTGTGTAAAGCATTTGTGGACACATACAGTAACCCAGTGACAACACTACAGATGGACACCACACAAGTTGTATTATAAAAATAAGTATCTTTTATATAGATTTAACACAAGACCATAAACGACAAACATCCACAATACTGTACTTAAAATGGTAGGTTTAGCTTAGTTCTCTTCAGTTCTTAAAATGCGATACTTTGAGTCAATGTACCTTACGATGCGTCACGTTTCTACAACGAAAGTGTTGCAGAGATGGAGATGCGGCAAAGATCTGGTGCAAAGAAATAAAGACGTCAAGTTCTTCCTGATGCGGCACGCTTCTCCGATGTTGCGAGAAGTCTCGACTCGATGCGTCAGCTGCAGCGGCGACACCCTTGTTCCGTGATGCGACGACAGCGGCTTTGGCGGCGACACTCTTCTCCGACGTTGCGAGACGCTTCCGCTCGATGCGACAACTGCAGCGGCGACACCCTTGTTCCGTGATGCGACGGCAGCAACTCCGACGGCAGCACGCTTCTCCGTGGATGCGAGGCGCTTCTCTTGATGCGGTGCAATGCGACAGCTACAGTGGCGACATCTACGATGCGACGGCAGCGGCTGCGACGGCGACACGCTTCTTCCTCGTGGTGAGACGCTTCTCTTGGTGCGGTGCAATGCGACAGCTACAGCGGCGTCATCTCCGTGATGCGACGGCAGCGGCTGCGACGGCGACACGCTTCTCCCTCTTGAGTCGCGCTTCCAGCTCCTTGCAACACGCAGTCCCTCAGAAGGCCCAAAACAGCAGCAGGCACTTCCAAAGAACTCTTGGGGAGCTGGGGTTTGAAGTCTGTTGTCCCTGAGACTTCAGCAGGAGGCAAGCTCTTTTCTCAAGCCCTTTGAGATCCTTCACAAGTTGAATAAAGTGCACACAAAGTCCTTTCTCCTTTCTTTGGAAGTCAGGCAACCACTGCAGGCAAATCCCTCTAGCTTAGGGATAGTCTTCTCAGTTTCTTCTTGGTTCCGCTCCTCAGCAAAGGTTTCTTCTTGTTTCCCAAAGTGATCTAGTTTCCTAGGGGTCTGGGTCCCCTTTTTATACACAGTTTTTCTTTGTTCTCTGAAGGCAGAGAGGCCTTTGCCTAGTCCAAAACCAGTTCTGGTCAGTCCTGGAGCACTTTGTTTACAGGACTCCTTCTGTCCTTTCAGAATGTGCGGCAGAGTGCTCAGCCGCCCGGCAGGAGGTGGAGCCAGCATTGTGGAAGGCAGGCACAGCCCTATTCAGACCCAGGTGCAACTCCTCCCTCCACTCTGGATGCAGATCTCTCTATTCAGCCCTGTGCTGACTCACCTTGTCTCCTGTAGCCACCCCCAGCCCCTGTCACTCAATCTCCAGACAAGGAATACACAACGTAGCAGAGGCAGGCTTGGAAGTTTAGGCAAGAAAATACCCACTTTCTAAAAGTGGTATTTTCAAACACAGAATGTTAAAACCAACTTCACTAAAAGATGTATTTTATCATTCTGAGTTCAGGCATACTAAATTCGTTTTTCTACCATGTTCCCTGGGTCAGTTAGGATTATAAGGTGTAATAATCAGACTGCCCATTCTGGCCTATGGGGAGCAGGTAGCCTTGCAATAGTGAAAAACGAAAATGGCTGTCATTCACTATTAGGACATGCCACACACCAGGGCATGTCCTACCTTATACTTACAATGCACCCTGCCCTAGGGCCTACTTTAGGGGTGACCAACATGCAGTAAAGGGAAGGTTTAGGGACTGGTAAGTGGGTGCACTCACCAAGTCGACATGGCAGCCCTAGGCTGCACACAGGCACTGCAATGGCAGGCCTGAGACACACTTTACAAGCTGCTTCTGTGGGTGGCACAACCAGTGCTGCAAGCCCACCAGCGGCATTGGATTTACAAGCCCTGGGCACACTCAGTGCACTGTACTAGGGACTGACAAGTAAACCAATCATCCAATCATGGAGTCACTAATACATAACACAATTTATCATAGGGAGAGCATATGCAATTTAGCACTGATCATCAGTGGTAAAGTGCCCAGAGTCATAAAACAGCCAACAACAGGTCAGAAAAAATATAGGAGGAAGGCAAAAAGTTTAGGGATGACCCTGCAAAAAGGTCCAAGTCCAACAGTTCTTTAACTGGTAATACGGAAAGAATTTGATAGGAAATTATTTTTACATGTACTTTTCACATTTTTCAGTCTGATGATACACATTTGATAGATTTTTTAAAGATTCTTTTCACTGACATAAAAAAACAAGACAATCAATACATCCTGCAAAGCGTGGTCCAGTGCACAAATGGAACTTTAGTCATATTAGAGCATTGACTTTCTGTAGTAACCATGCAAGTGGTGCCGTACGGTAGATACCAGTTGTTGTACTTCAAAGGCATTGCAAGGAAAACTGTGTACTCGTGGGTGTTTGGTGCATCCATATGACTATAAACCACCACAATGCCTCTGCCATGTACCCCAGATCTTTTGCAATTTGGTCGGACAACCCCTCCCTTCATATGTACATTTCTACGCTTTCATGCACCAGTCCATGTCCATAGTCCATCGTTCCAAGTGAGGCAGTATCGGAGAACTCCACAATTGTGCAATGTTGCGCCAGGCTACTGCAAGTCCTAAATTCCAGAAAAGGCAATGGTATCTGGTAAACTCCTGATCACTCTAAAAGGAGTGTGCAGTTCCTGGCTGGACGTGGGGGAAAGACAGGTCTTTCTTCGTGATGCCCTCACACACCCCGAAGGATGTCATGCTTCATCATAGGGCGTTAGCCCCTCGTCAGGCCGGCACTGCAATGCCTGACGGGCTCCCGAAACCGGGGCTCTTTATCGGGGATCTTTTTGAAGAAGCCGTAAGGTGCGTGCGGGTGTGAGGGCTGGGTAGTGCACAGGGGGTGAAATAATTAAAATAGGTCTGGAGCAGTTCTACTTAATTCAAGTTTTAATGTGTTAGGTAGCTCTAGCCTGATTAAAAAGGTACGAGTGCCCCTACGTGGGAATAATGTTCCTAAAGGGCAGTCAAGGTGTAGTAGGTCAACATGTTTCGTGCCCAATTCGCCACTAACGGGTCGATTGGCACTTCTTCAGGACCGAGAAAACTAAATGTGAAAAGTGCACTACCGTCTGGTAATGAAATTCTGTATGTTAATTTACCAGAAACGGTAGGGAGTGCCCTAGTAGACTTGCACACGTGGCCCGGAGCAAGGGTAGGACGAATGCTAGTTGCCTGCCTACACTTCTACCGGAGCAACGACGTGCTCTGGCTTTTTCCTCGTCAGCCTTAGACTGTGTATCTAGGGGTCTACGGTACTCCTCAGTGCAAGTCTACTAGGGCACTCCCTACCGTTTCTGGTAAATTAACATACAGAATTTCATTACCAGACGGTAGTGCACTTTTCACATTTAGTTTTCTCGGTCCTGAAGAAGTGCCAATCGACCCGTTAGGTTTTCCCTGGTCTCAATTTTGGCGCTGCCTCCTATTTACGCTGCCCTTGTAAATAGGGGGCAGCGTCAAAATCAATGGGTGTTGCGGTGGAACGCCCACCACAACACCCACTGCCCACCCCTTTTACGCTAAGCATAGCGTGAAAGGGGGCCTTATTTACAAGGCAGCGTTAAGCCATGTTAAGTGGCTTAACGCTGCCTTGTAAATAAGGCAATGCCCCTATCGCCACCACAATGTCGTACAAAGTTATGTTGTGGTGGCGATAGGGGCTTGTACATA
Source organism: Calotriton arnoldi (assembly GCA_963921515.1). Lineage (NCBI taxonomy): Eukaryota > Metazoa > Chordata > Amphibia > Caudata > Salamandridae > Calotriton > Calotriton arnoldi. The sequence continues at coordinate 987,746 of CAWUFW010003242.1, forward strand.
TGCCCCTCAGTCTTTCCAGTTGGAGAAGATGGTCCACAGTGTGTTGCAATACTCCCCACCTCTTCCTGCATTTGGCTTCGGCTTGCCGTCTTAGGACTGTTTTATATGCCTCCAACAACACCATTTGTGACAGCACCAAGTGCTCATTTTCCCTAAAACAGTTGCCAGTGGCGTGACACAAGTGGTCCACTACTTCCTCCTGCTTCAGCAACCAGGTGTCTAGTTTCCATCTTTTCAAGTCCTCTCATTTACTTATACTCAGCTCTGCAGTAAGCAGGGAATGGTCTGATATCCCCGTAACTAAGAATCGTGCCTGTATGGTGCAGGCATGTGTAACCCTTGTGTGGATGTATAGTCCAGGCACGAATATGTGTATGTATGAGTACTGTCGCACAGAGGGGGTTACACTGCCTCCAGATGTCCAACAAGTCTTACGTCTCTATAAATAGTGCAAGTTGCATGCTTCCCCAACTGTCCCCTTGTTGGAGCCTATCAACTATGTTGTCCATAACCAGGTTAAAGTCGCCACCTAGGATTAATTGGCCCTCAGGAAGCTGCAAAAGGTGGGTCCACAAGTCTGCTGGTCCTGCTGCCTGAAGGCAAGTGGGGTAAGTGGGCCGAGCCAATTATCAGTTCCATTTCACCTACGAATCACTAATGCAAAGCGCCCCTGATCATCTCCTATGACTTTCATCATCTCCAAAGGAAAGGTTCTTTTCAGCAACACACAACTCCACGAGCTCCAGAGGAGTGTCCGGTATGTGCAAGCAAGTGATAGGTCTCCTTGTAAGCATTTTACAGTTGTTTCCTCTCAGTTAGATCTCCTGGACTAACACCATAACTGGAGCATGTCATCTGAGATATTAGTAGATGACACTTTTTAAAAATTTTACATCCTATCCCATTGACATTTCAGGAGAACAGCGATATATGCCCTTCCCTCGGGATACCTATGCTAGCTACCATTTGACTGGTATAACTTTACCAGAATTAAGCTGCACCATGCTAGGTCTGTACACAATGCATCTTCAGCATTTAGCCACACTGCACAGGATATTGGTTGTTAATCCCAAACGGTCCCCCAACCCGCCCAACAATGTTCTGTTTCTGCCTCTCAGCGCCGCAGGTCGAAACTACCTGCCACACCAATTCTCTGGGAGCCTGTCATGATAAACATAATACAGCTAGTTATCTGAAAAACAGAAAATAAGCAAAGTGAGCTAGTATTTGTTTCAAATCAGCACCCCCTATGAACATTATCAGTTGCTGCTGATATCCATCAGTACATATTCTTCGTACTCACAGTACCTAGGTCCCCATTTATGTGTGTTTGGTTAGTGGACATTAGGTTGGACAGACCCCTACCATGAATCGCAGTTATCACTTAGCTCCAGTCTCGCCTGTGCACGACTCTTCAATGTCCACGTGTTCCTGAGAAGTATATGAGTCTTGGGTGCAAGTGTTGTCAGACAACAGTTGTGTCTCATAGTCCAAGGCAGGATCTACCTTGTCATGCCCAGTTTTCCGAGGTTGCTGCAGACGATTTCCATCGATAGTACACCGCTGTGATCAACGCCGCACAAGTCTCCACCCATCAAGACAGTCCCAAGCTTCCTCCAGGGTCAGAAAGTTCCATGTTTTCCCCTCAGCGATTACACATAGGGGCATATGTACAAGCCCCTATCGCCACCACAACGTCACTTTTATCGACGTTGTGGTGGCGATAGGGGCTGCACCTTATTTACAAGGCAGCGTTAAGCCACTTAACGTGGCTTAACGCTGCCTTGTAAATAAGGACCCTTTCACGCTATGGGTTGCATGAAAGGGGTGGGCAGTGGGTGTTGCGGTGGGCGTTCCACCACAACACCCATTGTTTTTGACGCTGCCCCCTATGTACAAGAGTGGCATACATAGGAGGCAGTGCCAAAATTAAGACGAGGAAAAACCTGGTCTTAAGTTGGCGAAACGAGGAGAAATGCATATGGCCAGGGAGTCGCCGATGTCCCAGGAATGTGAATACTTACCATTGCCCCCACAACTCATGACAACAATGCAACAAGTCCATTTTTCTATTTTCTTTGGGTTAGGGGTCATAAGACCGTATTTATTATTATTCCACACAATAAACACACTTTATAACTTTTTTACACAGTAACCACATTATTTACATTTTCAGTTACATTTGTGACCTAGCCTTAACAGAGACTTTAGTACATGGGAATCACCTAACCATAACTAAACTGTTCCTGTGTAACCAACAAATTATTCCATAACCGTTCCGAGTGAGATCAACACTGGCCCTGCCCCCTCTTTAACCCCTCCTTTTGGGAGGAGCCCACTTTCCCTCTCTCCTCCCTCCGGGGAGGTCTCCAACGTCTGCAAATTCTTGTGTAGGGGGCCCTGCTGCCCTTAGGATACCTACCGCGGGCACCCCCTACACCCAGGTTTGTCGTCCCCCAAGGGCCAGTGCTAGGTTGTGCCCAACTGCGCCTGCGCGGGTGGTTGATAGGTAAAGGACCACATCAGCGACTGCCCATAAAGCCCCCGCACCCTCCTGCCACCTCCTTCCGCCCTGGTGGCAGCACCCCTTGGAGGGTCCATGTATGCAGATGTTAAATTTGGTAAAACAGGATGCCGTAAAGAGGCCCTAAGTGTCCCCCTAATCTTGACCTCACCCGCCACAGGTCAACATAGTTCACCGACTATCTGGCCTCCCCCCCACTGACCAAAGATGCACGCTGGCCTAGCCAGGCCAGCAGATTCTCCAAAAACATTGCATTACCTTCTTTAGACAGGTGCACTCCATCTTGTAATAGAAAACGTTCACCTTTGATGCACCCATGAGGTATGGCTGACAACCGATTGGTCCTGAACAACTTACCCAGTTTCTGATTCAACCTTTTTACTGACTCATTAATGGCCCTTACCGACTTACCACCTCTGCACTTCGACCTCGGGACAATATTGGACCACGCAATTGTGGCCTCTGGGAATTTCTGTGCCAACCAACACATTTCCGAAACAATCAATTCAAAAAGGTCTCTCCGACCTAGATCTGCCAGGTCATTGCCTCCAATATGCACAATTATCACCCCTGGAAGCGTAAGCCTCCGGGGCAACATTCTGTCCAATGCAGTTCTCCAGTGGGCCAAACGCAGCCCTCCCTGACCACAGAAAGTCAGCTGGTGTCCATCTTGCTTTGCTGGTGACACGTAGTCTCCTGTTAAATAAAAACCCTTTGCACGCCTCACATAAGAATGGCCCAAGACCAGCACATCTGTCACGTCTCTGGCTCCAGCGTAGACTGGAGGCAATGAAGCATCCAGTGGCTGGGTTCCCTTAACCTTTCCCACACCTGCATTGATAAGAGAATAAGGTAAGGCACTAACACAAACCGGGTGGTACTCACAACCTGTTCAATCTCACATAGCGCTTGTAGCAATCAGACTTCCACCGGCCTATCCTTTGAACTGTCTGCTCCACCAACCCCATACTTGCAGCAGTGGTTGCTGCACCAATACGGAATTAATGGGAACCATATTCGGCAGGATCCAAACCTGCAGCCCCCAACGCCCCCTTGAGTACCCTGTTGAATTGGAACCTTGCGGGTGGTGTCCCATCTTGATGTAACAACAGAGGTCCTCCTGCACTCTGTACCCGGTGAGCTAAAAAGGATTCCAGATTGCCTAGCGGACAGCAGTCGCTCCCCGGGGCTCGGTGTAGCAGTATGTGATCCCCTCTACCCACTTGGTCAGTTTTAGAATGGGTAATGGTGATCGCTAGGGAGCCATTTGGCCATTGAATGTCCACACGCTGCAGGCCCCCCTTCCAATCCTTCTTGTTCTTTGCCACCAGATCGCTCACCCTTAATGCCCCATAAAACGCCAGGGCGAATGCCGCCTTAAAAAGGCGAACTTCATCCGCTGAACTACATACCACTTCCTGTGAGGCCATGATCTTTGCCAACTTCGCTGTGTCTATGGGGCGCCTGGAGTCTGATCTACACCCCTCCAAACGCTGCCAGCCCCTCAGAGCCCTTAGCACCAGGAATGTTCAACGGGTATCAACTTGAGCTGCCCTGGAAGCACTTTAGTGCTTCCGGGACAGGGAACGCGTCCACCAATCGACGCCATCTGCAGCCGGAAGGACGGGGCGACCCCGCGCCATCCGTCCCGCTGGCCCCGGATCCCCGCTATATCTACGGCTCTCTCCATGCGATGGAGAGCCTCTGTTATTATTTCTCCTTGTTTTTGCTTTTTCCATGTGTGCTGCCTTGTGCAGCACACATGGAAAAAGCAAAATGCCATGGATTGTTTATGTACAGGAAGGCGTCCCTTCCGGTACATAAACATTCCTTTTTAAAAAAGGCTGTTTGTTACTTTCATGTGTGCTGCATGAAGCAGCACACATGACAGTGACAGAATGGCATTTTAGGATTGTTTATGTGCAGGAAGGGACACCTTCCAACACATAAACAATCCTCCTCTGCACGCAGACACCCTTGCACTATGGTGCAAGGGTGCCTGCGTTGGTGCTAACTTGCTAAACGTAGCGCCATTGCGGGGGGAAACGCAAGGCTGCACCACATTCTTGTAAATATGGTGCAGCCTTGCGTTTCAGAAGTGGCGGAGAGAGGCGTTAAGCCATTACGGCTAACGCCTCTCTCTGTCACTTCCTCGTACATATCCCCCATAATTTGGATGGGAACAGCATCATGTATTTAATCTCGGGCTCTTGTAAACTACGCTTAACCTCATCCAAGGAGCACTGTTGCTTTTGTATGGCCATGGTAAGGTCTGGGAAGATGCATATTGTGGTGTTTTCAAATGTCATGTTCCCCTAGCATCGGGACATTTGTAGTATGGCATCTCGATCCCAGTAATTGAATATCATGGTTATTGTCGTCCAAGGTGGCTGAAGCGACTGGGGCGGGGGACAGGAGCTCCATGCACACGATTTACTGAAAAGAACCTGGAGATGCCCCCCCGGTGTAAGATGTTTCATAATAAGCTCCTCCACAAATAGGTCGACACTGGAGCCCTCCAGACCCTCAAGCACCCCCATTAGGCATAGGTAATTTCAAAGCGAGCGGCCCTCTACATCCTCAACAAGGGCCTGCAGGACAGCTGTGTCCTTTTTAAACAAGAATAAGTTGATTTGAGAGTTTTTACTTCAGCGTACAGCATGACATCACTCAGTTCCACCGACCTCACCCTGTCAGGCTCTCCTCGATCCACCTGTGGCTCCATAGTTGTTGTCTGCTGGGCCTCTTGTCTCATATCTTCTCCCACCTGGGGGGTTTTAAAGAAAGCATATTTATCCAGTTTATTGTGTTGAACACTTTTGCCTGGCTTGTCGATGCCCATGATGGAGGCGCCAAGCTGGGGACCGCACTGTTCGCACCAGATGGTAGGGCGCAGCACAGTTCACCCCCCTCCGTCCCCCACAGGGCCCTCCACAAATCTCCCTCCACAAGAGCAGCCTCCATACTCCCTGCGTCCAGAGGTGGTAGCAGGGAAAATCTCCAGGATGACGAATGGTGGGAAGGAAGAAGGGTCATATTGTTCCTGCAGTCAGGTAGAAGCCTCTCTTGTGCAACCTCCCCACACTACACCAGTTGGTGTGTTCCTCATCAAAGTGAGGGAATCAGTGCTGCACAGGGCTCCAGCTGCCCCTGGGCTCCTATCTCACAATCAGGGGTCATGCGCTGCTCTGCCAGGTTCCTATAATGCATCGGCCACAGGTTCTCTCTCGTAGCTGCTCCTCCCCAATCCTCAATTCTCATGGGCCATTCTGTAGGACCTGGGCCTCTCTAGCAGCGTTCGTGTCCCCGGGGGACATCAGAGTGGAATATTCAGGCAGTGTCACGCTCGTCCCCCGGGGCTGCACTCACCGCTGTCCATACACTGGAGCCCTCTACTGTAGGCCATGAGCCTGCGGGAAGGTCCACCGCAAAGAGTCTCGCCCCGTCCTCAGACCACACCCTGTCTAGGACTCACCGGGGGGTGCCAAGGCGTACCACACTCTCCTTTCCTCCCCCAGGCTCACAATGCAGGATCCAGCACCCAGGGTCAGCCATACAGGATGCCTCCATCACGTTGTGGCTGCCGCTGCAGCAAAGCTGTGTGCCGGGCTCATCCACTCCGTTAACCCACTACTGGAGGTTATTTCATCCTCTTCCACGGTCAAACTTGCATCCATGGCATCATTTCTTTCTGTGATGGTACTGGATTGATGGATATTTAACAGGATTTTAGGGAATATTGTAAGCGATGTGAGAGACTTTCAAGAACGCTGCCATTTTGCTTGGCACTCAGCCACCCCCCCCTCCCCCCAAATTTTATAGATTTTTTGAACTAATAAAAATATAACATTATCACACGACTTGAAGTTTCCAGGATGGAAATTGTGCTCGTTTCACATGGCACACTTTCAGTAATGTATTTCAAATAAGTGCATTTGATGTAATATGTCTTCTCTGATATTAACTTGATGAATTACACATATGCAATATAACAGCATAAGAATGCAGGTGTTCTTAAAGCAATCTTTCCATATAGAGGCACTCTTTTACATACTCTTACATGTCTCTGCGATTCGGCCCCATTGTATCAAGGCATTTATTTGCATATCTGATACAACATTGTACGTTGGCTCTAATTGAAAATAAGACAGATTACGGTTATTATTTAATTACTTTGTTGGGTTAGAAATAGAGCTCCCAGTTTTATGGTATTTTTGTTTTTTAACATTTCCGTCTGTATTCATCCATATTTATTTTTTGGCCATCTTATTGGTAGTAATCCATATTTATTTAGTGTTTTGAGAATTAATGGAGTTGTATAGTGGTATATTTCCATTTTTATTTAACTAATAAACATGCGCTCAAACTTTGATGCCTGTTGCATTTTAGCAAACTAATCAAATATTATAAAACCCTTCGCCCACAGGTAAATATTAGCATGCTAGTAGAAATATATGTTAACATATGCCTGTATAAGGAAATATAATCCTTTTTTTTTAAAACTCCCCAAGCTATCCATCTGCTCAGCACTTGGCAGGAATTCATAAAGGTGAGCATGGGGAGTCTCTCACAAAAGAACCATTTTCTGTATTTTTCCGCTTTTAAAAATAAATACAGGCAGTAAACACATTGTTTTCTGTCTGTATTAATCTGTAAAAATCAGTAAAAACAGAAAACTGGAAGCAATAGTTACAATCCAATATAGCACATAGCTGCACAAGCCGCATAACAAAAGCATTAAAAACTATTAAAAATTAGCAGGACCGAATAGTTGCAACTATTTAAACAATTTCTCCTTTAACCACAATCATTCAATAAAAAAGCTGAAAGAAAAGTTCCTCAGCATGGTATATTTATTAGAATTCAGTTAATAATAAGTAATAGCCATGAAGGCAGTTTTCAATGTTGCTAAACACATAATTGCAATGAATTAGACTAATAGCTAACAGAATTTGATAGACTGAATATGCCTTTGATAATCTCTTAATTGCAAAATCAAGAAATCCATGCTTAATCCCAAAAAATCCACAGATGTTACTACACGCTATATTCCAATATTGATCAAAGATTCATTAAGAGACATCGATTGAGACAATGTAAACTCGGGCAGACACTCCTGACCTACTACATTTTCGGCATCCGGGCCTCAGATACTACAAGATGTCTCCTATTGTGCACCTCCATGGTACAATAAGATGTAATAACAATAAATGTTGAAAATAAAGGCTGAGATTTACTAAGGTTTGCGGTGGTGCGTGTGTGGCGAAGCACAATTTTGTGTTGCATCCGCAAGCTGATATAATGGTAAGTAAATCGATGCAATGCTTTGAGTTGTATCGTGTCACATGAGTGCCCGTGCAAAAGCATAGTAAACAACTCATAAAGTTATTGCAAATCTTCGGGCACAGCAATGGCAGTGCCTCCATGAGGGGGGAGGAGCGTCGCCCCCCCCCCTGCTGACAGTGAAGGAAACATAAAAAATAAAATGGTGATAAAACAAATGTATTACTATTTTATTTTTCATGCTGGCAGCAGCCGAGTCGGAGGGCTGGGTCGGCAGCAGGAAGGAACAATGTGCACTTCAGTTTAAAGTGTGTATGTCACTTGGGTTGGCTGTCTTGCGACAGCCAGCCTGACATGCGCACTTTAAACACTCCAATCCAAGCTGTCTAAGATAGCTAGTTGGAGAGCAAGCACAGGCCCCCAGTGCTTGAAGGAGCATCTAACCAGTGCGCTCCAGCCAATCTTGGTGCTTCTCTCATGCTGCCTGATCACCATGAGAGCAGTGCCAGGATTGGTAGCGAAGAGTTGGATGAGGCTCGAGCCACCAACTGCCGAGAGGAAGAAGAGGAGCACAGAGCATGAGGCAGTAGGTAGGTAAATATTTAATTTAAAAAAATGTATATTTAACTCATTGATAGGCACTGTGAGAAACTCGCAGTGCCTTCAGCTTCAACTCCAGAGCTCTCAAGCATGGCCCGTCATAAACACTGTTTAAAACTGACCACGATTGAGAGCTGTGGCGTTGAGCGTAAGGGCACTGCTGGGATTATGTTTTAGGTCTTGTCAGTGGGTTAAATATTTGCCCCACCAGTCAGTACCTTGCAAGGTTTTGACTCTTTCAACATTTTAGCCTGCAACTAGGCTTAGTTCTTGTCTTTTTTCAACACATGCTTTTTATACCTAGAACAGATCACCCAATATCAGTAGAAAGAATGACTAAGTCATATTGTAGACTTAGGGGCTGATTCCGATTCGGGCCGGAAATCTCTCCGACCGAGCCGGACCCGGAGAGAATTCCGAACGAATCGGACCCTAGCAGTCCGACCGGACGAGTACGATGCATTCGCATGCTATCGGACTCGATTCGGTCGGACTCCCATTGAAGTCAATGGGAGCCGGTCGTACGACGCGTACGCGGGCTCCCATTGACTCAATGGGTGCGAGGCGAACAAGGGCGCCCCCTACAGTGGGTACGCGTCCATGCGCATCGCGGCGTACATGCACAGGTAGGGGGGACCCATGGGTCCCCCCTGTGTGCGACTCGCGTGCCTACGCGTTCAGGGGGGTCCGACGCGGACCCCCAAAGTCCGGCTCCGACAGCTCTTTCGAGCCGGACGGCGCGAGTCGGTCGGACTGCTTGCGGCGCGCATCGTACTTACCCGGCCGGGAAACGTCTCCATAGCGCGGTGCGAGTCGTGTCCGTGCGTGTCGGTCGGAGCGTGTTGAAGCCGCGTACGAGTTGGTCGGCGATTTCGCGGGAGCATGCATCGTACTCGCTCGGCCGGACCCGCGTACGATTCGGTCGGGAAACAGGGCTCCGAATCGGATCCGGTAAATCCGAATCCGATTCGGAGCCCTACCGGCCGAGATCGGAATCGGCCCCTTAATCTCAGTTAACCATATCCCATGCTATCCAGTAAAGTTCCTTATGAACCTTATTCTGTTCGACTAGACGAGCATTCTAGATTGAATTGGACTGCTCTGATTTTAAATGATTTTAAATAACAAGGGAGCTTTGCTTGCCACTTCCTGTTAAAGTGAAGGACATGATAGAGTTATGACACATCCTCTTGGGACATCACTTTTCGTGGCACAATGACCTTGCAGCACCTTAATTATGCAATTTAATCCCCACATCTATTTAATTGGGATTTGTTCCCTGCCTTTTCCCTCAAGGGAGAGCATATTGAGTGTTAGTTGCTATTTATTTCGGGCTACACAAAATGCACTGAGCACAACTCACACAAACGCAACCAATAACTCACACACCAAATGCAATGTTTCTGACCTCACACATACACCAAATGCAATGCTTATGACCTCACACTAAATAACAACACCTAAAATCAAAATGTAATAAACAACAACACATACTCAAAACAATTACAGCAGAAGTCATAATGACTGTGTAGTTCTGCAGCTACGGCTATGTCAGAGTTTCCATTCAAAAGGCATTTATTTGTATCCCAAAAACTAGTCTATCCAATTTGAGTTCAGCATGGGAGTTTTTTTGCAAATCTGGCAAATGGGGAACAGAGGGAATAAAAAGTTAGGGGCATATTAGCAAGAACGGCGTTAAAATTATCGCCGCTTTAGCGGCAGGAAACTGCCGCTAAAGCGGCGATAATGGGCTTGATAATATGCCCTTGAGAATACCAATAGAAGCCCATGTTCTGCTGTGATCCTGGGCTTCTATTGGAATTCTCAAGGGAATATTATCAAGCCCATTATCGCCGCTAAAGCGGCGATAATTTTAACGCCGTTCTTGCTAATATGCCCCTTAGTTTTCCTATTTTTACTCCAAAAGGACTCCTTGCTTTACGTTACAGAAAAACAGCCTGAAGGAAATTACACCAAACTTAACATGAAAGTAGAAATGTACTCAAGAAAGTACCTTAGCTTGGTTTGGTCTTAATCCATGCAGTATTTTTTGAGAAATTTCTATTTAAAAATGTTTAGGTGTGAGCTTGAATTGGTTCAAAGGGACTACGAACCAGTTTTCAAGGGCTTTCTCTGGACTAAATTTAAAAAATGCTCAAATCTGATTGGATGAAGGAAATTTTTCCTGTCATCCATTTCTGGTGTATGAACCTAAAGCCAGGTTTGTAGACCCAAAGCAACTGAATGGCTGTCTGCAACAGGGAAAAATCTGTTGCGTCTACTATGATATGAAGAAAACTTGGTCCCAGCATTGTGGGAAAAAAAGTAAGGGTAGCATTCCCTAACTTCCAGGGTAAGGTATGGTCATCCAAGAGACCCCACACTTGAAATTTTAAATTCACATCCAACTGTTAATATAACTCTATTGATTGAACCTTAATTTCTCAAAAACCTACTGAATGGATTAACACCAAGTTACAAGCATGCTTTCTGGGTAAATATCTACCTTTCTCCCAAATTTGGTGTAATTCTGATTAGCTTTTTTCCTCAAACGGCACCAAAGTTATTAGCGAAAACAAAAACAAAACAAAAACACTCTTACTGTGGAAAGTCTGACCTAAGTGTACCTGTGGAAAATATATATATGTATATAAATATATGTGTGTGAGTGCATGTGTATTTTCTTTTAACTTTACTGCCTAACTGCACTAACTTATTACAGTTTTCTGGCATAACAATACTTCCTGCCAGAACCAGTAACCAAGATAAAAGGCAGGTCACAGGGCTTCATTACAGATCCAATTTAAACAACGAAAATAAGAACTGGCTTTTCGGTCTTCTAATTTGTTTTTCTAAAATGCCTAGTGATCAGCAGAAAGGAAATATTTATGGAAACATGTTTATTTTTTGCAAGCTGTTGGCCTTGTCAGCAAAGACAGAATTACTTTGCATGTTCCTACAAACTCTGAGCGACACAATTTTTTTTTCTCCTGGCTTACACTAAACAGATTACGACATCTTTTGCAAAAAATACTAACTACTTTTTGGGGTGTTTAATTTTGCATTACAGATTTTGCTTTTATTCTTCATGTCTGCAACCATACTATCTCTTTCATGTGAAAGAGCAAGACAGCAAAGATTTAGCTGATTTGTGGGACGGGAGATGTGACTGTATTATAAGGAATAAAATACCCTCTGTTGTACGGATTTCTGTGCCCGTATAAAGGAACTCCTAAGCGACTTGCAATATCCCTAAAATATACAGCAGATGGTACTTTATCCCATGTATAAAATTCACTTAATAAAAACAGTTAAGGTGCCGTTATGGTGATGAAATGAAACAGACAAACCTCTGAAATCCTCCAGTTATGGTTAGCTCTGCAAACCTTACATCCCATGCCATGCAGGTGCGTGAGGTATAGTTTACATGGCAGGTATGTGAGCTGAAGTGCCAGAGGAGGGCCACATGATTATAGAGTTCAACATCCGGTGCTGGGCACTTACCTATTGTGGGCACCTAGCTGTTTTGGGTGGTGTGCATGGTCACCGAACCATGAGCCTACACCTGCCTATTCAGGTGGCATGCTCAAGCTCAGTTGCGACCTGTGTCGGCGCAGGGAACACCACGGGCACACCAGCTATTCAGGCAGAGATGTGCAAGCTTGGTGAACACCAGGGTCTTGCAGCACAAATTCCATGAGTGGTTGGGCAGTCCTGCAGAGGCACCCAACCGATGTAGGCACAGCCTCCTGCATGAATAATAAAAAAGCACTGCAAGTGGTGGACCAGTTGAAACAGTCCCCTGACATAGCCTGTTGCCTCCCAAGACTTCTAAGCCCCAAGTGATCTCCCGCAGAAAGCAGCAGAGACAAAGCGGGAGATTGTGGCATGAAAGAATCATAGAAGGTTGTCCCACGGGGTTATCCAAGTCCACCTCCGCAGTAATTTGCTGAAGAGCATCTCTTGATTTATTGCATCTGAACCGTTCATGTATAATATTCAGTTGAGTGTGATTTTTGTAAATTAGTTTTTCCCCTAAAATATTATGAACTAGTTGGACATTCCATTATCAACTTGTGTTGATTTATTTAAGTTCTGAGTCTCTAACCTTACACCACCTGTCTGAGTAAACCTTGAACTGCTCGACTTCGATACATTGGATGGGTGGTCAAAGAATCAACCTAAATGTTATATATAACTTAGAGAACTATGGAAGGGAGAACGTGGTGCAGGCAACGATTATGGGCCCCATTCCGATCTCGGTCGGAAGGCCTCCAGACAGGTTCCGGAACGAGCAAATCCGATTCGGAGCCTATGATTCTGATCGAATCGTCCCCCGTTCCGGACGACCAAGTACGATGTGAAGATCTTGTCCGCGCTGACCGAATCGTTTCCGAACCTGATCCTGTCAGTCAGACTCATTTGCAGCCTTTTCGTGCCGTGCAATGGAGCCACTTCCGAACGAGCGAGTACGATGCACGATTCGGACAGCCATATCGACTCGGTTTTGCCGGGACGAAACAGCTGTGGGAATCAGAATTCGGGGGGCCGTGGGAGGACCCCCTTCACCCGGGGTCCTACGAATCGGTCGCAGGGGGGGACCCATTGGTCCCCCCTTTCCATGCATGCACAGTGTGGCGGGGACCATGGGGTGCCATCCACAGGGTGCACGCTTTTCCCCACCCACCCCTTTTTGCAATGGGAGCCTGTGTACGTGTGAGGTACACGGGCTCCCATTGAGTTCAATGGGAGTCCGAGCAAACCGAGTCCATCACCATACGGATGCATCGGAATCGGTTACTCGGACTCGCGGAGCGCAATTCGCTAGGAAAGCCCTCCAGATCCGAGTCGTACGGAGGGCTTTCCTAGCGAGATCGGAATCGGGCCCGAAGTATTCATAAACCCCGAGAGCAAAAATGTTAATAAAGGCCGAATATACTACATACAATGCGATGATGTAAATATTTATGCATATGAGTCTGAAAGAGCATAAACCAGGAAGGAAATGTTATGCTCAAGTCACTGTCAAAATGCCTATTTGATTTTCTTTGCAGTTTAATTTTATTAGTAAAATAGTGAATAAAAGTTAAAAGGATAAAACCATAACCTTGGCTCCCAACCCCATCGTACTCACTTAACTTATCACCCACCCCACCACCTGTGACAGGTGTAAATGAGATATGAGTGAGGGATTGATTATGTTTATGAAAGTTTAACAGTTTATCTGATTCTCCAAGTAGACTGTGCTTGTGTACATCATACATGTTTAGGTCTCGCCTGAGATAGCTTATGCAATGTTGCATGCAAGACATTTTGTTTATGTACAGGGGGGGGTTAGAACCCTCCCATTGCTTACCACAGGTTGGCTGCATCGTCGCTCTCATTTGCTTGCTTTCCTTTGGTCAGAGTGTGATGGCTTCACTTCATCTTCTTTTGTTTGGCCCTCTCCGGGAGCATGGCCAAGTACTGCTTCCTTGCCAAGTGTCCTTCATCTGCATGCGCTAACGGAGCTACTTTTTTCTTGTTGTGGAAGCACTGCAACACTGCATGTATTTGCACTGTCCGTCATGTTGCTTACCCCCTTTCACCCTCGTTGTGCTGCTTGCCCCCTCATGCCGTCATTGCCACTCATGAGGAATACAGGAGAGGTTTGCATGAGCTGCACAGAGGTGTTTCTTACTCCCCTTTGGTTCGCTATGCCTCTCCATGTGACTCCACTTACTCATACGCTAGCACTTGTAAAAAGCTGACAAGAGTGGAAGATCTTCCGAAGTTTGTCTCTCTGAGCTGCACTTGTAGAAAGTTCCATCGCCTTCGCTGTCTAGTTCGTTTTTTGCTTTAATCTTCTAGGTGCGCGGATTCTATATGCGTGCCCTGTGCCTAAGCTGCAGGTTGACTGCATGGCAGTGAGAGCTTAGAAGTTTTCAACCTGAGCACACTGTCAAACCTTAAGGGAGGCCTAGAGGTTAGAACTGCTTACCTACCAGCCTCAGCTCAATATTCTGTGATTCTGGGCAAAGCACTTAAACCTCCTGTGCACTTAAGCTTGCTGTGTCTTAATAAACAAGCATTGGCAATTAGTGGGAACTATTGGCTTTGTCAATATTTTTTAGCTATGCTGTACATCAGCGTGGCTGCTGTACAGCACTGCTGAAAGTTATTAAAAAAATAGCACTATGGTGCTGCTGTACAACATGACTGAAAAAACCATGACAAAGCCAATAGCTTCCATGTAGGCTAGATCTGTTAGCTTTGCCAATGCTTGTTTATAGTACTGTACGCAATTAGATATTATATTGACTCGGAGTGCTACACATTTATGAATTGCAGACTATATTTGTGCGTTATAAGGTATTGTTTTTTAGCAAAAGCATATGCCATTGAGGGCTTTGTTTTCCTACTTGTTGTGGTCACATATTGTTAGCCTATGTCTGACATAGTCCTTGTATGCCACTTTATGACAATAATTTAGTTATTGGATTGTGGTATTTATACATGTATTTCACAGACCATTTCCATTCACTCTATGAGTCGCGATCATAGATTTAAATAGATATAGCACTTTGAGTAACGTGTTATTTATTATATGTGCATAAACATGTATAATATTGAAAAGAGCGTGTAGTAGAGTGGGAATTAAAATTAAGTGAGTATGGAAAGTGTTGGAGCAAAGGTTACGGGGGTTGTAATTGAATGTCTTTTAGTATTTTGTGTTGGCGACAGTATTAGCATCCAATCAAACGTAGTCTCTAGGTCAGGGGTCTCCAACCTTTTCGGTAACGAGAGCCATTTATTATCAATGAAAATTATCCAGAGCTACTACTATTCTTAGTGTTGTAACAGTGACAGCCTCAGACAAGATTACATTAGTGGCCACCATTTGCAAGACTACTAACAGTGATCACCTCAGTTTATTAGGCACGCTTGCTAGCAGTAAGGCAAAATGGCTTTGTTAATGTGAAATTCCTCTTTGTGGGCAATACATAACAGCCAATGCTGCAATGAGCCCAGCACAAAGGTAATAATATTAGTAATAAGTCTCCCCAGTACCTCCTGATTTATCACTGAAATATCAGCTTTAAATTTATTTGTAAGGCTCAGCCATTTTTCTACAAACATGAGCTATTGTGGTCTGAAAATACACTTGTTTGCGTCTTGAATTGTTGTGTACATATATTCATTCAACTAAGCAGAGTCTTCTAATTTAGTAGGTTGTCCTGCACACAGGAGAGCTACTTGCAGGTAGCTGGAGAGCTACAAGTAGATCACAAGCTCCATCCTCCTTGGAGAAGCCTGGTCTAGGTGATCTCAAGCCATGAGTTGAGAGCCATGAGTCTCACCCAACTCATAGATAACTAGTCACGTTTTCAGCTCACCCGATGCAGTGTCTTCACTTTACCCCAGGGGTAAGCCACTGCATTACTCTATTTTGTGCTCTCACAATTTTCATGTGGATTTGTAGATTAACTTACAGACAAAAATTGTGCAGTGTTGTATATGCAAAGTTTCGCGCGTCAATGACGTAATCTTCCGTGCAGATGCAAATAAGGCCATGCATGTAGGACGCCACAGTACAGACTATTCAATAATGTTGTTTTTACGTCAATGGCCACCTCAGGCTAAATCGCATAGCATGTGCACTTTTTTGTTATTTTTGCATTTATTACGCATTAAAAAAAAAAACTTTTTCTCATGGGAGATTGATGCTTTTCGTTGCGCAGGTTTGCGCAAAACCTTTTCCCATATATTGTCATTTGCTCCATGGATCAGCTCTCACTTTTCCATGTAGACCTTCCATTGCCTTCATTTGTTCTTTATAGAACAGCACTTACATTTTCCCTATAGCTTTACACCACCAGTAAGCGCTCTCGGTTTCCCCAAAAGTCTTTGAAATCTTCTGTGCACTAATGTGTGAGGGCATAAAGTTGTTTTGCAATCTTTGGAGATGGCCATGGAAACTTTGTAACTTGTGAAATTGTTTGATTTGCCACATCCGTCTGAAAATCGTAACTTTTGGTACAAATTATGCAGCCTATGTCCTTAATAAACAAAATCGTTATGAGTGAGACATTTCTCCCAGAAAACATTCGTGTTCGCCTGTTCAATTCCACTATGTGTAGAAGTCATTCATGCATCTGCCACTCTATATACAAATAAACTCCAAAAGGTATATTTGCTTAGAAAAATAATATATACGTTTGTGAGCTTGGCTGAGTTCCATCAGCGTAACAATTATGTTGCTCTAAGTAAATATTGTTTATTAGAACATTGGAATGTTGAGAGCTCCATTGAAGACAATGGAATGGCTCTGGGCTTTAATGGCTGGTATAAACCCTATGCGCCAATATTCCAAATATTTGTCTTTCAGTTTCTCCCATTTTAATATAGAACATTCTACTCTTAGAGGGTGGAATGTTCTAATAGCCTTATAGCCCTTCTGCCTTGGGCTATACCGGTTGTTATAGGCCCTTTCCTTCGTTATAGGCCTTTGTCTGCGCCTCGGGACAAGAATTCTGGTTCAGGGCCTTTAACAAATGGCATAGCCCTTGGCAGCAGCCTATAGCGTATAACAAAATCTAATTTAAAACAGGAACATTTGCAGACTTTGCGAGGCGTGAAACTCGGAAACAGCAACATTTTACAAGTGAAAAAAACTTCAAACACCCATAATCATTTAGTACACTTGTAATGGCAATCATCCTGGAGGAGAGGGAAGGACAGGGAATGCTCTTCAGGGGTAAATGGTGGGGGAGGGGTGACGATTCTCATGAATTTTCAAAAGAATGAACTGCTATGTGTAACAAGCTTTGGCAAAGCCTATGCAAGAGCATTTGGCTTTGGCAATGTGTTTTATTGGATTAGAGTGGAATGAAGTGGATTAGAGTGGAGTAGATTAGAATAGAGTGGATTAGAGTGGAGTGGAGTGGAGTAGAGTGGATTAGAGTAGAGTGGATTAGAGTGAATTGGAGTAGAGTAGCTTAGAGTCAAGTAGATTAGAGAGGATTGGAGTGGATTAGAATGAAGTGGATTAGAGTGAAGTGGTTTAGAGAGAATTGAAGTGGAGTAGATTAGAGTGGAGTGGATTGGAGTGGAGTAGGTTCGATTGGAGTAGATTAGAGTGGAGTGAAGTGGAGTGGATTAGAGTGGAGTGGAGTGGATTATAATGGAGTGGACGAGGGTGCAGTAGGTTAGAGTAGAGTGGATTGAAATGAAGTGGATTAGAGTGGATTGGGGTGGAGTAGATTAGAGTGGAGAGGATTAGAGTGGAGTATATTAGAGTGGATTTGAGTGGCGAGGATTAGAGTGGAGTGGATTAAAGTGGATTAGAATGGAGTGAATTAGAGTAGACTGGATTAGAGAGTAGTGGATGGAGTGGATTAAAGTGTATTAAGGTGGAGTAGATTGGAGTGAGTGAATTAGAGTGAAGTGGATTGGAGTGCGGTGGATTGAAGGGGATTAAATTGGAGTGGATTAATTGAAGTGGATTACAGTGGAGTGGACCGGAGTCGATTAGAGTGAATTAGACTGTATTGGAGTGCAATAGAGTGGAATGGATTGCAGTGAAGTGAAGTGGATTGGATTAGAATGGATTGCAGCGAAGTAGATTAGAGTGGAGTGGATTAAAGTGAATTAGAGTGGATTGGGGTGGATAAGAGTGGAGAGGATTAGAGTGGAGTAGATTGGAGTCGATAAAAGTGGAGTGGATTGAAGTGAATTGAGGTGGATTAGAGTGAGTGAATTAGAGTGGAGTTGACTAGACTGTCGTGGAATCGATTAGAGTAGATTAGAGTGGAGTGGAATGTATTAGAGTGAGTGGATTGGAGATGAATGGAGTGGATTAAAGTAGATAAAAGTGGAATGGAGTAAAGTGGATTAGAGTGGATTGGAATGGATTAGAGTGGAGTGAACTGGAGTGGAGTGAATTAGTGCGGATTTGAGTGGAGTGGGCTGGAGTGGAGTGGATTAGATTAGAGTGGGTTAGATTGGAGTGGATTAAAGTGTCATTGATTAAAGTGTAGTGGATTAGAGGGGAGTCGATTAGAGTGGGTTAGAGGGGAGTGGAGTGGATTTGAGTGGAATGGATTACATTGAAGTGGATTAGAGTGGAGTGGAAAGGAGTGGAGCAGAGTAGATTAGAGTGCAGTGGATTGAAGTGGGTTAGAGGGGAGTGGAGTGGATTAGAGTGGAATGTATTGGAGTGGATTAGATTGAAGTGGATTAGAGTGGAGTGGAATAGAATGGAGTGGATTGGAGTGGATTAGATTGAATTAGAGTGGGTTGGGGTGGATTAGAGTGGATACAACTGGAGTGGATTGGAGTGGATTAGAGTGAAGTTGAGTGGACTGGAGTGGATTAGAGTTGATTGCGTGGATTAGAGTGGAGTGAATTGGAATTCATTAAAGTGGATTGGAGTGGAGTGGATTAGAGTAGATTAAAGGGAGTGGAGTGGATTAGAATGAAGGGGATTATAGTGGAGTGGATACAAGTGGAGTGGATACAAGTGGAGTTGATTAGAGTGGAGCAGATTACAGTGGATTAAGTGGATTGAAGTGGATTAAACCATAGTTGAGTGGATTAGAGTGGATTGGAATGGGGTGGATAAATTGAAGTGGATTAGAGTGTAGTGTATTAGAGTGGATTTGTAGTGCAATAGAGTGGAGGGTAGTGGAGTGAAGTGGAGTGGATTAAAGTGAAATCAAGTGGATTAGGGTGGAATAGAGTGAAGTGGATTAAAGTGGAGTGGATTGGAGTCGATTGGAGTGGATTGGAGTGAAGTGGAGTGGATTAGAGTGGAGTGGATTAAAGTGGAGCTAACTAGAGTGGCGTGGATTTAAATGGATTAGAGTGCAGTTGATTGGAGTGCATTAGAGTGGAATGTATTAGAGTGGATTGGAGTTGGTTGGAGTGGATTAGAGTGGAATGGATTGGAGTTGATAAGAGTGGGTTGGAGTGGATTGGAATGGCTTAGAGTGGACTGGATTAGATTGGAGTTAATTTTAGTGGAGTTGATTGGTGTGGAGTGGATTTGATTGGAGTGAGTTAAAGTAGAGTGGATTCGAGTGTAGTGGATATGAATATAGTGGAGCGGATTAGAGAGGATTAGAGTGGAGTGGATTAGAGTGGAGTGGATTAGACTGAAGTGGATTGGAGTGGAGTGGATTCGAGTGTATTGGAGTGCAATAGGATGTAGTGGATTGGATTGCAGTTGTGTGGATTAGAGTGCAATGAATTAGACTGAATTAGAGTGGATTGGGGTTGATTGGAGTCAAATGGATTAAAGTGGAGTGAACTGGAGTGGATTCGAATGAAGTGTATTGGAGTGGAGTGTATTAGAGTGCTGTGGACTAGAGTGTATTAGATTGAAGTGGTTTTGGGTGGGTTGAGTGGATTAGAGTGGATTGGAATGCATTAGAGTGGAGTGGATAGGAGTGGATTCGGGTGGAGAGGATAGAGTGGAGTAGATTACAGTGAAGTATATTGGAGTGGATTAGGGTGGATTCAAGTAGAGTGGATTGGATTAGAGTGGAGTGGATTAGAATGGAGTGGATGGGAGAGGAGTGAATTAGTTGAGTGGAGTGAATTTGAGTGGATTGGAGTGGATTAGAGTGGAGTGGATCAGAGTGGAGTGGAGTGGATTAGAGTGGAGTCGATTAGAGTGAAATGGATTGGAGCGCAGTGGATTAGAGTAGAGTGTGTTACAGCAGAGTTGATTACTCCGGCTTGGAGTGGATTGGATTGAATTGCGTTAGAGTGGATTAGAGTGAAGTGGATTAGAGTGATTTGAAGTGAAGTGGGTTAGAGTGGAGTGGATTAGAGTGATGTAAATTGGATTACAGTGCAGTGAGTTGGAATGGAGTGATTGGTGTGGATTAGAGTGACGTGGATTAAAGTGACATTGATTAAAGTGGAGTGGATTAGAGTGGAGTGGATTGGAATGGATTAGAGTGGGCTACATTGGAGTGGATTAGAGTGGAGTGGATTAGAGTGGAGTACATTGGAATTAGAGTGGATTAGAGTGGAGTGGATTAGAGTGCAGTGGGTTGGAATGGAGTGGATTGGTGTGGATTAGAGTGATGTGGATTAAAGTGACATTGATTAAAGTGGCATGGATTAGAGTGGAGTGGATTACAGTGGATTGGAGTGGATTAGAGTGGGCTACATTGGAGTGGATTAGAGTGGAGTGGATTGGAATGGATTAGAGTGGAGTACATTGGAATTAGAGTGGAGTGGAGTAGATTACATTAGATTACAGTGGATTGGAGTGGATAGAGTGGACAGAGTGGAATGGAGTGGTTTAGAGTGAAGTGCATTTGAGTGGAGTAGATTGGAGTGGATTGGGGTGGATTAAAGTGGACTGGAGATAATTGGAGTGAGGTGGGTTAGAGGGGAGTGGATTAAATTGGATTAGAGTGGTGTGTAGTGGATTGGAGTGGACTGTATTGGAGTGGATTGGATTGGAGTAGATTAGAGTAAATTGGAGTTTATTAGGGTGGAGTGGGTTAGAATTGAGTGGATTAGAATGGAGGGGAGTGGGTTAGAGTAGATTGGAGTGAATTAGAGTGGAGTGAATTGGAGTGAAGTGAATTAGAGTACAGTGGATTGGAGTGAGCTGGATTAGAGAGGATTAAAGTGGATTGGACTGGGTTTCATTACAGTGGAGTGGATTAGAATGGAGCGGTTTGGAGTGGATTAGACTGGAATGAATTGTATTAGAATTGCATTAGAGTGGAGTGGATTGTAGTTGAATGGATAAGAGTACACTGGATTCGATTGGAGAGAGAGTATTGGATTGGAGTGAATTATAATTTTTTATTTTTTTATTAAGCAGATACATAGGATACATCAGATTCGTCATGGTTGCTTTAAATAAACAAATAGCTTACCCAAATATTTCTATAAAATAACAGAGTACATATATGGAATAATCCGGTTTGGCTTTCAAAGAAGTACAAAAATATTAAATGTATCCATCTAGGATTCAATACAATTTGTACCTTTATAGCACCAACATTACGATTGATTATAAGATATATTAAAATGTGTTTCAACTACAAAATCATATACAACCCTTTCATCATAATGTTTTCAACAATACATCAAATCTTGAATATGTCTAAAAAAAAGTGCAAATATGCATAAGTGCAAATATCGAATATTTGCTGAAAAAAGTACAAAAATGTGGAATTTAGCAGTTATCCATGCTAAACATTATGCCCTAGAAATTGCTCGTGTGCTCTAAAATGTTTGTTGTTCAGCAGCGAATCCTAACGTATTATTCTCTATCTCAGTCAAAAATTGCCAAGAGGTGGCAAATCTTTTAAGGCCTCCAACCCTTCTAGCATATGCTTTCTCAAACTTTTTAGTTGAGATCATTTTGTTATACCATTCCTGATAAGTTGTCGTCTGTTAGTCCTCCAGTTCTGGAGGATCAAGGAACGAGCAACTAAAGAGGAAATAGTTATAAATACATCAGCGCATTTTCTCAAAAGTTGACTTTGGCTTTGAGTTCTGAACCCAAACAGTGCCACACTTGCGTTGGGTTCCATCTGTATATTTAGTTCCCTGCTTAAGGCGTCAAATACTTGTTCTCAAAACAGCGTTATCCCTGGGCAGGTAAAAAAAATATGGAGCCAGTCTCCGCTCCCTAGCTGCTTGCATCGAAAGCAGCGATCTTCCACCTCTTGGTACATCTTTTGAAGGGCTTTAGGGGTATAATATGCCATTCATCAAGCTAAAAAAGACATTCTTTTCTTTTGTAATTTGCGGCTCTTAAGGCCGAGTTCCCTAATTTTGAGATCACCTGAAATTCCGCCTCTGTGAAAGTACACTGAGTTGTCAAGAAAATCTTATCTAAAAAATGTTTCGTCAAGAAACATTCCCTTTGACTCTATATTAACCTATACCAATTTCCTATCCCCCTCATCCTTGTCTTAAAGAGGGCAGTCATTATTGGTGAAGAGATGGAGCTCGTTAGTATATTAAATTTTTTTATAAAGTGCACAATCTGCAGATATCCAAAATAAAAAAGCTTACAACGATCTCCGCATCTTCCTTGGAGATTCTGCCAGGATATAATATTCCTTCCTTCTAAAAAATGTCCTACTTCTTTAAACCCATTCATATACCAATACCTCGTATGACTGTTAGGGATTTGCAAACCCAACACCTGGCATTCATTTAACTGCAAATACCTATAGCCTGCAGATTGTCCCTTTACGGCATAGAATATTTGTCTGGAAGAAAATTCCTGGAGAACCTTATATCTTGTCTTTTTAGGGAGCTTTGCAGTCTTTAAAAAAGCCGGAAGCTGGGACCCCGCCTCCTGTACCAGTTTCTCCATAAAACAATTGTCCTGTGATCCTTCAGCATCTAAAATCCGCGCTGATCTATCTAAAAGGGCTGCTTCATAATAAGAATACATATTCGGTAAAGCCAATCCGACTGACTTTTATCCATCTGAAGTGTTGGGAATTTAACCCTTGGAGCCTTTTTGTTCCAAATAAAGCGCCTAAAAAGTGTATCCAATTCTTTAAAATATGCCCTATTGATTTTAATCGGGATATTTGAGAAAAGAAAAATCAACAAAGGTAAGATAGACATTTTAATCAATGCTACACGTCCTATCAAAGTAAGAGGGAGAAATGCCCATCTATCCAATAATTCCTTGATTTTTCTCAACATTGGTTGATAGTTCAATCTATAAAGTTCTGTGAATTGGTTAGTTACTCTTACCCCTAGATAATGAATTGGTTGGCTGTTAGATGCCTGTTGCTGGAGATTCAAAGGGAGTATACTAAGTAAGGCATTAAATACAAGCATTTCTGTTTTTCCATGATTAATTTTGTATCCCCCTATTGCTTGAAAGCGATCAAATTCTGCCAATAGTTATCAAAATTTTGCCTTTCTGGCTTGAGCTAGAGTACAATATCGTCCACAAATAGTTTGAGCTTGGACATTCCCTAATAGGTGGTTCAATACCCCTACTGGCCCTAATACCAATAGCTGAAGGTTCAATGAAAAAGGTAAACAACACTGGCGATAGGGGACATCCCTGACTCGTTCCCCTATTTATTTTAACAACTCCTGCTAAATTCGAATTTATAAGGGCCTTTGCCTGTGTGCCATGATATACTCTGCAAAGCATATTAGTAAACTGCAAAGGGAAGCCAAACTTCTCAAGGCCGATAAAAAGAGCATCCCAATTGACTACGTCAAATGCCTTTACGGCATCTACCATCATTATGACTGCTGGTGTCTGGTTAGTATTAAAAAAATTAAGTGCTTGGACTAGAAAGGTTGTATTAGATGACATCATCCTATTGGCAAGAAATCCTGTCTGGTCCATATGAATTAACTTCTGTGCTATATGCGACACGATTAGCCCATATTTCCATTAAATTTTATAGCCAGCATTTAATAAACTTATCGATCTGTATGCATTAACACCCCTCGGGTTCTTGCCCTTCTTCACAAAGCTAACTATAGTTGATTCTTTAAAATCAGATGGAATCTCTCCCCCTTTTTTTATAGAGTTAAAAAACTCCACCAAAAAGGGTGTCAGTTCCTTAATAAAGATTTTATAAAATTCTATTGGGAAGCCATCGTTACCAGAAGCCTTGCCACTTGACATTGTGGCCAGGGCAAGTTGGAATTCTACTGCAGTTATATCTGTTTCTAGGTCTTCTATCTGCATAGTTGTCAGTTGTGGGAGATTTATAGAGCGGAAATAATTGGATATAGTCTCCTTTGAAACTGTATATTTAGCGGCATATAAATCATTATAATGCTGTAAAAAGATTTTGGCTATCCTATTCTTCACAGAGACCACAGCACCTGACTCTGGTTCCGCCAGTTCCCTAACTATTGCAGTTTCCTGCTTAGTCCTAGTTGAATGAGAAAGGAACTTTCCTATCAACTGGCTTTCCTCATAGACCCGGTGCTGATATCACAGTGAACTATGGATTTCTTCTAAAATAAAGAACTCTCTTAACTTATGCTTTGCTTTACTTAATTGGCTAACAATATTTTGGGACCCCAACCGGCCATCGATATGTTGTAATATGTTGTCCACTGTGGATTGTAATCAAGCTATATGTGCCATCCACTTTTTAGATTGTGCAGCGGTAAGGGCTACCATCTGTCCACGAGTTGTGGCCTTAGAGGCTCCCCAGACCAAAAAAAGAGATGCTGGGCCTTTATTTATCTGAAAAATGTTCTCTATATATTTCCTCATATCTGATACCCATTGCTGATTGGAAAGATGGGAGGGGTCCAACTGCCACCTGGACCTCTCTCTTTTACTGACTTCCACTTTCAAAATCAATACTGACCAAGGAATGGTCAGAAAAAGCATTAGCCCATATTTCAGAACCCATACAGTTAAGCGAATGAGAGATTAAAAATAATCTATTACGAGCAGCAGATTTGAATGGCTGTGAATAGCAGGTATATTGTGAAGATTCAAGATTAGCTCTACGCCAAGGATCGACCAGCTGATACTCCCTTTTCAGTACATCGATTATTTTCTTAGTATGGGGCTTTAACAGCTTCTTTGTTTTTTTCGAGGTATCCTTCGCCAAATCCTGTATGAAATAACTATGATGCCTACTGCTCCCTTGGCCACCTCACTGATCTGGAGGATTGCTTTGCAATCATCGATTACTGGGGCATAGTAGCTCACTAGGTAGATCGGATTGATGTAGCTCAGATTTCATCTGGATTCAGGCATTGCTTAATTTTTGTATTTCAGACAGACTGCATTTTAAAATGGCACTTTTGGTGCATGCAAAGTGAAAAACATGAAATGAGGCCTGGTCAAATGCTTTTTAAAAGTGGCACTTTTGGTGCATGCAAAGTGAAAAACATGAAAGAGGCCTGCAAATGAAATCATGTAAAACCATGCTTAATAAATTAATCATGGATGTTTAATGTGTTTAGTTTAGATTTAACCTCACTATAGAATGTACATTTAATTTCGAGAATGGTTTCTTTGAATTTTTAAAGTAGCACATAATTGTGATGAATTAACATGTGTTTTTGCAGTGTAGAAAACTCGTGATTTCAGTTTCCTTTAGAAGGCTCACCGTGGCCTCTTTAGCTTTGAAGATAAGAATGGAATGTGTGTTCTCTCCTCCCAGCTTCTTTTCCTTGTAACCTACACCCCCTGTTCCAGTCTCAAGAGACCCTGGCTTTGTTGCATATGTAGACAATGCATATTCAGTTCATAACACATCTTTCTTATAATATGTATTAATTAATCAACCATGCACCAACACTACACGTGGGGCAAACGCATTTTGCATGAAAAGCTATCTAAAACATTAGAGCATGTTGCTATGAGCATGTATTAACTGTTTGCGCTTTGAAAATTTGCACTGGTGCATGTTTATGCTATGTTGTACATTGCACATTTTGCATGTTGTGCACAAATAATAGAAAAGCTGCTTTAAATTAATAGCTTTTGCTAGGTAATAATTAATACAGGGTATTAGAATGGTGGGAGGTGAACATAATGGGCTTTACTTCATAAATTAATATTCTTTTGTGTTTGTTTTGCTTTTGGGCCCACAATAAAATGGCTGCCTAAGAATCCAGCATGGCTGAGAATTGTTAGCAGTGTGCTGAATGAGAGACGCATGCGCAGAAGAGTGTGCCAGCTGCCTGAACTGCCACTTGCCTCAAGTGAAGACACATGGGTCAAGGCCACAGTGATCTGCACACTCCTGTCACCGTGCCAATGTACCAGTGTTTGTGGGAGAGTGTCATCCCTGCGTGCGATGTGAAAGCGAGACGGAAATGGACTGATACATTTTTGTCGCTTAGATGTTGCAATATTGTATAATTATTGATGGTGGTACATATGACTGTATTAAGCCTTAACGCTTCCTTTGTTAGAGCTGGTATGGGTTGGACTTGCAATGAGAACAGGATGATGAGACCCCTATGTCACCTGTGCTAACCAATCACAGTGCGAGTTTCTACTGAAACTGCAACAGTTTAGTGTAGTCAGCCAAGAATTAGGGTATAAATAATGACCCCTTAGGGGGCGTGTCAGGAGAGATGAGGAGAGAGAGAGGAGCAGATCTGACCAGACATCATTTGGGTTAGGTATGTGAACGTCGCGGGTGCAACCTGGGAGGAGATTGCGTCCGAGGAGACACAGAGGGAGTCGGGGGCCTTTGTTCACATATTTTAGGGAGGTGTAGGCTGGCCTTGCTTTTTGGCAGATCACATTCTTCTGTGGTCTTGTGAAGGGAGGGCCTTTTCAAGGAGCAGCCTCTGTGTCAGACACAGAGGAGCAGAGATGAACAGGCGAACACAGAGAAAGAGCAGCTGAGAGATCAGGACAGATTTTGATGCTAAAACTTTAAGTTTCATGCTTTTGACTAACTGGTTTTGAAAAGATTTATTTGTCTTATGCATTTATTTCTCTTTATGGGAGATTTTTGCCAATTATTAATTATTGATTAGTCTTGCAAAACTCACTCTTGAATTATATTTTTCCTGAAACTCTTTAAAGAGTTCTGACTGACATTTTATGCCTCATTCCCTTTTCTTTATGGAGTGTTTTGTAAGCAATTTATAATATGTTCTGTATTCATTCTATTTTTCCTATTTTCAATTCTGTAACCTGATTGAAAATTGATTAATGAATAAAGAATCAGAGAAACTTAACTTTTGACTAGAAAATAAAACCCTTTAAAATACTCACAACTCTCATTATTGGCTTAAATATTAATTGCATTTTGATTTTTCATGTTTATGTAAAGTCTCCTGAAGGTGATACACGGTGGCAAAGGTCCATCACCTTTAAAGCGGTAAACTAGAGGTAAATGATATTTTGCATTGAGAAATTACAGTGAAAATTACCGCTGGATCAGTTTCTGGTAGCAGAGGTAAGGTTAACACCATCACCAAAAAGAGCATAGTTTAGTCTAATGCCTAAATAGCGCTAGAAAATAATTGCCCAAGTTAGATAAATGTCCAGATTCTCAAAAGTCCTGATTCCTGATTCCAATGCTCAAAACTTGAAGACTGGCAAAGCAGTACTGGAAGATGATGCAAGAAGGCGATTGCTGGAGTGGTGTGAGTATCAATAGGGTTGTGAAATGTTGTTAATGTGCTAAAAGGTATGTTTTGTTTTTTTGAAGTGTTGAAAAAATAGTAAGGGTTTTGACTGTTGGTGAAATTTTGCTCATTTTGAATTGATGGTTTTATTGATTATATTGGTAATTTCATAGGACAGAAATTTTGATTATTGATTATATGTTCTTAACATGAAAAGTTAGTGTTGCGTTTTATGGTGTCTGGAAGCACAGGTACAGTGATACCTGGAATCCCGGGAAAGGAATAGCGGGTGGTGGAAGTAGCCACACTGCTCTGAGGTTACTCGTCTGTTGGAATAACACTGAGAAGCTATGCAGGGCTGGCATTGTTAAAGTAGGGTCTATTTCTGTGTAAAAGTGAGAGTGATTGATAGCAAAGAGTTCGCTGGTGAAACTTTGGTGTTATATCACCTAGAAAGGGTAACACTGAAGGAGTAGCAGGTTCTTCCGAGCTTGAGTGACAGCAAAAGAGTTCGCTGGTGAAACTTTGGTCTTACATAACCTAGAAAGGGTAACACCGAAGGAGTAGCAGGTTCTTCCAAGCTTGAGTGAAGGGTAAGCGGAAGGGATTTACTCGCAGTGTTTGAAGAGTAAACGGAAGTTCTTACTTTGTGAAGAGTAAGCGGAATGTGTTACTCGCAGTGAAAAGAAATCTATCCTTTATTTAGTGGAACAGACAGAGTAGCGAATGTTTTTATGTTGTTACTAACAGAATTTTGATTAAGAAAACTCAGAAAAATATTGCAGTAAGATTTTGTTTGAGAGGGTCAGTAGTAGGAGTTAAACTGACTGAAATTGAAACTGACAGCATTGGAGAAAAGAAATTGCATTGAACTATTGCAGAAATGAAAATGTTTGAAGGTTTAAAGAAACTGTTGGGAGGTAAAGTGAAAAATGTGTTTTTAATTGGTGACGCTCCTGAAGGAACACCCGTGCATTTTATGTCTACCAATTTGGGACAAAATTCATGTATGTGGGTTCACCAATGGTGCAAGATTACTGAAAAAGAAGGTCCTTTGAGATTTCCAAAAGATGGTACTTTTGAATTGAAAATTATTGACAAATTAAGGCAAGTGTTATGTGAAATAAAGACACCATCTAGAGCTGCACAATTTGAAGCTTTAAGCATGTGGGTAAAGGCAGCAAGAGACAAAGCAAGTGAGGACAAAAAGGTAAAGCACCAGATACAGGAGAAGGAAATTAAAGATGACAAAAAGCTTCAAATAAATAATGATTCAGGGGATTAAATAATGGATGCATTGTTAACTAAGTGTCCGCCACCTTATGTGGTCCCAACTAAAAATACTGATAATAGTGTACCAGCAAGTACTATAGTGGCTACTGCTTCTGTTGAAAAGAGAGAAATACAGATTGAGAAAACTGTGCAGATATTTCAGATTGACCCATTACCTGTTTTTCAGCACTGACAGAGATATCTCCAGGTGTTACTGCTTTAAATGTGACTGATTCTGTACAAATATTACAAACTGCAGATGCACAGGCAGTGCCTAGACAAATTGTGACTGTCCCAATTAATATGGTCCCTACTCAAAAAGTTCAAAGAGCTGCAGAAGAAGTAATTATGTCAGGGTTTATTTCAGAAACTCAGAATTCACAGATTATTGAACAGAAACTACCCCAGACAGTCCAAGCACTGAAAGGTGGGGGAAAATGGTCTTTACAACATCTGCAGCCCAGGATAAAATGAATATATTTGTAGATGGGATTTTTCAAACCTGCTTTGAGGAACTAGCAGTGATTAAAAAGATAGAGAGTATAGGGGAACAAATTAACCCAGACCCTGAAAAAGAGAAACAGCTTAGGGGCCGATTCCGATCTCGGTCGGAGGAGCACCCAATACCATTCGGTCGGGAAAAAAGCCATGCGAATGCCTGTTTCCCGACCGATCTGTACAGCACACCGAACGAGTAAGTACGATGCGCACAACAGCACAGAATCCGGCCGAGCCGTACTCACCCAATCCAGGTCCTGTACTCCGACCGAGGCGAATCCAGAAACGCAGAATCGAGTCGCACGGAAGGGAAAATGCTGCTCCGTCCGGCCGACCAAGTACGATGCGCTTCCCGTACGCGCCGAACCCGTCGCTACGCATGGCACGTCAAAGCATCCGGGAGAGGCGCACATAAGCTCCGATTCGCGCCACAACACAATACACGGCTACGAGACGAACACGCCAGCAACGAGGACGACGCGAAGCGACGAGGACGATGCGAAGCAATGAGAAGGACGAACGACACGAACCAACCATGAATCCCTTCGTCCCGATCATACCAATATTCTACATTTACTACCGGAACAGGCACGGACGCGTACGGCGCAGAAGGTAAGTCAGACACCAACCACAAAACACATACAACACGTACACGACACATCACACACACACAGAGGGATGCAGAATATACTTACACCAGCAACAGCAGCACCATAGGGGCGGGATGCCCATCACCAATGCCACATATGCACACAGGGGCCTGAATGCGCACCACCACCCCTACCCAGGGGGTGCTGGATGCCTACCACTACTACCACCCTCACCCAGGGGTGCTGGATGCCTACCACTACTACCACCCTCACCCAGGGGGGCTGGATGCCAACAACTACTACCACTTTCAACCAGGGGGGGCTGGATGCCTACCACTACTACCACCCTCACCCGGGGGGGCTGGATGCCTACCACTACTACCACCCTCACCCAGGGGGCTGGATGCCTACCACTACTACCACCCTTAGCCAGGGGGGCTGGATGCCTACCACTACTACCACCCTCAACCAGGGGGGCTGGATGCCTAGCACCACTACCACCCTCACCCAGGGGGGCTGGATGCCTACCACTACTACCACCCTTAGCCAGGGGGGCTGGATGCCTACCACAACTACCACCCTTAGCCATGGGGGTGCCAGATGCCCACCACCACTACCACCCTTACCCAGGGGGCTGGATGCCTACCACCACCCTTAGCCAGGGGGCTGGATGCCTACCACTACTACCACCCTCAACCAGGGGGCTGGATGCCTACCACCACTACCACCCTCACCCAGGGGGCTGGATGCCTACCACTACTACCACCCTCAACCAGGGGGGCTGGATGCCTACCACCACTACCACCCTCACCCAGGGGGGCTGGATGCCTACCACTACTACCACCCTCAACCAGGGGGGCTGGATGCCTACCACTACTACCACCCTCACCCAGGGGGCTGGATGCCTACCACTACTACCACCCTTAGCCAGGGGGCTGGATGCCTACTACCACCCTCACCCAGGGGGGCTGGATGCCTACCACTACTACCACCCTCACCCAGGGGGGCTGGATGCCTACCACTACTACCACCCTTAGCCAGGGGGGCTGGAGGCCTACCACAACTACCACCCTTTGCCATGGGGGTGCCAGATGCCCACCACTACTACCACCTCTACCCATGGGGGGCTGGATGCCTACCACTACTACCACCCTCAACCAGGGGGGGCTGGATGCCTACCACCACTACCACCTCTACCCATGGGGGGCTGGATGCCTACCACTACTACCACCTCTACCCATGGGGGGCTGGATGCCTGTCACTACTACCACCCTTAGCCAGGGGGGGCTGGATGCCTACCACTACTACCACCCTCAACCAGGGGGGGCTGGATGCCTACTACCACTACCACCCTCACCCAGGGGGGGCTGGATGCCTACCACTACTACCACCCTTAGCCAGGGGGGGCTGGATGCCTACCACAACTACCACCCTTAGCCATGGGGGTGCCAGATGCCCACCACCACTACCACCCTTACCCAGGGGGGGCTGGATGCCTACCACCACCCTTAGCCAGGGGGGGCTGGATGCCTACCACTACTACCACCCTCACCCAGGGGTGCTGGATGCCTACCACTACTACCACCCTCACCCAGGGGGGCTGGATGCCTACCACTACTACCACCCTTAGCCAGGGGGCTGGATGCCTACCACAACTACCACCCTTAGCCATGGGGGTGCCAGATGCCCACCACTACTACCACCCTCACCCAGGGGGGGCTGGATGCCTACCACTACTACCACCCTTAGCCAGGGGGGGCTGGATGCCTACCACAACTACCACCCTTAGCCATGGGGGTGCCAGATGCCCACCACCACTACCACCCTTACCCAGGGGGGGCTGGATGCCTACCACCACCCTTAGCCAGGGGGGGCTGGATGCCTACCACTACTACCACCCTCAACCAGGGGGTGCTGGATGCCTACCACTACTACCACCCTTAGCCAGGGGGGGCTGGATGCCTACCACTACTACCACCCTTAGCCAGGGGGGGCTGGATGCCTACCACTACTACCACCCTCAACCAGGGGGGGCTGGATGCCTACCACCACTACCACCCCCACTCATAGGATGGACAATGCATGACACAACCAGCACACCACAACCTAGGGAATGCAAGAAAAAGAGATCCCCCCAACACCATGACAAGCGTGTGTAGACTGTGTCAAATGCCTATAACACCCAACATGACTTTGAACATACAATGTGACCCCCTAGCACATGTGCCACACATATATGTGTGTGGCCCCCACAATGCAAGCAGGCCATGACCATTGTGGCAATGGGGTCCAAACCCCCATCATCACAGTGACCAAAAGGTAAGTGTGGGGTCCATAGCTGAAGCACCTTTTGAACATTGTGGCAATGGGGTCTAAACCCCCATCATCACTGTGACCAAAAGGTAAGTGTGGGGTCCATAGCTGAAGCACATTTTGAACAGTGTGGCAATGGGGTCCAAACCCCCATCATCACAGTGACCAAAATGTAAGTGTGGGGTCCATAGCTGAAGCACCTTTTGAACATTGTGGCAATGGGGTCTAAAACCCCATCATCACTGTGACCAAAAGGTAAGTGTGGGGTCCATAGCTGAAGCACCTTTTGAACATTGTGGCAATGGGGTCTAAACCCCCATCATCACTGTGACCAAAAGGTAAGTGTGGGGTCCATAGCTGAAGCACCTTTTGAACATTGTGGCAATGGGGTCTAAACCCCCATCATCACAGTGACCAAAAGGTAAGTGTTGACAAAGAAAGAGCTGCAACTGCCAAACTGCATGGATGATTCCTGGTCACAGAACAAAAAACACATCAGTGCCAAAGTAGTGTATGTGTCCCATTGCAACATAAATTGGGGGAGCCAAAAACTGCAGTGCAAATAAGACATACCTTTGGCCATGTGCAGACAAACAACACCCATGGGGGCTGACACTGTCAACATTCATCAATGACACAATGACAGAAGTGACAATCAGAATGCAGACCCACATATTTGCACCAATGGGCACACAAATGCAGATACCCTGTGGAGACTGCAGATGTGAGGTGAACAGATACCATACCATGGCAGCAATGGGACACACAAACCATGATCATTGTGCTGACCGATGACCTAGGAGTCCCAGGGACAGCAGGGGAAACCCACCAAACTACATACAGCCAATGGCACACCCAAGATATGCCAATGCAGTGGTGCAGATGCACAAACACAAACAGGCAGACCCACACTGCACATCATACACAACAGGTGAGGGGGTGCCAGTGTCCCCAGGCAACCACACAACACATGAGGAGACCTGAATACCAATCATACAGATGTGCATACAGTGCCACACAAAGGTAACTCATGGATCCAAATCCCCTATGTGGGCAAGCAGGCATTGTCAGATGAGAGGGAGCACAAATCACACATGTCACACAGGCACGTAGGAACAGTAACTGACACAGCAAGACACAGACACACCACAGCACCACCCCCAGGGCCCCCACAATGTGGTGACCCTGGGCTGCATTACAATCCCACTGTGATGACAAAGCTAAATGTGGTTCACACTGTGAACCACAGTCATGTGTCCTGAGCAACAAACTACCATCACACCTACACAAGCACAAATCAATCAGCATGGCCAGTAAGCCAAGGCCAACATGGAGGCAGGGGCCTAGCCGGGCAACAACTCTCATCAGCACACACTCAACACCACACCCCTCGACCTCCAACAATGTGCAGCAGTGAAGCACACATGCACTGGTGACATTGCACATGCACCCATGACTATTCCAGGGTGGTGGGTGGGAACCAAGGTGCAGAAACACATCACACATGGCCACTCAACAAGACTCCTGAATGTCTGACACACTGCACACTATGCTGTACATGGACATGACGGCAATACCACACCAACCAATGGGATCCCAGCCACAGTCACACACCAATGAAGAAGCCAAGGTCACCCACAAAGAACACACATAGACAACAACCAACATTGCAGCCCGGACCCTGAGGAGTGCCAGCAGTCACACACACAACGTGTCACAATCACTGAAAGATAACACAAACTGGAAATCACATGACAGGGGCAAACAACAAGTGCCAAGGGGAAACCTGACTGTGACCCATCTGCGTCTGCCCACAAACTCAGCCCTGACAGCAAACACACCTATGGGTGACACCCTGATGACCAGTAATGTGCCATGCACCCACATCACAGAGAACCCAGGGAGAAGACTTTGGGGGAACATAGGTCAACTCAGCAAGCATCACAAACAGGTACAACACTAGGGAACACAGCATGCACAGCTAAACGGAAGTGAACACACAGACATGCACATACAACACACACCTTGGGTGCAGGCAATGTCACAGGAGTACACACTGCCATGAGGGGACTCCACTCCTGTGTGAGGAAAGCTGTGCCATATGTTGCCTCAGTAGGGCCCCATCATGTCAGCTGAGCACTTGGTCACACAATCAACAATTAGCACCAAATGAGGGCTCCCGTCACATCAGCCTGGTCATGGAAGTGCCAACGGAATCATCAGCACAGATCCAACACACTTGTATAGCAATGTTGCACTGACTACACGGATGAGTCCTTCCCCATTGATGCCCAAACCTGCATGTCCAGTGGAGATGGCCACACGGTCAGGGAAGTAGACGAATTGAACAATGGCAGGCACAACAGATGTGCAGGGGTGGAAGCCACAGATGTGAAATAGCTAATCTAAGTAGGAAATCCCATTGCCAAATACTGAACACATGACACCCTCAGATGCTGCTATGGATGATATGGATACACCACAGGATAGGACACATTCCCCCTGGACCACATGGGTTCCTGCACAGTAACACTTCATTATCATGAGACCAAATATCACCATCACTGCAGCAAGGGTATGGTTAGCATCATCAACAACATGTACATCAGAAGCATAAGCACTAGAGAACAGAAAGTTGCTTTATTCAGCATATGTGTGGAATGAAAACAAAGTCCAGAAAAAACACAAAGGCCAATGGCCAGTCCATTGTCAAAGTCAAAACTGGGTGACAGTGGCAGATGTCACCCTACGCATGCCTGCACAAAACCAGGGACAATCCACTAGGAGGGGCAACCGGGGGGCAGGCCAGGCACCGCAGGGACAGGATCAGGGCTCACCAGGAGGAAGCAGGGAAGGGGTGGTGGGTGCTGGAGAGCCACTGACAACTGCAGTGGAGGTGTCTGACATGGTGTGTGCCGGCACAACTGGGGGCATGACTCAGATGGTGTGGGTGCCGGCACGACTGCAGTGGACCCTGCAGATGGAGTGGACAGGTCCGCCACTGCAGTGCCCAAGTCAGACAGGGTGGTAGTGGACTCCACTGCAGTGCCTACCACCAGGGGAGGAGAATGGGGAACAGGCAAGGTGGGCTGGACAGAGGGGGAGGACACCCTCACCACATCAGTGGCACAGACAAGCGCAGCGGGGGTGTGGTGCCGGGAGAGCAAGTGGCAGGGGGAGAAGGCCGGATCCTCTTGGGGATGGTATATCTGTGGGTGGGGGAACCTGGGGCAGGGTGTGGTGGGGGCACCTGTGGAGTGGGGGCCTGAGGGATGGAGGAAGGAGACCTGGTGCCTGGCGCAGGCTGCAGGGGTCTTGCTCTTACGACTCCGGGGGACTTGCGGGTGGGGGCCTCAGTCTGTCTGCGCCTGGGGAGGGTGTCCGGGGACGAGGGGCACTCTGCTCCGTGTGGGTGGGCTTCCTCTTCCCCCTGGATGCTGGAGCAGCTGGATCGGAGGGGAAGAGGCCGAGGTCACTGAGGAAGAGGCGCTGGGTCTTTGGGGTTGCAGGTGAGGCAAGGGAGGGTGTTTCGGAGGGAGAGGCAACTGAGGACTGCGCAGTGCTCGTGGATGCGTGTGTGTGTTCCAGGGCCCCATCCCCTGTGAGTCTGGTTTCAGTCCCCTGACTGTGCGTGCGTGTGCGTTTTGTTTGTGGTGTGTGTGTCTGTGTGCTGGATGTGTGTGTGCTGGTGTGTGCCTGTGCCGGTGTGTGTGTGCTTGGGACGGGTAAGGTGCTGGGGAGTGTGGATGGAGCAGAGGCAGGAGGGGTGAGGGACTGTCTGAGGAGGGACACTGCTGCCGTCAGGGAGGAGTCCATGGACCTATTGCCCCTCTGTAGGTCAGACATGCCCGATGAGATGCCCTCCATGAACGACACCAGCTGAGTCAACAGAGCGGTGTGTGCATGGAGGACACTCAGCATGGCTGTCTGCCCTACATGGAGCTGGCGAAGGAGGTACACAGACTCCTCACTCAGGGCAGCAGGGGACACAGTGGCAGGGGGTGCAGTGCCTGGCCCAAAGGAGACACGCTCCCGAACATGGGAGCCTCCACGGACCTGGGGAATGGGAGCCGATGGGAGGGCGGTGGTGGTGCTGGTGGTGGCGGGGACATCAACACTAGCTGGGGTGTGGTGGCTGCTGACACCCGCCTCCATAAGGGAGTCATCCTCCGAGTTGCTCTGGTCCTCAGCTGAGGTGGATGGTGCTGAGGACTCCTTGGTGTGGCTCCCCTCGCCCTCCGTGCCACTGGGTCCCTCCGACCACTCCTCGGCTGCTGACCCAGTCTGGCTCTCCGGCTCCTCCTGGTCCGTGGAGCTGTCCCCTTCCGTGGCCGTGGATGTATCTGCAAACAATGGGGAAACAGACAGACATCAGTCACCTGCACCAAACGCACACACCACTGTGAGCACAGCACATTACAGAGCAAGCCCTGGCATCATTAGTTGTACATTGCTAAAAGTGCCCTAACTGAACAGGAGAAGCCAATTGTCAGTCTGATGCCAACCATGGCACTCACATCCCACATGGCCTTGCACCCATCTGTCTGGTGTCTGTTGGATAGCAACACCCCAGTGTGGACACATGCACCAACTACACAGTAGTTGGACAGTGCAGAGGACACGGTGTAGCATGTGGACAAGCACACACCACAACTCTTGCCACTGAGTCAGTACAGGTTTCCGGATGAAAGGGACGCCCAGAGTCAAATAGGATATGCATGTGATGCATACCTGCGACAGACACCATGATGCACCCATGTCCTGATAGCCATCGCCACAATGGTGTGCATGTAGCACATGTCACTCCCCTGCAGGATCACCAATAAGTAGACACATGCCATGGCGGAGGCATGACTGCTAAGTCATACATCACTGTCTCAGTGATGTATGACTTGGCAGCCAGACAACAACACTCTGCACTGTGTCACAATAGTAGGTCATGGGGAATGCAAGTCCTGCAGCTGCACAAGTGCACATGTACATCCCCCACACAACACATCATCTTAACCCTCATCTGTCCAGGTCATACCGATTGGACATATGGGAGACCTGTGACACTACCCTCTGAACCTGAGCCCCTCACAATCTGCTGTGAATGGGGAACAGCTGCCTGAACTTCACATTCGCATACCCCAGTCTGCACGGGCAGCTGATCAAACACCTATGTGACACACAAGTATCGTCTCCTATGGTCACATCTCCAGTGGCATGCTGAGCCCCTACCAAGAAACACCCCAGCAGTCCTGGCAACTAATCCACAGCACACTGACACAGTGGCAGACACCTGAGGGGTCAAATCACTGCGCACAATGTGTCAGCTGATACACGGGCGTGGGAGTACAGAGTGCATTGCATGGCCTGGAGTAGGCATGACTGTCCTGCCCCACATGAATGAGGGATGAGCCCTGGACAGTGGATAGCTGGCTATGTATGGGTGACACACGTAATCTGCACACTCCTGGGGCCCAAACATTGTTCCCACCCGCTGCATGGGCGTGTGCCACATACCCCAGGCACATGTGGTGGCTCAGCTCAGCAAGTGGACCGCATATCAAAGCAACACGCAGATTGCATGTCCGAACACAGGCGTTGTGTGAACAATGGACCCACCCATGATGCCCACAACAGAGTTAGGGAAACAGATGCTGTCCCCCACCTTTAGTGAAGCAAACTGCAAGGACACAGTCCCAAGTGACACAATTCCCTGAATGTAAGGGCCACACCTGGGTATCAGATGAGGAGTGGGCAGTGCACAATAGAGGGACATGGCTCCTGGACAACATGACTGCTGCACTGTGGCAGTTGAACCAGGCCAGAGGAGGGCACAAAGCATGTAATACAGAGTTCACAGTGCAGTCTTTGACTCACCCCTCCTTGCTGCTGTCTGGCCTTCAACTGCCCATCCAGGTCTGGAAACACCACCGCCAGGATCTGGAGCATGTGGGGGGTCAAGGTCCGTGTTCCGCCCCTCCTGCGAGGAGGCGACAGCTTCAGCTGGACCCGTGCAATCCTCCGGGTCCAGCCCCGAAGGTCCTGCCACCTCTTTTGGCAGTTGCGGATCCGGCGCTTGTAGACCCCCACGGACCGGACAGCCCGGACGATGTCCTTCCAGATCTCCTGCTTCCGATGGGCATTAACCTGTCAGGATGACAAAGTGAAAAGGCCATTACCACACATGCAACATATCCGTGCATGACACAGTTGTATATACATGTCTCAATCACAGGGGCACATGATGTACACAGGCAGTGCAACGCTGCCCATGGACAGTTTGCCAGAAGTCACTACATGTTATCATTGCATGGGAAGTAAAACCTTGTTCAAATGCACTGTCACTGCACCATACCTGTCCAGTGCATGTCACTACACACTATGGGGGGTGACAACTACTCAGTGAGCCTGTTAGCCAGTGGCGTGCAGACTTTCAGCCTTGCTAGTCAGACAAAATGCACATTCAGAAAGGCAGTGCACAGAACACTCACCTGCTCCCCTGGTGTCCCATACAGCTTGCTGTACTGTGGAAGTAGGCTGTCCAGCAGGGCCTGGTTCTCCTCAAGGCTGAAGGCTGGGGCTCTCTCCACAGTACGTGCCATTGCAGGGTCCAGAGGGGGCAGAGACAGCAGCAGTGCAGTGGCAGATGTCGTCCTGGAGCATGTGGTGCAGGCAAGTGAGCTCCCAGGGGAACAGCCAGCAATATATATGTGCTGGAGAGGCAGATACTGTCCCATGTGTCCAAAGTGATAGGTCCAAGTCGTTTGCATCTTCTGAATCTGGCCATTCTATGGAATAGCAGCACCAATACATGCCCACGGCATCCTTCAAATCTTCAACTTCATGACATACATGATTTTGCAACATTGTTGTGGGTGACCAACTGAATTTCCAGCAACCGACTCGTTCGAAATTCGAAAACGCGTCCGTTGCCAGGCAAGGCCATTGTCAATGGGTGCGCACCGATCGGTCCATTGCGGTACTACGCGTACAGGGGCACAACGCGTACCCGCACACATTGAATGCAATGGGCCGGCCGGGGGCACAGATCGGTCCATTGCGGTACAACGCGTACAGGGGTACAACGCGTACCCGCACACATTGAATGCAATGGGCCGGCCGGGGGCACCGATCGGTCCATTGAGGTACAACGCGTACAGGGGTACAACGCGTACCCGCACACATTGAATGCAATGGGCCGGCCGGGGGCACCGATCGGTCCATTGCAGTACAACGCGTACAGGGGTACAACGCGTACCCGCACACATTGAATGCAATGGGCCGGCCGGGGGCACCGATCGGTCCATTGCAGTATAACGCGTACAGGGGTACAACGCGTACCCGCACACATTGAATGCAATGGGCCGGCCGGGGGCACCGATCGGTCCATTGCAGTACAACGCGTACAGGGGTACAACGCGTACCCGCACACATCCCTGTACAAGTGACTGGCATATGTCACCATGCCTGTCTCAGATGGACATATGCCAGCCACAGATAGCTCCCAGGGAGTGAGGGGCACACCTACAACACGACAGCCTGTCCAAGCTGTATCATGAGGCATGTAAGGCTGCATTACCTATTGTGTGTATGTTGGTGTACATGTTGTCCTGTGGGTGTCACCTGGGGGCAGCCACCCCCAGGCTGTGCACGTGTTCATGGGGACAGGATCCTGGGTGTTACGTGTACATGACCACTGTGATGTGCAGCTGTTCATATCTGTGCATGTGCCATGGTCACATTTCACGGTGGTGTATGTGTATGTCATGTCACATACCCCGTGAGTCCCATGTGGGACGGTATGTTTGAGCCAGGGTGTCCCAGTGGCACAATAGTGATGGTCCTCCACAGTCTGTGTGCATGTAGTGTTTACAATGTCTCTGATTTCATGTGCACAATGGGAGACAGTCTCCACATCCACGTTGTGTGTGCATGGACTTTGATGTTGTGCGTGTGTGTGTCACAGACGTCCATGTCTGTCCTGCAGTGGCAAGTGGGACCACTACCGTGGGGGTCATAGTTGTTTTGCTGTGGTGTATACATGATACTCCATGTAATGCCAGTGTCCATGTGGCAATACAGGGTCCCTGGGAATGTACCTGTCGTTGAGCTGTGATGCCTGGGGCACATCTGTCCTCACATGTCACTGTGGGGGGTGATTGTGACACGGCAGCAGGAGATGGGAACTGTGACACGGCCTCATGATATCCAATGGGCCAACCTGGGACTTATTGATGCCACTTGTTGGACCGTGATGACAGATGTTGGCCATGTATGTACCATACATGTCCTTACGGAACTGCACACTTCATGTAGTTGTGCCTCATAATGATGTATGTTGGGATATTGAGTGTGTTCAATGCCACATATGTGGGCTGACTGACAATCTTGCTTACTTCTCCTCTGCACTGCAGGGCTCCTGCTGTCCATCGACCATTCCCAGACCTGGCAACGATGGTGGAACGGGACAGCATCCGACGGTACCGCTTCACCAGGCAGCTGATTGAGGATTTGGCAGTGCAGTTGGCCCCACATTTGCAGCCTGGCCGGCCGTATCCTACAGCGCTGACCCCCAAGGTGAAGGTGATGGCAGCCCTACACTTCTTTGCCACCGGTACCTTCCAACATACTGTGGCGACTGCTGGTGGGATGTCACAGACCATGTTGAGCCGTGTGCTCCGCGATGTTTTGGCGGCAATGTTGCTATTCCTGAACCGGTACATCTATTTCCCTAGACTGCGACGACTCACTGACGTGAAGAGTGACTTTTATGCCCTGGGAAGGATGCCGCATGTCATTGGCTCCATTGATGGGACACATGTGGCTTTGGTACCACCACAGGCCCAGGAGCAGGCCTACCGTAACCGCAAGCACTACCACTCGGTCAATGCACTGGTGGTGTGTCTTGCAGATATGACCTTCACACACGTGTGTGCCCGTTTCCCTGGTTCAGCACACGATGCCTTTGTGATGAGGAGTAGTCGCATCCCCAGGATGATGGCACAGATGCAGAACCAGCGTGCCTGGCTTGTCGGTGTGTACTGACTTTGTGCCATTGTGTGTGATCTGATCTGTAGTATTCCGCCCACTTTTCCAAGTCAGCTAATGTGCACTTGTCTGTCCGTAGGTGACTCGGGATACCCCAACATGCCGTGGTTGCTGACACCCCTCAGGAACCCTGTGACACCAGCCCAGATGCGCTACAATGAGGCACATGGTCGGACCAGGAGAGTGATTGAGCGGACATTTGGTCTCCTGAAGAGCCGCTTCCGCTGCCTGGACAAGACCGGAGGGTCCCTCCCATATGCCCCTGCGAAAGTGTGCAAGATTATCATCGTCTGCTGCATGCTCCACAACCTGGCAGTGCGGAAGGAGTTGCCTCTCATCCAGGATGACAATGACCAACATCCGCCACCTGTGGAGGATCCTGGCCTGGACCACGATGCCAGTGACAATGATGATGATGATGATGAGGGTGATGTCCGCACACAGCTCATCACCAACTTCTTTAGCTGAATGTGAGTATCCTGAGGTGTC
This sequence comes from Calotriton arnoldi, assembly GCA_963921515.1. Classification (NCBI taxonomy): domain Eukaryota; kingdom Metazoa; phylum Chordata; class Amphibia; order Caudata; family Salamandridae; genus Calotriton; species Calotriton arnoldi. The sequence goes on from CAWUFW010003242.1 coordinate 1,029,422, forward strand.
ATGTCAATGATGTGAGTTGGCATGATATGTGTAGGTGGTGCTCTGGTGCTGTTGGAGTGTGTCCATGGGCTACTTGACTGGATGTGTGTTGCGATGTGTGCTTACAGGTGGTCTGTACTCCCCAACAGTGTTGACATGCTAACTTGGTTCTGGGTGGGTATCTTGTAACATGTATTGTGCATGAGTTTTGCTGTTCTGTCCTGTTCTCCATTGCTTTTGACTGTGTGTCATTTCTGTCCTTCACAGGGTACTTTCAGATTCGTTTGGTCAACTGTGTCCACCGACGACGTGATTGCACTTCCAGGGTGGAAGCTGTTGTGTCCCTACAGGTGATGTGCGCCACACCCATGGACTTCCTTCCGTCTACAGTTGTTGACTGTGTGCCCGCTGCCAGGTGGGATTACCTTGCATCTGTAGTGGTTACGACATGTTGCATCTGTGTAATAAACCTGTGCTTCACTTTGTGATGTGCGTTGTCTGTGGTCACACATTTGACTGCCATTTGCTTACTGCACCTGTGGGCTACTTGACTCCAACTGGGAATGGGTGTGGTGTCTGTGCATTGCACCGTCTTCCCTGGCAACATCAGTGTAGGCAATGAGTCAGATGGCCTAGGTGTGTATGTGTTGTGTAGCCCTGGTGGTGTGTCTCCCTCATATGTGTCACGTTGCCTTTATTCACATGCCTGTGTTGTACTTGCTGTTGCAGTTTGCATACACAGTGTAATTTTGCAGTTCATCATCCCCATAACAGCACCCACGTTGGAATCACAACAGAGGCAAGTATGGTGTATTAGTGTGTTTATTGTGATACATTTGTGTGAATAGTGCATAGGATGGGTAGTGCTGTACATAAATCTTGCAATCAGAAGTTCCTAGGTGAATTGAAAGTCCTGGTAGACAAAATCCCCAGTATCGGGGCCACAGTTGTCTGAGACATTGGTCCAACTTGTACTCCCCATGCAATGTGTGGGAGTAGTGTTGCCGTCAACAGGGTGAACAGTCTGTGCACAAAGGTGAACATCCAGAACAGGTTCAGGCTTCCTGGGAGTTGCGCTTGGCCATCCGCCTCTCACTTGCCCCTCCTCGGACGACCCCTCTTCTTGGGGGGGCCCCTCAAGTACAGGCTGCTGCGGTGCAGGGGACTCTCCGCCAGAGTCATCCTCCCTCCCTGTGGCAGTTGCAGTTTGGGCAGCATCAGATGTTGTTGGCACACAGGGAGGTGTGGACTGGTTGCTGTTCATCTGGCGGAGGCATTGTAAAATGTCCCTGTGCACCGCCGTCATCTCATGCAGTGCATCCCACTTGGACTCCACGCGGGACATGTGTGAGTCCACGCAGGACATGTGTGACTCCACGTGGGACATGTGAGAGTCCAAGCGGGCATGATGGGCAGCCTGCTGCTGTTTCATGTCTCTGAGGAGCCCCACTACCTGGCTGAGGTCTCCGGTGCTGGACTGGTACGCATCAGCTATGCGTACCAGTTGTGGGTCATCATGCACACCAGCAACCTCTGCAAGCAGCGACCTCTGTCTCCCACCCCTCCCACCACCCCTGCTGACATGTGCAGTGCGTGCAGTGGCACGCACAGATGACCCTGGTCCACCTTGGGGGTTGGTGGTGGTGGTGGTGTCCATGGCCCCAGGTTGGTCCAGGGTCCCTGTGCTGGTGTTGCTCCTTGTTCTGTCCATGTCGGCAGGGATGGTATTTGTGGTGACAGTCGTTGGAGGGGTGGGTGCAGGGGGTGCAGCTGGTGGTCCTGCTGGTGCTGCAGCTGGTGGTCCTGCTGGTGCTGCATGTAGACTTGCACCGGATGTGCCAGGTTGGTCTTCTTCGTCCGAGGAGGGCAGAGGCTGTACGACACCAGTGAGCTCCGCATCCTCTTGAGCCTGGGACTGGGACTCCTCAGCGTCTGCTGCTGTGTCCCCATCATCACCTGTTTTTGGGAGACACACACAATGTATGTTATGTTTCTGCAGGCATCAATGGTTGACACACCTGACAGTTGTGACTGTGCCTCTGGATGCGGGCCTGTACATTGCATTGTCCTAAGTCGTCACAGTCAGGGGTTGATTTTGGTGTGGCACATTGTCCTGCATTATTTGGGCATTTCTATGTATTTGTTGGGGTGTGAACATGGTCTGCATTGGTTGTATTTGGTTGACTGCCGGCCCTCCTTCCCACCCAGCCAGTCAGTTTTCCCACCATGGACTGTGCTTGCATTGCAGGGAGTGGATGTTGTCTCTCAGGATGTCAGTCAGTGGTGTCCTGCTGTTTGTTGGTGCACAGTTCCCAGCAGGGCCTTGTGCTCCCCGCAGCAGTAGCCAGTGTCAGCCATCTTGTGAGTCCTTCTCCACTCCCTGTGATGTGAGCATGGTTCAGGGTGGTGTTGATGGGACAGTTGTGGGGGTGACCAATATCTGTGACTGCCACTCCCATCATGCTATTGCCTCCACCCCACTTGCCAGCATTCCCATACTTACTTGCTTTTGTGGGGAGTTCAGTATGTGTGGGTGTGAGAGCAATGGCAAGATGTCAGTCAGTGGTGTCCTGCTGTTGGTTGGTGCACAGTTCCCAGCATGCCCTTGTGCTCCCCGCAGCAGTAGCCAGTGTCAGCCATCTTGTGTGTCCTTCTCCACTCCCTGTGATGTGAGCATGGTTCAGGGTGGTGTTGATGGGCCAGTTGTGAGGCTGAGCAATATCTGTGACTACCACTCCCATCATGCTATTGCCTCCACCCCCTTCCCAGCATGCCCATGCTTCCTTCCTTTTGACTCTGCTTCCCTGTGGGGTGGGCTGGCTGTGCTGACAGGATGGCTGGGAGTGTTGTCCTGGCAGTTGTTTGGCTAAAAGTCCCAAGAGTGTCCTTGTGCTTCACACAACATAACCCAGGGTGGAGGTTCTTTGTGGGATCTTGATTTGGGATGGGAGGCATTGCATTCTACCAGGAGGGTTCTGTGGAGTTTGTGTTGAGGGGGGGGTGTGAGGGGAGGTGCTTGTGACTATGGTCAGTGCTGCAAGTCCTCCTTCCCACCCAGCCAGCCAGATATCCCACCATGGAACGTGCTTGCATTGCAGAGAGTGGAAGTTGTCTCTCTGGATGTCAGTCAGTGGTGTCCTGCTGTTTGTTGGTGCACAGTTCCCAGCAGGGCCTTGTGCTCCCCGCAGCAGTAGCCAGTGTCAGCCATCTTGTGAGTCCTTCTCCACTCCCTGTGATGTGAGCATGGTTCAGGGTGGTGTTGATGGGACAGTTGTGGGGGTGACCAATATCTGTGACTGCCACTCCCATCATGCTATTGCCTCCACCCCACTTGCCAGCATTCCCATACTTACTTGCTTTTGTGGGGAGTTCAGTGTGTGTGGGTGTGAGGGCAATGGCAAGATGGCTGACAGTGGTGTCCTGCTGTTGGTTGGTGTGCAGTTCCCAGCATGCCCTTGTGCTCCCCACAGCAGTAGCCAGTGTCAGCCATCTTGTGAGTCCTTCTCCACTCCCTGTGATGTGAGCATGGTTCAGGGTGGTGTTGATGGGCCAGTTGTGAGGATGACCAATATCTGTGACTGCCACTCCCATCATGCTATTGCCTCCACCCCACTTCCCAGCATTCCCATACTTACTTGCTTTTGTGGGGAGTTCAGTATGTGTGGGTGTGAGAGCAATGGCAAGATGGCTGACAGTGGTGTCCTGCTGTTGGTTGGTGTGCAGTTCCCAGCATGCCCTTGTGCTCCCCACGACACAGCAACAGTGTCAGACATCTTTGATGGGCCTTTCCACTCTCTGTGGGATGTGCATGCGTGAGTGTGAGCTTGCTGGGCCATGTGGTGGGGGATGTTGAGCTGTGACTACGACTCCCATCATGCTATTGCCTCCACCCCCTTCCCAGCATGCCCATGCTTCCTTCCTTTTGACTCTGCTTCCCTGTGGGGTGGGCTGGCTGTGCTGACAGGATGGCTGGGAGTGTTGTCCTGGCAGTTGTTTGGCTAAAAGTCCCAAGAGTGTCCCTGTGCTTCACACAACATAACCCAGGGTGGTGGTTCTTTGTGGGATCTTGAGTTAGGATGGGAGGCATTGCATTCTACCAGGTGGGTTCTGTGGAGTTTGTGTTGAGGGGGTGTGAGGGGAGGTGCTTGTGACTATGGTCAGTGCTGCAAGTCCTCCTTCCCACCCAGCCAGCCAGATATCCCACCATGGAACGTGCTTGCATTGCAGGGAGTGGAAGTTGTCTCTCAGGATGTCAGTCAGTGGTGTCCTGCTGTTTGTTGGTGCACAGTTCCCAGCAGGGCCTTGTGCTCCCCGCAGCAGTAGCCAGTGTCAGCCATCTTGTGAGTCCTTCTCCACTCCCTGTGATGTGAGCATGGTTCAGGGTGGTGTTGATGGGACAGTTGTGGGGGTGACCAATATCTGTGACTACCACTCCCATCATGCTATTGCCTCCACCCCCTTCCCAGCATACCCATGCTTCCTTCCTTTTGACTCTGCTTCCCTGTGGGGTGGGCTGGCTGTGCTGACAGGATGGCTGGGAGTGTTGTCCTGGCAGTTGTTTGGCTAAAAGTCCCAAGAGTGTCACTGTGCTTCACACAACATAACCCAGGGTGGTGGTTCTTTGTGGGATCTTGAGTTAGGATGGGAGGCATTGCATTCTACCAGGTGGGTTCTGTGGAGTTTGTGTTGAGGGGGTGTGAGGGGAGGTGCTTGTGACTATGGTCAGTGCTGCAAGTCCTCCTTCCCACCCAGCCAGCTAGATATCCCACCATGGAACGTGCTTGCATTGCAGGGAGTGGAAGTTGTCTCTCAGGATGTCAGTCAGTGGTGTCCTGCTGTTTGTTGGTGCACAGTTGCCAGCAGGGCCTTGTGCTCCCCACAGCAGTTGCCAGTGTCAGCCATCTTGTGAGTCCTTCTCCACTCCCTGTGAAGTGCGCATGGTTCATGGTGGTGTTGATGGGACAGTTGTGGGGGGCAATATGTGTGACTACGACTCCCATGATGCTATTGGCTACACTGACTTGGCCAGCATACACAGAATTCCTTCCTTTCAGTGGTCTTCACTGTGTGTTGGTGTTGTTGTGGTGGCTACATGTCTGGATGTGTTTGTTAGTTCTATTTGTGCCACTGCCTAGTTGTAGTTGTGTTTGTACATGTGATGGCACGGTTGGATGTGACTTTTTTGATGGCATGTGTTGTGTTTATCTGACTGACATACACATTTTGGGATGATTCTGTTCTGGTTGCTGTGTAATTGCTATGAGTGCATGGTTTGACTCTCCCCTTGACAGTGATGTGTGTGTGTATTGTGGCAGAATATTGTGTACATTTGTTGTGTACTCACCAGGCTCTGGGATGTTCTCTAGTCCATATACGCTCACTGGCGGAAGGATGGCCCGCACCTTCTCCTCCCAGGTCCTGAGGTATACTGGCTTGGCAGGAGGGCCACTGCCGGTGTATTGGCTCAGGAGGTAGTCTTTCTTGAGCAGCCCCCGGGTCCCTCCTGCGCACGTCATACCACCTGTTCTGGATGTCGGTCTTTGTGCGCAGACATGGTGATTGTGCGTTCACCCTGTTGATGATCCTCTCCCACATCTTGGTTTTCTGGGAGATGGGGGTCTGTTGGACCAGTGTGCCAAACAGCTGTGGCTCTACCCTGAGGATCTCGTCTACCAGGACTTCCAATTCACAATCTAGGAACTTGTGATTCTTCTTGGGGGGCATGGTGATGGGTGGTGATGGTGAGTGATGTGTGTGTTGGTGTGCAGGTGAGGGTGTGTGGGTGTGTGTTTTGCTGGGTGTATGTGAGGTAGGTATTTGTTGGTGTGCTGATGGTGTGTGGCTTGTGTGAGGGATGAGCTGTGGGTGTGTGGTTGCTGTCTCTTGGGTGCTGGCAGTGGAATGGCATTTGCAAAGGATCATGGTTGTGATTTGTGTCCTTTATATGGGTGGAGTTGTGGGTGTGTCTTTGTTCTCTGTCCCCACCCCCCCAGTATTTATTGGCTTTGTAATTGCTTGTTTGGCCTTTTTTTGTGTGATTTTTCCTTTGTACTGTCTGTGCATGTTGGAAACGTTCTTGTGACCGAGTCGGACCCTGCATTTGTCTCGTACGGTGTTCTCCGTTTCGTTCTCGCTGTGTTTGTGCAGTTTTCTATGCTGCGTACGCGTCGGTCGCGGTGTTTTGTGTTGCTTCGGCTCGGTTTTGTATGCGTGTCAGTCGTGCGGCTTGTCCTCCGTCCGACTCGGTCGTGGTTTTCGCGCCTTGCATCGTACTTTGCGGTTTGGAGTTCGCGTGTACGTTTCGGTCGGATTTGTTCCGGGTGCGTGTCGGTCGGTTCGATTCGCGTGTTTTTCCGGCCGGATTGCTGTTTTCCGTGCGGCTCGGTCGTTCGGCTTGGGTTCTGTACGTGTCGGTCGGAATTTGCACGCTTTGCATCGTACTTGGCGTGTCGGGCGCCACAGGTGCGTGACGGTCGGTATAATTTCCGGCTCCGAGTCGGTCGGTGCTTTTTCCGGCCCGAATCGGAATCGACCCCTTAGTGTTTTAAATTCAACATTTGAACATGAAGAAATTAACAGTCCCTGCTGTTTAAATCATGAAAATGTGAACAAGTGTCAGGAGAAAGAATTAATTTCCCTGAGTAAGGATACAGCTACATGTGCAGTAACTACACATGATAGACTGACTATTTTGGCTCAAAAATATGAAATTGATGTTTCAGGAAGTTTTCCATTTCAAAAAAGTTTCAGGGTACATATGAATGATGAGGCAAATGAGAAAATGTGTTCTTCAGGAATGCAATTGCACATTGCAGAAATAATTAAATATATTTTCAAATGCAATGGGTTTGAGAAATTAGGAGACAAGTGGGCAAGAAAACATGAGAAGAAAAAGAAACCACCCGACCTAGCAAGGAAACTGGATAAGAAAAAGAAACTACCAGACCTTGTTGAGGAAAATAATGAACAGGATGAGGTAGAAGCTTTTGCTTACTCATTGAGAGAAAAGGTGGGAGAAGTGCATGTTCATGTGCCACGGAACAAAAGCATTTCTGAACACATTCCCACAATTGAGAGACAAACCTATGCTGTGGTACCCACAAATTGATGGATTTGTTGAAATTTTAAAGGAGTTATGTATTAATTTGAAAATGATTTTTGACATTGCCATGCAGACTGAATTATGGTTTGAATCTAAAGTTGTTGTGCAAAGGCCAGGTGAGGAGACAATGAAAAAGGTTTGCATAAATGCACCATCATTTTCTGTTGTTATGGAGAAAAACGTAGCAGTGATTACTTTCCTGAAGGGCAGAGTGCCAGCAAAGGATGTTAATTGGGTACAGATTAAAAGAACACAGGATGGAAGTAAAGGTGCTTTGGTTTGTGCACATTCAGGTATGGATGTTGCAATGCTGGAAAAAGTGTCCTTTTGCCATCTTTATAACAGATTTGAGCATTGGAAGACGAAATATAAATTTAAACATGATGCAGCAAGTGGAAATGCACAAACACAGAGAGAAATGCAGGTGCAAAATATGCCAGTTAAGCAAATGCAAATGTCAGTTCAGAAGCAGGTACCAATGGCAGGAGTTTTTCAAGCTCAGATGCTCCCACAAAATATGGAAAATGCTCAAATTAATTTAAATAAGTTGTCCAGAGCAAATGTGAATTCTTTCCAGAAACAAAATCAGAACCCATTTCAACAGGTTGCTGTATTTGAAAATTAGAGTTTTAACCCTAACAATTCTGAATTTACCAAGTCTATTGTGAAAGCGGTGGAAGGTCCAGACTTAGTTGTAGGAGTTTTAAACAGAGAAATTGCAAACCCAGTTTTAGAAAAGGTTGGAGCAAAAATAGGCCCATTTGATAAAAATTGCCAAGTTGTTGTTTATGACTCAGGCCTGGCAGGGAAACAATTGTTTTGCAAATTAAACAGCACAGATTTCTGTACACCAGATGATGTTAATTTTCAGATTCCTGATGAGGATGTACATTTTAAAATGGCCCAAGAAGAGACAGCTGTAGCATTGTTTTCAGAAATGACAGTTGAAAAATTACCTTCTGATTTGAAAGAAATAATAAACACAGAAGTAAGGGAGTTCACAGAGAAAGATGTCAGAGTAATAAAATGTGCAGAACATGTTTTATTAAAATTAGAACCAGATGACATGTATTCAAGAACACCAACAGTTGCAGAACTTTTACCCATAATTGGAGATAAACTAAGTAAAGGATTTGTGATGGAATTGATTGGAAGTTTATGTAACTTTCTGATCACAGGTTCACAGAAACTAAATGACAAGAACAGATTAGTGCAGGAGATTAATAGCATAACTTTTCTATGTCGTCCTATGGTACCGAATGAACCAATATATTTTTTCACATTTCATGTGCTGAAGAATGGCTTACTGTTATTAATTTTTGTCAAGTTCATGTCACAGTGCCATTGCATGAGAATAGTCAGGAGTACTGTCAAAAGAAGATGAATGTCTGGGACACATAATTGGAAAAGGAGCTAGAAAGGTGTCACCAGAGAGAGTGGAAATAATTCACCAGATGAATCCACCTCAAATTCAGAAAGAAGTCAGGATGTTTTTGGGAATGGTCGGTTGCTAAAGTGAGTGGTTACCAAACCTTTCCCTAGTGGCTAAGCCTTTACTGAGGCTGACACACAAGGATGTGTCTGATCCGCTTCCATTGGACAACAATTGCACAAAAGCATTCCTAGAGTTGAAAGAGAAAAATTGTCGCGCCCAGCACTAGGAATGAAAGTTTATTTAAAAGAAAATACACCAATTTGCAGTGAGAGGGAGGGTTGCGCTCTCTCAGTGCCTGTTCAAAAACATGAATGTGTTCAAAGGTCAGTGACGTATTTCCCAATGACCTTTGACCCCAACATCACAGAAATGCCAGCAAATGAAATTGTTTGTGATGAAACTGAATATGAGTGTTTAGATGTCATGAATATATGCATGAAGCCAAGATTAGATTTTAAGGATGAACGTCTGATTCAGCCCAACAATGTCCATTTTAAATTCCGCATCGCGCGAATCTTGGCGTCTTGCGTCCACATGAAGCGGAGATGACACGCCGTTCTTAAAATACCCCAACCACTCGCCTCAATACGTTAATATTGGCAGTCCTGAAGAAGGTGGTCACATACTGTCTTATACCACCGAAACAAATAACAAGTGAATAGCGGAAGAAAAAGAGAATCTAAAATCACACCTCTGAAGTTGCTGCTATTAGGATTATTAAGGTCAAACCAAAGGGGTTATGTTTGATGTTGATTTTCAAACCTGAGGAATGCACCCCATATGTTAGATGTGGACTATTTTATGAAGATTGGCCACCAGCAGCCCAAGAATAAATTATTGGGACACATACTCATTTTGCATCTTAGAAGGCACGGTGAGAAGCTAACAGCTCCTCGTGATTGGACCAAGAAAAGATCTCCTCTCCATTAAGAGTGTTTTGAGGCCCAGACTGCGATACAAATGTTTGGGGAGAAAAAGAGCATCTTCTCTTTTTAAAGCCTGAAGAAGGTGGTTTACCTGTCTACACCACCGAAACGCGTCGCTAGTTTGTTCTCCTTTTTTTTAATAATTGTGGGATATATTCATGAATGTATTATAATGTATGATCAATTTTATCACATTGTATGATTTTATAACCTATATGAAGTGTATATAAATGAGTTTTTTGTGGATTTTATTATGTGGTCTATGAATATGAATCTTGTATGATGATATATGATTATTGAATCTAAATTGACTTAGTGTGGAGTGTGTTAAATTTTTAATAACAATAATAAATGAGGATTTGGAAAAAAAAAATTGTTACTGATTGTAAACATATTTTTAAATGGTTTTTAGAATTGAGTGCATTTTATACTGAATAAACATTTCTATATCAGACTCCTTGGCCCCAGTGTGATGAATAAATGGTTGGACAGTATGGTTGTTTGAAGTATTGGTATGCTGTATAAACACCCCAAAGGGATTTTACTTTGACTTAGCATTTTGTAGATGGCCCATATTTGAAAGGTAACAATGACACATTAAGAGCAGCACATGCTGTACTCCCTATACATTATGTTGTCAAAGCTTCATCGCTTTCAGTAGTTACCTCAGCCCAAAATTCGAAATTGATTGCCCTTACCATAACATGCAGTATAGCTGCTCAAATGGGAATCACTATTGCCATGGGAGAGAGAAATGCTAATTCAGTTGCACAATATTGTGTTCTGTTAGGCTATACATTCAATGGAATTTTCACAGGTGAATCTGAAAAGGATACTGTTTATCTAATGCTAATGATAATGATTTACACTTATAAAGAATTAATAGAGGCCCAAGAAATTGTTTCAGGAGCAGAACAACAGAGTTGTATCAGAACAGATTTTGAGAAAAATGACAACTGCATAGTAGCAAATGTGTTATTGCAAAAACTGATGCCCAGGTATAGATTGCCAGTTTCTCTGAAATCAGATCATAATGAGGTCTCAAAGATGATGAGTGCAGAACCACAGATTGGACAAAGATTGGATTGTAGCTATCTGCCTGAAGTTCCAAGTATAATAAAGCAACACAAAGACAGCACAGAGTTACACTTTGCAAAAGACTGTGTTTCGGCATAACTGAAGTGGCTTGAATATGTACATGCAAATGCACTTGTGAAAAACACAGATGAAAAGACTAGCCATTGCTGTGAAGGTCTGGCTGATGTGGAGCGTGCAGTTTCTCACCAGATTGCAGCTGCTACACAAGATCTACATAATGAAAGGTGCCAAAACTTTGATCTGAGAGATGCTGTGAAATGGAAAGGCCTGTTCCAAATGATCCTGGCAAAGACTGTTGTGAAATGTGGTGGCCTTCCAAATAGGGTGCATGCCTCTCACACACGTATGGTCCCGTGTCCCCCTGATAAAACAGCTCCTCTTCAAGAAAAGATGCCAGCAGTGGTCAAAAGCTCACAGAAGAGGGTCAGTCAAGCTGTAAGGGAACACACAGAGCGTGAAGCAGCACTAGAGAAAACTGAAGTGGCATTGGAAAAGCAAAAAGTGGAAACTGACTCAGATGAAAGCGGTGTCAAAAGGGTGAAAGAGTCAGGTGCAGCCTCTGAAGAAGAAATGAGTGCTGTGGGCCTACGAGTGGAGGTAGGAAAGAGCTGGCTGAAAGGGTATCCAAAACATCGACAGTGGTCCCTTGAAAAATCATTTGCACCCATAGCTGAAACATCTGAATCTGATCAAAGTGAAAATAAAAGTGAAAGGCTTGGATTGAAAAAGTGCAAAGAATTGATGGTGCTCTGTCAGAGTTTCTCAGCACCTGAGTGGTCAAAATGCATGGAAAAAGTACAGAATGCCACTTTGAATGAACTGTATGAGCCACCCTGATGGCAAGCTGGTGACAAAGAGAAAAAGAAATGCTGAAACAAATAACTGAGAATTGTCAAGAGCTGAAGAGAAAAGAATCTTTGAATGATGAAAAAGAAAAAGAAGAAAAGAAAATAGAAAAGAGAACTGTTCTGTTGAATTTTCCTTTTATTATTTTAGTTACTTATTTTAGAGAAGACTAACTGTTCCAGGAAGCTACTTACAGAACTCTGCACTAAAATTTTGAGCTTGGATATATATGATCTGATTACAGACAAAACTTGTGTTGCCTTAGAAATAGAGATACCATTGTTATATGCTCAGCTTTTGCAATAAAAAAGTCACCTGTGAGATTAAATAAGTGTGATAAAGAACAAATCAATGGAGGTATCATGATTTGACTTTATCAAAGGGAGGATTGATGTAGCTCAGATTTCATCTGGATTCAGGCATTGCTTTATTTTTTTGTGTTTCAGACAGACTGCATTTTAAAATGGCACTTTTGGTGCATGCAAAGTGAAAAACATGAAATGAGGCCTGGTCAAATGCTTTTTAAAAGTGGCACCTTTGGTGCATGCAAAGTGAAAAACATGAAAGAGGCCTGCAAATGAAATCATGTAAAACCATGCTTAATAAATTAATCATGGATGTTTAATGTGTTTAGTTTAGATTTAATCTCACTATAGAATGTACATTTAATTTAGAGAATGTTTTTTAAATTTTTTTAAAGTAGCACATAATTGTGCTGAATTAACATGTGTTTTTGCAGTGTAGAAAACTCGTGATTTCAGTTTCCTTTAGAAGGCTCACCATGGCCTCTTTAGCTTCGAAGATAAGAATGGAATGTGTGTTCTCTCCTCCCAGCTTCTTTTCCTTGTAATCTACACCCCTGTTCCAGTCTCAAGAGACCCTGGCTTTGTTGCATATGTACAATGCATATTCAGTTCATAACACATCTTTCTTATAATATGTATTAATTAATCAACCATGCACCAACACTACACGTGGGGCAAACGCATTTTGCATGAAAAGCTATCTAAAACATTAGAGCATGTTGCTATGAGCATGTATTAACTGTTTGCGCTTTGAAAATTTGCACTGGTGCATGTTTATGCTATGTTGTACATTGCACATTTTGCATGTTGTGCACAAATAATAGAAACGCTGCTTTAAATTAATAGCTTTTACTAGCTAATAATTAATACAGGGTATTAGAATGGTGGGAGGTGAACATAATGGGCTTTACTTCATAAATTAATATTCTTTTGTTTATTTTGCTTTTGGGCCCACAATAAAATGGCTGCCTATGAATCCAGCATGGCTGAGAATTGTTAGCAGCGTGCTGAATGAGAGACGCATGCGCAGAAGAATGTGCCAGCTGCCTGAACTGCCACGTGCCTCAAGTGAAGACACATGGGTCAAGGCCACAGTGATCTGCACACTCCTGTCACCGTGCCAATGTACCAGTGTTTGTGGTAGAGTGTCATCCCTGCGTGCGATGTGAAAGCGAGACGGAAATGGACTGATACATTTTTGTCGCTTAGATGTTGCAATATTGAATAATTATTGATGGTGGTACATATGACTGTATTAAGCCTTAACGCTTCCTTTGTTAGAACCGTTATGGGTTGGACTTGCAATGAGAACAGGATGATGAGACCCCTATGTCACCTGTGCTAACCAATCACAGTGCGAGTTTCTACTGAAACTGCAACATTTTAGTGTAGTCAGCCAAGAATTAGGGTATAAATAATGACCCCTTAGGGGGCGTGTCAGGAGAGATGAGGAGAGAGAGAGAGGAGCAGATCTGACCAGACATCATTTGGGTTAAGTACGTGAACGTCGCGGGTGCAGCCTGGGAGGAGATTGCGTCCGAGGAGACACAGAGGGAGGAGGGGGCCTTTGTTCACATATTTTAGGGAGGTGTAGGCTGGCCTTGCTTTTTGGCAGATCACATTCTTCTGTGGTCTTGTGAAGGGAGGGCCTTTTCAAGGAGCAGCCTCTGTGTCAGACACAGAGGAGCAGAGATGAACAGGCGAACACAGAGAAAGAGCAGCTGAGAGATCAGGACAGATTTTGATGCTAAAACTTTAAGTTTCATGCTTTTGACTAACTGGTTTTGAAAAGATTTATTTGTCTTATGCATTTATTTCTTTTTATGGGAGATTTTTGCCAATTATTAATTATTGATTAGGCTTGCAAAACTCACTTTTGAATTATATTTTTCCTGAAACTCTTTAAAGAGTTCTGACTGACATTTTATGCCTCATTCCCTTTTCTTTATGGAGTGTTTTGTATGCAATTTATAATATGTTCTGTATTAATTCTATTTTTCCTATTTTCAATTCTGTAACCTGATTGAAAATTGATTAATGACTAAAGAATCAGAGAAACTTAACTTTTGACTAGAAAATAAAACCCTTTAAAATACTCACAACTCTCATTATTGGCTTAAATATTAATTGCATTTTGATTTTTCATGTTTATGTAAAGTCTCCTGAAGGTGATACACGGTGGCAAAGGTCCATCACCTTTAAAGCGGTAAACTAGAGGTAAATGATATTTTGCATTGAGAAATTACCGTGAAAATTACCGCTGGATCAGGATTACCATTTATTTGGGTTGTAACCCAGATCCATCTACCATTGAGATCCAGACTAATTTGTATGTCCTCCCAATCTAGCCCCTTCACGAGATATATCGCTACCCCCCTCACTGCGAGCCCGGCTGAAGCAAAATAAGCCGCATAGTAATATTTAGGGATAAAAAGTGTTGGCATGTTGGTTTTCAAATGCGTCTCTTGCAACATTAAAACCTGTGGAGAAAAAGATGTTAACCACCTGATTAAACCTCCATATTTTTGTTTTTTAGATACACCATTGACGTTGCAAGATAATATTTTCATTTTAAACTCCATCACTTTTTTTGACATGATTTTTCCCCAAAGAATGCTAAAGGATCTGTCATAATTCTTCTCTGCATTCTACTATTACCTAGTAATCTGCTTATTTTTTTACTAATGAAACTCCCCCAAAACCCCAACACTGTGCCCCCCTTGAGAACCCACATCGCCAACCCTGATGACCCCAATTGAGAGAGGAATAGCCCACAATACCCCTCTCAATGTGATAGCTACCCCTTTTGTGTGCCATGGTATTGCACCTAGTAGACCGCCCACCCCCCATCCCGCTTATTGAGAAAGAAAAACAAAACAGCCCTCCACCAACGTCTGCCATGTTCAAGTACTTTGTAATGGTAATGGTTTGTAACATCTTTTGGGCTTCGTCTAGACTAGAAAACATTTGGAACTTTCCTTTAATGAAGATTCTTAATTTAGACTGTTGGGCAATTGCTGCCTGTGCACCCTGTGCCTTATAAAGTTGTAATAGCTTTACAAATTCCTTTCTACAACGTGCTGCCACTGCTGACATATCTGAAAAAATGCAGCAACAAGGTATTTCCTCTGTGGAGAATTGTTTCCTCTGAATAGCTCTTCTTAAAATCCGTTCCTTTACACGAACATCCGCAAAATTTGTCAAAATTGTCAGAGGGAGCTTTGAGTTTGGAAATGGTTGCGCCGGAACTCGATGGGCAAGAGTAATTGTGAGATCTCCTGAGTGCTCTGGCAGTACATTCTTCTTTATAAATGTCTCTACCCATTGCAGCATTTGCGATCCATCACACCATTCCGGTACTCCTACCAAGAGTAGGTTTGTGTGTTGTGAATGGTTGTCTAATTCATCAATTTTGATTTCAAGTGATGATTTTTCTTTCCCTTGCTAGGATAGCCTGTTGCTGCACGGTATTCTTCTGATCCTCAAGGTGTGAGATCCTTGACTCTGCCTCCTCGATTCTTGCTGGAATGGTGCCCACAGCTTCTTTGATCTTTGATAACCGCTGATGTAAAGATGCAATTTCGCTTAGCTTGCGTAATCTTTAATTCTCTAATTTCTTCCAGGATGAGATTCAGCATCGTTTTGATATCCCACTGGACGGTGATCTCATCCCCTTTCTGTTTTACTAGTGACGTCTCCTCGGGATCCACTTCTACAAGGATCTGTTCTTGCTGCATCTGTGTGTGTGTCATTATAATAGGAGAATCCTCCCGAAGCTGAACTTCCGTTGAAATTTTGGATTGTTCGGTGGAAGGTATCTGAGAGCCTTCTTCAACCTGTACCATGTGTTTCACGTTTGTCAAGGGGCTCAGGGTTTTAACTCTTTGACTTGGCTCAGCAGTTAAAAGATTCTCCTGCAAGATTTTAGCAGGAGTTTTCACCTTTACAAAAAGCAGATAATCTTTTGGCCTATCTGGCCTGTCAGGGGCTGCTTTCATAGTTGTTTCCTGGGCATTCACATGGAGACTCTCTCCCCCCTTGCTGGTTGAATTATTTTCCCAATTTGCGGCGTAGGCAATGGACTCTCCCGCCCCAGATTTTACCACTGTCGGTGCTGTTTGGTCATCTGTAGTAACCTCCCCTGCACCAGCGTCAACACTGTTATCTGGGGTGTCATCCCCAGAACTTAAGGAGACATTTGCCGGGCACTGGTGTATTTTTTGGCTCCGCTCTGCCCTTGCCGCAGCTGCATTTTTCAATTGGGCTGTTCGGGCTTTAGTTTTCTGTGCTGTGTCCATATTCACCATTATATTTGTTATTTTTGAGTGCTTTCCCATTTTTTTTCTTTTTTTATTCCTTCCTTCCTTCCTTTTAATTTCTCTTCCCCCTCAGCCCTTCGTTTTACTTATAAAACAGAAAAGTTCCTGAGAGAGAAAAAAAAATAAGAGAGGAGAGGGGAGGAGAGGAGAGGAGAGAACCAGCCAGCGACCCACACCAAGTAAGCTTATTAACGAGCTTTCATAATGGTACTCAACTAGTGTGAAACCTGTTGGTCTCTCCTTGCCATTGTTCTGAAGAACATTTGTCCTTTGTCTCCTTTTTTTTCTTTCCGAGATGGGAGAAGAATGAAAGCAAGAGGTGTAACGCTGGTCCCCAAAGCATAATATGCGAGATAGGATGCCTCATATTTACATATTTATTGTTCTATCACAGTGCAGGACTGCGGGAGGCGAACAGCAAAAACCACAGCCCCAGGACAAAAAAAAAAGGCTGGTCTAATTCCGCCCGTCTCGCTGTGCCTGTGAGTGGCGAGCGGCGTCCTCAGTTGCTCCCAAACACTGGGGATGGGGGGCGAGAAACACCCGGTGAGCACTCGTGACCGCTCGGGTCTCCAGACAGGCTGTTTCGCTCAAGCCGCAAGCGGAAAGGCCCCCCTTGGATCAGCAAAGACAAGACTGCTCGGGGCTCCACGCAGCCTGCCTCGTTCTCCGGTCCGGTCGGCGTCCTCGACCCGAAAGCAGAAACGAGGGCCGAGCAATGACGCACTATGGGGTAGGGGGGGCGTCGGGGCAGCCTAACAGCAGCGCGAGTAGGATTGCCTGCTGCCGTCCATCTTCTCCGGATTAGAGTGGAGTGGATTTGAGTGGAGTGGATTGGATTGGAGTGAAGTAAATAAATGTAAATCCGTATTTGTAAAGCGCAAACTACTCACCCTTACGGGTCTCAAGGCGCTGGGGGCCGTCATGGAAATTAAGTGAGCTATTGCCCAGAGTCACAAGGTGCTATGCTGAGCTGCCGCTGGAGCCGGGGATCGAACCGTGAGCCCTGTGCTCCGAAGTCAGCTGCCCTGGCCGCTGCACCACACCTCTCCCAGTCCAAGTTGAGTGGATTGGATTAAAGTGGAGTGGGTTAGGGTGGATTAGAGGTGAGTGGTTTACAGTGGAGTGGACTTGAGTCGAGTGGATTACAGTGGATGGAGTGGAGTAGATTGGATTAGAGTGGAGAGGATTAGATGGTGTTAAAGTGGATTGGAGTTGAGTGCATAGAGTGGATTGGATGGATTAGAGTTGAGTGGATGAGAGGGGATAGAAGTGGATTGGATTAGATTGGAGTGTATTAGAGTGGATTGGAGTGGAGTGGATTGGTGTGGATTAGAGTGGATTGGACTGTAGTGGAGTGGATTAGATTGGAGTGGATTACAGTGGATTAGACTGGTTCAGAGTGGATTGGAGTGGAGAGGAGTGGAGTGGTGTGGAGTGGATTAGATCGTAGTGGATTAGAGTGGAGTATAGTGGAGTGGAGTAGTGTGGACTGGCATGGATTTGAGTGGAGTGGATTAGAATGGTGTGAATTGCAGCAGAGTAGAGTTAAGTGGAGTGGATTTGATTAGAGTGGATGGATTAGAGTGGAGTGGATTGGTGTGGATTAGAGTGTATTGTAGTGAATCAATTGGAGTGGATTAGAGTGGAATGGATTGGAGTGGGTTAGAGTGGAGTGGATTAGAGTCAGTAGATTGGAATGAATTAGAGTGGAGTGGATTTGAGTGGAGTAGAGTGGATTGAGTAGATTAGAGTGGAGTGGATTAGAGTTGAGTGGATTGGAGTGGGTTGGTGTGGATTACAGTGGTGTGGATTAGAGAGGAGTGGATTAGAGTGGAGTGAATTGGAGTGGAGTGGGTTGAAGTGTATTGGATAAGAGTGGTGTGGATTGAAGTGAATTGAAGTGGAGTGATTGGAGTGCATGAGAGTGGAGTGGATTGGAGTGGAGTGGATTACCTTGGAGTGGATTAGAGTGGATTGGATTAGAGTGGAGTGGGTCAGGGTGGATTAAAGTGGAGTGGATTATAGTGGAGTGGACTAGAGTGGAGAGGATTACAGCAGATAGAGTGGAGTAGAGTGGAGTGGACTGGACTGGACTGGAGTTGAGGGGATTGGGGTGAATTGGATTAGTGTGGAGTGTATTGGAGTGGTGTGGATTAGAGTGGCGTGGATTAGAGTGGCGTGGATTAGAGTGGAGTGTGTTGCAGTGAAGTATATTAGATTGGAGTGGATTTAAGTGGATTAGAGTCGATCAGAGTGGAGTGGATTAGAGTGGAGTTAATGAGAGTGGAGTGTATTACAGTGGAGTTGATTACAGTGGATTGGAGTGGATTGAATTGGATTAGAGTGGAATGGAGTGAATTGGAGTGAAGTGGATTTGTCGTAGGGATTCTGCACATATACAGAGCTATGCACAGGATAATAGGACCTCTGAGTATTGTGGTGAGCCAACCATAAACCTTAGTACCTACAACCCTAATCCGGCTAGCATTAGCGTCTCATTAGCAGCGCAGCTACCAATGATTAGACAACCCAGAACACGGTATCTCTCTCAGGACTCGCGGGAGCAAGGACACCCTTTCGTAACTCACTCATACCTGTCCACAACTTGCGTAATAAGAGACACTGTATAGTTTAAAATGTTTATTTCAACTATCGTGCTCTAAGATACAGTACACGTGTAAGTACTATCAGCATAATGCATAAGAATAAAATAATAAGCATAGTTACAATTCCATAGAATACAAACGGGGATAGCATTTTATAAAGACAGTGGATATAGTGCTAAATGGCCTGTCCACCCTCCCCGTGCTAATAACTAGTTTATTATAAAAACAGAAGACCTCTGGGCATTGTCAGGCAGACCCCCATACCTCAATATCTAGATGCTAGGTTTACATCATCAGACAAGCACAGCTCTTCTCTCTGGAAAGGTTTTTCTCCAAGTGCCCCTGACACTGAAATCACAATATTAAAAGCACACGAATTTCCCCAGTGCAGCTGCAATCAGTGTTATGTCTAAGCTCGAGGGACTGACCAGATCAGCAAGAACAAGTGACATTGTTTTCCGACCTTGTACATGATGTGCAGACACGACCCAGAGCTATCATGAAGAAGGATAAAAGGCAAGCAGTTCGAAAATAGCAAAGTCTAGAAAACAAGGGCACAAAGTAACGTGCGCAAAGAGGCATCATGGCAGCCAGGCCTAAGCTAACTTAGCAATGCAGTCTATGAGTCCACAAACCACATGACACCCTCCCCTGGTCAGTCCAGTGGCATAGACATAGGACGAAGACAGAGTTCAAATAGATGGAGCAGAATGGCAAGGTTTGATGCGGAATAGGCCCCAATGAAACCGGGATTAAAAAAGCTGGAACAACAAAAACAAATCCAGTGGGGCAGAACGCTGAACGTGGAGACCCCTTAATCAAAAAGAGTGTAAGTGCAGAAAAACGCCACACCTTCCAAGAGGGCATCGTTGGAATCGCCAGAAAAAAGAGATGCCATCCAGTTCAATAAATCAAAACTGCATTCATGTTCCTCACAAGAGGCAGTAGCGAACAGCATTGCGGGACAACTTGCGTGATACTCAATATAACTTCGTTGTAGGAGATTCTGAGTAGCCGCCCAGATATCCCATTGTGCCAAAATTCCAAGTGCAGCCGCACGCGCCATGTAGCCTGGTCCGGAACAGTCTCGTTCATGGGCCTCTAAGGGACCCACCAACTGGACAAAATCCGGGCGAGACAGAGACGTATTGGAGAGGCAATAATCCATGGACCATGAGAAAGGACATCGGATGCAAGACATCACAGGTTGCACGCAAGTGAAATACGCAAAGCGAAAAGAAAGTTTGTAAGATACACCAAGTGTCGCCAATGGCAGGATGCCGAAGCCGGCGAGGAGACGTTCACGGAGCACCCGAAGGCGTCTGCGGTCGAGGTGGGCTCCATGAGGTGCAGCCATTGCGTAGTAAACAAATCAAAAGTAGTATTCCAGCAGCTAACGCTAGGATCAACGAAAAGCCGCCAAAGACACTGGAAAAAATAGAATGAATAAAAGCCGGTATTACACCAAATATAGTCTGAAAGGAGGTAACAAGGCCAGAGCCCACAACTTTAAAAAGTGTACAAGACCTTCAGTGCGAGATGCATTGAAAACGCGGTGAATTAACTCACCGAAATGTTGTGGGAGGTTTGTGTTTAACAGGGCCTGTATTTCACTGTGAGTACTCGCCACCTGGAGAACAAATGTCTCCTGGGCGGATGTGAGCATAACCTCCTGATTCAATAATAGTGCCTTTATTCTGCTCAACTTATTGAAATCTGCCTTCAAAGTTGGAATGGAAGGCCAAATGGAACTATCTACAATGTCGTGCGGGGGAGGAAATAGCACATTCTTGCAGCAGACAACTCTGTGGGAAACTGTTACAATATAGGGAATACCGGCAAGCATGCCACAACAGTCCTGATTATTTAGAAGGAGATAGCTGCCATTAGCAAGCACAGTGAAAGTAGGAGAGATAGAAGGAGCAGGAATTCCCTTCAGAACACAAGCAAGATTCGGAGCTGAAACATTACAAGCTCCGTGCAATGTAATGTGTTTGCAAACAAGGGAATAACCCACAGTAGAATCGCATGACTCCCCCGTGAGAAAAACTTCCTTCCCGTCCCTAAGACATCTATACATGAAAGGCAGGGACCACAGTTCATGCAGGAAAGCACTTCCCAAAGGCTGAAAACGACCAACAGGATAATGTTTCATGCAGGAACTAAATTCAAATAAAGAAAAAGGCAAAGCTATAACCCCGTGTACTAGCCACGCAGCAGAATCTAATTCTGCTACCGAGAATGGTAATGGCTCTATTCTCTCAATATGTGACAGAGTGTAAGCTGCATCTTTCATGGACATAAACTGATGTTTTTCAGTCAAATTGAAAGGTAAGAATAAGGCAGAGGTGTTTAAAAAGTGCCAAGGAACTTTCCCCATTTTAAGGGTTTGCATAGTCCATGCAAACTGCATTACTGAACGCAATTGATTCTGACCATGATATAACACAGAAACATCATCTTGTACAATATCAACGACAGAGGAAATAATATTCTCTAATGTGTAAATGCGGGAAGACAGGGTATTAATACTATTATCAACAACAGCAAGCACCTTTTCTAAATTTGCTTGATCTATTTCCCGAAGACGGGAAGCAGCTTCAATTTGCGAAAGCTTCCAGAGTTCATTATAAGTTTCATAAATGAATCTCTTTGGTCGAGGACCACGAGGCCCCAGAACAAAGTCGGACAGATCAATGTTGCCTGATAAGAGGGACAAATGTTGTTTAACAGAATCTAAGGAAGAGTGCTGCAACCACTGTTTACACAATTTACCAACAGAATATGTTGTAACAGTATGAGAGTTAGAAAACCTGGGGTCTGGTCTATCCTGTTTATAACCAGGATCCGTGTCGTGAAAACGCAGTTGGCAGGCATTGGATGCTATGGGCCAAGCCAACCAGGGTGACTGAACAACCGTAGACATGTTGAATGAATTATTCTGGAGCAAAGCTTGTAAAATTTCAATGGAAATATTTAAAAGCAAGCTTTTATTGGGAGTGGAAGACAATACAGGAATAGAGGGTGCATTTAATTGCTTGGAAGTAGCCAAACCCCAACACGTTGTTTGATAGATGGTGTGATTAAAAAATAGAATCTGGGCTGGGATGAGGCAAGCACGGTGCAAGGCTTCTGTGCCTTGTACCTGCCATGCTTTGGATCCCCAGATAGATTTTAAGTCAATAGTATCCCGCCAATGTTCATACCCACCCACAGCTAAGGCATTTAAAAAGGAACCCGAATAAAGCAATTTGGTATGGGTCAACATTATTTTCTGCGTAGATGAAGTGTTTAATTTAAAATAATAGGACCCAGGGTTCGATCTATCAAAATCTGTAAAATAAGTAAACTTATTTTTAAGAGTCTGGGAGCTACCTGGTAAAGGGGTCGGACAATGTTCCCATTGTGTGTAATTAAAAGGACCCCTAAGGGTACTTGGTTTATGGAGAAAATGGTTGCACCAATGCTGGTAACAATATAAGTCGGCATAACTTGCAGAATTTAAATACAAATCCTCAGCATTAAAAGCAGCATAATATTTCAGATCAGAAAATAACGATTCAACAGCATGTACATCCCAATCGTCAGAATGAATATTACTTTTCACGACATCACCCATTGAAACACGGAGGTCATTTGGTACATTAATAATCTCGGTTGGGCCATGAATTTGGAAATTTACTGCATCCCATAAGATGCCATCAGCAACTGGAAACGCTGTAATGTTTACAAATGTGTAGTCACGCTTCATGATGTGAGAGGAAGAATGTGGAGCCAAAGTTCCAGCGACACAGTTCACAGCAGAGCGTTCTGGTAAATAGTGACCATTAATGAGTAGAAAAAAAACTGTGACAAAGCCAATGGACATGAACAGAAAAATCAGGAACAGTATCAACCAGATGTACGTCCATGGGGGGACTAAAAAATTGTCTCTGAACCAGGATACAAAAATACTGAATTTGGACGGGATAAGTACTGAAGGGGAATCCGAGTCAAAAGAATAACGCATTGGTCTCAATGGTGTCGTTGGTAGATGAGCCACGGACTCGGTGGCGGGATAGGTATACTTGGTCTCCTTCTTGCAGGGGGAATCCGGGTAGTTGAGCAAATGTTCAGGCAAATCAACCATCTCAATGGCAACATCAGTGACCGTTCGGGCTGGAAGACCACAAACATTTGTCCTTGAAATGACTGGACAAGAGACCGCTGGTGTAACACTATTCAGGATCGGCCAGATGTTGTAGCTTGACATTTTCCACTGAGATGTATCTGTTTTCCTTGCGACCAGGAAGCGGTGGTAAGATGACTGTACGAGTACCCTTGAAGCCAAGGACTGGAACCGTGCACAATAAGAGGGGCCAAATTCTTTTTTGTTCTCCACCTTCTCTCGGACCAGGTCTCCAACTTTCGGAAGCCAGCCGGCAACCGGAATCTGCAACGCAGCGTCTGTGGCTGAGGGTAAATGTTTAATTGCAAGTTTGTCTCGGACATCCTGTAAGTCCTGTAACATAGTAGAATGATTATCTACGTCAAAGATTGCGGATTGCGCCGCCATGTCTAGACCATCAAGGTCAGGCACAAACATTCTTATGCCGAAGAGCATTTCGTATGGGGTCCGCCCACCCAGAGGTCTTCTAGGGAGATTATTAAGTGCACGTTGTACGCGATACAAGTGGGCCAGCCAGTTTCTGCCAGTACCTAAGACTCTAGGGGCCATATGTATCAAGCCCATTTCCCGTTCGCAAACGGGCCGATTCTCAGAATCGGCCCGTTTGCGAACGGGGACAAGCCTTTTGGGATGTATCATCCAAAAAACATTCGCAAAATAGAGAATCGCAAAAATTGCGATTCTCTATTTTGTGAATGCATTTAAGGAATCGCAAATTGCGATTCCTTAAATGAAATGTATGAAGCACCTAAGTTGTGCGATTATGGCTTAAGGAATCGCAAATTACCACCAACTACAGGTTGGTGGTAACTTGCGATTTCTTTGAGAAATGCATTTTTGCATTTTTCAAAGTGGCATGTGGCGCACATACATGCTCTCAGGGCATGTATGTGCGCCACATGTGCACCCATGCTCATTTCAGGGGTGCAACAGGGTGTCCTTTGGACACCCTTGCAACCTTGAAATTGCATTCTCAATTTGCGATTCTCTAATTGCTAATCACAAATTGAGAATGTCCTCCCATTCATTCCTATGGGCCTCTAGGCCCATAGGAATGAACGGGGAGGGTTTCCTTAACTGAGATTCGCAATTTGCGAATCGCAATTAAGGAATATGTAGGATTCGCAAATTTTCTTGCGAATCCTACATACATCTTGTTTGCGATTCTCAAATAGCGATTCTCAAAAATTCGCTATTTGAGCATCGCAAACACAAACTTTGATACATATGGCCCTAGCTGTCAAGGATTGCTTTAAGTCACGGTTCATTCGTTCAACGACCGAATTGCCCTCAGGCCGATATGGAGACGAAAATTTCACCTGCACCCCCAATGAACCCATTGCGTCCTTGTAAGCCTTAGAGGCGAACGCTGGACCTTGGTCAGAATGGAAGGTGCCACAGGCGAAAATTCCCGCAAAGACACGCAAATCCCTGATGACAGTTCGAGCGTCAGCACTCCGTTGTGGCCAGACCCAGATGAAACGTGTGCACGAGTCTACTGCAACTAAGATGTATTTATATGCAGTGTCAGACGAAAATGGGCCGCAGTGATCGAGGTAAACACACCCAAAAGGTCTGTTTGAAATGCAGAGCGGTGTTTGCGGTGGTCGGGTAACCGTGGAAGACTTAATTTGTTGACAAATGTCACAAGAAAGCACATAAGTACGGGTGTGTTTATATAAACCCCGCCACCAGTAACGCTGCTGCAAGATGGAAACCGTCGCAGACACACCAGCATGAGCCGATGCCATCCCTTCGTGTGCTGCAGTTATCAAGGAAAGTCTGCGGTCTGCGTTGGGAATCAGCCGATCCCCAAAGTCCGGAATACTTACATAAGGAGTCTGATCGGGACTTAAGAGATAAGAGTATTTGGAAGGGAAACCCCTTGGGTAATTAGCACCTTCCTTTGTTGCAGCTATTGCTGCCAAAATATCTTTATCTATTTTAGTCATGGATCTTGTAACTGCTGCTACTGTGCACGTTGCTACTGCTGATTTGGCAGCTTCATCTGCCAAATTGTTACCGACAGCGTGTGCGCCCACACGCTGGTGGCCAAGTGTGTGAACCACCTGTGTGAGAGGCAGACGTTGTTTAAGATCTGCCACTCGAACCCAAAGCGTCTTATGCTTAATAGTGCTGCCTTTTGCATCTCTATAGTCATTGAAAGACTGAACACAGTAGTAAGAATCGCATACAACAAGAGTAGTCACTTCTGGAGTCGCGAACTCAAGTGCGAGCACCAAAGCACGCAGCTCGGCTAATTGTGCAGTACTGCCTGAGTGTGCACTACAGTCGATTTGAACTTACCGTTCACCATAGTACCTGCAACAATAGCACAGGCTGCTGAATAAGCATGCTTGGAACCCGTGGCTGGTTGTGACGAACCATAGGTATAGATAATACAGTCGTACTCTTCAAGCGGTAGCAAAGACAGAGGAGGAGGATGAACAAATTCATACTGTAAAAACTCCTGTGTCTGAAGGGAAGAATCAAAGATAAACGTGACATCCGGAGATGTCAAAGATGTAGCCCATTGTATCCAACGGGGGTGCAAAGCCTTAGAGTTCGGTATACTTGCCTTCATCACTGCCTCGAGGGCAGGATATGGTGTTACCACCAAAATGCGTTTTCCCTGTGCCAGTGCGCGTTCCTTTAGAATCGCCATTTGCACTGCAGTCAAAACTTTCTCCACAGAGGAAAATCGCAACTCTGCCGAAGTGTATAGATGTGACTTGTATGCAATCGGTACTGTGTCACCTTCGTTAAAGGTTAAGTACGTGAAGCCCACTGTCCCTGGTATTATTCTAATCACCAGGTTGGTGTGGTTGTCACGTGTCAATAGAAATTTAGATTCAAGTAGATCAGACTGCAAAGACTGCAGTATAGAGGAATCCTCGGGAAGCCAGCATGACTTTGAAAAGTTAGGTTGTATCAAGGCATAAAGAGGCTTGATACGCTGGGCATATTCGGGAATATAAGTACGCCCGAAGTTCAGAAAACCCAGTAAAGACTGAAGTTTCTTCAGTGTGGTTGGAGGGCACAAAAGTGCGCATTTCTCCAAGAAATGAGGGGCTAAGCCCTTACCTTCATTGTTGAGCTCATAGCCCAAAAACAAAACTGTTAATTCAGCAATGTGAGATTTGGCAAAGTTAAACTTGTAACCTAAGTCCGCAAACTCGAGAATAATGCGGTCCACTCTGGACAGATGCGGGTATAACTCGTCGTCTGTCAGGTAAATATCATCGACGTACGAACACGCATCAGGGTCTATGCTGTCCAACAAAGAGACAACACGGGCGGCAAATACACCTGGACTGTTTTTGTAGCCCATAGGGAGTCGCCGGAATTTGAATTGTTTACCACCGGAGGTAAAAGCGCTCCATTGGCTACACTCCGTGGCTAAGTTGTGCGTGTAAAATCCATTGGATAGGTCAAGTGTCGTTTTATATTTTTTACGAACAAGACTATCTACAAGCGCAGAACTATGGGTATTTTGCACCGCAAAGGTCCAACAATGAGAGTTCAAATGCCGGTAATCCAATACTAGGCGGTACGATCCATCGGGTTTAGAAACCGCGAAAAGGGGATTATTCATGGGTGATACGCATGTTTCTATTACTCCTTGATATTCTAACTGTGTCAGAATTTCGGAAACGGGACCTTTAGCTTCCCGTTTGATGGGATATTGGGGTTGTGGCTGCGGCAGCGACCGCAAAGGTATTTCATGGGAGGTTGAATCCTCATCCCAACCCACGTGATTACGGTATAATGCCGGAGCCAAGGCTACAGCCCATTCCACTGCAAGTGCCTCCGCTTTGTCCTTGGGGACATGGCGAGAAAAGCTTGGAAGGATTACCTCCTCCCCTTTACGAGCAGCAAGTACGAATGGGGCGGCCAATCCGCCTCCGCTAACAAAATGTCATATGAAGAGGTTAGTTTTCCCCAAAAATCCCTTTAATTACACGCTGTATGTCACCCTCAATTTGGATGACAATATTATGTAGTCTGTCAGGGGTGCCACTCGAGTGTCAGCTGTCTCGACAGTAATGAATGTTTCAGTTGCTGTCGCCTCCACATGAGGTCGGAGTGCCTCTCGCACTATGGTAACTTCCGCGGCGCTGTCTAGGAGCCGTCACTGCCCACGTCCAATTCAGGAGTCTCGTTCTCACCGTCTGTGGCATACTTCGCTGTTACAGCGGCAACTTTTTTCTTCTGAAACTGTGGGCGAGAACGTTGAAATTCCTCTGGTGTCCCTCTGACTTGTTGCCGAGGTTGGTCTCGTGCTGGCGGGGCCTCACGACCCCTACCTCTATCCGGGCGATCTCCTCCACCAGTCTGTAACGACGTTGGTGCCTGTAAAGAACGAGGAGAGCGCGAGTCAGGAACATGAAATCTCTCTGGAGATTTTATTCTCGCTCTATCGCGCAAGTCATATGTGCGTTCAGAAGATTCTGAAACCGGGATGCACTTCGTGATCCTGGCTTCTTCTGTTGCTTACCCTGTTTTTTCAATCGCCAGTTCTTTTTAGTAAAGAACGGTTTCTCATCTTTCTCAGATTGAGTTTTTGGTGGTGGTTGCGATGGAGTCTGTGGTTTAGCAAAAGGTTTAACTCCCAGGCTATTGCGGCCTATAGTTTTATAAGCCTGTGCAATAATTTTTGGTAATTCGCGTGGCTTATCTGGTTCTGGGACCAAAGCCAAAGCATTAGCTACTTGAAAGTTAACTGCATCACCCTTGACATTACCAAGAATTAGTTCAGCCACTACATCGAACATCCCACCAGTCTCATCCCTAATTCCACAGCCGCTTCAGGGCCATGTTCATCCTGTACTCGTTTGATTACAGAGGGGAGAACTGTCATGGAAGGAGTGCCGAAACATTTTGCATATACTGCTGCGAAGACCCTACCCCAGTTGTTACAATCTGTCAACTCGGGAATTAAATCTTTTGGCAAACTAATCGTCAAAATCCTGTGTTTGTCTACAGGAGAAGTATTCGGAAAAACAGCCTCCAGCTGGTCAAATTTCTCTGCAAGCCAATGAGGTAAATCATCCTTATTTGTGGGCGCCTGCCCATCACCGAATTAACCACGACGGGACTTATGGTTACGCCGCCAGGCCCAGCTGGATGTGCCGCAACTCCAGGCGGGGCTGCCTGGATGTTGCCCGTAACATACTGTACTAAAGCTCTATGCACACGTATCAAAGACGAATGCAAGAGACGCAGGTCTGCGACCGGAAGCGTCATATAACGCGGATGTGGGCTATACCCGGCCAAAACAGGCCAAGTGGCCCCGTCTATCGATAAGGGGCCTAATCTAACCGTGGTTACCGGTTGGGGGAGGGCGCCATCAAACCAAACACGGTGTTGCCATGCCGTGAGCGGTACTTCAATATTCCGATAAGGATTGTAATTGTTTGGAGGTGCGGTGACTGTATAATTATGGAACAGTTGATCAGTCCCACCCACCGCCTCAAAGGTGATCCACGAGTAAAATACTTCAAAATGGTAAGCAGGATCTGCTTGTACCACGAAGATCAGATCGACACCCGCGTCTGGCACTCCATATGCTGTCAAATGAGCTTTGAGCGCCGCGGGGCTATGTGCCGCAATTTCTACAGCCATTAGGGCTAAGAATAACCGACAACCTAATACAAGGCAGCACAATCTTGGGTCAATATTAGCACCTTTTAATAACTTCAAGCTTGAAAGAACCTATAAAAACATCAATATAGGAGGTATCACCTTCACACCCGTTTCCGGAAACGTATGTGAAGGGTGCTGTGGACAAGCACAAGTACTACTCAAGCGTCTCGCAGATAAGCAGCCCACTTCGTTGGTGGCGCCATGTCGTAGGGATTCTGCACATATACAGAGCTATGCACAGGATAATAGGACCTCGGAGTATTGTGGTGAGCCAACCATAAACCTTAGTACCTACAACCCTAATCCGGCTAGCATTAGCGTCTCATTAGCAGCGCAGCTACCAATGATTAGACAACCCAGAACACGGTATCTCTCTCAGGACTCGCGGGAGCAAGGACACCCTTTCGTAACTCACTCATACCTGTCCACAACTTGCGTAATAAGAGACACTGTATAGTTTAAAATGTTTATTTCAACTATCGTGCTCTAAGATACAGTACACGTGTAAGTACTATCAGCATAATGCATAAGAATAAAATAATAAGCATAGTTACAATTCCATAGAATACAAACGGGGATAGCATTTTATAAAGACAGTGGATATAGTGCTAAATGGCCTGTCCACCCTCCCCATGCTAATAACTAGTTTATTATAAAAACAGAAGACCTCTGGGCATTGTCAGGCAGACCCCCATACCTCAATATCTAGATGCTAGGTTTACATCATCAGACAAGCACAGCTCTTCTCTCTGGAAAGGTTTTTCTCCAAGTGCCCCTGTCACTGAAATCACAATATTAAAAGCACACGAATTTCCCCAGTGCAGCTGCAATCAGTGTTATGTCTAAGCTCGAGGGACTGACCAGATCAGCAAGAACAAGTGACATTGTTTTCCGACCTTGTACATGATGTGCAGACACGACCCAGAGCTATCATGAAGAAGGATAAAAGGCAATCAGTTCGAAAATAGCAAAGTCGAGAAAACAAGGGCACAAAGTAACGTGCGCAAAGAGGCATCATGGCAGCCAGGCCTAAGCTAATTTAGCAATGCAGTCTATGAGTCCACAAACCACACAACAGATTAGAGTGTAGTGGAATGGAATAGGGTGGGTTAGATTGAAGTGGAGTGGATTAGAGTGGAGTGGGGTAGCGTGTATTGGATTGGAGTGGTTTAAAGTGGAGTGGACTGGATTAGAGTGCAGTGGATTGGTGTGGATTAGAGTGGATTGCAGTGCATTCAATTGGAGAGGATTAGAGTGGATAAGAGTGGAGTTGATTTGAATGGATTAGATTGGAGTGGAATGGATTAGACTGGAGTGGGGGTAGAGTGGACTGGAGTGGATTAGAATGAAATAGATTGGATTAAAGTGGAGTGGATTGGAGTGGAGTGGAGTTGACTGCAGTGGATTGGAGTGGCACGGAGAAAAGGGCAAAACAAATGCACACACAAGGAGTCGTTCATGCACAGGTGCTATCAAGTACAAAGCTCCATAAACTCTTCCCACAAAGGTGCACGCAAAAAAATATGAGTGTGAGCTTGTGTAATCTAATTTGTGCTCATGTAAAGTGCTCCAGCACAATTGGGTCGAGTTCCTGCTATAAAACAATTGTTGAAAAAAAAAAGAAAGAAATAGTACAATCACAGCTCAAGCAGTGGGCGGATACTAATTAAGAGAGATCAATTTCTACTTCATCCATGCGCCAACAAAGAACGGCAATGATGTAGGAACTGACGCCTGGTTTGAGCTGCCGAATTAGATGGCAGTTAAGAAAATAGATATCGATGCCAATGAATGATAAGTAATGCACGGGCTTTAAGCCATTTTCGTAAACAATAGTGTGTCGCAAGCGAGAGCTCACGCAATCTCGACCCTGAAAAAGAAGCATAACAAGTGAATTCAGAAGAATTCTTTGACCATCGACTTGCCAAAAC
Source organism: Calotriton arnoldi (assembly GCA_963921515.1). Lineage (NCBI taxonomy): Eukaryota > Metazoa > Chordata > Amphibia > Caudata > Salamandridae > Calotriton > Calotriton arnoldi. The sequence goes on from CAWUFW010003242.1 coordinate 1,059,786, forward strand.
ATCAGGGGTACTTTATATTAACCTAGCATAACCTGGCATGAACAGCTAGAAGCACACAAGTAATGATCTTGGGCCATGTGCCTGGACCTGCATCTGTAAAGGTTGCCATGATGTTGGAGCTTCAAGCATTCCCACAATAGATTCCCAGAAGTGGAGACGTGCCACAAGCATTGGCTTGTACTCATTGTTCAATTGTGTGTGTGTTACCATCACTATGATTTCACTGTTGATCCATATTTTGTGTAGTACTGCTTTCGTCCTGATAGCTTGAGTCCTTTATTTGATTCAAGCAGTCTTTGACCATACTCTTTTACAACCACCATTAAGCCTTAAAGAAGCTCACACAAAATGTGCTGGTTGAATCACAAAGTCAGTGAAAATTGTGCTATTTGAAACCAAACCGTACATTAAGTACATTTAGTGGCATTTGGCACCTGTGAAATCACCAGAACTATTATAGTCGATGCTCAAATTGATTCTTCTCTTCTCTTTCCCTAGGATTGCGAAGGTTTTGAGAAGTGTTGCACCAACGTCTGTGGACTGCAGAGCTGTGTTGCAGCTCGCTACACTGATGGCAGCTTCTCTTCCTTGGACCCATCGCGAGGGGCCTCCTGTGAGAGCTTTGTATGCACCCAGCAAGGGTCGGACTGTGACATGTGGGATGGCCAGCCCATCTGCAAGTGCCGGGACCGCTGCGAGAAGGAGCCGAGCTTCACGTGCGCCTCTGATGGCCTCACCTACTATAACAAGTGCTACATGGATGCTGAAGCCTGCATACGGGGTATCAGCCTGAGTGTGGTGGCCTGCAAATTTATCTTCTCCTGGCCCAGCACAAGCCCGGGGCCCCCAGACACCACAATGCAGCCAACACCTTTGTTACCCCGGGAGGTGCCAGTCCCACCAGCCCTCTACCACAATCCACAGCACCAGTCTGTTTACACAGGGGGCACAGTAAGTTTTCAGTGTGATGTGAGTGGCCGTCCCCGGCCAGATTTAACTTGGGAGAAACAAAGTGACCACCAAGAGAACTTCATCATGAGGCCAGACCAGCTGTACGGCAATGTAGTAGTGACCAACATCGGTCAGCTGGTCATCTACAATGCACAACAGGAAGATGCTGGGATCTACACCTGCACGGCCAGAAACTCAGCTGGGCTGCTGCGGGCTGACTTCCCTCTGTCGGTTATCAAACGAGAACATTTAAGGGAGAGCCAGTCACTAAGAACCAGTCAGTTCCCGATAGCTGAGTGCCAGATGGAGCCCGACCGACGTGACTGCCAAAACCAGCATGTTCGCTGGTTCTTCGACTCTCAGAAAGGGACATGTTCCACTTTCAGGTACAGTGGCTGCAATGGGAATAGGAACCACTTTGAGACCTATGAAGAGTGCCGAATGTCTTGCATGAACAATGCTATCAATATCTGTGCACTGCCAGTGGTGCAGGGCCCATGTAAGAACTGGGAGCCACGCTGGACATACAACCACTTAATGAGGCAATGCCACTCCTTTATCTATGGGGGGTGCGAGGGCAACGATAACAGTTTTGAAAGCCGAGAGGCATGTGAGGACATGTGCCCTTTCCCCCGGTCACTACAATGTAAAGCTTGCAAACTCCGGAGCAAAATGGCCCTCAGTTTCTGCCGCAGCGACTTTGCCATTGTTGGGAGACTAATGGAAATAATTGAGGACCAGGATACAGGCATTGCCCGCTTTGCTTTAGAAGATGTGCTAAAGGATGATAACATGGGACTCGAGTTCTTCAATATCAAATACCTGGAAGTGACTCTGACGGACATGGACTGGAACTGCCCATGCCCCAACATGACACCCGAGGATGGTCCGCTGATCATCATGGGGGAGGTCCTTGAGGGCATGGCTGTTCTAGATCCCACCAGTTATGTACGGACAGCCAACGAGAAACGCCTAAAAAAAATCCGAGAACTGGTGGAGAAGAAAACATGTGAGCTGCTCAACAGGTTCCAAGACTAGATAGACACAATTGTCCCTCTTTGATGACAGATGGGGCAGATTACATCTAGCTTACTTGTACAGTGCCTCGTACACTGGAAATCAGTGCCTCTGTCACTGAACTTAAATTGACTGATACAACTCAGTCATTCTAGACTATTGTCCATCATAACAGTCCCATAGACTTCTGTGTACTCTCCAGCATGGCAAAGTCCAATAGATGGATAACAGTGTTGTTTCTTTCAATGAAGAGCTCCACAACAGATTTCAGTTGTTTCCCATCGTGGCAAGTCGTAATGTCATTTATTGACATAAGTGAGGTCTCTCTCATAGCCAATCAAAATGGCATCCAAAGACTTCAGTGTTCTCTCCCTTGTAACAAGCCTTGGGGGGGAGGGGGGCAATGTGAACTGCTGTGAACCTCACTCTTGGACCTCGCTCTATCCCCCCGATTGAACAGTTTCAGTTGTTACCACAGACTTAAGTGGACTCTCACTTACTATATCATCAGTAACCCCCCCCCCCACCACAGACATCAGTCGAATATAATTAACTGTATTCAGTGGCCATGATGGACCACAGGGAAGTCAAATTTGTTGCAGCCTGAATATCTCCTATAGGCTTCAGTTTAGTCGTCGATACAGCAGTTTTAGTGACTCCCAAAGATTTCAGTAGGCTGCATTACTGCTCATTTAATCCCTTTAATAAATCTTGGGGCCACCTCCTTCATTTCACTCTTATGGTGTTGTATTTTAAAATATTGTCAACAGAAACTTTCTGTTCAAAATGTAGAGGACCAAAATATTGAAAACATAAATGCATACAGGTAAGACCAGATGTACTATTCTTAACTCCACATCTACGTTCCTTGAGATTATATACATATATATTCACTGAAAAAAATGCAAGGTTACAGGGACGTTATAGTTAGGAAATAGAATTTAAAAAATCATAGAAATTTACTGAAAAAAACAAAGATTACAGGGATGTTATAGTTAGGCCCAGCTTGCACTCATACAAAACCAGTGAAATTCAGCATTTATTGTTAACTGAGCTAACTATAATTTACACCCCCGCAATGTACTGCTTATGACCTCAAATGTTACATCACTCATGACGTGGTCAGTGGCATCACTGATGACATCCCTGAAGACATCTCCAATGACATCACTCATGACATCATCCAGTAATTGTGAATGTTTTCTAAATGTTTATGAGTGTTTAACATATATAGTAAGGGAGATTTTGAAAAAGAGGATATTTTAGGCAATAGACAGATAAAATGAAGCCCTTTTGGGCTTAAAAACATTGGGAATCTCCTGCATGAAATGGGTCTGTTGGCATGTATGGTTGTGCTGCCACTGCCACGTCCTTCTGCCCTCAATGATTTGTTATATTGCCACAGCCTCTCTTGCCTGTCCTGCATGGTTGGTTTGTTGCCCCTGCCCCCCTTTCCCCTGCCCTCCATGGTACATTGTGCTGCTACTGCCCCTCCGGCCTGCCCAGCGTGGTCAACTTGTTGCCTCTGCACACTCCTCCCTGCCCTCAATTATCCGAGTTCGTGCCCCTGACCTCTGCCTGCTAACAGTATTCTAATGAACAACTAAATTGCTAACATTCTATATTTATTACAAAAGTGTGGCACGCCTGACGTCATCTTAATGTAATCGAAACTGTAATACCTACAGCATTTCCTTTAGAAATTATACAAATGAGGGTCTTTATCCCATAGAAATTATGCTTAGTGCTCTAAAAAACTAAAATGAGGACATATTTTCTGAGTTCTCAAATAGAGACAAAGCACTTTTTAAATTACTTGCTATCTTTGTTTTTTTTATCCAGTTGATCACCTGATTATATGCTATACTTAGGTGAGAGGTTGTGGTGTTAAGGCCAGAGCTGCAGACTTTGCAACTAGGGAACCAGGTTCGAATTTTGGGGTCAGCTCGACATCCTGTGATTTGGGGCAAATTACTTAATCTCCCCATGCCTAAAACCAAAATGAATGTATCCTTGTGTAATGTAAGTGATGCTCATGTAAAGCACTCCAATACCTTTGGTTCAAGCCTGCACTATATAAAACCACAAAAAAAACAAAATAATGAAGTGTTTTGCACACTTCTGACATTGGGCTATACTTGGGCAACATTTAGGTGATATATGTGTTACATTTAGGCTCTTTTTTCTCTGGTGGTCATCTTGGGAGTCATATTTGTTATGAAGCTCCCACATTTCCTCATTTACTTCAGTATCCATAGTAGAAATTCCTTTCAGTTTTCCACTTCGATTCCATCAAGATGGCGTTCAGATGTGCCACACTTTTGGCATAAATTCAGAATGTTAGGACTCTAGTTGCTCATTAGAACATTGTAGTAAACCTGCAGATCACCAGGGAGTTACCTGGCAGTCTGCTGCTGGTGTTGAAAGTACATGTTTCAGTCTACATGTCAAAATGTTTTTAATGAAATAGAAGAGCAAGATATTTGAGAACTCACTTAAAATGCGCCCTAAATTTTTCTTTCTAAAGCACTAACCATAATTTCTATGGCTAAATGATCCCCTCATTTTGTTCTTTTCTAAATTAAATGTTTTAAGGTTTACCAGTTTGATTCAATCAAGATGGCTTCAGGTGTGCCATACTTTTGTCATAAGTTAGACTGTTAGCGCTCTAGTTTTCTTTAGAACACTCTGGGAGGCTGCAGTAGAACACAAGAGAATCAACTGACAGGCTGCTCCTGTTGGAAGTACATGTTTTACTGAGAATGAAAAATTTCCCAGTTAACATAAAGGAAAGTTTCAATTCTATTAAGGACGTGGAGGCGAGGAGTATGCATTGCTTTCCTAATTCTTTATTAACAGCACGTTCAAAGATAAAGTAAAAACATATCACTGAACTCCAACTCCCTTGAGCACTAGGAGTAACCATGGTCACCAACAGTCCAATAACATAGCAGTCCGATAGTCCATATAATATTGCCGGTGTTGTAGACCTTCCTCTTCTTCACTGGAGGAAGTTAAGCCCATTGAACCTGATCCAGCTCTAACAATAAAAATTCTTCTCCTATATGACTCGGTCATCTAGGTACAACTATCCCTCCAATACACAGATTATATCCATATGACGGTGGGGCCCATAACACTGCATATGCATTCACTCACTCATTTATTCGCTGGATTTCCTCCGTCATCAACCTAGGAGAAAAACAGTAGAACGATTCGCTGGAAGGAGACGGGATACCTCTTTTTAACACGACATAATATTTCTCATTGCTTTTAAGGTATTCCGCTCATTGGTCGATGGACCAACTAGTAGGAATCAGTTGATGGTGATTAAGACCAGCTCAATCACAATAACCTTTTAACATTTTCATTAATCATTGAGCTAAAGAACCACTGAGTCATTTGTTTAAAGAATAATAAAGTTTATATAAAGTTTTGAAGCAAGAAATAAGTTTAGGCTTATTATTCAGATTATTACATTTATCATCATTATAAGAATAAATTGAAATTGCAATGCATACCTATTAGATGGAAAAATAAAGTTTGTCACAGCAAGAACTCCCAAAATCTCTATCTATCTGTTCTGGAAAAACAGGCCTTCTCGTTCATTTCCTCTTCAGTATTTTAAGAATAAAAGTCTAATAGTTCTAAATGGAAAATCTATCAGGAGTAAAAGTTCTCCAAAAGCAGCATCTTATACTCAAATAAAAATATAAAATAGCAGCAGCAACTCCTCACGCAGCTAACAGCAGCCAAAAACAGCAAAAAGCATCTCTCAGCAACCAGCAGCATCAACCTTCCTCCCCACCAAGAGTAGGTCTTCTTATACCCTAATTCTAGCTTACTAAATAAAAATGTTGCATCTTTATGGCGTGATTCTCTCTAATTGGTCCGTTTGAGTCCATATACATCTTTTTATCAAACTTCCTTGTTCTAACCAGTTCTTTGTGGAATGTCCATACTTGCATCGTTTCCCACAGTTCGTGACATCGCTCATCCGCTTTGATTAGTCCAACTTGTATCATTTTCCGATACATTCTAGATTCAACAGTTCTTTTGTCCATTTATTCTTTTCGACTTCTCACGCTTTGTGCTGACCCATCTTGGCACACATTTACTCAGTAAGGTCACAATAGCCTTGACCATGCTTTCATCCTAGGCTCTTGGAGCGATCACGTGTCATTCTAGTTCACGGCCTTTCTCCTTGTCTACATTTCTTCTTGCGCATGCGTATTCTAGCTCATGGCGGCCATTTTATATCGCTGCTCCACAGGCCTAAGCGCACTATTTATAAAGATAAACAAAATATTGTTAAAATAAAGAATATAAACCCTTTCGTTTCCCTCCCATCATTCTACGTACCCCAATTAGGTATTACCTAGCAAAAAGCAACATATAAAGCCGTCCCTTACTTACCATCGCTTTATTTTGCCACTACACGTTTTATTTTTAAAGCACAAATCATGCATTTCATTACGCAAATATTACGTTTATGTTAGACACGTCAACAATTATAAGTAGATTAATTTGCACACAAAATAGCGTGTTACCTTTAACCCTTCACATGTAACATACATTGTTGGTTATTTACTTAAACGAACATGTTTATTAATTATTTTACGTAATATTATTAGGAGGTTAAAATTTTTCATTTATCCTGCTCCATCAACTCCCCCTTTGGTGATTTTTAATATCACCACAAAACCCAAGTTATACAATTCTCTCAGACAGCATATTTCTTTTATCCGTTTGCTTTTGTTAGTTTACACAACTGTATCCCTTTCAACTTGTCTCTTGGTCTTCTTGTACATGTTCTCTTTTATCTCTTCTAGCTCTATTTCACCCATTTCTCTCTCTCTCTCTCTTTGTTTATCATGTTTTCTTTTTCTATTTTATTCTGTCTTCTTCTTTTCTTTATACATGTAATTACAAGCTTCAGCACTAAAATTATTATGATTATCATGGTTGCTATTATTATAACTTTCCCTATTATTAATCCACTCATTCTAGTAAACCAATTTATTACTGAAGAAAACCCTTTACCAAGTTTTCCAAAAGCACTTTCAACCTCCAGTGGAACAAGTTCTTTGTGCAAACTTGTAATATTCTTTATATACTTTTGTATATTTTCACTTTTATCTGGAATGTAAGTGCAACAATGTTGGACTTTCAGCATTCCACAGACTCCACCCTCTTTTGCCAAAAGAATGTCAAGGGCAAGTCGATTTTGCATTACCATAGCTCTCATGGCAACCATCTCGGTATTTACCATCAAGAACCCTCCAGCAGTATCTGTAGATAAACGATCTACCACTGTGGATAATTTCCGAATTTTAAATGCATTCAAAGATATTCCCACTGCTGGTATCAATGCACCAAAAATATCACCTACTATTTCTGAAAAACTTTCCCTTTTTCTACGTGTAAAGGTATTTATCATTTTGTGTGTTCCTTTTTCTTTTCTATCCATATGAAAAATCTTTGGAAAGACCAGGCCTAAATAACATGACCCATACCAATGGTCCGGCAACCTGTAATAAGCCCTATTACCGCAAACATAATAGATCCCTGGAAATATTGGATCTTTTCCCCCTTTGAATCCCCATCCGCCTAAAATTTGATAATTGTCATGGCAATTACTGGAACCCACAAAATAATTGTCATATCTTGTTCTATTTCTTCTAATGCACAACCTTCCCTGTTGGGGCCAATCCAGAGTCATAGCTGCATTTGTCTTTTTCTTGTCATGATTGTCTTCCTCAAACGCCCAAAGAGGTGTTTTTGTCTCTTCTATCACTTTTCTTTGAAATTTCGCTCTTCTTTCTTCAACCATCTCTAAAAATACCTTTTCTTCTTTCTTTAACTCCACAGGTAAGGTTGTTTTTAACTATATCATCTAATGTTAAAATCTTTTCTTCTATGAAAAATTCACCAAACGTTTTTCCCTCTTTTATTTTGTTTAGTTCGGGAACTACAGAAATTTTCGCAAAAATCTTATCTATGTCAGTGTAATAATATTCTAATCTACCTGTTTTATAAAATAAACTTGCTAAAACACTACATGTTATTCCATACGTCAAAGGAAGGTGATGATAAGTCACACCCTCTGCTACAGACGCAGGCAATTGCATACAAACATAGCAATCTCTTACATCCATTGTTTCTACATACTCATATAATAATTTAGTAAAAACATTCTTTGAAAAATCTGTTATTGATTTGTCTTTATGTAATTCTGCACTACTTTTTAATATAACTGTTTCTTGAGTGTTAGCTCCTTTTTCTTTCTCTGTGTGATTAGACGTTTCTTCTACAGCTAAACTAATTGGAATAGTGATTGCTAAAACCACCCATACTGTCATTAATAATCCTGTACAAAAGAAGCACATCTTACACCATCTACTTAAAAACTCACATCTACATTTTCTATCTCTAGTATCCTCCATTTTGTTTTATAACCTATTTATTTATTTACAAGAAAATTGTGTCACTACACCTCAGAAATGACTTCTTAGCCACTCTGCACTCCAATGTTTTTGTCTTCGTTCGGTACTTTCTTTTAATTCTTTTCAGAATTCTTTCTTTGTCAAATCCAGTATTTTGTCAACTCCGGTAGAAATTCGTCAAATCCAGTATTTTGTCAAGTCCGGTAGAAATTCGTTTAAATTTCTTCAAGTTTGTTGCACTTCACCTTCACCCATTAGGTTTCTTTGTTCTGGGTTCTCGTGAGTGTTCTTTTCTTCTTTGATATCAGTTAAAGCAAGGTACAACCATTCAGGCGATCTATACTTCGGATTTACCTTCTTTACTCTTTTCGTTTTCTGCAAGTGTTTTCCACCTTGTTTTTCTTGCTCTTTCTGACTTGTTATTTCATTCACTTGTTCAGCACTTTTTCCATCTAACCTTATGATCCTGTATCTTAATTTTCTTACTTCGTTGGGCCAATTGTCTCCTTTTCTTGGCCTTTTTGCCTCACTTCCTTTTTCCTCTCTTTCTGTTTTCCAAGTTCTTTTTCTTGACTCTAGTTTTTGGTTTCTTTCTTCTCCACTTTCTTCAGACTCTGTTTCAGTTTTCTCTTTATTGTCTCTTATTTTGAATCTTATAATTTCATTTTCTTCCTCTACTTGTGGTTCTTTTCTTATCTTCCTTCGTTCACCTATTTCTGTCCCTCCTCGAGGTTCTTCCGAATTTGTGTCAATCTCTCTATCTGCTTCTAAATTTCCCTGTTCTTTTGTTTGGCTATCTGTCCCTATTGCTCCTCGGGGATCTTCCGATTTTTCTAACTTTCTGTTTGAAACTCTCCCTTCTTCATCTATTAATATTATCTCCGAAGGATTTTTACCACAACTTGTACTTGGTTGCTCACTGTTACTATCTTCGTGCTCAGTTTCTTCTCTTATGCTTTCAAATTTCCAATTTCTTTTCAGAATTTCCTCACAATCCGAATGATCTGTATCAGATTCTGAACTGGTGTCTGATATTTCCAGATGTCGACTCACATGTCGATCTTCAAGTTCTGGAACTTCAGCTATTTCCTCCACTTCTTCTGTCGTTGCACTTGTAGTTGGGTCTTCCAGATGTCGACTTACAGGTCGATCTTCAGATTCTGGCACCCTGTTCGTCTCTTCTTCCGCTTCTGATGCTGAACTGTTATCCAACACTTCCAGATGTCGACTCACATGTCGATCTTCAGGTTCTGGAACTCTGATGGTGTGACTGGCATGCACCCAGTGTTTTACTCCTGCACATTTGACTGCAGTGGTTGTCACCAGTATCACCTGTCGTGGTTCGTCCCAGCGAGGAACCAAACAGTTTCTTCTTCTGTGGACTTTTATGCGGACCCAATCTCCTGGATTCAAGTCGTGAGCTGGTTTTCTTTCAAGAGTAGTAGCATCCGGTCCAACCTGATGAAACACAGAACGCACCACATCAGCCAATCCTTTGCAATAATCCAGCACCAGATCATCAGTTATAGTCAGTAGTTTGTTGACAGGTACATGTGCTTGTCTCATTGCTCGTCCCATAATTATCTCATGGGGACTGAGTCCAGTTTTCCTTTCCGGAATACTTCTGATTGTCATTAAAACTAATGGCAAGGCATCTGGCCATTTGAGTCCTGTGGCTTGACACATTTTTCCTAACCTGTTCTTAATTGTTCCATTCACTTGCTCTACTATTCCAGAAGCCTCTGGTCTGTATGCACAATGCAGTTTCTGTTTAATACTAAGTGCTTCACAAATCAGTTGAATTAATTCGTTTTGGAAATGTGTTCCTCTATCTGTTTCAATCGTGACTGGAAAACCATACCTCGGAATGAATTCTCGCAGCATAAGTTTTGCTACCGTGATTCCATCATTCCTTCTGGTCGGGTATGCTTCCACCCAACGGGAAAACAAACAGACGACTACGAGGACATACCTTAGTCTGTTGCTCGGGGGCATTTCTATGAAATCCATTTGCATTCTAGTGAACGGACCTCCTTCTCGTCCTATTGTTCCTAGACTCACTACTGTCTTCCTTCCTGGATTTAACTGTTGACAAATAAGACATCTTTGACAAAGACTCTCAGCTATGGCTCTGAATTTTGGATTATACCATGTTTGTCTAAAAAGTCTGATCATTGAATCTCTCCCAATATGGGCTTGTCCATGGTACATCCGTGCCATGTCAGAAATCATGCTATCAGGCATAACTGGTCTTTCATCTCTGTAAACCCAAACATCATTTTCCTCATGTTTTCTACATCCTGCTTTTATCCATGTATCTTTTTCCTCATCATCTGCTGCTTCCTGTAACTGTCTCACCTCATCCCATGTCTCAACAGGGTTAGTAAAAAGCAAAGGACAAGAAATATGCTCTCTTTCTCGGTTCCGGTTCAAAGAGACCACGTTCTTTGCACAGTACTGTGCAATCTCATCAGCATACTTATTGCCGACAGTTATGTAGTCTTCCCCATTTTTATGTGCATTGCACTTCACAACAGCAATCTGTTTAGGCAGCTGTATCGCCTCAAGCAACTTTTTCACAAAATCTCCATTTCTAATTGGCGTTCCTGCAGACGTCAAGAAACCTCTTTGTGACCAAATCTGACCAAAGTCGTGCACAACTCCAAAACCGTATTGGCTATCTGTCACAATTGTAACCCGTACATTTCTTCCCAACTTGCAGGCTTGAATCAGAGCTATTAGTTCTGCGACTTGGGCAGACCGTATCCCTTTCAGACAAGATGCTTCCATTACAGTTGCTACTGTGCAAACTGCATACGCTGCACTTAGAACTCCATCATTTGTTCTCAAACATGAGCCATCCACGAACAGAATATAATCTGATTCCTTTAAGGGCTCATCTCGTATATCTGGTCTCGGTTTTGTACAATATTCAAGCACATTCAGACAATCGTGATCTACTTCATCCATTTCAATCACACTCTCTTCATCTGGCAATGATGTCGAAGGATTCACATTCATACATCTGTCAATGGTCACATTATCTGCACTCAAAATTACTTTTTCATACCTAGTCAGCCGACTATGTGTCATGTATTGGGTTTTCGTTCTTGTCAAGAGAATTTCCACAGAATGGGGAACATATACTCTCAGTGGATATCCCATCACTATGCCTTCACTCTGTTCCAGACTCACACAAGTAGCAGCAACTGCTTTCAAACATCCAGGCAACGCTTTCGCTACAGGGTCTAAAACAGCTGAAAAATATGCAATGGGTCTTTTCATGGTTCCATGTCTCTGTACCAAGACTGAAAATGCACATCCATCTCTTTCACTGCAATACAACTCAAAATCTTTCTCATAGTCAGGCATTCCCAATGCTGGAGCTTCACACAATTTCTTTTTCAGCTCTCTGAATGCTTTCATTTCCTCATCATTCATTTCAAAAGGATCTTTAACATCCTTCTTTGTAAGTTTTTGCAACGGTTTGGCGATCAACGAAAAACCGCTTATCCATTGTCGACAATATCCAACCATTCCCAGAAACATTCTTACCTCTCTTTGCGTCATTGGAGCTCTCATTCCTTGAATCATCTTTATTCTCTCAGTCGTTACCTTTCGCACTCCTTTCTCAATTTTATGCCCTAAATATTGGACTTCTTGTTGACAAAACTGCAATTTTGATGGGGACACTTTATGTCCTCTTTTGGCTAAATGATTCAGCAAAGCAATTGTATCATTGACACATGCTTCCTTCGTTTTTGATGCCACCAGTAGGTCATCAATATACTGAACCATCACTGACTTTTCTGGCATTTTTAAATCTTCCAAGGATTTCTTTAGAATCTGATTAAAGATCGAGGGGCTTTCTGTGTACCCTTGAGGAATTCGGCACCATGCCAAAATACGCTCTCCAAACCTGAACGCAAATAATGGCTGGCTATCTGGATGCAATGGAATAGAGAAAAATGCATGACATAAATCAATTACTGTGTACCATTCTGCTTCACGTGGAATCTGGTATAGAATCACAGCAGGGTTCGGTACTATTGGGCAACAAGGCACTACAATTTTGTTTACCTTCCTCAAATCCTGTACAATTCTATATGTTCCGTTTGGCTTTTTCAGTCCCATTATTGGCGAATTACATGGACTGCTCATGATTTCTTTTAGAATCCCTTGTTCAACCATTTTATTTATTACTGGCGTTATTCCTTCAATTATTTCTGGTGTCAATTTATACTGGGGCGTATTTGGGTAACTCGTTCCCTCTTTTACGGAGATTTTAACGGGATCTACTTCTTTCATTAATCCTATATCTTCTCCTGTAAAGTCCCACACTTCCTCTTTCACTGTCTCTTTCAGTTCAATTGGGATTTTCTCTGCATCAAATACAGGAAACAAATCATTTACTTCTGGTTCTAAATTTACCAGTGTCATTTTATACAATACATCTTCATCTGGGGTCTGAAATGCAATTCCATCTGGAGTACAATAGATAGTGCAATTCATTTTGCACAATAGATCGCGTCCTAATAGGTTCACAGGACTACAATCACACACCACAAATCGGTGCATTTCACTAAATGGACCAATCTTTACCTCCACTAATTTAGTAAGAGGCGTCTTAATTTGCTGATTCGATACTCCAACTACTTGGATATGTTCACCTGAGAGAGGAAGGTTTGGAATTTCCACTGACCTAACAGTAGAACGGGTAGCTCCAGTGTCCACAAGGAATGTTACATTTGCACCATTCACTTCTCCATCCACAAATGGACCTGCTTGATCTACCTCTAGAGTTGCGCCAAGCACGCACTCTTCCCCCTCTCCTAGGCACCGTCAGAAGCTTTCATCCGTCCCATCATCATCCTGTCGTAACCAATATTGAGAAATGGCAGCTGCACGCGGCAACTGTGTTACCTGCTCTCCTCCGTAGAATCCTGTTTCTGCACTGAATTTCTGTTGGTTAACACTCTTGGGAAGTGGTGGTTGTGGCACCTGACTCTGTGGAGTAACTACCTCACTCTGCACCTGTGAATTTAATGATTGATTTTCCGCATTAAGTTTAGGAGGAAATTTACACTCGTTTCTCCAATGCCCTAGCTTTCCGCAGTTGTGGCATGGCCACTTTTTCTTTGCCTCATCTATGCTCATTTGTCCTTTTCCTTTGCCTATATTTGGTCGAAATCTAGCCTGTCCTGCTTCATTACCTGTATTACTCAATTGAGCTTCTTGCTTCTCTGCAACTTTCACCTGTGCCCACATGGCTTTCTCTTTCAATTTACGCTGTCTACTCTCAATATCATCACTGCAATACTTAGCATATCTCAAAACCTCATCGACTGTGCTATTCTGCCAACAAATCATATGCTGTTTAATCATCTCACTTATCTCTGGTTTCAACCCATATACAAATCTATATACAAAATGACTCATATCCTTCTCATTTAGTGTCTCATAACCACTATATTGTTTGAAAACTAACAACAGTCTCTCATAGTAAGCATGCACTGATTCTTTACTTTCCTGCGTGGTTCTGTCTATTTTTACCCAATCCGTTTCTTTAGGTGGAATCTTATTCTTCAAAAAGGTAATTACTTGATCGTACTTTCTCATCACTTCTGGTCCTGGCGCTCCTGTTTTAGCATCCCTTGGATATTCTACAGTTGGCCAATCAATAGTAATCTTACATTCTGTCCACAAATCAGCTGGCACTACTATATCAAACAATCCATCCAAGTCTATCCACAACACCTTTGAAACTTTAACAAATCTCTCCACTTGTCTGTACCATTCTACTGGCTTCTCTCTCAACTTTGGGAAATCATTTGTAAATGACAGTATATCCTGTCTAGACCATGGAACATGCACATAACTACCTCCTGGAGTTTCTCTCATCGGGTACTCCCTTACAATTGGTTCCTTATCTGTCACTGCAAAAGCCAAAGATGCTTTATCTGTTACTTTCTCATTCTTTTTCATCCATCTACTTCTCCATCTATCCACATCACCCCATTTTCTCAGCAAAACAATTAATTCTTTTATTTGGGTCAATCGTCCTGATGTGTTCAGATTCTCTATATCTTTCTCACAAAAATCTACTCTATATGGTTTCTGCAACGTTCTCACTTTTACAAATTCTACTCCTAGTTCATTCGCTGTCTCTTCTAATTTGTCATGTAAATTTCTAGCTCTCCATGTAATACTCTTGCACAAAAACATAATCTCATCATCCTGATAATTTTTCAATTTTTCTGTACCAATCGTTCCTAAAATCAATTCTTCCATGTCTATTTTTAACCTAATTACATCTAATGGTTTTACTTCTGTCTCTTTCGTTTTTAGCGTTTTCATCCATTCATTTAACTCATCTGGAGTCGGACCTACAGGCGTACTATTTAATTCTATCCAATTGTTACTTCTTTCTGGTGTCCCTGATGCAGACTCCGTTACCATAGGTATTCTCCTGAACTCATTCTCATTTATCGTCAAATTAGTAGGTGGGCTTGGTCTATAGGTACTAACCAAATGGTGTGCACCTTCATTGTCCAGTTCCATCCCTTCTCTTTTTCTTTGCAAATGTGAATTCATAGGAATCACTAAAGAACGTTCATCAATTTTCTGATTCTCAAAAACTGGCATTACTGGACCTATCGTTACTGGTACAGTTACAGCTTCCATATTCTTTGTCAATTCTCTTATTTTCTCAGTCAATTCTCTTGTGGTTTTTGCTAATTCAGTTGCATTGTCACTTTCTATCTCTTCATTTTGTGAAGTTTTTAATTGATCTTGTGACCTATTTATCTCATCTCTTCGTTCGGGAATTTTATTCCTCCCAGTTTCCATTGGCGGTGCATTAGGTGTCACCACCGCAGAAGTCTGTTGGTATGGAGGTGGGTTTCTGTTTAAAATATCTTCCAGCAATTCATCTTCCGTTTCACTACCACCATACCCATACTTTTCCATAACCACATGTTTCTTTTTCTCTGTACACTTTTTCTTTGCTTCTTCCTCAACTGTAAAAGCTGGAAACAAACCTCCTGTCATATTAGCACATCTCCAACGCTTTATTCTGTCCTCATGATTTACTCCCCATAACCTTCCAGGCACAAACTCATGATTCTTTAATCCTCTGAATCTCTCTCGTTCATACATCTCATCTTCCCATTCACTTAAAGCTTCAAACTGTGTCGGTCTAGGTCTAGGTTCTAACATTGCCATCTTCTCTCTCAAATTCCGAAGTACCGCTACACTAAATGAACCATTCTCAGGGAAAGCCAATGCTCCATCATTCTTGGTATATTTTGTCCAATTTTCTAACCATATGCATGTATGATATCCATATTTCAGCATCATGTGCGAAGCTGGTGATTTCGGCGGAGGAATTACTTGTCCCTCTCTAGTCACTACCTTTTTGTCTTTCTTAAAAAAGTTCTTAACTTTCGACATCCATGACGTTTTCTCTCTACCATACTCATAATAAGACATAATTCACAATCGCTTTCTCTCCTCAAACGATCCGCAATTCAACACTGTTCTCTATGCGTTATTCCAACCAATACTAGCGCGACTCACACCAACACTCCAATCACAAACTTCCACGTCACTAGTCTATTCGACCAATACTAGCGCGACTCACACCAACACTCCAATCACAGCAGTTTCTGTCTACAACGCACTGTCCAATCCCAGCGCGGCTTTTGTCTACGTCAGCTCTGCTCCTGTCTCTGTATGACTAGCGCACTGTCCAATCCCAGCGCGGCTTTTGTCTACGTCAGTTCTGCTCTTGACCCCTCCTTTACAAAATTTATCGGCAATTTCTTTTTCAACAATTCTTCGTTAGTTACAACATTTAAAACACATTTCCATTGTCTGATTCGCTAAACCAAAGAGATAGCTTTGTCCATTTACACAAGAATTCTGTATTTTCCAGTAGGCAGCGCTTACCTCTACCCTACCACAGAATTTTTCTGTTTCGCCGATAAAGTAGCACTTCCCTCTACCTTACCCTTCTTTCAAGCAAGCGGTAAACCCGTTTCTCTGGGGATAAAACACATGTGGAGACTATACTGCTCCTGAGAATTAAGGCCAGAGTTTCACAAGAAAACCGGTCACTATTTCACTTACACACCTTTTATGCGGAAAATGTCCCTATCATAACACAACCTGTGTTATCACCAATATGAACTCAGACAATGCACTATTCCATGTGACTTCTCTTGCCACACGTGTTCCACTTCCTACTTCCCGGAAGCGTGAAAACTTACATATAACATAACGCGACTCAACATAAAGTGTTAGACATGAATTTATCAATAATCAATAATCACCAAACTAATCTATAGTAACCATAACTCTGCTACCAAGAAATCTGATCCAGCGCTAACAATAAAAATTCTTCTCCTATATGACTCGGTCATCCAGGTACAACTATCCCTCCAATACACAGATTATATCCATATGACGGTGGGGCCCATAACACCGCATATGCATTCACTCACTCATTTATTCCCTGGATTTCCTCCGTCATCAACCTAGGAGAAAAACAGTAGAACGATTCGCTGGAAGGAGACGGGATACCTCTTTTTAACACGACATAATATTTCTCATTGCTTTTAAGGTATTCCGCTCATTGGTCGATGGACCAACTAGTAGGAATCAGTTGATGGTGATTAAGACCAGCTCAATCACAATAACCTTTTAACATTTTTCATTAATCATTGAGCTAAAGAACCACTGAGTCATTTGTTTAAAGAGTAATAAAGTTTATATAAAGTTTTGAAGCAAGAAATAAGTTTAGGCTTATTATTCAGATTATTACATTTATCATCATTATAAGAATAAATTGAAATTGCAATGCATACCTATTAGATGGAAAAATAAAGTTCGTCACAGCAAGAACTCCCAAAATCTCTATCTATCTGTTCTGGAAAAACAGGCCTTCTCGTTCATTTCCTCTTCAGTATTTTAAGAATAAAAGTCTAATAGTTCTAAATGGAAAATCTATCAGGAGTAAAAGTTCTCCAAAAGCAGCATCTTATACTCAAATAAAAATATAAAATAGCAGCAGCAGCATCAGCTCGTCAGCATCAGCAGCAGCAACTCCTTACGCAGCTAACAGCAGCCAAAAACAGCAAAAAGCATCTCTCAGCAACCAGCAGCATCAACCTTCCTCCCCACCAAGAGTAGGTCTTCTTATACCCTAATTCTAGCTTACTAAATAAAAATGTTGCATCTTTATGGCGTGATTCTCTCTAATTGGTCCGTTTGAGTCCATATACATCTTTTTATCAAACTTCCTTGTTCTAACCAGTTCTTTGTGGAATGTCCATACTTGCATCGTTTCCCACAGTTCGTGACATTACGCATCCGCTTCGATCAGTCCAACTTGTATCATTTTTCGATACATTCTAGGTTCAACAGTTCTTTTGTCCATTTATTCTTTTCGACTTCTCACGCTTCGTGCAGACCCATCTTGGCACACATTTACTCAGTAAGGTCACAATAGCCTTGACCATGCTTTCATCCTAGGCTCTTGGAGCGATCACGTGTCATTCTAGTTCACGGCCTTTCTCCTTGTCTACATTTCTTCTTGCGCATGCGTATTCTAGCTCATGGCGGCCATTTTATATCGCTGCTCAACAGGCCTAAGCGCACTATTTATAAAGATAAACAAAATATTGTTAAAATAAAGAATATAAACCCTTTCGTTTCCCTCCCATCATTCTACGTACCCCAATTAGGTATTACCTAGCAAAAAGCAACATATAAAGCCGTCCCTTACTTACCATCGCTTTATTTTGCCACTACACGTTTTATTTTTAAAGCACAAATCATGCATTTCATTACGCAAATATTACGTTTATGTTAGACACGTCAACAATTATAAGTAGATTAATTTGCACACAAAATAGCGTGTTACCTTTAACCCTTCACATGTAACATACATTGTTGGTTATTTACTTAAACGAACATGTTTATTAATTATTTTACGTAATTATTATTAGGAGGTTAAAATTTTTCATTTATCCTGCTCCATCAAACCTTATTCCGTTTTAGAGTCCGATCCTAAGAAGAAATGAATAAAGTGTTAAGACCTCTTCTATAAACCGATCTTACCATAGTATCCCATATTCAAGGTAAAGAATCTCACATTGAGAGAATATCATTAGACATGGAAAAATATCAACTGCATCCAAGTAACATTGTAGTCTCACGTTTAAATATTAACATATAATGTGGGAATTGGGAGCCGTTACCAGCAATGTCAATACATCATACACAAGCATAGCAATAAACCACAGTAGAACAAAAATTCATTACTTTCCTGGCAATCACAGGATCTCGTCCTCTTATCCGTAGATCCCTGAGTGTCACTGCGTAAGCTGTCCCAGGGAGGGAGGCATAGATAGAGTATGCCAGGGGGGATAATCATCGCCTCCGCGTCCTTAATAGAATTGAAACTTTCCTTTATGTTAACTAGGAAATTTGTCATTCTATGTCAGGACCGGAGGCGAGGATTATGCATTTTTAAAGCTTACTTACCACCAGTACGGCTGCGTCATGGATTGGTTTAAAATAAAACTTCTTAAAAGTGGAGTCAGATGACCAACCCGCCGCATTCATAATATCTTCCAATCTGCCCCCTACCTGGACAGCTTTGGAAGCCATAGCCCTTCGAGGAGAGTGTGTCCCAAACTCAGTGGTATCGATGCCTGCCTCTGCCATAATCCATCTCACCCTCCTGGCAATGGTCAGGGATGACACCTCTTTGAAGGTTTTTTTTATGGCAATCAGCAGTTGCCGTCCCCCTGGAGGCCGTACCTCCAATGTCATGTCTTCGTAGGTCTTTAGGCATCTAACCACACACAACTTAGGAGATTCAGGAAAAGGTGGATAGGATACCGACCTGGTACTCGTCTTCGTTCTTCTTGAGATGTTGAACGTGACCCCCTCCGGGGTAAAAATTCTAGCGGATAGGTGTAAGGTCATCACATCTGACGATCTCTTGCACCAAATGAGGCAGAGCAACATTGCCAACTTTGCCGATATTTCCTTCCTGGCAGGTACTGATTGTCCTGCCAAGATGACAACAGGCGAAGGACCAGGTTGACGTCCCACAGGCCCGTGTAGCGAGGTTCGGAGGGACGAGAAATCCTGATGCCCTTGAGGAGTTTACTCACCCAGGGGTGCTCCCCCACCGGAACATTATTCACCGGGAGAATGACCCGATGAAATAGCCGATCTGAATGAGTTGATGGTACAATAAGCCAATCCTTCCTGAAAATCTTCCGCCAAGAAGTTCACTAATGCTGGTGCCCACAGGATCCAGGTGTCTCTCCATACACCAACGTACCCATCTCCTCCAAGCCGATCTATACCTCTTGATGGTCCCTGGGGTCCAAGCCTGCTGGATAAGGAACTCAGCTCCCTGCGAAAGTCTGACGTCCTGCCAGCATCCTCTGAAATCCTCCACGCCATGAGAGGGAGATGGCCCTGGAGAACCAAAGGGTGAGGGTGGCCCAGAGGGTCCACCAGGATTCTTCGTACGATGGAAAACGTACTGGGGCAACCCAAGCCAGCTCCAGGAGAGAGGGGAACTATGCCTGCGATCGCTAGATCGGGGTGACCAGGATTAGCGAGGCCCTCTGGCATCGGGCTTGCGCTGCCACCCGCTGGATGAAGAGGAAGCGCAAGAAGGCGTAGGCTGGGTCAGTCGACCAGTCCTGCAGGAAGGCATCTACCACTTCCACCCCCAGATCCGGTCTCCAGCTGAAGTATCGTGGCAGATGAGCTTTCCAGCTGGAAGCAAACAGATCCACCTGACATGGACCTCAAAGTGTCGTCAGTGCCCGGAATACTGTTGGGTCGAGTCTCCAGTCTCTGGCATCACTGAAGTGCCTGGAGTTCCAGTCCGCCACGGAGTTCTGTGTCCCAGGGAGATATTCGGCCGTCACTGAGATCTGACGGTGGAGGCAGAAGTGCCAAAAGTCCTTGGCAAGTTCTACTGGGACCTCTGGATCGGGTGCCAGCCAGACGGTTGATGTACTGCACCACCGTCATGTTGTCCATCCGTAGGAGAACGCAACATTAGACTCTGTCCTTCATGAATGACCGAATAGCAAAAGAGCCCGCCAGTAGCTCTAGACCGTTGATATGGAGAGCAAGCTCCTCCTCCGTCCACCTGCCTCCCATGGAGGTCGATCCACATCTGGCGCCCCAACCCAGGCAACTGGCATCCGATTCTATCACCAGATCCAGTTGCGAGCCAAAGATCGCCCGTCCGTCCCATGCTTCCATGTGGTCGATCCACCACTGGAGCTTCGTTCTGGCTTCCTGTGTCAGAGAGACTAGCTCGGAGTAAGTGAGTGCCCTCCGGAGATGGGATGCCTTCAGTCTCTGCAAGGCTCTGTAGTGCAGCGGTCCCGGGAAGATGACCTGTATCGAGGATGAAAACAAGCCAACAATCCTGGCCAGTTGACGTAACAAGATTCTGTCCCATCTGAGAACCTTCCTCAGTTCCTTCTTGATCTTGGCAATCTTCTGTTCCGGTAGATTCAGGGTCACCGCCCTGGAATCGATCCGAAAGCCCAAGAATAGCATGCTCTGCTGCAGGACCAGGTCCGACTTCTGTTGGTTGATGGTGAACCCTAAACTCTGGAGTTGGGTTATGGTGGTATCAGGTGAGCTATTAGTCATACACGGGACTGATCCATCAACAGGATGTCGTCCAAGTAAATAATCAGCCTGATGCCCAGGGTCTGTAGGTGTTCCACCACTGGCTTGAGGAGTTTGGTAAAGCACTATGGTGCTGAAGACAGGCCAAACGGGAGGGTCTGGAATTCGAAGACCTGCTCCCTCCACTCGAATTGGAGGGACCTGCGGTGAGGGGCAAAGATGGGGACAGACAGGTAGGCGTCCTTGAGGTCGAGGTGCGCCAGCCAGTCGTCCTTTAGCAAAAGATCCCTGAGGAGGTGAATCCCCTCCATCTTGAAGTGGCGGTTCACCAGCCACTCATTGAAGGACCTGAGGTTGATGAGGGGGCGGAAGCCCTTGTCCTTCTTTTCCACTAAAAACAGGTTGCTTAGGAAACCTCTGGGATGCAATTCCGAGTGGCATATTGCCCCTTTGGACAGAAGGTCCCGGACCTCCAGATCTATGAGGGATTCGTCCTGAGAGGAAAAAAACAGTGGATGGGGTTTGACTGTTTGTACTTGAGTTCCGTAGAACTCTATGTGGTACCCCCTTACCGTCTCCAGATCCCACAGGTCTGAGGAGATCTCTGCCCATTTGTGAGAAAATAAGCTTATTCTCCCTCCCAAATGAAGAGGTGTTAACAGATTGGTGCTTACCACTGTATCCGTTGGAGTTGTTGTGGGCCCCTCCATGGCCACGGTTGTTCCTGCCTTTCCCGCAACGGGAGGGGTAGAAGGTTCCTTGCCAGCCGTCCTGCCAGCCATTGTTTCGTCTTGCCTGGGCTCTGTTAGGGCCTTGGTAGGATTGGCGGCCAGAGGAGCGACCCCTGCCTCTTCCGGCCCCGCCAGAAACCTTCCCCGGGAAGATCTTCTTCATCGACGCCTGGGCTGTGTCAAGAGCTGAGAACGTCGACACAAACTTCCCTAGCTCCTTGACAGAGGGGTCGCCGAAGAGGGAGCCCTGGGCTACGGGACCTGCCTGAGGACGAGAGTTCCCCCAACTTAGGGTCAATTTTTAGAAGGAGAGAGCGACGACGTTCTGCTGAGAGGGCACAGTTGGCATTGCCCAGGAGGCATACCGCCCTCTGCGCCCACCCCACCATGTCGTCCGTGGGTAGAGGCTGACCTGACTCCTTTGACCGCTCCGCGAGCTCTATGATTTTTGTTAATGGTCCCACCACGTCCAGGAGCTTGTCCTGGCAGGCTCTCCAGGATCTATCGATCCCCTTCTTGGGGTCCCTCATATGTTTACTGAAGAAGGTGCACAGCTTGGGGTCTATCTCGGGGGTAGCTGTGACCTTGTCGGCCAGTGATGGCCGAGGGCATTCTGATCTGAGGCGGGCTCTCACCTCCTTGCTCAGTGGTTGTCTAATCTTGTTGCCCACATACTCAGCCACCTTCCTGTCAGGGACCCACTCCCCAGGGCGCGGCCTAAAAATACCTTCAGGGTCAAACATGTCGGAAGGGACCCCGTCCCCATCACCAGGGGCGGAGTAGGTAGACTGAGGGCGCCAAAACCTGCCTGAATCCAGTGTCTGTTCAGAGGAACCCTCTTCCTCCTCAAGATCACCCGCCCCCATGTCAGGGAACCCCTCTTCGGGGTCGAAATCTGTGGCAACCTCGTCGCTGTTAACCCTGGGTAGTTCTTCCTCCCGGTAGGGTGCCTCTTTAAGTGTTTGCGCACTCTTGTGAAAGACTTCAGCCAGCCGGCTAAAGCCTTCAAGGTGCCCCGCATCACGCTTATTAGCCTTACGTGGGTGATCAGGGGTCACTCCACTAGGCCCAGCCCCCGTCTCCCACTATCCCCATGCCCATGAAGACCTGTGCAGACAGTTTATCAACACTTTCCTGCAGCGGGGCTAGCGCCTGGGAAATGGCCCCTGAAAGGAGCTTGTCCACCCCTGCAGGAATGCGCTGTTGGGGGGGCCATTCCTCCTCAGAGGAAAGAGAGGGTGCATGATCATGGTCCCGATGGGACTGCATTTTATGTGGAGGGTCTGAGCACTAAAAAATATATACGCCCTTAAAATAGTACTGGGGGAAGCCCCCTCGCCAGTGCTCTAACGTTCCTGTCAGGCAAGAAATCATTCTGGGAAAACCCCTTGAGGAAAGAGGGAATAAATGCTAAAGGATGGGCTAAGCCCGTAGGACTTACCGCAGCGCGGTGTCAGGCGAGGGTTGGGGGAAAAAAGGCACGAGCGGGAAGCCGCTCAATTTCCCCAGGCGCGACGCAACCAGGGAGCGCAGCAAGCTGCTCTGTGGTGCGAATGCAGAGCGTTAGAGGCGCGAAAGAGTGCCACCTAGCGCACCCGCGCGGGAGCAAGAAACTGACGTGCTCGGGCCAAAGAGCCTGCTGCGCTGATGTGAAGCGGGGAAACCGCTGTGAAGGGAGCGCTCGCAGATCGTGTGCCTGTTGTGCAAATACAGCCAAAGTCAACACAAGTAAAAGCAAAACGCCAGATAAGCCCTAAATCTAACCCCCTTAACCAGGAAGAAGGAACGAAGGGACTTAACTGACGAGGCAGCAGTGAAGAAAGAGGAAGGACTACAACACCGGTAATATTATATGGACTATCGGACTGCTATGTGATTGGACTGTTGGTGACCATGGTTACTCCTAGTGTTGATGGAAGTTGTAGTTCAGTGATATGTTTTTACTTTATCTTTGAGTGTGCTGTTAATAAAGAGTGAATAAAGTAATGCATAATCCTTCGCTCCAGTCCTGACATAGAATGTCAGACTTCATTCTCATATGGCTGAGAAAAATACTGTGAATTTAGAGAAAATATGCTCTCATTTTAGCTTCTGGAGCACCTTCCATAACCTCTATGGGGTAATCATGAGAAAATAGTTTTCTCTCAAACATGATTCATGATGACGTCAGAAGGCTTTTTCACAAGGCAAAATCACCTTAGAACACACCACAATTCCTAAAATTAGTATAGCACCATCAACAAATGATTTATACTGTAACTAAATTCTGTTATCACCCTTTATACGTTCTCCTTTATGTGACCCTCAAAACCTGCCATTCACTACAATGCATTTCAATGGGGTGCTATCATGTATATTGGTCCCAAGATGGCTGCCAGCACTTCCAGGTTGAAGTGCTGACAGTCAATCACATCTCACCATGAGATCTGTGCTTAGGCTCCGTCCAGATATAAAAATGTTATTTCCCTTTAATATCTCAAAAACTACTGAATGGATTTACACCTAATAACAAAAAGGTCTCGTTCTGAACCAAGACATATCTTTCTGCCAAATTTGGTGTATTTCCTTTCAGCGGTTTGGGCTGTAGTCGTGCCTAAAATCTCTATGGGAATTAACATGAGAAACTCACTTTTTTTTAACCCTCCCCACCCCCTTTTTCTTGCCCCCCCTCCCGCTTGATGGATTACCACAAAACTTTCCATGCACACCTAGAATCAGGAGGGCACTTTTTTGGGAACATTTTGTGAGGATTCGTCAAACGAACCAAAGTTATAAGCAAGTCAAAAAAACGAATTTCCTGTGGAAAGTGGGTCCTAACTATATATATATTCACTGAAAAAACATAGGTTTCAGGGGCGTTATAGTTAGTTGGACATTTCACTTGTACAAAACCATAGAAATTCCCCCGTTATAGTTAGTTCAGCTAACTATAACTCGCGCGCCCGCAATGCACTGCTGATGACGTCACATATTACATCACTCATGACATGGTCAGTGACATCACTCATGACATCACTGATGACATCTCAAATGACATCACTGATGACATCATCCTTGTGATAGAGTGGCAGACCTCCTCTCACCCTAATATAACCTTTGATACACACACTCAAAAATACAAACTAACATTTTCAAAACAATGGACATACCAATACCAGTTACAACACACCTATTCAGTAATTCCAAGATCTACACACACATCCACTCATTCACCAACAGTCCCTATACAGTCACTCATACATGTACTCACTCATCATATGTACTCATACACCTATACATCCTGTTACACACCGCCACTCATCCATAGAGTTACTCACACACATAGTCACACATGCAAACAAAGTATCAAACATCCATTTACTTGCATATACAGTTATACACACACTACCACACTTACTTCTACAGAAACTTACACATACTTACTCTCTTAAACAATCACTTATAGAAACACCTACTTATTTGAACAGGAACTCTTCCAATCTCTCACTCTCACATATACTCACTTATATACACCAATACTCACATATACTAGTTTAAAACATATGTAGTTACTCATAAAGACACTATTGAGACAGTCATTCACTCACTAACACACCCATACACATACTCATCCACCTATACAGTCCTGCACACATGCTGTCTTCAACACATACAAACAGTGAGCCACTCATTCATGCATCTATGCACTAGTAATACCCTCCACCGAACCATACAGACACTCAGACACTCATACTGATACTCAAAAACCAACTAATAACCCATATAGACACTCATGTAGCTACTCACCAACCCATGCAGCCACTTATACACAAAGTGAGAGACTGATACAGATATTTTCATATTTAAACATTACTCACTAACCCATGTATTCACTAAGATACACTTAGTCAGTTATACAATCAATTTTACAAAACAAAATCATCCATTTAGACACTTATATACCCATTTATTCTTCCATCGACCTTGAGATATACATATATAAAACATATTTAATTTTCAGAAAACACACATTCACTGGATGATGTCATCAGTGATGTCATCAGTGATGTCATTTGAGATGTCATCAGTGATGTCATGAGTGATGTCACTGACCATGTCATGAGTGATGTAATATGTGACGTCATCAGCAGTGCATTGTGGAGCGCACGAGTTATAGTTAGCTGAACTAACTATAACGGGGGAATTTCTATGGTTTTGTACGAGTGAAATGTCCAACTAACTATAACGCCCCTGAAACCTATGGTTTTTTCAGTGAATTTCTAAGGTTTTTTAAATGCTAATTTCTAACTATAACGTGCCTGAAACCTATGGTTTTTTCAGTGAATTTCTAAGGTTTTTTAAATGCTAATTTCTAACTATAACGTGCCTGAAACCTATGGTTTTTTTCAGTGAATATATATATATTTATTATACTATGTATACATGTGAAAATGTCTCGGTCCCCTGTTTGCCTCGGTGGCACGGAAAAAATGGGTGGAACTGACGTCAGCACGCCGACGAGGTTCTCTTATGGCTCCGATGACGCCATACGGTGTCGCGAGCAGAGCCGTGCTATTATGACGTCCTCGTTGACGTGGGAGAGCTAGGAAAGAATTTCCGTGGAATGCTGGTGCAGGGGATATTCACCTAAGTGTTCAGGCTAGTCCTTTGGGAGCAACTGTTTATGTTGCCACTCCAGAAACCGAAACCAGTGATCCGAGGGCAGAGGCCCTGCAGATGGCACACGAGGTGGGGTGCCCAGTCGTGTGCACCGGCGTGGCAGCGAAGTGACAAGCACCACAACCCACAAAAAAGGTAACGAGGGCACTGAATAACACAGGATCTTCTCTTTGTATCTGGCAGGAACAACGAAGTTAAAATGCCCTAGTACCAAAATGTAGAATTAGTGCTACAACGGTCTTCAAGAGGACCTGCGATGCCGCTTCTGCCTCCCGTACCCTGGAGGTGGCACATGGGTCACGCGGTACGGTCATACTGCGGTGGGACGCACACTCGTTGACCTCTCATGGCACTGCTCCACACTTCAGGGAGGACGCTTTCCATTAGCTATGTTTTCTGATGACATGTCGCGCCGGCCCCGTCCAACAACAGAACTCCTTTAGATCCAAACAGACTCTTCCACTCTCTCACCGGAAGTGAAACCAGGCCACGCGGACACTTTCACAATACAACAGCCGGGAATGCACTTTTCAGTAAAAACACATTCCTTCCTCCTAATTAATCAAATAAACGCCTCACTGAAGAACAGGGGCCAGCTTCGATCGGTAAACAGCCGTTACAATGACTTTTTTACTTTGCGATACCATTACAACGCATGCATTACCACGCATGCGTTGTACATCACGAAGTCATTACTACGCATTTTTAGAACGCATGGTCATTTACCACGCATGCCTTTACAACGAATTTTGTTGTAAAGGTATGTATGGTAAATGACCATGCGTTCTAAAAAACATGTAGACGATCCATGTCGTTGTAAGGAAACAGAGGCTGTTCCGTTTCCTCACAACGACGTGCACCGCCCCTCGGAGACAACGTGAAGCAGGAACCACGAGGAGAGAGGAACCACGAGGAGTGAGAGGTAAGGGGGATTGGGCATGGGGTGGGGGTTTCTTTTCTAGGGTTTAGGGTAGTGCAGTGGTGTTTGGGTGGTGTAGGGGGTCGTGCTGGGGGTAGTGTTTTAGGGTTTAGGGTAGTGCAGTAGTGTAGGGGGTCGTGCTGGGGGTAGTGTTTTAGGCTTTAGGGTAGTGCAGTGGTGTATGGGTAGTGTAGGGGTCGTGCTGGGTTAGTGTTTTAGGTTTAGGGTAGTGCAGTGGTGTTTGAGTAGTGTAGGGGGTCATGCTGGTGGTAGTGTTTTAGGGTTTAGGGTAGTGCAGTGGTGTTTGTGTAGTGTAGGGGGTTATGCTGGGGGTAGTGTTTTATGGTGTAGGGTAGTGCAGTGGTGTTTGGGTAGTGTATGGGGTCGTGCTGGGGGTAGATTTAGGGTTTAGGGTAGTGCAGTGGTGTTTGGGTAGTGTAGGGAGTCGTGCTGGGGGTAGTGTTTTAGGGTTTAGGGTAGTGCAGTGGTGTTTGTGTAGTGTAGGGGGTTGTGCTGGGGGTAGTGTTTTAGGGTTATGTTAGTGCAGTGGTGTTTGGGTAGTGTAGGGGTAGTGCTGGGGTAGTGTTTTAGGGTTTAGGGTAGTGCAGTGGTGTTTGTGTAGTGTAGGGGTAGTGCTGGGGGTAGTGTTTTAAGGTTTAGGGTAGTGCAGTGGTGTTTGGGTAGTGTAGGGGTTCATGCTGGGGGTAGTGTTTTAGGTTTAGGGTATGGCAGTGGTGTTTGGGTAGTGTATGGGGGTCGTGCTGGGGGTCGATTTAGGGTTTAGGGTAGTGCAGTGGTGTTTGTGTTGTGAGGGGGTCGTGCTGGGGGTAGTGTTTTAGGTTTAGAGTAATGCAGTGGTGTTTGTATAGTGTAGGGGGTTTAGGGTAGTGCAGTGGTGTTTGTGTAGTGTAGGGGGTCATGCTGGGGGTTGTGTTTTAGGGTTTAGGGTAGGGCAGTGGTGTTTGTGTAGTGTAGGGGGTAGTGTTTTAGGGTTTAGGGTAGTGCAGTGGTGTTTGTGTAGTGTAGGGGTCATGCTGAGGGTAGTGTTTTAGGGTTTAGGGTAGTGCAGTTGTGTTTGTGTAGTGTACGGAGTCGTGTTTTAGGGTATAGGGTAGTGCAGTGGTGTTTGGGTAGTGTAGGGGGTCATGCTGGGGTTAGTGTTTTAGGGTTTAGGGTAGTGCAGTGGTGTTTGGGTAGTGTAGGGGTCGTGCTGGGGGTAGTGTTTTAGGGTTTAAGGTAGTGCAGTGGTGTTTGTGTAGTGTGGGAGGTCATGCTGGGGGTAGATTTAGGGTTTAGTGTAGTGCAGTGGTGTTTAGGTAGTGTAGGGAGTCGTGCTGGGGGTAGTGTTTTAGGGTTTAGGGTAGTCCAGTGGTGTTTGTGTAGTGTAGGGAGTCGTGCTGGGGGTAGTGTTTTAGGGTTTAGGGTAGTGCAGTGGTGTTTGGGTAGTGTAGGGGGTCGTGCTGGGGTAGTGTTTTAGGTTTAGGGTAGTGCAGTGGTGTTTGTGTAGTGTAGGGGGTCATGCTGGGGGTAGTGTTTTAGGGTTTAGGGTAGTGCAATGGTGTTTGTGTAGTGTAGGGGGTAGATTTAGGGTTTAGGGTAGTGCAGTGGTGTTTGGGTAGTGTAGGGGGTCATGCTGGGGGTAGTGTTTTTGAGTTTAGGGTAGTGCAGTTGTGTTTGGGTAGTGAAGGGGGTCGTGCTGGGGTAGTGTTTTAGGTTTAGGGTAGTGCAGTGGTGTTTGGGTAGTGTAGGGGTCAACCAACATGAATTTGTCCTTGTGTGATGTAACTAATTCTCATGTAAAGCACTCCAATACCTGACCAGTCTGCACTATATAAAACTGCAAAAAACTAAAAATAAAAAGTGTTTTGCACACTTCTGTCATTGGGCTATACGTGGGCTACCTCTGGGTGATATTTGTGCTACATTTGGGCTCTTTTTTCTCTGGTGGCCATCTTGGGAGACTTATTTGTTATGAAGTTTCCTAATTTCCTCATTTACTACAGTCTCCTCAGTAGGAAATGCTTTCAGTTTTTTACTTTGATTCCATCAAGAAGGCATTCAGATGTGTCACACATTTGCCATAAATTCAGAATGTTAGCACTCTAGTTGTTCATTAGATCACTGTAGTAAAGCTACTGCTCACCAAGGAGTTAACTGGAAGTCTACTGCTGGTATTGAAAGTGATTGTTTCAGTCTGCATGTCAGAATTTTCTAATGAAATAGAAGAGGATTTGAGATCTCACTTAAAACATGCCCTAAATTTTCTTTTTGCAGCACTAACCATAATTTCTATGGCAAAATGAACCCCTCATTTTGTTCCTTTTTAAATTAAATGTTTTAAGTGTTACCAGTTTATTCCAATCAAGATGGCTTCAGGTGTGCCATACTTTTGTCATAAGTAAGGCTGTTAGCACTCTAGTTGTTCTTTAGAACACTCTGGGAAGCTGCAGTAGAACACAAAGGCATCAACTGACAGGCTGCTCCTGTTGAAATATAACAGGAAGATATTTGAGATCACACTTGAAACATGTCCTAATTTTTCTTTCTACAGCACTAACCATAATTTCTATGTCAAAATGAACCCCATCATTTTGTTCCTTTTTAAATTAAATGTTTTAAGTGTTACCAGTTTATTCCAATCAAGATGGCTTCAGGTGTGCCATACTTTTGTCATACGTAAGGCTGTTAGCACTCTAGTTGTTCTTTAGAACACTCTGGGAAGCTGCAGTAGAAAAACAAAGGAATCAACTGACAGTCTCTGCCATTGTTGGATGTACATGTTTTACTGAGAATGTCAGACTTCATTCTCACATGACTGAGAAAGATAATGTGAATTTACAGAAAATATGCTCTCATTTTAGCTTCTGGAGCACCTTCCAAAACTGTATGGGACAAGCATGTGAAAATAGTTTTCTCTCAAACATGATTCATGATATCCCAGCAGAAGGTTTTTCACAGGGTAAAATCACCTTAGAACACACCACAATTCC
The DNA here is from genome assembly GCA_963921515.1 of Calotriton arnoldi. Lineage (NCBI taxonomy): Eukaryota > Metazoa > Chordata > Amphibia > Caudata > Salamandridae > Calotriton > Calotriton arnoldi. Next base: position 1,090,180 of record CAWUFW010003242.1, read on the forward strand.
TGAAATTAGTATGGTACCATCAACAAATGAATTCTAATGTAACTAAAGTCTGTTATCACCCTTTATAGTTCTCCTTTTGGTAACCCTCAAAATCTTCGATTCACTACAATGCATTTCAATGGGGTACTATCATTTATATTGGTCCCAAGATGGCTGCCAGCAATTCCAGGATGAAGTGCTGACAGCCAATCAGATCTCACGATGACATGTGTGGTTAGGCTCCGCCCAGATATATATGTGTTTTTACTTTTGATTTTCTCAGCAACTACTGAACGGATTTACACCATTTAACAAAAGGGTTCTTTCTGAACCAAGAACTACCTCTTTGCCAAATTTGGTGTAATTCCGTTCAGCAGTTCGGGCTGTAGCCTTGCATAAAGTTTCCTATGGGAAATTGATTTTTGACTCTTATTTTTTTAATTTCTCCACAACTACTGAACGGATTTACACCATTTAACAAAAAGGGTTCTTTCTGAACCAAGAAGTACCTCTTTGCCAAATTTTGTGTAATTCCGTTCAGCAGTTCGGGCTAAAGGTTCCTATGGGAAAATGAATGGGGAAAACACGTTTTGGGACCCCCCTTTTTTCTCGGCCCCCGCTTGACGAATCACCCCGAAACTTTCAGGGCAGGAGCGGACCGGAGCGGGCCATAACGTTTGAAAATTTCGCGAAGATTCGTCAACCGACGCAAGAGTTATTTCAAATAGAATGTTGCGGATTTCCTATGGAAAATAGGTCCTAACTATAACTATCTACTGGCGACCGCCAGTAGATAATATATATACTGAGCTAACTATAACTTGCGCCTCCGCAATGCACTGCTTATGACCCCACATATTACATCACTCATGACATGATCAGTGACATCACTGACAATTTCATTGATGACATCTCAAATGACATCACTGATGACATTATCCAGTGAGTGTGAGTGTTTTTAAAAAGTTTATGAGAGTTAAATATATATACAAAGGTGTATTGGTGGATCAGTGGGTGTATGAGTGCCTGCATGGATGATTCAGTGAGTGTGTGACTGACTGTATAAGTGAGTGACTAGGTGTCTCAGTGAATGTATGTGTGAGTGACTGGTTGTGTGAATGTTTGTATCAGCCCGTCAGTTAGTGACTAAGTGGCTGTGTGGGTGTGTGAGTGGGTATGTGAGTGGCTATATGGGTGATTGATTGGTTGTTTGAGTACCTGTATGGGTGTCTGTGTGGGTGGGTGATAGGATGTGTGACTGACTGTATGGATGAGTGAGTGGGTGAGTCAGTGGCTGTATGGGTTAGTGAGTGTATGTGTGTGAGCAGCTGTATGGGTGAATGAGTGTGTGTATGCGTGAGTGCATGTGTCAGTGGTATATGGGTGAGTAACTGGATATATGAATGCCAGTATCGGTGATTGATGGGGTATATGTGTAACTGTATGAGTGAGCAAATGGCTGTGTGATTGACTGTATGGGTGAGTGAATAGGTGTGTGAGTAGCTCTATGGGTGGCTGACTCAGTATGTAAGCGGTTGTATGACTGTATGAGTGGATGTCAGTGGCTGTATTAGTAAGTGGGTGTATGAGTGGTTGTATGGGTGAGTGAGTGGATGTGTGTAGATCTATGAATCAGTGAGTTGTGTGTAAGTACTGGTATGGGTCTGTGAATGGGTTTGTGAATGGTTGTGTGGGAGTGGGTGTATGAAAGGTTCTATGGGGTATGAGTGGGTGTGTTAGTGATTTTGTGGATGGTGTCATCAGTGATGTCATTTGAGATGTCATCAGTGATGTCACTGACCATGTCATGAGTGATGTAATATGTGAGGTCACAAGCAGTGCATTGCGGGGGCACGAGTTATAGTTAGCTCAGCTAACTATAACTGCTGAATTTCACTGTTTTTGTACGAGTGAAACCTGAGCCTAACTATAATGTCCCTATATCCTTTGTTTTTTTCAGTGAATATGTATATTACCTAGTGGCGGTCACCACTAAGTAGTTATAGTTAGGTCTGCTTTTCCATGGACGGAGCGTCTTTTCGGTTTGCTAATAACTTTGGCTCAGTTTGATGAATTTTCTTGAAATTTTCCCAAAACAAGTTCATCCACCTCAGCTCCTTCCTGGAAACTTTCAGGGTGATCCGTCAAGGGCTGTCCGAGAAAAACAGGGGGGTCTCACAATGTAAAATCTTCATGCATTTTCCATAGACTTCTTTAGGCACAGCTACAGCAAAAACTGCTGAAGAGAATTACATAAACTTTGGCAGGAACCTAGATCTTGGTCCGCAGATAGTGCTTTTTGTGATTTGGTATAAGTCCGTTCAGTAGTTTTTGAGAATTTTAGGGAGAAACATAATTGTATATTTTGGCAGGTGGGCTTGCGAGAGTCCTGCAAGAGTGCAAAATCAAAAATGGAGCTCTGTGATCGGTCGAGAGGCCTGTTTCACAAGTGAGCCTTCACGCTTTGCTGGAGCAAGAAGTTCCTGCGAGTCCCACGAGAGTGAGCGCTCTGATTGGCTGAATATTAGATATGAAATGGCCATTACTGTTTACTGTGAAAATCTGGAGGTGTTGTGGAAATGATTTGAAGTAAAAAAGCTATATAAGGGGGCAACAGAAAGGCATAATGTCCAGCTAGGATTAGAGAGGAGATGTCTAAGTAATAACTACTGTGAAGAAAATAAATGTATATTGTTTTTAACAAATTTTTACGATTCCGCATGACTCTCGCTAGATTGTGAATAGTAAAAAGGAGTAGATGAGTTCTCAATACACTTTATTAGTAGGAATGCATATTGTGGTACTTGTTTTTGAGATGAAGTGTGTAACAGATAAGTACTTTGATGAGTAAATTCTTAATTCTTATTTTCAAAAAATATTACAATCTAGTCAGACTCTCACTGGATCATGAAAAGTAGGAAGAAGTGATGTTTGAATACACTCTGCTATGCCACTTGTTACTGTAGGAAGGAGTCTTTTTTTTTCTTTTCTTTTTTTTGTCCTCATCTCACCAAAGACATTAGCAGTTTTAACAAGCCGACTTATACATTACTGGGAGCCCCCGACTTACTGCTTTTTGTCTGGCACTCCATGGCCTTCCTCTCGTGCCTGAGGACTGGTGTAATCATTGGACCCGCCAGAAATCTTATCAAATTATCAAGTTATCAAGTACAGGTGACGACCCCAACTTAGGAGAGGAAACCAGATGTTATCGGTTTCCGATACCCCTTCTTGCTCTAAACAGGCCATGCATAATGCCGCCTTTAACCAGCTTTCTATATTGGGGGAGATGGATCTTTCCATCTTATACAGATCTCCCTCCTGGCCAAAATTACAAGGTAAAGTAACAAACCAATGTGAGTCTGAGGAAGCCGCCCTTTAACATAATTATTTACACCAAAAACCACTAGATGAAGATCCATCTCGATATGTATTCGAAAAATAGCTGTCAAAGTCACACCCACATTTTTCCAAAAAAAACCAAATCTGGACATTCAAAAAACATATGAATGTCGTCGGCCCTATCAAAAGAACACCTTGGGCATACTGGGATTGGAACAGGTGCAAATTTAGCTATTTTGGCCGGAGTATAATAAAGCCTGTTCAAGACAAAAAAATGATTTTTCTTTAGCCTAGCAGGCTTTATATATTTGTACAGTAACTTGAAAGAAAATTCAAAAACATTTTCAATGTCCTGAGCAAGTGGGGAAGAATTCCACACCGATGACTGAACAGGGGCCTCGTGATCCTCTGCTTCCAAAAGGCTCAAATACCACAGAGATATTTCTTTCTTCCTTGGGCGTGAATCTTGAAATAACTGCTCGAGTTCCCAATTCCCTCCTATTTCTCGAGCTTCCGCCTCATACCATGATCTTAACTGGAGGTACTTAAACCTAGAAAAAGAGGGACCGATCTTATCTTGCAATATCTCCCAGGGGAGAACCCCATCTGAATCCACCAGGTCAAACCACCTCTCCAAACCAGCTCTTTTAATCGGCATTGCCAAACTATCACCCAGGCAAAGGGGGTCCCCGGAGAATCCCAAATTGGTGCAAAAAAGGAAAAATAACCAATACCCCAAATACGTCTTAATTTATACCAGGTGATCAAAGCAGCTTTTAAAACCTTAAGACGTACCCGCTTGAAAAATCTAGGTGTCCCAAATTTGTATAGGAACCCCCTTTGTCCACTACCTCCCTCTACTAAGGCCAATTCACCCAATAACCTGCCCCACTTAGTTTCATCAGGAGTAGCCAACAACATCCTTACACCCTTGAATTGAGATACCAATAGATACCCATTAATATCTGGGAGTGCTAAACCACCTTTTAAGAGTTTCCTTCTTAGTTTTTTCCAAGATAACCTTGCACTTTTTTGTCCCCATACAAAACTACCAATTTTACCCTGAATCTTGCTAATATTTTTCTGAGGGAAAATAAGAGGGACCGCACTAAAAAGAAAAGTTAATTTAGGTAATACCGACATCTTTACCAGATTGACCCTCCCATAGATCGTCAAAGGGAGGTTTTTCCACCTGGCAAAGAGATAGTCAATATCTTTTTCTATTTTCAACAGATTAATCTGAGGGATTACATTCAAATCCTTAACGATTTTTATCCCTAGATACCTGAATTCTCTACTTGTAGGACCATAACTATACACTGTGTTCCAGCACATAACCTCGGTTTTAGCCGAGTTGGCAAGATATCCTGAGATTAAACCGAACTCCCTCAACAAAATTTCAAGCCGCGGAATAGAAACATCAGGGTCTCCAGTGTAAATTATTACATCGTCCGCATAAAGAGCAATTTTACACTGGTAATTTTGCGATTCAAAAGGACATATAATATTATCCAACCTGATCGCTTGGGCAAGAGGCTCAATATAGATATTAAATAAAAGGGGGACAAAGGACATCCCTGTCTTGTCCCTCTCTGGATTACAAAACTTGGAGTCAGAGAACCATTTAACAAAATCTTAGCTGAAGCCCCCGAATAACATTTCTTTAAAGTCTGCACAAAGATTGGGCCCATACCCATGACCTCCAACAACTCCCAAAGATATTTCCAACAGACACGATCGAAAGCCTTAGCGGCATCTAAGGCGACTACAGCTAGGGGATCCCCCTTATTTCAGCAAGATCGATATTGCCAATAAGTAGTTGTGTTTGCTCCTGAAGGACTCTCCCAACCATAAAGCCTTTCTGATCAATATTGATCAGACTAGGTGCCAATTTTGCCAATCTCCCTGCCAAAATACTCATAAAGATCTTATAATCAGCGTTCAGCAGGGAGATTGGACGATAAGAATCAGCCATCATGGGATCCTTTCCTGGCTTCAATATTAAAACAATCGTAGCCTCCTTCCAAGAACAGGGGATCACCCCATCAGAGCTATAGATTGCATTAAATAGAGTATGGAGTATTGGGAGGAGTTCATCGAGTAATAATGTATAAACTTCATTGGGAAGGGCATCTAGACCCGCCGCCTTCTTATTTTTTGCCCTCTTTATTTGGACCCTAATCTCCTCCATAGATATAGGTGAGTCTAGAAGATCTCTGGCCGATTCTGTAAGAACCGGCAAGAGCTTATCTCTTAACCACAGGCTTATTGAGTCCTGTGAGGGATCAATATCCTCCTTGTACAAATTCGAGAACAGGGACAAAAGGCAATTCTGCATTTCCACAGGCTTACCAGATATAGTACCAACATCATCAATGATGAGTTCATTAATGGTGTTTTTTGCCCGATCTATCCTAGCCTTCCAAGCCAATAAGGCCCCTGCTCTTTCCCCGTATTCAAAAATTTCCATATTACGGACTTGCCACTGAGCCTTACATTTGATGTCGAGAAGGATCCTTAAATCCTGCCTTACCCCTTCAAGTTTTTCTCTATCTGAGCCAATTTTCCTGGGGTCTCCTGAGGGATATAACTCCTTTCTTCTTCTAGAGCTGAAATTCTACCCTCCAGAACTTGTAGTTCTAAAGTTCTGCTCCTATTCTTGGAGCTTATTAGACTACGTAGAGCCCCTCTCAAATTTGCTTTATAAGCCTCCCACACAAACTCTATTGTAGTAGAACCTAGATTAAAAGAAAAAAATTCCAAAGAAACCTTTTTAATTGCCTGTATAATACCTGGGTCTGATAACATTGTCCTATCCAAAGTCCATCTTGACTGTGAAGAAATATTACTTGTAGAGTATAAAAATAAAAGAGGAGCATGATCCGATAGATGACTCGGGAGTACAGATATACTAACGACATTATCTATAATCTCTCGATTTATCAAGACATAATCAATCCTGGAGGAGTGATGATATTTTTTAGAATAAAAAGTAAAACCATCTAACCTCCCCATCTTAGCTCTCCATAAATCTACCAAATTGATATTGGAAAGTAAGTTTTTCATGACCCTACGAGACTGCGAGGACCCTTTAACATGTCTCAGATTAGATCGATCCTTTACCAAGTCAAGGCGAACATTAAAATCCCCTCCTATTATAAGGGGGGATTTGCCATTATTAAATTATCCTGAAGCCTAACAAGAAAAGAAGGATCATCCGTATTTGGACCATAAAAAGATGAACAAGTGATCTCCTCGCCCTCAAAATCTAACTGGGCAATTATCCATCTACCTGTTTGGTCTGTCAGAACTGATTTCATCCTACAATTAATACCTTTCTTAACCAGGATTGCGACCCCGCGACAATTTAATGATTGCTGAGAGTGACAATGACATTGTATCCAGGGGATTTTAGAAAAGATAGCTTCAGACTCCAATTTATTCAAGTGTGTTTCCTGTAACAAGCATACCTGAGCTGATGACAGCTCTAAATATTTGAAAATCAATCTTTGTCTCCTTGGACATCTCAGACCATTCAGGTTCCAAGAAATAAATTGAATATTTCGGCCCCCCTTCATTTTACTCTTCCGCAGCTTGAATACCTTGTACCAAAATTTCGAGGGAGTTCTCTAATTAAATCAAAAAGAACAAAATATAACTTACTGAACCTATGAGATGAGGAATATTTTTTACCCTTTTTACCCCCACCCTGTGCCTCACCCTGTGCTCCCCCCCCCATCTCCCTCCCTACCCTTCCTGACCCCCCTTGCCCCCCCAATCCCCAACTACCCTGAGAAACCCTACCTTCCAATAGGCGAACGCCTTTTCGGGACCATCCCCCCCAAGGCTATTATAACATAATGACTTGAAAAAACTGACGGTGGGAAAACCGAGTTCTCAAAACGACCTCCACTCCCCCACCCTACAACCCTCCCTGCTTCTCTAGCTGAATATTCGCTATGAGTGCATCTGCTTCTTTACTGATCGAATCATGTGCATGTGATTGTTCCACATAACGCGCAATGTAGCCGGGAACCTCAATTGGGCCTTTGCCCCCAAGCTATTCAATTCTGCCAATCTTTTACCCAGTTCCCACTGTCTTTCAGCCGTTATGTGAGATATGTCTGACCTTATAGAAAAGGTGAAGGGAGATAAGTCAGTAAGAGGAGAAGACAGGACCCCTTCTCTAAGAGCTGCCGAGAGAATCTGTTCTTTAATAGAATATGATAAAAAATTTACAAGAATTTTCCGGGGTTTCTGTCTACCCATATTCCTTTTAAAGGGATCCCTATGCACCCTCTGGATCTCATGAACTAAATCCACATTCGGAAAACTCTTAAGGACTGTGCCTTTCAATAAAGAAATCAAAAACCCCTTTATATCCTCTCCCTCGATTGCCTCTGGAATATTTAAAAATTTCAAATTATTTTTCCTGGATTGGTTTTCCAATCTTTCAAGGTTATCTTTAAGGTCTCTGTTTTGTATAACTAATTCCTCCAACTGAGAAGCAGTGGACTCAATTGCTCCCATCATCCTAGGGATTTCCTCTTCAATTGCATCAGTTCTTGCTGTAACTTCCTCCAACTTCTTCGCGAGTATATCACATGAAGATCGTATAGCCGCCTGATTTGCCTCTGAGACTGTGAACCTGTTCACCAGCTCAGCTTGATTTACCTCTGAGATAGTAAACCGACTCGCAATCTCCTCTTTCAAGGCCAAAAGAACATCTGCCAGAGAGTGGGGGTGAGAGTGAGAATTCGACGAAGAGGAGAGGGGTATATTTCTACCTCCCGAATCAACAGTAACACTGAGATCTTCCTTCCGCCCCTTACACAACTCATCCGTACACTCTGCCCCGGTCTTCTCAAGATTTTCCAGCCTCTCCTGAGCTCTTCCCTGCCCCCCCCCCTGGTCCAACCCCAGACTCAAATCAGTCTCCTCTTGTTGACCTAACACAGAGTATCTGTTAGATAGATTTATGACCGGATGTACCTCCAACTTCGAACTAGTCGATCCATCTACAAGTTTAACTAAATCAACAGAGTTCTGCGAGATGGTTTTATCCTGAGGTTCAGACTGAATAGCCTCCGATATCTTCATATTCATATTCAGAACCTTAACAATAGACGGGGGTACAGTGGACATCACTAATACCATAGGGGAGACAGGAGCGGGCTCAGAGCTAGACCCAAACAAAGCTTCGGAAGCCGCGTCTACCCCGTCTACCCCAACAGGAGAAGCGGGCGAGGGCGGTATTTTCGCTGAAGAAAGGGACATTACTTGATAAAAAGTTTTCAATGATGGTGTGATTCTGGGCTTAGTACTAACCACTTTCTTGTCCCGAATTTTCACCTTGCCTCTTAGAGATTTAGGTTTCCCTGACGTTATGGGTAAACCAGTCCCCCTACATGTTTCGTCGATTTTTCCAATTTTTTAACTTCTGCCACTGGAGGTGATATCCGCTGTGGTAAGATTGAATGAATAATTAAATTATTGGATGTCAAGTAGGCCGCCCTTGCCCGCAATGAATATCTTGATGCTTGGGGGGAGATAATCCTCTTGAAGTGCGACCCTCCTCTCCATACAATCCGAAAGGAGCTCACAAAAAATGACACCCTTCTCAGCAATCCACACAGAGACTGAACCACTATCCCGAAAGCCAAGCTCGCCTACCTGCTCCAAGAAGGCAGAATATGTATGCTTCAGGCTATATTCTCTTTCTCTGGCTCTTGCTCCGGTACGACACACCAACAAGGGAAGAAGCCCGCTTCGTTTCCTCTCACTCGCTGCAAACCGCCACTTCCAGCCTGAGTCCCATCCCGCCGATCCACGCTCTCTGCCGCTGACACCGACGCCGACGCCAACGCCAACGCCAACGTGGACACGGCCTGGAGGAGCTGAAAGAACTGGAGCGTTAACCGCCACGGCCGCTACCTGGCTGAGAAAGGAGCACCCCCCGCCCACCACCGCGGAGAGCAAGAAGCCACAACAAACGAAAGAAAAAAGAATACAGAGTGAGTCAAACTATAATCCAAACTCTAAAGAAGCTTCCATCGTTGGGAGGGTTGCTTTCTGGAGGTCATTCGAGTTTCAAAACCCCACCGCCATTCAAAGCCTAAGGAGGTGCTCCCGCGACCGTTCAGACGGCGGCCGCCATGTTCCTCCCTCTGTAGGAAGGAGTCTTACCGGAGATGGTGTTTATCAAAGTCTACTATTTATGCCCATTGGCTTGGGAAGAGTTGTGAGTATAGTTAAGGCTCATCCACACACTCTAGTATGCACACCCATCATTTGAGATATGGTTCTGAAAGGAGAGGCTTGCCCCTTAACACACCATACTACACATACCTGTCATGTGAGAGAGAGGTCTGAAAGGAGAGCCCAGTCCCTCCCGAAACCCTACTATGCACACCCATCATTACAGCGAGAGGTCCCAACAGAGAGTCCAGTGCCTCTACACACCCTGCTGTGCATACCCATCATTTGAGAGCGAGGCCTGAAAGGAGAGTCCAGTCCCTCTTAGCACCCTACTACACACACCTGCCACCCGAGAGAGAGGTCTGAGCAGACAGTCCAGTTCCTCTCTGCCCCCTACTACTCACACCCATAATCTGAGCGAGGGTGGTGAAAGGAGTGTCCAGTCCCTCCCCACACCCTACTATGCACACCCATTATTACAGAGAGAGGTCCCAGCAGAGAGGCCAGTCCCTCTAAACACCCTACTACGCACATCGGTCATCTGTAAGGAGAGCCCAGTCCCTCTCCGCACCCTACTACACACACGTGTCATCCAAGAGAGGGGTCTGAGCGGACAGGCCAGTCCCTCTCCACACCCTACTACACACACCCATCACCTGAGAAAGGGGTCTGAAAGGAGAGGCCAGTTCCCTCCCCACATCCTAATACGCGCACCTGTCATTTGAGAGAGGAGTCTGAAAGGAAAGGGCAGTTCATCCACACACCCTACTACGTACCCCCATGATCTGAGAGAGAGGTCTCAGTGGAGAGGCCAGTCTCTCTCCACACACCCTGCTACACACATCTGTCATCTGAGAGAGAGGTCTGAAAGGAGAAGGCAGTCCCTCCCCACACCCTACTACACACATCCACCATTTGAGAGAGATGTCTCAGCAGAGAGTCAAGTCCCTCCACACACCCTACTATGTACACCCGTGATCTGAGAGAGTCGTCTTCAAAGGAGAGGGCACTCCATCCACACACCTTACTACACACACCCATTATGTGAAAGAGAGTTGTCAAAGGAGAGCGCTGTCCCTTCCCAAACCCTACTACGCACACCCACCATTACAGAGAGAGGTCTCACCAGAGAGGCCAGTCCCTCTACACACCCTACTATGCACACCAGTCATCTGAGAGAGATCTGAAAAGAGAGCCCAGTCCCCTCCCCAAACCCTACTACGCACACCCACCATTACAGAGAGAGGTCTCAGCAGAGAGGCCAGTCTCTCCCCACACCCTACTACACACACCCATCCTCTAAAAAAGGGGTCTCAGCTGAGAGGCCAGTCCTTTCACACACCCTACTATGGTCACCCAACATCAGAGAGAGAAGTGTCAGGAAGCAGGCCAGTCCCTCCTACACACTACTATGCATACTGGCCACCCTGAGGAGAGGTGCCAGTGAAGAGGCCAGTATCTCCTTACACACTACTATGCACTCTTGATATAGTCTGGAACACGGTGAGTGGGGAGGCCACTTTCTCCCCATACCCTAGTAGTGGGAACTATAAATTATCAGTACTGTAATGAAAGAAAGTGTGAAATCTATTCCACCCCCAAATTGTGTGATTTCGCTAGACTCTCGCTGGATCGTAAAAAAATAAGGAGAGGTAGAGAAAATCTGTCTTAGAGATAGAGGTCTCAGCAAAGAGGCTTATGGGTTTGCAGATTCTACTACCCACACCCAAGAATACAGGACTGTTATCCATCTCACACATGCTAAGTGTTTGAGCTCGCAATACACTCGTGAGACTATGAGAACTATTCGGGTGGAGGCAGGCGTTTGTGTGCTCCCACTGTCGCGAGAGTCACAGGAGACCAGACCAGGATGCACTGCCCCCTCGGATTGAACGCGAGGGAGTGGCTCACACGAGCGCTCACGAACTCTCGCAAGAGACGTCGTTTCTAACACTCTTCTCTGGCTCTTGCGGGAGTCTCACACGAGATTTTACATAGGGGAACAAAAGGAAAACAGTGCAAACAACATGGATCATAAACGTAGAGAGTAGCTCTGAAAAGCAGTGTTTTTGTTAACACTTTTCAACAACTATAAAAAAAATTGTTTTCAAACATTTTTTATATTTTTTCAGTATTTTAATTATTTTTACAAGGGTACAACAAAAACACAACTTGAAATGTTAAACAAACAGCATCTCCTTAAAAATAAAAAAGAGGAAAACCTACAAAAAACTGTTTAAAAAACCTACTACCTAGAGGGGCACTTGTGCTCTTGGACAAGCTTCTACTGGACAGACCGGCTTGTCTCTGATGAAAAAATTATCTGATTACACAAGCAGCTTAATAGCGTTTTAGTAAAAAAAAGCAGGGCTATTGCGGCTTGTGCGCAGGCACAGTATCTCCTGGAGCAAATGATTTTGAAGCCCCTGTAGAGTTGTCTAGCTCCCCAGCACGAGCCAACTCTGCCCGTGCAAGCCTTTGGATCTACAGTGTCTCCACATCCCTATGGTACTTATGCTATATTGTTTATTTCTGCTCACCCGGCTGAACTCTTTGCTGCAAAGTTTACAGGTAACGTACTTCACAAAAACTTTCTTGGCACTTGGCCTCATTTCAAAGAATTTCCACACCAAGGATTCCTTGCGAGGCTGACATGGCTGAGCTGGTGCAGAAGCCCCTGGCTGTTCATCTGAAACTGATAAAGACATCTTTCTAGAGAGCAAGCCAAATATGTCCACTCTCACCAAGGTCCAATAGTGAAATAAAGCAAAAACTATGTAATCTTCTTTCAAATAAAGACATCCATATGAACTAATCAGAATCATTCCTTAGGGTGTGCTTCCTCTCCCGGACCTCTCGCAAATGTCTCGCGGGCATCTTGCAAGACCGTAAAAAAAAATCCTTTATATATTGTATAGAACAGTATGAAATTCATTTTTCTACCTTAAACAAAATATCTAATGTTCTATTTTGTTAAACAAAATTACATTAAAACACTGTAATTAGCTTAATTCTAAATGTATGATCTCATGAGTGCTTCGCGGGAGCTGAACAGCAAGACCAGCCCCTCAGAGTCCACACAGGGGATTGTGTATTTGCCTACCACAAGTGGCTTGTGAGAGCCATCACTTAAAAAAAAAATCAACTATCTTTTATTCACTATTCTATTATAGATTAGCATTAAATAATGACTGAAAACATGTTAAAGAACCATATAAAATAGATGACAATGAAATTTAGAACTTTACGAACTCATGAGTGTCTTGCGAGCATCTCGCAATCCTCTCCTGAGAGTAACGGCACCTTAAAAAAAGATTGCTGGTGACAAGTCTTTATAACAAAGTTACAATACATGAGCAAATAAACAAATACTATTGAATATTTATCTGTTTAATACTCACACACATTTTACAAAGATTTTTCAAACTGTGAACCATATCCTGTTTTGTTACAGTAAAAAAAGAAACATTCTTTTACTAAAATAATGCCTGAACACAACATACATTATAAAGTCGTTCTACTATACATGCATTCACAAAAATAATTGATTTACTTTTTAAAAACCCAAGAAATGTACTGAAAAAAACAAGGGTTAAAGTAACGTTATGGTTAGATGTAATAAAAATATCTTTTTTATTTTTATTTTTTTTTAAACTAGAAATTCACTGAAATAAACAAAGGTTAAAGTAACATTATAGTTAGGTGAATTTCTCAGTGACAACGTTAATGTTTTAAACTTAAAATACCACAGAAATTCAGCAGTTATAGTTAGTAGCACTAACTATAACTTGCGCCCCCACCATGCACTGCTTATGACATCACTGATAACATCTCAAATGACATCACTGATGACATCATCCAAACTTCACTTTCACACATATTGCTCTATACATTCGTATAACATTAGAGGCCTGACTGTAATTACTAAATAGCTCAGGAGAAAATCACCCATTTCAACTGCCACTACACAAACAACTCACTTAGATGTTGAAAACAAGCATTATATACAATATTGAGCCTATAGTATACACTTTACATGCAACACAGATCAAATCAACAGTCAACCACAGATATACGAGAAACATTCATTGACTGCAATGTTCAATATCTAAACAACTGTTGACAGGAAGTTAAAATAGCAAATGCAACTTCCAAAACAAATGCTCTACTATGGACTGCTTTTCTCTGTATAAACCCTTGACACTCACCGAACCTACATTGAGAAATGAAGTTGATATGCGCTAAAATCTAGGTACTGTAAAAAAGAGAGTTTACTCTGTATCACACTGTTTGCAGACAGTGAAACTCTCATGAGAAATGCACCACAGAGTATTAAAAAAACCTACTAAGAACACTGTACACTCTATGCAACAGTTGGGGAAAAAAACGATTTGCTAAAAAATAACCACAATCTGAAGGTGATAAAGAACATACTAGCTGCACCCTTCAAATTGTGGTAAAAACTTTACTGATAGCTCGTCTGTTCTAGCAAAACTAGCACAAGTGCATATCTTACTTCCTAGTACACACAGACATCTATGTTAGGTATAAATTATCATGCTGACAAGATTCTCTCTAATAACTTAAGGCAGCTTACAAAAGTTAATATCTACTACATAGAATCTTTTTGTTGTTGGAAACCTTTTTTGTAGAACCAAAAACTTGTCTGAAGCATAATGAACAGACGTCAACTGTCACCTGCACACAGATTTACCCTTGAATTAAAAAAATTATAACGTGGTCAGTACCTCTACACAGCTATGGTGCATTAGGAGTACATGCATTTTGTAAACACTTACATGCACTAGCTGAATCCAAGCTGTACATAATTAGGTAGGAGAGTAATATGGCAGCTACCCGCCACCATGTAAACTATAAAACTAACTAGCACACTCATTGGATGATCACTCAATCAGGAGTTTGTATAGCCCGGCTACTCACCTGTGAGGGTCTCAAAGTGCTGAGGGGGGGGGGGCGCTGATCCGTCTGGGCGTGGAGGTTCAGTCGAACAGCCAGGTCTTGAGACCCTTCCTGAATTGGGTCAGCGATAGAGATTGCCTGGGGTGGAGGGGCAGGGTGTTTCAGGTCTTGGCGGCGAGGTAGGACAAGGATCTTCCTCTGGTTCTGGTCTTGTGAATCCGTGCGACGGTGGCCAGGGCAAGTTGGGCAGAGCAAAGTTGTCTGGCTGGTACGTGGAATGAGAGGCAGTGGTTCAGGTATGCTGGTCCTACGTCGTAGGGAGCTTTGTAGGCATGTGTAAGGAGCTTGAAGGAGATTCTCTTGTTGACTGGAGCCAGTGGAGTTGTCGAAGGTGTTCTGTGATGCGGCTGCAGCAGGGGATGTCAAGGACCAGTCTGGCTGCGGTGCTTTGAACATTCTGTAGTTTTGTGAGCTGTTTCTGGGTGATGCCGGCGTAGAGTGCATTGTCGTAGTCAAGTCTGCTGGTGATGAGTGCGTGGGTGACCGTCCTTCTGGATTCTGTGGGGATCAATGTCTTTCAAAGCAGTCGGAGCGTGTGGAAGCAGGATGAGGCTATGGCATTGATCTTGTGGTTCATTGTGAGCGAGGAGTCCAGTATGATGCCGAGGTTCCGTGTGTGGTCCGTAGAGATGGGAGGGGCTCACAGTGCGGCGGGCCACTAGGAGTCGTCCCAAGCTGAGGGGGCGGGTCCCAGGATGAGTACTTCAGTCTTGTTCGAGTTGAGCTTAAGGCAGCCGCCTTTCATCCAGGTGGCAACGGCCTTCATCCCACTGTGAAAGTCGATTCTGGTGGCCATGGGTTCATTGGTGAGGGTGAGGATCAGCTGGATGTCGTCGGTGTAGGAGACGATGTTGAGTCTGTGGTTTCTGACGATGGACACAAGGGAGGCCATGTAGACGTTGAAGAGGGTGAGGCTCAGGGTGGAACCCTGGGGCACTCTGAAGCTGATCTCTGCAGGTTCTGAGAGTTACGGAGGTAGTCGCTGTGTTCGGCCAGTAAGGAAGGAGTGGATCCAGTTCATGGCCTTGTCGCGGATGCCGGCGTCATGGAGTTTCGTGATTAGGGTGAGGTGGGAGACGGTATCGAAGGCAGCCGAGAGCTCCAGTAGGATGAGGGCTGCGGTTTCACCATGGTCGAGGGGGGAGCGGATATCGTTGGTGGCGGCGAGGACTGCAGTCTCGGCGTTGTGATTATTTCGGAAGCTGGATTGAGAGATGTCCAGGACATGGTTCTCTTCGATGAACTTGGAGAGTTGAGCATTGATGGCCTTCTCGATGACCTTGGCTGGGAAGGGGAGGAGGGAGATGGGTCAGAAGTTCTTGAGGTCTGTCGGGTCGGCGGATGGCTTCTTCACCAGGGGGTTGATCTCGGCATGTTTCCAGTTGTCGGGGAAGGTGGCGGTTTCGATTGAGCAGTTGATGGTGCAGCGAAGCTCTTGGGCGATGGAGGTGGCTGCTCTATGGAAGATGTGATACGGGCAGGGGTCTGATGGGGCTACGGAATGGATGCTCTTCATGGTCTTGAGTGTGTTGTCTGTGGTGAGCGGAGTCCAGTTTAGCAACAACTGTTGGGGTGCAGTGTGGTTGCACGCGGTGATGACAGGCGTTGTGGCAGGGTCTTGGTTGTCGAAGCTGTCATAGATTTGCCCAATCTTGTGTTGGAAGAAGGTGCAGAGTTTTTTGAAGAGGTCTAGGGAGGGTGGGATGTCTGTGGTCTTGCTGTTGGGCCTGGCTTACTCCTTGACGATAGCGAAGAGTTATTTGCTGTTGTGTGCGTTGGCACTGATTCTGTCTTGGAGGGCCGTTTTCTTTGTGGTTTTGAGGAGGAGGTGGTGTGCGTTGAAGGCGGTTTTGAAGGCATCAGTGATGTCATCAATGATGTAATTTGAGATGTCATCAGTGATGTCATAAATGATGTCATAGAACATGTCATGAGTGATGTCATATGTGAGGCCATAACCAGTGCATGGTGGGGGCGCAAGGTATAGTTAGTGCTAATAACTAGAACTGCTGAACTGCTGAATTTCTGTGTTTCTTTTAGTGTAAAACATTAACATTGTCACTGAGAAATTCAACTAACTATAACGTTACTTTGAGCTTTGTTTTTTTCAGTGAATATATATTTTTATTATGCCTCCGTTGCGCCCACCTCTCAGAAAATTGCGCTCACAAACATTACATTGCCGCACACTGAGAAAAATAATTAGAGGGAACTTTGCTCCAGTGTATCATGCTTACAGAATATCAGGGACTAAATATCAAGGACCAAACATCATATATATATATATATATATATATATATATATATATATATATATATATATATATATATATATATATATATTATCTACTGGCGGTCGCCAGTAGATAGTTATAGTTACAACCTATTATCCATAGGAAATCCGCGACATTCTATTTGAAATAACGTTGGCGCCGGTTGACGAATCTTCGTGAAAGTTTCCAACTTGTTGGGGCGCTCCGCTCCTACCCTGAAAGTCTCGGGGTGATACGTGAAGCGGGGGCCGAGAAAAAGGGGGGTCCCAAAACGCGTTTTCCCCATTCATTTTTCCATAGGAACCTTTAGTCGCAGCTACAGCCCGAACTGCTGAACGGAATTACACCAAATTTGGCAAAGAGGTAGCCCTTGGTTCAGACTGGTGCCTTTTGCTTAAATGGTGTAAATCCGTTCAGTAGTTCCTGAGAAAATCAAAAGTAAAAGTACATATATATCTATGGGCGCGTCGGATACGCGTACCCTCAGCGCACCCTGCGCGCACCGTCCCGATCACGAGCTGCATGCTAATTGGCTGTCAGCTGGCTGTCAACATTCCGATTCAGGAAGTGTTGGCAGTTATTTTGTCCCTCGGTAGAACCGAGGGACAGAAACAAGTGCGCAAAGCGCAAAAGGGGGCAGGGTAGAAACACCCTGACCCCTAGGTCTGCTCAGGGGTCCCACAAGGACCCCTGGGCAGAAAAAGATTTTTTTTTTTTAAATCGGCGGGATGCGCTTAGGGTGCGCGTATCCCGCCGAGAAAAAAAGAAACAAGTGCGCAAAACGCACAAAGGGGGCAGGGTAGAAACACCCTAACCCCTAGGCCTGCTCAGGGGGTCCCACAAGGACCCCTTGAGCAAAAAAAGCATTTTTTTAAAAAAAATCGGCAGGATGCGCTCAGGGTGCGCGAATCCTGCCGAAAAAATCGAAGCGCGGTCTCCCGCGCTCGATAGTTAATTGGCCCCCGGGTGGCCCAAGTCCCGGGGGCATGGTGGGGGGGGGATAATTTAATGTGTGGGGGGCCTCAAAGGGCCCCCCAAGCACCGGGGACCGCCACCCCCCGGGGCTTTTTTAAAAAAATGGTGCGGGAGGGCTCTGAGCCCTCCCGCAGCCCCGGGGACCACCACCTCCCCGGGGCTTTTTTTTATGAAAAATAAAACCAGTGTGGGGGGGGCTCCAGCCCCCCCACACGCCCCGGGGACCGCCACCTCCCGGGGCACTAAACATTTTAATATGGGGGTCCGTTACGGACCCCCAGAGCCCCGGGGACCACCACCTCCCCGGGGCTGTGTACTGAATGGGAGGGGGGCCGCGCGGCCCCCCTCCTGGAGCCCTTGATGGCCCTGGGGACCACCACCCCCCAGGGCCGGCTCCTGCAGTGTCCCGGGGTGCCTACCCCCGGGACACTGTAGTTTGCTATGGCAGGATGGGAGCCTCGCGGCTCCCGTCCTGCCATAGCAAACTGCTTTGGATATTGGAAGAGAGAGCAGGGAAACCTGCTCTCTCTTCCAATATCCAAAGCGATTGCTTTTCCACATGGGGAGCAGCATGTCAGCTGCTCCCCATGTGGAACAGCAATGCCGGCTCCCAAGGGACGTGGGGAGCCGGCGGGACTGTGGGGGGATTGGGGACCCCCCACAGTCCCCAACGGAGAGGGCCAGCCCCGGGGGATGGGGTCCCTGGGGCAAGTAGTGGCTCGGGAGGGGGCCACGCGGCCCCCTCCCCAAAAAAGGAAAAAAATATTAATTTTAAAAATGGAAAGGCCGGCCCCGGGAGATGGGGTCCCCGGGGCCTTAAAATGGCCAGAGGAGGGGGGCCACGCTGCCCCCTCAAAATAATAAATATAGAGGCCATGCCCCGGGGGATGGGGTCCCCGGGGCCAATACAGGCCCAGGGAAGGGGGGCCACGCGGCCCCCTTCCCGTTTTTTTTTTTTTTTTAAATTTAAAAAAGGGGTAAGGCCCTGGGGGATGGGGTCCCCAGGGCCCAAAAAGAGAAAAAAGGAAGGGGGGGCCACACAGCCCCCCTTCAGGGGACAAAAAAAAAAAACGATCGGGCCCGCAGGCCCCGCCCTTCCTTCACCACTCTGCAAACGCGCCCTGGCGCGTTTGCAGAGGGGGAACGAATTCCCCTTGAATACTGGGGGTCCCTGGGGGCCAACTAGCCCACCAGGAACCTCCAATATGCGCCAGGGGCTGCGTTGCAGAGACGTGTAGAGAGGCCACACCCCTTTTACACCTCTCTGCAACGCAGCTCTGTGGCGCTTTTGGAGGTATATGGTGGGCTAGTTGGACTCCGGGGACGCTCAGGATTCAAGGGGACTTAACCCCTCAACTTAAAACGCGCCACGGGCGCGTTTGCACAGTGGTGAAGGGAGGGGCGGGGCTTCAGGTGACATGTGTGCAAACAGGCCCCGTGGCGCGTTTTAAGATGGGGAATTAAATCCCCTTCAATCCTGAGGGTCCCTGGGGGCCAACTAGCCCAACAGGTACATCCAGAAAGCGCCACAGAGCTGCGTTGCAGAGAGGTGTAAAAGGGGTGTGGCCTCTCTACACGTCTCTGCAACGCAGCCCCTGGCGCATATTGGAGGTTCCTGGTGGGCTAGTTGGCCCCTAGGGACCCTCAGGATTCAAGGGGACTTAATCCCCCAACTTAAAACGCGCCACGGGGCGCGTTTGCACAGATGTAACCTCAGGCCCCGCCCCTCCCTTCACCATTGTGCAAATATTCCTCTAAAATCAGCCGTAATACGAATTCCGATTTACTCACCTGTTATCAGGAGAGACCTCAGTGCTGTATCTTTCAGCCCAGTACTGTTCCTGAAAAGTAATTCTAACCATACTTACCAGTAACTTGAATTTCCTTCCATAGGCTAACATTGACTGGTTTCACTTGGAAATTCTTCTAAGTGTGGAGTTTTGGAACTTTAAAATATTCCTCTAAAATCAGCCGAAATACGAATTCCGATTTACTCACCTGTTATCAGGAGAGACCTCAGTGCTGCATCTTTCAGCCCAGTACTGATCCTGAAAAGTAATTTTAACCGTACTTACCGGTAACTTGAATTTCCTTCATAGGCTAACATTGACTGGTTTCACTTGGAAATTCTTCTAAGTGTGGAGTTTTGGAACTTTAAAATATTCCTCTAAAATCAGCCGAAATACGAATTCCGATTTACTCACCTGTTATCAGGAGAGACCTCAGTGCTGCATCTTTCAGCCCAGTACTGGTCCTGAAAAGTAATTTTAACCGTACTTACCGGTAACTTGAATTTCCTTCATAGGCTAACATTGACTGGTTTCACTTGGAAATTCTTCTAAGTGTGGAGTTTTGGAACTTTAAAATATTCCTCTAAAATCAGCCGAAATACGAATTCCGATTTACTCACCTGTTATCAGGAGAGACCTCAGTGCTGCATCTTTCAGCCCAGTACTGATCCTCAAAAGTAATTTTAACCGTACTTACCGGTAACTTGAATTTCCTTCATAGGCTAACATTGACTGGTTCACTTGGAAATTCTTCTAAGTGTGGAGTTTTGGAACTTTAAAATATTCCTCTAAAATCAGCCGAAATACGAATTCCGATTTACTCACCTGTTATCAGGAGAGACCTCAGTGCTGCATCTTTCAGCCCAGTACTGATCCTCAAAAGTAATTTTAACCGTACTTACCAGTAACTTGAATTTCCTTCCATAGGATATCATTGCCTGCTTTTTGCTGAAAAAGTTTCTAAGTGTTGATTTTTGAAACATACAAATATTCCACTAAAATCAGCCGAAATCCGAATTCTGATTTACTCACCTGTTATCAGGAGAGACCTCAGTGCTGCATCTTTCAGCCCAGTACTGGTCCTGAAAAGTAATTTTAACCGTACTTACCAGTAACTTGAATTTCCTTCCATAGGCTAACATTGACTGGTTTCACTTGGAAATTCTTCTAAGTGTGGAGTTTTGGAACTTTAAAATATTCCTCTAAAATCAGCCGAAATACGAATTCCGATTTACTCACCTGTTATCAGGAGAGACCTCAGTGCTGCATCTTTCAGCCCAGTACTGATCCTCAAAAGTAATTTTAACCGTACTTACCGGTAACTTGAATTTCCTTCATAGGCTAAGATTGACTGGTTTTCAGCAAAAAGTTTCAAAGTGTTGATTTTCACAAACTACAAATATTCCTTAAAAATCGCCTGTATGACCTAAACGCATTTTTTCAACTGTTTACAGGAGATGGACCAGTGCTGGATCCAGGATCCAACACTGAGTAAGAAAAAGTAACGATAAAAGTTTTTACCT
Source organism: Calotriton arnoldi (assembly GCA_963921515.1). Taxonomy (NCBI): domain Eukaryota; kingdom Metazoa; phylum Chordata; class Amphibia; order Caudata; family Salamandridae; genus Calotriton; species Calotriton arnoldi. The sequence goes on from CAWUFW010003242.1 coordinate 1,111,240, forward strand.
GCTAAGTGAATTTCCTTCCATAGGATAACATTGGTGATTCTATGAGAAAAAGTTTCTAAGTGTCAACTTTTAAAATACAATAATATTCCTTAAAAATCACGACTGTAACCAAAACGCTTTTACTCAACTGTTTACAGGAGATGTACCAGGACTGAATCTAGGATCCAGTCCTGTGGTTACAAAAGTAATCCATAAAGTAACTAATTGCATTTAACTAGAAATTCACATTGAGCTGAATGTTGCATTGTGTTTGAAAATGTGTTGCCCATTGCAACAACTGTAACTACTGTACTTAAAAGTCTATTGCCTATCTGCAAAGTATTTAAACTAAAGTAATTCATTCTGAGAAAGTATTTTTTGTAATGTAATGTATAATGTAATTACAATGTAATTTAAAAAATAAAATATGTAAAAAAAAATTGTTTCTAAAAATTTAGTAAATCAGTATGAAAAAAATAATATAACAATTAATACATTTAAAAATTGTCATTTACAAAACCTTTGAAATTCACTGAAAAAAACGTAGGTTTCAGGCACGTTATAGTTAGAAATTAGCATTTAAAAAACCTTTGAAATTCACTGAAAAAACCATAGGTTTCAGACACGTTATAGTTAGAAATTAGCATTTAAAAAACCTTTGAAATTCACTGAAAAAACCATAGGTTTCAGACACGTTATAGTTACAAATTAGCATTTAAAAAACCTTTGAAATTCACTGAAAAAACCATAGGTTTTAGGGACAGTTTTAGTTACTTGGACATTGCACTCGTACAAAACCCGTGAAATTCCCACGTTATAGTTAGTTCAGCTAACTATAACTCGCGCCCCGCAATGCACTGCTGATGACGTCACATATTACATCACTCATGACATGGTCAGTGACATCACTGATGACATCACTGATGACATCTCAAATGACATCACTGATGACATCATCCACGTGATAATCTGATGCACCTCCTCACACCCTAATATAACCTTTGATACACCCACTCTAAATTACAGACTGCCATTCGCAAAACCATAGACACTCCAACACCAATAACTACATACCCACTCACTGATTCTTAGGTCTACACACACATCCACTCACTCACCCGTACAGTCACTCATACTTACGGTCACTCAGTACAGGACTATCATATGTACTCTTACTCCTATATAGACACTCAAACAACGCCACTCATCCATAGAGATACTCACACACCTAGTCAGTCATGCAAATAATTAAACACACTGCCATTTAATCACCTATACAGTTATACACACACCAGCTCACTTACTCATACAAATAGTAGCACATTGTTACGCTCTTATACAATCACTGATACAAGCACACACTCATCCATACAGCCACTATCACAATCACTCACTCTTGCTTATAGCTATTTATATACTCCAACACACATATATACTGCCTTTCACATATGTAGTTACTCACACATGTACCACTGGGACATACATTCACTCACTAACACACTCTTACACACACTTACCCACCCATACAGTCTATCACAGATGCACTCTTGAAACCATCCACCCAGTGAATCACCCACTCACACATCTATGCACAGAGTTGCACACACCCCTCCCACACAAACACTCAAGGAACCCATACAGATACTCAGACAAGCATTCAATAACTCATATAGACACTCATTTAGCTATTCACAAACACATGCAGCCACTTACACAGCAACAGACAGACGGATACAGACATTCACCCAGTTTAGTCACTAACCCATGCATTCAGTAAGATACGTTAAATCACTCACTTATAGAGTCAGTCACGCACCTACTAAATCATCCATACAGACACTTACACACCCACTCATTCTTCAATACGTCTTTTCCTATATATATTAAAAATATTTAAACTTTACAGAAACACACAGTCACTGGATGATGTCATCAGTGATGTCATTTGAGATGTCATCAGTGATGTCATCAGTGATGTCACTGACCATGTCATGAGTGATGTAATGTGACGTCATCAGCAGTGCATTGCGGGGGCGCGAGTTATAGTTAGCTGAACTAACTATAACGTGGGAATTTCACGGGTTTTGTACGAGTGCAATGTCCAAGTAACTAAAACTGTCCCTAAAACCTATGGTTTTTTCAGTGAATATATATATATATATTATCTACTGGCGGTCGCCAGTAGATAGTTATAGTTAAAACCTATTATCCATAGGAAATCCGCGACATTCTATTTGAAATAACGTTGGCGCCGGTTGACGAATCTTCGCGAAAGTTTCCAACTTGTTGGGGCGCTCCGGTCCGCTCCTATCCTGAAAGTCTTGGGGTGATACGTCAATCCGGGGCCGAGAAAAAAGGGGGGTCCCAAAACGCATTTTCCCCATTCATTTTTCCATAGGAACCTTTAGTCGCAGCTACAGCCCGAACTGCTGAACGGAATTACACCAAATTTGGCAAAGAGGTAGCCCTTGGTTCAGTGTCGTGCCTTTTGCTTAAATGGTGTAAATCCGTTCAGTAGTTCCTGAGAAAATCAAAAGTAAAGTCACATATATATCTGGACGGAGCCTAACCACACATGTCATCGTGAGATCTGATTGGCTGTCAGCACTTCATCCTGGAATTGCTGGCAGCCATCTTGGGACCAATATAAATGATAGTACCTCATTGAAATGCATTGTAGTGAATAGAAGATTTTGAGGGTCACCAAAAGGAGAACTATTAAGGGTGATAACAGGCTTTAGTTACATTAGAATTTATTTGTTGATGGTACCATACTAATTTTAGGAATTGTGGTGTATTCTAAGGTGATTTTACCATGTGAAAAACCTTCTGCTGGGATATCATGAATCATGTTTGAGAGAACACTTTTTTCTCATGCTTGTCCCATGGAGGTTTGGAAGGTGCTCCAGAAGCTAAAATGAGAGCATATTTTCTGTAAATTCACATTATCTTTCTCACTCATGTGAGAATGAAGTCTGACATTCTCAGTAAAACATGTACATCCAACAAGGGCAGAGACTGTCAGTTGATTCCTTTGTGTTCTACTGCAGCTTCCCAGAGTGTTCTAAAGAACAACTAGAGTGCTAACAGCCTTACTTATGACAAAAGTATGGCACACCTGAAGCCATCTTGATTGGAATAAACTGGTAACACTTAAACAATTTAATTTAAAAAGGAACAAAATGATGGGGTTCATTTTGTCATAGAAATTATGGTTAGTGCTGTAGAAAGAAAAATTAGGACATGTTTCAAGTGTGATCTCAAATATCTTCCTATTATATTTCAACAGGAGCAGCCTGCCAGTTGATGCCTTTGTGTTCTACTGCAGCTTCCCAGAATGTTCTAAAGAACAACTAGAGTGCTAACAGCCTTACTTATGACAAAAGTATGGCACACCTGAAGCCATCTTGATTGGAATAAACTGGTAACACTTAAAACATTTAATTTAAAAAGGAACAAAATGATGGGGTTCATTTTGTCATAGAAATTATGGTTAGTGCTGTAGAAAGAAAAATTAGGACATATTTCAAGTGTGATCTCAAATATCTTCCTGTTATATTTCAACAGGAGCAGCCTGCCAGTTGATGCCTTTGTGTTCTACTGCAGCTTCCCAGAGTGTTCTAAAGAACAACTAGAGCGCTAACAGCCTTACTTATGACAAAAGTATGGCACACCTGAAGCCATCTTGATTGGAATAAACCGGTAACACTTAAAACATTTAATTTAAAAAGGAACAAAATGAGGGGTTCTTTTTGAAATAGAAATTATGGTTAGTGCTGCAGAAAGAAAAATTAGGGCATGTTTTAAGTGAGATCTCAAATCCTCTTCTATTTCATTAGAAAATTCTGACATGCAGACTGAAACAATAACTTTCAATACCAGCAGCAGACTTCCAGTTAACTCCCTGGTGAGCAGTAGCTTTACTCCAGTGATCTAATGAGCAACTAGAGTGCTATTCTGAATTTATGGCAGATGTGAGACACATCTGAATGCCTTCTTGATGGAATCAAAGTAAAAACTGAAAGCATTTCCTACTGAGGAGACTGCAGTAAATGAAGAAATTAGGAAACTTCATAACAAAGAAGTCTTCCAAGATGGCCACCAGTGAAAAAAGAGCCCAAATGTAGCACAAATATTACCCAGATGTAGCCCACATATAGCCCAATGACAAAAGTGTGCAAAACACTTTTTATTTTTAGTTTTTTTGCAGTTTTATGTAGTGCAGACTGGTCAGGTATGGGAGCATTGCATCTTAAAACATGACCCCCTACACTACAAAAACACCACTGCACTACCTTAAACCCTAAAACACTACCCCCAGCACGACCCCCTACACTACACAAGCACCACTGCACTATCCTAAACCCTAAAACACTACCCCCAGCACGACCCCCTACACTACCCAAACACCACTGCACTAACCTAAATCCTAAAACACTACCACCAGCACGACCCCTACACTACCCAAACACCACTGCACTACCCTAAACCCTAAAACACTATCCCCAGCACGACCCCCTACACTACACAAGCACCACTGCACTACCCTAAACCACTACCCCAGCACGACCCCCTACACTATACAAACACCACTGCACTACCCTAAACCCTAAAACACTACCCCCAGCACGACCCCCTACACTACCCAAACACCACTGCACTAACCTAAATCCTAAAACACTACCCCCAGCACGACCCCCTACACTACCCAAACACCACTGCACTACCCTAAAACATGACCCCCTACACTACACAAACACCACTGCACTACCCTAAACCCTAAAACACTACCCCCAGCACGACCCCCTACACTACACAAGCACCACTGCACTACCCTAAACCCTAAAACACTACCCCCAGCACGACCCCCTACACTGCCCGAACACCACTGCACTGCCCTAAACCCTGAAACACCAGCCCCTGCATGACCCCCTACACTGCCCGAACACCACTGCACTGCCCTAAACCCTGAAACACCACCCCTAGCACGACCCCCTACACTGCCCGAAACCACTGCACTGCCCTAAACCCTGAAACACCACCCCTTCACGACCCCCTACACTGCCCGAACACCACTGCTACTGCCCTAAACCCTGAAACACCACCCCCAGCATGACCCCCTACACTGCCCGAACACCACTGCACTGCCCTAAACCCTGAAACACTACTCCCAGCAAGACCCCCTACACTGCCCGAACACCACTGCACTGCCCTAAACCCTGAAACATCACCCCCAGCAAGACCCCCTACACTGCCCGAACACCACTGACCTAAACCCTGAAACACCACCCCCAGCACGACCCCCTACACTGCCCGAACACCACTGCACTGCCCTAAACCCTGAAACACTACCCCCAGCATGACCCCCTACACTGCCCGAACACCACTGCTCTGCCAAAACCCTGAAACACCAGCCCCAGCACGACCCCCTACACTGCCCGAACACCACTGCACTGCCCTAAACCTTGAAACACCAGCCCCTGTACGACCCCCTACACTGCCCGAACACCACTGTACTACCCTAAACCCTGAAACATCACCCCCAGCACGACCCCCTACACTGCCCGAGCACCACTGCACTGCCCTAAACCCTGAAACACCAGCCCCAGCATGACCCCTACACTGCCCGAACACCACTGCACTGCCCTAAACCCTGAAACACCAGCCCCAGCACGACCGCCTACACTGCCCGAACACCACTGCACTGCCCTAAACCCTGAAACACCAGCCCCAGCACGACCCCCTACACTGCCCGAACACCACTGCACTGCCCTAAACCGTGAAACACCAGCCTCAGCACGACCCCCTACACTGTCTGAACACCACTGCACTGCCCTGAACCCTGAAACACCAGCCCCAGCACAACACCCTACACTGCCCGAAAACCACTGCACTGCCCTAAACCCTGAAACACCACCCCGTGCATGACCCCCTACACTGCCCGAACACCACTGCACTGCCCTAAACCCTGAAACACCACCCCCAGAGCGACCCCTACACTGCCTGAACACCACTGCACTGCCCTAAACCCTGAAACACCACCCCTGCACAACCCCCTACACTGCTCGAACACTACTGCACTGCCCTAAACCCAGAAACACCATCCCCAGCACGACCCCCTATACTGCACGAACACCACTGCACTGGCCTAAACCCTGAAACACTACCCCCAGCAAGACCCCCTACACTGCCCGAACACCACTGCACTGCCCTAAACCCTGAAACATCACCCCCAGCAAGACCCCTACACTGCCCGAACACCACTGCCCTAAACCCTGAAACACCACCCCCAGCAAGACCCACTACACTGCCCGAACACCACTGCACGGCCCTAAACCCTGAAACACCAGCCCCAGCACGACCCCCTACACTGCCCGAACACCACTGCACTGCCCTAAACCCTGAAACACCACCCCCTGCACGACCCCCTACACTGCCCGAACACCACTGTACTGCCCTAAACCCTGAAACCCCACCCCCAGCATGACCCCCTACACTGCCAGAACACCACTGCACTGCCCTAAACCCTGAAACACCACCCCCTGCATGACCCCCTACACTGCCCGAACACTACTGCACTGCCCTAAACCCTGAAACACCACCCCCAGCACGACCCCCTACACTGCACGAACACCACTGCACCGCCCTAGACCCTGAAACACTACCCCCAGCAAGACCCCCTACACTGCCCGAACACCACTGCACTGCCCTAAACCCTGAAACATCACCCCCAGCAAGACCCCCTACACTGCCCGAACACCACTGCCCCTAAACCCTGAAACACCACCCCCAGCAAGACCCCCTACACTGCCCGAACACCACTGCACTGCCCTAAACCCTGAAACACCACCCCCAGCAAGACCCCCTACACTGCCCGAACACCACTGCACTGCCCTAAACCCTGAAACACCACCCCCAGCACGACCCCCTACACTGCCCAAACACCACTGCTCTGTCCAAAACCCTGAAACACCAGCCCCAGCACGACCCCCTACACTGCCCGAACACCACTGCACTGCCCTAAACCCTGAAACACCAGCCCCAGCACGACCCCCTACACTGCCCGAACACCACTGCACTGCCCTAAACCCTGAAACACCACCCCCAGCAAGACTACCTACACTGGCCGAACACCACTGCACTGCCCTAAACCCTGAAACACCACCCCTGCACGACCCTCTACACTGCCCAAACACTACTGCACTGCCCTAAACCCTGAAACACCACCCCTCATCACGACACCCTACACTGCCCGAACACCACTGCACTGCCCTAAACCCTGAAACACCACCCCAGCACGACCCCTACACTGCCCGAACACCACTGCATTAAACCCTGAAACACCACCCCCTGCACGACCCCCTACACTGCCCGAACACCACTGCACTGCCCTAAACCCTGAAACACTACCCCCAGCACGACTCCCTACACTGCCCTAACACCAATGCACTGCCCTAAACCCTGAAACATCACCCCCAGCACAACCCCCTACACTGCCCGAGCACCATTGCTCTGCCCTAAACCCTGAAACACTAGCCCCAGCATGACCCCCTACACTGCCCGAACACCACTGCACTGCCCTAAACCCTGAAACACCACCCCCAGCACGACCCCCTACACTGCCCAAACACTACTGCACTGCCCTAAACCCTGAAACACCAGCACCAGCAAGACCCCCTACACTGCCCGAACACCACTGCATTGCCCTAGACTCTGAAACACCAGCCCCAGCAAGACCCCCTACACTGCCCGAACACCACTGCACTGCCCTAAACCCTGAAACACCAGCCCCAGCACGACCCCCTACACTGCCCGAACACCACTGCACTGCCCTAAACCCTGAAACACCAGCCCCAGCACCACCCACTACAATGCCCTAACACCACTGTACTGCCCTAAACCCTGATACACCACCCCCTGCACCGCCCCCTACACTGCCCGAACACCACTGCACTGCCCTAAACCCTGAAACACCACCCCCTGCAAGACCCCCTACACTGCCCGAACACCACTGCACTGCCCTAAACCCTGAAATACCACTACCCCCTACACTGCCCGAACACCACTGCACCGCCCTAAACCCTGAAACACCACCCCTGCACCGCCCCCTACACTGCCCGAACACCACTACACTGCCCTAAACCCTGAAACACCACCCCCAGCATGACCCCTTTACTGCTCGAACACCACTGCACTGCCCCAAACCCTGAAACACCACCCCCAGCATGACCCCCTACACTGCACGAACACCACTGCCCTAAACCCTGAAACACCACCCCTGCACGACCCCCTACACTGCCCGAACACCACTGCACTGCCCTAAACCCTGAAACACCACCCCCTGCACGACCCCCTACACTGCCCGAACACCACTGCACTGCCCTAAACCCTGAAACACCCCCCCAGCACGACCCTCTACACTGCCCGAACACCACTGCACTGCCCTAAACCCTAAAACACCACGCCCAGCACGACCCCCTACACTGCCCGAACACCACTGCACTGCCCTAAACCCTAGAACACTACCCCCAGCATGACCCCCTACACTACCCGAACACCACTGCACTACCCTAAACCCTAAAATACTCCCCCAGCACGACCCCCTACACTACCCGAACACGAGTGCACTGCCCTAAACCCTAAAACACTCCCCCAGCACGACCCCCTACACTACCCGAACACCACTGCACTGCCCTAAACCCTAAAACACTCCCCCAGCACGACCCCCTACACTACCTAAACACCACTGCACTGTCCTAAACCCTAAAACACTACCCCCTGCATGACCCCCTACACTACCCAAATACCAATGCACTACCCTAATCCCTAAAACACTACCCCCGCACAACCCCCTACACTACCCAAAGACCACTGCACTACCCTAAACTCTAAAACAATACCCCCGCACGACTCCCTACGCTACCCAAAGACCACTCCACTACCCTAAACCCTAAAACACGACCTCCTACACTACACAAACACCACTGCACTACCCTAAACCCTAAAAACTACCCCAGCACGAACCACTACACTACCCAAACATCACTGCACTACCCTAAACCATAAAACACTACCCCCAGCAGTACCCCCTACACTACCCAAACACCACTGCACTACCCTAAACCCTAAAACACTACCCCCAGCAGTACCCCTACACTACCCAAACACCATTGCACTACCCTAAACCCTAAAACACTACCCCCAGCAGTATCCCCTACACTACCCAAACACCACTGCACTACCCTAAACCCTAAAACCCTAAAACACTAACCCCAGCACGACCCCCTACACTACCCAAACACCACTGTACTACCCTAAACCCTAAAACACTCCCCCAGCACGACTCCCTACACTACCCAAACACCACTGCACTACCCTAAACCCTAAATCTACCCCCAGCATGACCCCATACACTACACAAACACCACTGCACTACCCTAAACCCTAAAACACTACCCCCAGCACGACCCTCTTCACTACCTAAACACAACTGCACAATTTGTTACAGGCGTTGCAACGCAGGCCTGTGGTGCTTACTGGAAGTACCTGGTGGGCTAGTTGGGCCCCAGGGACTCTCAGGATTCAAGGTGACCTAATCCCCCAACTTAAAACGCGCCACGGGGCGCGTTTGCACAGTGGTGAAGGGAGGGGGCAGGGCCTCAGGTGACATGTGCGCAAACACGCCCTGTGGTGCGTTTTAAGTTGGGGAGTTAATTCCCTTTGAATCCTGAGGGCCAACTAGCCCACCAGGTACCTTCAGTAAGCACAACAGAGTTGCGTTGCAGAGAGGTGAAAAAGGTGCGTGGCCTCGGAACGCCTCTCTGCAACTCAGCTCTGTGGTCCTAACTGTAGGTACCTGGGGGCTAGTTGGGCCCCAGGGACCCTCAGGATTCAAGGGGACTTAATCCCGCAACTTAAAATGCGCCACGGGGCGCGTTTGCACACATGTCACCTCAGGCCCCCTCCCTTCACCACTGTGCAAACGCGCACTGGCTCTGGTTAGTCAGAGTCAGTTACCACCAGTACCTGTCTGAAAAAGTTGTGGGCACAGGATGATTTTGCAACAAGGCCTCTTTCTGCTCCTCTGTTGGTTCTTTCTGCACATCTTTTGCTTCTTTCTGTGCGTTTTTTCTTCTTTCTTCACATGTCCTACCTCTGTTGGCATAGTTAGAAACTAGCATTTAAAAAACCTTTGAAATTCACTTAAAAAATCATAGGTTTCAAGCACGTTATAGTTAGAAATTAGCATTTAAAAACCTTTGAAATTCACTGAAAAAACCATAGGTTTCAGGCACGTTATAGTTAGAAATTAGCATTTAAAAAACCTTTGAAATTCACTGAAAAAACCATAGGTTTCAGGCACGTTATAGTTAGAAATTAGCATTTAAAAAACCTTTGAAATTCACTGAAAAAACCATAGGTTTCAGGCACGTTATAGTTAGAAATTAGCATTTAAAAACCTTTGAAATTCACTGAAAAAACCATAGGTTTCAGACACGTTATAGTTAGAAATTAGCATTTAAAAAACCTTTGAAATTCACTCAAAAACCATAGGTTTTAGGGACAGTTATAGTTAGTTGGACATTGCACTCGTACAAAACCCGTGAAATTCCCCTGTTATAGTTAGTTCAGCTAACTATAACTCGCGCCCCGCAATGCACTGCTGATGACGTCACATATTACATCACTCATGACATGGTCAGTGACATCACTGATGACATCTCAAATGACATCACTGATGACATCATCCATGTGATAATTTCATGCATCTTCTCACACCCTAATATAACTTTTGATACACCCACTCTAAATTACAGACTGCCATTCTCAAAACCATAGACACTCCAACACCAAAAACTACATACCCACTCACTGATTCTTAGGTCTACACACACATCCACTCACTCACCTGTACAGTCACTCATACTTACAGTCACTCAGTACAGGACTATCATATGCACTCATACACCTATATAAACACTCACACACCGCCACTCATCCATAGAGGTACTCACACACTTAGTCAGTCATGCAAAAAATTAATCACACACCCATTTACTCACCTATACAGTTATACACACACCAGCTCACTTACTCATACAAATACTAGCACATTCTTACGCTCTTATACAATAACTGATACAAGCACACACGCATCCATACAGCCACTCTCACAATAACACACTCTCACTTATAGCCATTTAAATACTCTAACACACATATATACTGCCTTTTACATATGTAGTTACTCGCACATGTACCACTGAGATATACATTCACTCACTAACACACCCATACACACACTCACCCACCCAAGCAGTCCATCACAGATGCACTCTTGAAATCATGCACCCAGTGAATCACCCACTCACACATCTATGTATAGAGTCACACACACCCCACCCACACAAACACTCAGGCAGCCATACAGATACTCAGAGAACCAATCAATAACCCATATAGACACTCATGTAGCTATTCGCAAATCCATGCATCCACTTACACACCAACAAACAGACGGATACAGACATTCACACAGTTTAGTCACTAACCCATGCATTCAGTAAGATACGTTTAATCACTCACTTGTAGAGTCAGTCACTCACGTACTAAATCATCCATTCAGACACTTATACACCCACTCATTCTTCAATACGCCTTTCCCTATATATATTAAACATATTTAAACTTTACAGAAACACACAGTCACTGGATGATGTCATCAGTGATGTCATCAGTGATGTCATTTGAGATGTCATCAGTGATGTCATCAGTGATGTCACTGACCATGTCATGAGTGATGTAATATGTGACGTCATCAGCAGTGCATTGCGGGGGCGCGAGTTATAGTTAGCTGAACTAACTATAACAGGGGAATTTCACGGGTTTTGTACGAGTGCAATGTCCAACTAACTATAACTGTCCCTAAAACCTATGGTTTTTTCAGTGAATATATATATATATAAACATACACACACAAACCGTCAAGGTACATTTATGTAGAGGTAAAGTAAACCTATAGTTATCTATATATTATTATTTTATGATGTTTTGGTCCTTGATATTTAGTCCCTGATGTTCTGTAAGCATGATACTCTGGAGCAAAGTTCCCTCTGATTATTTTTCTCAGTGTGCGGCAATGTAATGTTTGTGAGCGCAATTTTCTGAGAGGTGGGCGCAACGGAGGCATAATAAAAATTACGAGGTGAGTCAGAGTGCGAGCAGCAGCAGAATCATCCTCTGATAACAGTGCAGGAAAACATAGTTATTTCCACGTATCTATGAATAAAAACAAGTATGAAAATAAACAAACATGCTAATTAGAGATATTGTGTCTCAAAGCATTTAGTCCATCAGTTACACAATTCAGAATGCCTTCCAGGTACTGTACCACTGGGTTCTTGCATTTAGTGTGTAGAGAAATTGAGCCTGTAATGTGTGCTCATCAGTGTCTCTATAGCACTATTCTTCAAATTTTCTCACATAAATGTTCCTAGAGCAGCACCTGTGTAATAGGTGTGTAGTCAGATCAGTTATTGATAAGTGTGACTGACAGCGCAAGGCTCATACTGACTGCCCAAAAGAAGGACTCTGACTAAAGTGAACAAGGTGCTGTCTTAATGCACTGCAGCTTGTCTCTTCTCTCTGTGTGTAGGTACCTCTAGATTTTAGGCTCAGCCACTTGTGCTCCTGTGCAGGGCCGGCTTTAGTACTGGTGCCGCCCTGAGCGGCAATGTTTGTTGGGGGCCCCCCCCCCCAGTGACCACCTCGCCACGGATTCCCTCACTGCCTTGGGGGGCATTGACAATGCCCCCCAAGCCTCCATAACCACTGTCTCTTAGATTCATTTAGTTTTGTAGCGCCATTCATACCAGTTTAAGGTGTCAGAACACTTTACATCACACATACTTTGCACGGAGACAATCGTACGGGTGTAAATCAGTGTATAGGAGATGTTACATAAGACAGAGGCCTACAAGGTGTAGGAGTCGCATGTCATCCATACTGGTAGGCAGTATAGTTTAAGAGTCCTTGGTCTGGAAAAGCACAGATTCAGAATTTAAAATGTAACACCATTGTTAGGGTTTTTCTTTAATAATAAGAATTGATTTCTACCCAAATGAACCCTTTTTGCAATATTAGGATAAGGAAATACTGGGCTGAAAAACATGTAGCTGTAATATATTCCTTGCAGTTTGCATGCAGCTCTTTGACTACAGTTAATAGTTCACTACTCTAATTTAGGATTTTAACTTTTAAACTGCAAGTAACAAAAGGATCTCTCTGGCAAAAGCGATAACCCATTGATCAATTTATAGTGTATGCACTTTGTGATCTGAATGGGACACATTCTTTGCAGTAGGCATATTAACCTTCTGCGCTATGATGAGTCAAAACTTCCTCTACCAGACAAAGCTCCAGTCTCTCTCCAGGAACAACATTAATCACCGGAGTTATCATGACATTTTTATTGACGCTTGAAAATTGCTGGGACAAGGAACGTGGCATCTGGTGCTTTTAAAACAATGAACATGACGCCCCCACCCCAAGTCAGCGCCCGGTGTGGTGGCACCGATCGCACCGCCCTAGAGCCGGCCCTGCTCCTGTGTAATACGCCATCTTCTCAAACGCCCACAACACAAGTCCCTGTGGGCAGCCACGCCCAGGGTGGGGACTTTTTGATGCATCTGATGAATATGTGACTTTGGTATCTCTAGGGGAGGACTGTAAACCAAAATCAGCCCTGGTAAAAAAAAACAAATCTTCAGGCCAGCCCACGTAGCAGGGGACATGTGCCATTACAGCACAGTTATACTACACAGAAATTTTTTAACCTGTCCTTTAGACCAGGGTTCTCCAAAGTCGGTCCTGGAGGGCCGGATCCATGCCGGTTTTTTAAGATAACTACATTTATCTAAATGGGGATATTCTAAAAATCTGGGGGCAGATTTACAAGCCCCTTGCGACATCTTTACGACACCGGTGCGTCACTTCTGTGACGCAGCGGCGTCGTAAACAATGCGCCACTATGCGACATATTTACAACGTGACGCATCTAGGGAGATGCGTCACGTTGTAAATCCCTGCGCTACATTATACCTGCGTCAGGTATAATGTATGCAGGGTGGGTGTTCCGTCGCAAGGAAGCCTCGTAAAAGTGACGCAGTGAAATCTACAAGATTTCACTGAGTCACTTTTACCACCCAGCTGCGTCAAAACCTTACGCCTGCTTGTAGCAAGCGTAAGGAGTGACGCAGCACAGCAAGTATAGGCCACCCCTGAGCAGTGCTGGAGTTGCGTCACGCTTGCGACACGACTCCAGCACTGTGTCACCTTTACGCCGACAGATGCGTCACGCATCTGCCTATCCTTGCGCCACGGTGCGCCGCATTGTAAATGCGGCGCATCCATGGTGGCGCAAGGCTATTTTTCCGTCACGCACAATAACTGGTGCATCCCTGCTAATATGCAGGGATGAGCCAGTTATTGTAAATCTGCCCCCTGGCATGGTTCTGGCCCTCGAGGACCGACTTTGGAAAACCCTGCTCTAGACTAGCTAAAAATAGCTTTCCGGTGGTAGAGTAGGATGTTACTGGTTTGCAAGTCTGTTTGGTCAAAGTCAAAAACATAAACAAGTAATATTATTTGGTGTTTTCACTCTTGCATGGCAAAATAAATCACCAAAGTGCCTTGGGGAATAATTACAAATGAAGAGGTCATGAACATGGATGCAAAAGATCGGTACTAATAGACAGACAATAAAACCATGTTAGTCTACCTTTTAATAGGAAATCTGCTGGTAGTGTGCAGCCTTCAGTTTCTACTTTGGGGTCGATTCCGATTCGGGCCGGAAATTTCTCCGACCGAGCCGGACCCGGAGAGATTTCCGACCGAATCGGACCCGTGCAGTCCGACCGAACGAGGTCCGATGCGTCCGTATGTTATCGGACACGAAGTCGGTCGGACTCCCATTGAACTCAATGGGAGCCGGTCGTACAACGCGTACGCGGGCTCCCATTGCCTCAATGGGTGCGAGGCGGACAAGGGCGCCCCCTACAGCGAGTACGCCGCGAAGCGCTCGCGCGTACACGCACAGGTAGGGGGACCCATGGGTCCCCCCTGTGTGCGCTCGCACGGGTACGCGTGACAGGGGGGTCCGACACGGACCCCCAAAGTACGGCTCCGACAGCGAGTTCGAGTCGGACGGCGCGAGTCGGTCGGAGCGGTCGAGGTGCGCATCGTACTTACCCGGCCGGAAAACGTCTCCATTGCGCGGTGCGACCGGGTCCGACCGAGTCGGTCGGAGCGGTACGATCCGGGTACGAGTCGGTCGGAGCGGTCGGGTCGCCCGGACGAGTCGGTCGGCGACCTCGCATCGTACTCGCTCGGCCGGACCCGCGTACGGTTCGGTCGGGAAACAGGCTTTCGCATGGCTTTTTTCCCGACCGAATGGTATTGGGTGCGCCTCCGACCGAGATCGGAATCGGCCCCCTTGTGTTTATGCAGCGGCATTCGGGAGCCATCTTGACTCTCATGAAATAGCAGTTCAGTAGCAAATGTAGGCAATCCAGCACAGTAATACAAAGGGTCGAGCCAGAGCTGAGCAAGGGGTCTGAATTGGCCATGAGAGCCGAAGGAGGCGCTCTTGGCTTCGTGGACCTGAGAACTAAACCTTGGTCTGGTCTTTTCAGAAGATTAATACATTCACTCCAGTAATCAGTGTTTGACATCATAGACACAAGTTCCAAACCTGAGGGTGCACTCATCTTTCTGAGGTCGATAAAATGGGGATCAATGAGTTTGATTAAAAATAAATCTGTTATTCAGTGCAATGTGCACCACGGAAGGAACATGCACTTTCCATTCACACATTCTATGTTAGGACCGGAGCCATTGAAATATCAGGAATGTAAAAAAATGCAAAACGTCACATAAAAATAAGCTCATTTCTTTAACGTTACTGTTTCAATTATTTGTTAGGTTGGATCACCACTCAGAGTCACATTTATTCAAAATAATATTTTAGCATGCACTCCCCATGGCCACCTGAGGATGATTCCGTTTGTCATGCACCCTGAATACGTGGAAAATAGTATTATATGGGTGCAAAGCCCGGTCTTCTGGGTTGCAGAGGATTAAAAAAACAAAGAGGCGATGTAGCAGATTTGCGTTTTAAGAAAGGTTTAATGTTTGGTAGAAGAAAGGCCAGCCACAGCATACCGCAGGTAGCTCCCAGCCACTGCCCTTTCATAGTTTCAACAATCCAAAATAAACATTCCACATGGAACAATTCACAATGGGAAAGGAAGGGGTAGATGAAGGGAAGAATATACGAAGGGAGTGAAGGGGGGGAAATTAAACACAAAAACAACTGCACATCATCCCATTAGGGAGTAATGTCATGCTTGTTAAACCATGTGCAAGTGAGTATTTTGTTTTGTACAGATGCTGAACTGAATTGCTGGAAGATGCTCTCAACTTTGACATTTACAGATTAGTATAATAAAACGAGGTGCCTTGGATCACACAATTAGAGCAAGTAAGTAAGCCAGGATAGATTTGAGCCCGAGTTTCTTGATCATATCAGTTATGAATATTTTCTCCTCTCCTTCCCCTTTTAACACTACAGCACAATATTTTGCATTTAATTCATCCAGGATTTATGTAATTAAACTGTGTACAGTAAAAACCATAGATCCAAAGTTAGATCAATCTGACACTATTGCTCTTTCCCCCAAAAAAAAAAAGGAAAAAAGTACAAAGCAAATATGAAGATGTACCATAATGCCAATGCCTTTGCTGACTTCACAGACACACCGAGTTCAGGACAGGATGAACATACCAGTGAAATCTATTGCAAATAAAGCAGGAGTCTGTTGGCTGCACAGTTTGCTCACGTTATAAGCTTTCAATGAGAGACATGCCAAATAGATGAGCAGATTTTAATGTATGCTTTATGTTTTAAATCCATTAATGTATTTCAGCAGTACAGCACTTGTCCTGTGCAGCAATAGATTCCTAATATAAAGGGGTCCACAGTGAAAATTATTTGAGCCTGCAACCAGACTCTAGCAATATGAGGCTAGCGTTTTAAAAAAACACAAAATCAAGCCTTCCCTGTTGATGCTGTCTGGGTCTTTTGTTTGTATTTAATGCCTGCCATCAGCTTTGATGCTGCCCGCGGCCCATAGGAGGGCTGCCACCTTAGTGCCCTATAAGGCACACAGCCAACAGTCTAGTGTTTGGACCCTTTGGGGTCCGGCGCATTCAGCGTCATTTCTGGCGCGCCAGTGGGCGGGGAGCCAGGTATATCTACCTCTCCTGCCCACCTGGCGACCCCTTTTGCGCCGAGACTTCACGCCGTCGGTTTCCCCTCGGTCGCGCGTCTCCGGTCGGTTGTCGCACCTCGTGGTCGAGCTTCCGGTTGAAAGGTAAGTTATACATCCCGATCCCATTCCCCTCCCCGCCCCTTCCCGCTCACCGTCAGTATCCCCGCCTCGGGGTCCTGTAGGCCCCTACTAGGTCGTAGGCTCGCCGGTCTCGCGCGGAGCAAACACGTTATAGCTGAACCCCGCCCTAGAGCCCCCGCTCCCCCTCCGCTAACACAGTGACCCCCAGCACGGGTGCATTGGGGGTGGGCAGGCTGGTGCTGCTATGTAAACGCTGCGGCGGCCGACGTGCGGGAGCGCACCCATCCTCTCACACCCTGATTAGGCTTACAACAGCCTTAGGTAAGGCCGCACACCGAATGGCGTATGATTATGGGTCTTCCGTATGGCCCGCGTGGCTTCAGCCGTTGGAGCTGGGGATAGGGGTTCAGGCTTAGCATGTAGCGGGAGATTGTCCCCGGGTCGACGAGATTGGGCCTAGGAACTCACCAAGGAGAGCATTCGGCGTAATGGCCAGTGCGGCCGACGTGGAGCTGCGGACACCAGTGCAAGTCCCTGACTCTGTGCAACGCCTTGACTATGCAAGCGCAGTGGATTAGCGTGGGGCTTAGCTTGCGAGCACATGGGGCCCACATGTTAAAGTCAGACCATGGGGCCGGGATGGCTTAAAGAACCAAAGGCAGCGATGATGGCCTGAGTACGTAGGGAGTTTGAGTCCGGTTCAAGATAGTGTAATGGCGATGAGTGCACGGGGCGTCAAGGTCAGCGATGCCGATGTGCGCCCTGGGGGCACAAAGCGGGTGTTGTCGCTGCAGCGCGGCCACAAATTTTTAGGGGCCTAGGAAAGTTACAGGTGGCATACTAATGCGGTGAGCGATGAATTGGGCTTTGTGCAAGACAACAGGTGCTCATGAGAAGCATCCACTACCGTGGGGTCGTACTCGTGTTATATGAGAAAACAATATCCTACCACCTTTATATAATGACGCACTGTGGCAGTGTGGTTAGGGTCTCTGATTCGTACGCTAAAGGTTATGTGTTCAAGTCCTGGTGTTTCAACGGTTGTGGTCTCTGAGTTAAAGATTATAGGCAATGGCACGTTCATGAGAAACAATAACCTACCACCTTTATATAATGACGCACTGTGGCAGGTTGGTTAGGGTCTCTGACTCTTACGCTAAAGGGAGTGTTCCCGGATTGCCATCCATTTGGGGTCGAATTCAGGGTTAATTGTGCGTTATTGCTGTGCGATCCAACGTTTTAATTCTACAACCCACGGCTCCCCGGGCTAAGAGGGCCAGCATACAAACACCATCGGCCTCTCGCGGGCAGGGGAGGGAAGCCCCATCAGCTGGGTATGGTCAGCCTTGGGCACTCCTCCCACTCGGAGGTTACGATGCCACGAGCAAATGTCTGAACGACGGGGAAGTGAGGGGGCACACTGGGCAGGGAGCGGCTGCGGGCATCATTAAAGGGAATACTCAGTGTGAACCGAGAGTCAGCATCGCACAGCGCCAGACATTCGGCTGTATTTAAGAGGAACTAGAAAGGTCACACAAGGTATATTCAGCGAGTATACTTGTGAGTGTAACAATGCCTTTGCTTCATAAAATGGTCACAAATGTGTCGATAGGCCTCAAGCTCGTGGTCTCGCCCACTTTCACCATGTCGTCCTTCAGCCTTTATTAACTTGGGCGGGCAAGAACAACACTCTCAAGTTCCGTCCCCTTTCCTATGGGTTGAGCACAGTACATGGTGCCATAGGCCATGTAGGCCACCGGGTGGCAGTCCAGCACTTTTTTACTGTTACTAAAACTGAAGGATGTGGAACACATGGGACATATTATTGATGAATGTCCTTTGACGAGTGCTCCACTGTTTTTTTAGGTCTCACCTAGCGCAGCGCACATGCGCTGCTCTAGGACAGGGCCTCTTGTAATCACTCCACACATTCCGAAAGCTTTGAGAAAGCTCGTGCATGTGGTTGTTACATTAATTGGCCTTTGCGTGTGGCTTTCAAGAAATGAAAGCACGCAATTGGCCAAAGACGGCAGCATGTCCTGCCTTTTCTTTTCAGGTTAACTCCCCTGGCCTAGGGAGCTCGGGAGCGAGCAGGGCGCGCATTGTGCATACTTTCCTTATCGGGATCTCGACTCATGTTCCAAAGTAAACAAACACGCTCGCTTTTGCGGCTGCGCTTGTTTTACATGGGCGCTCTCTGCTTCACTTTTTGTAAGAGCCTCAGCGCGGTGGCCCCTTCATGGACGCCACGCGTTATCGTTTATAGAAAGCAGCTGCTTACTCACACGCGCCATTGTACCCCCCCCCCCCCAATCAATACCCTTTTTGTTGCTTGGCCACATTATTTTATTTCATTAAGGAGCTTCGCTCACTCTTTTCCCCGTGCGCCGTGTCGATCAAACAAAGCCGTGCAGCAGCTTACTCGCACGCGCCATTGTGTGCCCATCCATACATTTCCTGTTGCTTGTTTACAGGATTGCTGGTCACTTTCTCACACATCATGTCAGCCATTCGTTGTTGTCCTTTTTGCTATGACAGAGATTGACGCGAACTAATGTAATTTCATCTGCGTTTCAAATCCTACAGCAGAGATTGAGGGCTCAGAGCACCTCTTGCATATTGATTGCATCAACGGACTAGGTTCTGTATTACTGTGCGAAGCGACTACTGTCCCATCAGTCTCGACTCATTACCATTACTGTCGGTCTCATTGGGGGGAGGGGGAGATGGCACTAATGTATTCAAATAAATTACATTAATAAACATGGCCGCTCTTACAGGATCTCTTTTGTAATTCATAGTACGTCGATTTGAATTGCGAGTTTCTGACTAAATATAAATAACACATGCAAAGCACAGTCACTGCAGATGAAGCAGCCGTGTCATCAGGTTTGTTGGGACATGATATGACACCGGATCAACTGTTAAGTCTGTATTTTCAGCGGAGCTCTGCGGCTTGCTTTCATTTCTAAACCAAAACACAGATCAGTTTAAGGGGCATGTGGCCTTTCCTTCTGCAGTTCAGGGTCTGCGGAGGATCAGTCAGCGACGCTTGCGGCTCTGTTGCTGCCGGTGTTCCGTCGTTTTAATCTCCCCATCGGAATGAGCTCCCCTTCGCATCTGCGCATGCGTATTTGACCGCGAATGCGCAATTGCAAAAATAAACCTTTGGCATGTCTTTCTGAGCTCCCCATCAAACACAAAAAATACCGTCATTGCTCACATGCTGTAGGGGGAGACCAAACCTACGGGGGAGAGCATCTAGTTAGATTATACCTTCGTTTTAATCTCCCCATCGGTATGATCTCGCCTTCGCATCTGCGCCTACGTATTTGCAAAAATAAACCTTTGGCATGTCTTTCTGAGCTCCCCAGCACAGCAGCAAACTCCCGTCATTGCTCACATGTTCGTTTTTATTCATTAAAGCATACTTTAGTGTTGTGTTTGTATTACTTAATTTTGATAAATATGAAAGGTTTTAGCTTTTCCTTGCCTGAGTTAATTGGTTATACTTTTTAGGCATGTCGCATTTTCGATTACTTAATAAATAATATATTTTAAAAGTGTTATGATCCATCGTGAGCTTCTATACATTTTTTTTTCCATTTACTAATATTAGGAGTTTTTGGAACTGTTAATCTTACAGCAATTTAAACAAGTCAACTTCCCTTCTTTATGTAATTCTCTTAACAAACTCAGTGGCCACTTAATTTTTTTAAATATGAAAGGTTTTACCTTTTCCTTGCCTGAGTTAATTGGTTATACTTTTTAGGCATGTCGCATTTTCGTTACTTAATAAATAATATATTTTAAAAGTGTTATGATCCATCGTGAGCTTCTATACATTTTTTTTTCCATTTACTAATATTAGGAGTTTTTGGAACTGTTAATCTTACAGCAATTTAAACAAGTCAACTTCCCTTCTTTATGTAATTCTCTTAACAAACTCAGTGGCCACTTAATTTTTTTAAATATGAAAGGTTTTACCTTTTCCTTGCCTGAGTTAATTGGTTATACTTTTTAGGCATGTCGCATTTTCGATTACTTAATAAATAATATATTTTAAAAGTGTTATGATCCATCGTGAGCTTCTATACATTTTTTTTTCCATTTACTAATATTAGGAGTTTTTGGAACTGTTAATCTTACAGCAATTTAAACAAGTCAACTTCCCTTCTTTATGTAATTCTCTTAACAAACTCAGTGGCCATCTAGAGGAAAAGAACGTGAGGAAGTAGGAGCATCTATGTTTTGCATTTTTTTCCTGTCAACCACACTACCTCACCTATCACGGAATCATGTCTGTAGACCTGGCTGAACGTGAGCAAGGTAGTGAAAAAGAACATGGTTCCCTGTAGTAATTCAGTGTTTGCAGAGTGTAGTTAGCGGTCACATATCAGAGTAGATAATCAGAGGTGCAATGTCTGCTTAGGATATAATGCTTATCTTTATTATACTCGCTGCAGGCAATCTAGTACAAACATATACTACCTAATTTCTAATTTATGTTAATTGGTACAGTACCTGCTTAGTAAGATGTCTTCATGTTTACAGCACACTACCAATTGTCAGGCTATTGGTTGTTGGTATGCGGTTAAATCTTGGATTAATAAATCTATGCTGTTTACCTTTTGTGAGGCTAATAATTACCTCCACAATACTTTGTATTCACTAAATATACCAAAGGCACAAAACATGCTGTGTGCCTAAGATCACACTGTCTGATTTTGGGCTGAGGGTGTTTTAGGGTGGGAGGGGGGGTGAGCACCTGTGAGCAGCTCATTTGTGATTATTTGAAGGGCAAGGTCTTGAGGTCCTTTTTGAACTGGTGTAGTTTTTTGCTTTGGTGTAGTTGGAGTTCATTCCAATTCTTGGCTGCGAAGTAGGAGAAGGATCTTCCCCTTGCTCTTGTCCTGTAGAAACGAGTGACGGTGGCTACTTCGAGGTCAGTTGAGCGGATGTTTTTTTGGGAGGGGTTGATGGAGGTTCGCTCATTCAGCTATTGTGGTCCGTTGTTACGGAGGGCTTTGTAGGCATGTGTGAGCACCTTGAAGGTTATTCTTCTTTTCTATGGGGAGCCAGTGGATGTCGTGGAGGTGTTGGGTAATGTGGTTGTGTCGTGAAATGTCGATGATGAGTCTACCTGTGGCGTTTTAGACAGTCTGGAGTTTGCGGAGGAGTTTTCTCTTTATTACCGGTTTAGAGACTGTTGCTGTAGTCCATTCTGCTTGTGATGAGTGCATGGGTGATGTTTTTTCAGGAGTCAGTGTTATCCACTTGAATGTTTTGCAAAGTATGCTGAGGTGTTTGAAGCATGCTGAGGATACGGTGTGATCTGGCTATTCATTGTTAGTGAGGAGTCAAGTATGATGCCAAAGTTGCATGCGTGGTCTGTTGGGGTGGGTGGTTTTCTAAAGGCGGATGGCCACCAGGTGTTCTCCCATGCGTAGGAGGTGCAGCAGAGTATGATGACTTCTGTTTTCTCTGCGTTGACCTTCAGTCAGCTGTTGCTCATCCAGGTTGCAATGGCTTTCATCCCTTCTTGGAAATTGCTCCTGGTTATGTTGTCTTCCTTGGTGAGTGCGAGGATGAGCTTGGTGTCATTTTTGTACGAGCCAATTTTTATTTATTGTTTTCCGACGATGGTCGTGATGGTGTCTATGTAGACGTTGAAGAGTGTGGGGCTGACGGAGGATCCTTGTGGTACTCTGCATCTGATATCTGTTGTTTCTGAGACGAAGGGCAGGAGTCGGATTCTCTGTGTTCTGCATGAGAGGAAAGATCTTATCCAGTCTAATGCTATTTCTCAGATGCCGGCGTCATGGAGCCTGTTGACTAGTGTGTGGTCCGAGATGGTGTTGAAGCCTGCTGATAGCTCCAGAATGATGAGGGCTGCCTTGTGGCTTTGGTCGAGGAGCCTGCGTATGTCATTAGTGTCAGTGACGAGGCTGTTTTCGGTGCTGTGGTTGTTGCTGAATCTGGATTGAGAGGTGTCTCTGATGTTTTTTTTTCTATATAATGTGCTAGCTGGGTGTTGACGTCATTTTCGATTAATTTTGCATTGAAAGGGAGCATAAACATGGGCCTCATGTTTTTGTGATTTGTTGGTTCTGCGGCGGGCTTCTTTTAGTATGGTGTTGACTTCGGCGTTCTTCCTGTTGTCAGGGAATGTGGCGGTCTTCAGGCAGCAGTTCATATTTCTGCAAAGTTCTGGTTCGAAGGCAGTGTCTGCTCTGTCTAAAATGTGCGTCTGGCAGGGGTCAGTAGGTGCTCCGGACTGAATGCTCTTAATTGTCTTTAAGTTGTTTTCTGTGGTGAGAACTCTTCAGGTGAGAAGGGTCTGGTGGATGGCGTCGTTTGTGGTGTGTGTTGAGGCGGTGTTGTCGTCTTTGTTCTCAAGGTTGTGTTAGAGCATTTTGATCTTTTGGTGAAAGAAGGACCTTACTTTGTTGCAGCGGTCTTGGTATGGAGGGACGTCGGTTCTTTTGCTATTGTTTTTTTGGTATTCCTGTATAATGGGGAAGATTTCCTTGGAGTTGTGGGCGTTGGAGAGGATTCTGTCTTGGATGAAGTTTTTCTTTGTCTATTTGATGAGTGATGACTTGGTGGTGTGCTGTGATACCTGCTATGTAGGCGGGGTGTCATTCTGGTTTTTTTCTGTTTCTCCTCCTCTTCTCCAGTCTTTGGCATGAGTGCTTGTATTCCCCCCAGATCCATTGTGAACCATTTTGCTTTCATGTTGTGTCGTCTCTTGGTGTTCTAGATGGTGGGCGAGGGTGTTGGCGCATTTGGCGATCCATTGGTAGAGTTTGCTTGCCGCTGTATTGCACTCTGTTGTATTTGGTGAAGGAGTGCAGACTTTGTTACTGTTTCTGCATGGGGGTGGAGCGTGCGGTTTGACATCGAATCGATATGTGCTGGACTGTCCATTTGTGTAGTAAGTTAGAAAGTATTCTCTTACGCCTGATTACATTTTGACAACTCTATCGTGTTTGTCACGTTATTTCAATAATAATTCAAAGAGCTAAAAATGTTACTATGTTTTGCATGGACAAATGCTATTGTGTAGACCAATTTGTTCCCCAATTATTTGTTCCATATACTGTTGTAATACATTTTTTTGTAGTGAGCTTTTGTCCATATTTTTTAAATACAATAAGATTGGGAGTTTACTGGCCTGTATCCTTTATGGTGGTTTGCTGGACAGTTATTAAGTTAAGATCCCCTGTTCACTTTTTTGCCTTGCTAGATTCATTTTTCTTTTTTTTTTTTATTATTAAAATACTTTATTAGTCAATTTAAACCATAAATTCAGCAAAGGACATACATAACCAAACATATAAATTAAAAAGAAATTCTAAAAAATTTTTGCCATCAAGCTCAAACCATATCATTTATTTCCTAGCAAACAAATATAAAATGTTAATACCCCTCCTGTTAGTTTTGTTTCTAAAAAAGTGCCATTATGTAATGTTTTGTTAATACTCCAAAAATTCTTAAAAAATCCATTGTAACCATAACCCTTGCAATAGACATACATAATACGTCATGTACCTATAAATTTAAAAATAAGTGTTAATCCTAAACAGACATTTTGATTTCTTATTTAGGAAGCACATTAAAATGTACTATATAGTTAATTCAATTTTTTTTGAATAAAATGCCAGTATGCAAGGTCAGGGTGACAGCCCTGGAAAAGCTATACCATGTGCAAATATTACATCGAGGAAAGCCTATTATGCCAAATCATGCCGAGAAGTGAGGGGTGTGCAGGATGTTCGGAGATACTGCTACAGGCTTTACGAGATAATGTGATTTTGTTAATGCATTTA
Organism: Calotriton arnoldi; assembly: GCA_963921515.1. NCBI lineage: Eukaryota > Metazoa > Chordata > Amphibia > Caudata > Salamandridae > Calotriton > Calotriton arnoldi. The sequence goes on from CAWUFW010003242.1 coordinate 1,136,462, forward strand.
TGCTGATTGCACTAAAAGTGCCAAACCTCCGCGAGCAGTCCTATTTGAGTTTTTATTGATAGATAGCTTAATGTAATAGGGGGCAGGTTAATTTCATTGTCCAAGAAAGGCTATACAATCAGCATTTGTTAAATTTTGTAAAGCCTATTGTGGATATTCATGTTTATGAAAAAAGGCGTTGGGGGCTATGGTAACACTGGTATAAGCATTACCAACTGACTTGATTGTCTTTATGCATTTATCCAGATTGCACTTAAAGTGCTAAACCTCAGCAAACATAATTAATTTGACTTTTCATTGGTACATGTTTTAAAGGGATAGTTATCAACTTAAGTTTGTTTCCCTAGCAGCTGTCAATGCATAGCGAAGCACCCCATAAGTTCCTGTCAAGAAACCTTTTTATTCCTTTATTGGGTACCATCTATAAAATTTACTAATCAACCCATTGAAAATATTGGATAAATTGCCAATGTGCGTGGTTAGGTTAACAGGCCAAAGATTATGCAATGTTTACATTTGACATAGAAGATACCCTATTGTGCAAATGCATGCCCGGAAAATGGTGTATGGTGATATTGGTACAGGTTTTCAGAGCTGAGTTAATCGTGTTAATGCTTTTTCGCAAATTGCATTTAAAGTGCTAAACCCCTGCGAGCAGACATAAACGATGTTTTAATGATATACGGCTTGACGGGTTATGGAGCAGCTTATGCCCATTTTTGTAGCAGCCTGTTCATGCATGACGAATCACACCACGGATTCCTTTCTGGGCCTCCTTTTATCAGCCCACTCCAACACCATTAATGTCAGATCCTTTACACTAACTATGGTTTAAAAAAAGGCCAGGAACTGTACTATTGTAATGTTTATCATTGTGTTTCTTGCGTCCAATGATTCCATCAGTGTGTTTCTACAGCTCCTGACTCCTTGCTTGTTAAACTCTTTGCTTAATAAGCACTTCTTCTCTGTGTTGCCATAGCAGGTCAGATACATTTGACATGTGGTAAAGTATCATCTCCTTGGTGATATCGGCGGCAACTGTTGATTTTTCTTGGCCGCTTCACCTCCATTTTGGTAGTAAATCTAGTTTGTGTCTCTCACTGAGTCCAGTGCAGTGTATGCCTGTTTGAATTTTCCAATGGTATGTTGTTCCCAGAACAGTCAATTCTGTTTGGGTGGTGTATCATTTGAAGACCAGCCACCCATGTAATCGCTTCTAAAGCTTTTCTTTATCTGTTACCCAATTAGCAGTTTAATCAATTGGTTTACCACTCTTTTGAAAGTTTGCCCATATCTATTGCCTTTCTACAAAGTGGCTAATTCAAGCCTCCCAATGCTGCTTTCAAGATATTTCTTATAGCCTCCTTTCCTCCTTTTAAAGTTGTTTTCAGTCTAAAATCCTTGTGCCACAATATATAATCTGCAGTTGAGCGCAATTTGTTGTAGAGCATCATAAATGCTGTAGATATAGGGAGTGGATATTTTGTTACTGAGATTTTCAAATATACTTTGTCGGGCGATGTTGATCTTGGTTAATTTCGAAAGTTGTTTATACAATCTTGTCACCATTCATTCAAGTATACCGGTCTCTGCATCTTACATTATTTCTCATCCATATGCACGTGTTGGTAACAATTTGGCCTTAATTTCTGCTATGAGTACTTTACATTCGCCATTTTCATTGGCTTAATAACTTTCTCTTTTGCTATCTTGAAGCATTGTTATATTTTACAGCCATGTGAGATGGCAGTTTGTTCCTTCTAACGTGGCTCGTTCCCTATTTTCAGCTTATCGCAGTTATTATTTTCTTCATATTTTATTTCAGTAAGGTGTCAGTAGGCACTGTGCTTTTCCTTTTGTTTTCATTCCTGTTACTCCACTCCCACATAACAAAAGTCGCCTGGGCAGAAATACGTTTCCATACCCTCCAAACTCAACAGTGTACATATTGCTCATTAATAAATGTAATCAAAGTAGCATATTCCACTCACCTTTGTATTATTGAATACAGTCAAGGCAATAGGACCCCAGCAAGTCAAGGTTAGATTGGGCAAATTTGACCAGGAAGTGTAGAGAGACTTTTCATTAATTTTGGCAAATAGTTGTTTATAAAATTTTGTTTGGAAGATCTTTGGAGTTCCTGAAGCCAGGATCTTTTTCAAGCTGTGAGTTAAGGATTGTTCACTGGTTTTCTTGTTTAAAATTATGCAAATCACCCACTTTATTGCTAGCTTTGTTGCTTTCATGTGTATCGCCAAGGAGTTATACCTTACTTGTCCTCCTATGTGGACCTTGTTGATCCATGAAGAATATCCAGGTTGCAAGCCTCAGTTGAACTTGTGGTTCCTGATGAAAGTCATCCAGCATCCTCATCCGTTTTTCCTACAGTATTGAGTAAGTATTCAACTTTACCGTACTTTATCCTTTATCTGTTAACACCTTAATTTATATTTCGAGTGGTTTGTCCACCTAATCACTAATTTCAACTTTTGTCTATTTGTTATATTATAGGTTGTTTAGATACTAAATTACCATGTTCAAGTGTTTACCAATACTTTTTTCATCCTACAGCCTGACCTTTTGTTTTTCAAGTTGCTCTCTATTACTTTAACTTTGAAGAATCAGGCTATTGACATAAAGAATGTTCTCATCATTAGTTCATTTGTTTGTGCGGGCTATTCAGGAATATTCCATGTTTATTATTGTGTTACATACTTCAATGTACCCATTACAAGGCTCTCTCTTTTTCTTCCTTTTAACACTAAGGGGCCGATTCCGATTCAGGCCGGAAATCTCTCCGACCGAGCCGGACCCGGAGAGATTTCCGACCGAATCGGACTCTGGCAGTCCGACCGAACGAGTACGATGCGCACGCATGCAATCGGACTCGAGTCGGTCGGACTCCCATTGAAGTCAATGGGAGCCGGACGTACAACGCGTACGCGGGCTCACATTGACTCAATGGGTGCGAGGCGAACAACGGTGCCCCCTACAGCGGGTACGCCTCGAAGCGACTCGCGGCGTACATGCACAGGTAGGGGGGACCCATGGGTCCCCCCTGTGTGCGACTCGCGCGGCTAGGCGTACAGGGGGGTCCGACACGGACCCCCAAAGTCCGGCTCCGACTGCTCTTTCGAGCCGGACGGCGCGAGTCGGTCGGACTGCTCGCGGCGCGCATCGTACTTGCCCGGCCGGGGAACGTCTCCATTGCGCGGTGCGAGTCGTGTCCATGCGAGTCGGTCGGAGCGCTTCGGACCCGCGAACAAGTCGGTCGGCGATTTCGCGTGCGCTCGCATCGTACTCGCTCGGCCGGACGCACGTACGAATCGGTCGGGAAACAGGCCTCCGAATCGGATCCGGTTAAGCCGAATCCGATTCGGTGCCCTACCGGCCGAGATCGGAATCGGCCCCTAAGGCTTTATATTTTTTATATCCTTTACATTTTTTGCACATGATGGCAGAGCGTGGATGGCACATGGAAGCTACATTTAAGATTAGTATGTTTGGTACTTGATTTTCCAAAGGTGCCACAATGCTGTGTCGGAGTCTGGCTTCTGGTGGGAGATGTAAGTGGCTTGTTCACTTTTGTCATATTCATTTTCACTGATTTTCTTTTTTTCACCTAACATTTCATTGCCAGTTACATTTGCATTTTTCAACTACTAGTTCATATAAATCATATCTGTTTGATGGTCTTCTTCTCCTTGCCACTAACCCCCTTAACTTTTAAACTTGGCACTTTTAAAATATGATATCCTTACAGAAATACGAACTGTGAGTATAAATTTGCCATCTTTCCAAATTTATTGTGTCTATCTATAACGCTTTGTTCCATAGAAATATTTTTTTTATTAATGTTTAAGAAAAAAGTATAAGTAATCCATCTTTCCATCAAGTCATGTTTTTTCCATTATTAACAATCTTTTTAATTTTTAGTTCAAACTGTTTTCAATTTGCTTAATTAGTATGCCAATCATTCGTTATAGTGTGATTTTTATACATTTTCTTAAACAATATAAAAATTAATTTCTTAACATATTTAAAATGTCTATGAATTTAATGCAAAAATAAACCTATTAAAAATAAGAGATAGATAAGTTTATGGTACATTTACCATTTTATCGGATATTGAAGCTACATCAGTAGCTAAAGTTTATATTGTGTCTAACGATAATTTAAATTCACTATGCTATGTGCAAACATCTAGAAACATTCGAAACCACAATTATGTATTAATTTGTACACTGACCAACACTTTACATGTAAACAACCAATATATAATTTGAAAATAAACAAACACCCACAGCCATAATGGAGTACATTTCACTTATATATATTTTATATCCTGCTATTTCATAGGTACAGGCTCTGTACATGCGAACAATTCCTTTGGACTTTAGTTTGGCATAAATTGGACAGAAAAACTGAACAGTTTCATCACTTTATCATGCATTTTGTTAATACAAATTCAATTTTAATTTACTGGTTCAGCTTCCTAATTGCTAAAAGTTGTTACTGAGAGAGAACCACACATAATCTTGATGTACAGGGAACGAGCATGTTCCTGACTGATAAAATCAATGAATTTCATGGCTTTGCATACAGATTTTTTTTAAAGTTAGTTGCTTGTTAGACTCCCTAGCAAGGAAGATTAGTCTCATTGCATTTTTTTTTTTCTAAATTATAGTGGTATCCATTTTCCAGATCTACTGTGCCTGAGTCCAGAATTTCTATAGGCACAGATCATTAAATGTCTTTTTTAGCACCCATATCGATTTCTATTCGCCCCGCATTTGCCAAATTAACATTTTGCATGCCCTCCTTGACATGTCACAATGTGTTTCTGCTCCCTATTTTAATTAAATCGATTTGTGTGGTTTAACAACTTTATTGACAATATCTCTTGAATTCCCTGATGCAAGTGGAAAAGAATTTGTCGATTGCACTTTCGTAGACCCACCAGGCTTCTAAGTTATATTTTATAATTTCTGCTTAGTGCAGTACTGTTTTCATGGCCCAATAGTTCTTTGATTTCCACTGCTTGCCTTGCAGTATTCCACTTTTTTTTTTTTATAGATTTTGTATTGCAACAGCCAGCTGTTTTATAATTAGTGTTATTTTTTAATATCTGTCAGTCCCTGTAGCCTAACTTGTTTAATCTTAGTCACAATTATTCACACTCCAGTACTATTTAAGATCTTTACTTCTTACCCTCACAAACTTGCTCACCCTTCCCTTTTTTGTGTAGTCATCTATTTGGTCTTGAATATGTACATTTGAAGACACCAGTCACTTTTAAAATTCATTACAACTATCTATCACTTTCTCCAGCCCCCTCTGGTTTTGGACAACTACAACATGCCCTCATGAAAGAAGATGTATCGTTTTTTTAACTTCCGCCAACTGAGAGCTAATCAATAACACAATTTGATAATGAAGCAATACAGTTGTTATTGAATGTGAGGAAGAAGTTTGTGCCATGGAGGCATCATACCTTGCGTTGTTTCCTTTACTTTATAACTTATAAAGCGTCCGAATCCCCACCTTGTATCTCCGCTCTACGGAAGTGCAACTGTTAGCAAGGAGAAGAGATTTCAGAAGAGCTCAATTTTTAGGTCTCTTCAGAATACTAAATAGTCTGGGCATTTCAGAATGTGACTGGGAAGTGTATTCCACTAGGAATTGGGCTACGTAATAAAAGGCTTTCCCACCTGTGCGGAATTTTTCAACACGACGTTCCCAAAGTTTTGACATAGAGCCTCACTCGAGTGTTCAGGATTGATGGTTAACGGGTAAGCCTATCTGCTACATACCTAGTGCCACTGCCATTGAGTTCTTTGTGAACTTGTTCTTTTACACGGGTGCGTCTTTTTCTTTCTTTTAAAATATTGAATTAATTTTTTTCGCTGACAATGTTTAAATATTTATGTACATTGTGTATACAGGGATATCTTTTGGTTTCACAATCATGTACTTACCTTGTTCGTATTTCTGATGATATTAAATATATGGTTTTTAAAAAAAAAAAGTCTGCCCCGTGTTACCCAATTCATATTTTCGAGACATATGTCCGCCTAACAATATTACTTCTCTTCCCTCTTAATGTTTGATTCATCATTAGTTCACCACTAATCAGTGTTGAACAGTAAATAATCTTTCCAGATATAACCATTGAACTAAGTTTTCAAACAAAATCCCTTGCAGCCACCTTTCAACTTATTTCTTGTCAACAATGCAGCTGATTTTAAATTTGATCTGCTCGTTTATTGTAAACCAGTGTAATCCCTGAAGTCGGGGCAAAGATGCGGTCCTAGCGGGAGAGTTGGAGACAAAGCGTGCCGCTGTGTTTTGAACCACCTTAACTCTATCTAGGGAGGACTCGTTAGCTGAAATCAGAAGACCATTGCAATAGTCTAGGCGGCTAATTAATAATTTTTTGAGGAGTGTTTTACGCACATTCAGAGTTAGAAGAGGGAAAACCCTTAGTAAAAGTCTTAGCGTATGCAAGCATGTGACTGCGGTGGTACTGTCTTGCTCCTTCATAGTAATTTTTTTTGTCCATTATTACGCCTAATTTTTTTACCATAGTTTTATGAGCCGTTGCGGCACATATTTCAGTTTTCCACCATGCTGGGGAGCACAGCAGAGGGGCATCTCCGAATAACATAATCTCACTTTTCCCTGCATTTAACTGCAGGAATTTGTTCATCATCCAAGCATCAAAGGCTGTCATGCCTTCTGAAAATGTCACCTGGATGTTGGGAGAGTTTTTGTCGAAACCCATTAAAAGCTGTGTGGCATCATGGTATGAGATTGGAATCAAGCCTCGTTCCCTGACTTTATCTGCCAGAGGAGGTACGTAAATGTTAAACAATGTTGGACTAATACAAGATCCCTGTGGTTCTCCTTTGGTCAACTCTGAGGTTCGAGATCTATAGGCGCCTACCTTGATGGTTTGCGTGCTGTGAGTTCGAAAACATGATAACCACTTAAAGGCTAGACCGTGGATTCCGATCTCCCTCAGTTTTTTTAGCAGAATGGAATGGGATATTGTGTCAAAGTCCGCTGAGAATTCCAGCAGCACCAGTAGTGCTGCTTGTTCGTTGTCCAGGGAATGTCTTAAGTTGTCAATAACAGCAATCAGTGCTGTCTCTGTACTAAACCTAGTCCGAAGCCCATCCTGGGAAGGGTTGAGGCTACCCGTTACTTCAATGTACTCGCTGAGGTGTTTATTAATGTGTTTTTTCATGATTTTACACAAATGCGGTAACAAAGACATGGTGCGTTAATAAGATAGATCATCCTGCGAGGCATTGGGTTTCTTCGATATAGGGATTATTTGTGCGGCTATCCATTCGGATGGTAAATGGCCCTTGCTCAATTTGAGATTAAGGATTGATTAGACGGCCGGGGACAACTGTTTATTCAGTCATGAATATAGTTTAGCCGGAAGAACGTCCTGATGGTAACTTGACTTTATCTTTTCATTTAAAGTTTACACAGTATCAGATGTAAGAGGGGGTTAAGCGTTCCAGAGAATTCACATTCGTTGAAAGTGAGGGACGGTGGATAGAAATGTCAATCAACAGTTCCCTCTCTTTAATGAATTTGTCATAAATAATCACAATTTTCTGAAAAAGTGATTGTCTATCTTATCACTGAGTTCTTGCGATGGGGTAACTTCATTGTGACATGCTTTAGGATTTGTGAAGGAGTAGCGGATGCAATTCAGTTCTTTAGAGGAATTCCCCACCTGACTAAGTTGCGACTCAATGTGTGCTCTATGTTCATTTATTAATTTCTTATGATATTGTCCGAGACCTGTCTTGTACCTATTTTTGTTATTTGCGTCATGGTAGAGACGCCAGCGTCTTTCCATCTTCTTCCAAAGGCTTTTTTCCTTCCTTTCATTTCGTGACAACCATGCTGCATGCATGTTTCTGGTCAAATTGGAGTATGCTTTTAAAGGGGCCAATCGATCTAAATTTGCTTCTACTATGGTCTAGTAATTATCCAAACCTTCCTCAAACTTTTCTAATGTTACTTTGACATTGGCCGTGAATGCGTCTGCGAAGCGATCTTGCGTGATTTTATGCCATTGTCTTTGAAGGCTGCATGAGGTTTTGGTGGAAGCAGGAGCGGCTTTAGAACCTTTTATTTTAAAAATAAGTGGAGAATGATCAGACCATCTAATAGGGCAGGGTGCCTCTTAAGCGATGTTAGCTAAGTTGGTCTTAATTAGATCAAAGGTATGACTTGCAAGATGTGTGGGCCGTACATTGATCATATCTAGTCCTAAGGCAGTTAAGTCCGATAAAACCATTGTGGTATCTGCATAGGTGTTAATCTCGCTATGTATATTGAAGTCTCCTAGAAGTAAGAAGTGTGTACTTGAGATAATGTGAGGGGCAATTAGTTCCATAAGTGTTACCGAGAAATTGTTTAGGGGTCCTGGGGGCCGTTATATATGTTCCCCTTTCCAACAGCAGTGTGATTGAAAATCGATTTTTAAAATAAGGATTTATATTTTATTGGCAATACGCTGTTAAAGTATGGATACATTAGTAGAGTCTTTAAGAGCAATGGCTATACCTATGCTCATCTTGTACTGCATCTCAAGTCATTGGATACGGTAGCCATCGGATTTTGCCACCGTAATAGTTGAGATGGAGCTCGGTTTCACACAGGTTTCCGTTCAATACACCTATTTTGTTGTTCCTTTAAGAAATCAATTCCCGGATTTTGATAGCATGCTTGGACAATGATCTAACATTTGCCAGAAAGCAGTGTCAGCTACTCTTACTAATAGAGTGTTTTGGGGGGAGGGAAGTTGTTTATGTCCGCGTTTGATTGTCTCTTAGCATGGGCTGGTAGCAGAGATCCCAATTATTCATGTCTCAATTCTAGACTATGTAATTGGCAGTTCCTACATGCAAATGGTCCCTCCATCTCTGGGAGGGTCTTAGAGGAACATTTTCAAGGGCATGTCCATCTCTGTGCAATAAGCTTTATGCTTGTGTAAGAAAATTTCTGGTGCCGGCTAACCCCTGGTTTGGAAGTAGCAGATTTCATTTATCCTGGAAACCGATGTGCATCGACGGGCTTGACGGGCTTCCCTTTGGCACGCTGGCATCACACCCGCTGTGCGTCGGCTATGGCTTTGGTTTAATTAGATATGGGTAGCAGCTAGACTGCTGACCCGTTGAATACACGTACATCATGGTTTACAATAAAGCCTTGGTTTACTTTCTTCATTCTACACCATAATTAGTGAACATTCCCCTCAGTGATTACCCTAATCAAGTGCAGTCCCAATGAGCAACTCCTATAACTTCCCTTGGTGGACCATATTTAATATGGCACCCAGTTAAACAAACGCCACGTAACTATCTCACTTTGTCACTCCCACCTTCCTACGTTTAACCTGAAAGAACTTGAATGCATCATTAATGGTATTAACCTTGTCCATACCTTTTTCCTGCAGATTTTCAAATGTTTGGTGGTCCTTACACCAGTTCAACAACTTCTGAAGTATTGTATTTCTTTAAATTGTCAAAATATTTTCAATTAAGCATGGCATTCTAACTTTCTGGTTCACCTTTTTGTTGTTCAATGTTTGTTTAATACTTAGGGGCCCATTAGGATGTAGGGCGGATCGCCACCGCCCGCATGGCGGTGGCGATCCGCCCTACATCCTAGCCCGCCCGCCACCCATTTCCCTCCCCGCCATATTAGTGTGGCGGCTGGGACCGCGGCGGACGGGAAGACCGTCTGTAGCTTTTCCGCCCGGTCGACAAGTTGTCCGGGTGGAAAAGGGTTTCATATGGTGACGTGTCTGCTAGACACCGCCATCCATATCAGGATGCAGGCGGAAGGGAGCATGCGGATTTCAAGGTTGGGGGCCCGTTGCGGGCCCCCAGGATGGTGGGGGAGGCACATGGGGTACCATGGTACCCCCTACATGTGCATGCACAACATGGCAGGCACCGCGCGGTGCCTGCCACGTTGTGCATGCACATGCACGACATGCATTTTGGGCATTGCGGCGGGCGGTGCTGAAAGCACCGCCCTCCGCAATTTTGAAAATGCAGGATGCGCCCGCCAGTGTGGCGTGCGCATCCTAATGTCACCCACGGGACCCCGCACATATGGCGGGCGGTCCCTTTTACCGGCAGGATGGCCTTAGACTTCAGTTTCTTCACCAAACCTTTTTGGCGGTCTGCAAGTACAATTCCATGTATATGATAAATGTTAAAAGTTCTCTTTCGAATTGCCACAAAGCTTGTTATTTGTGAAACTGTGCACCTTCTTTCAAGACTTGGGGGCACATTAGTATGTCGGGCGGATCGCCACCCCCCGCTTGGCGGTGGCGATCCGCCCGACATATACCCCCGGCCGCATGTAAATTTCCCCCGCCACATTACCATGGCGGGGGGGCGGTCGAAGAGTCGGCTGGGCGGAAAAGCAGTTAATATGGTGGTCGAAGTGTCTGCTGGGCGGAAAAGCTGTTAATATGGTGGCGGTGTCTGGTAGACACCGCCATCCATATTAGCATACATGCGGGGACGCCGCCACGGAAAGGCATGCGGTTCTCAGCATTGGGGGCCCGTAGCGGGCCCTCAGGGATTCTGGTGGGTGGGGGGTGCACATGGGGTGTACCTATGGTACCCCCCTGCATTTGACAGTACAACGTGGCAGGCACCGCGCGGTGCCTGTCACATTGTACTGTCAAATGCACAACTTGCATTTCTGGCACCGCCCGCTGCAATGTTAGAAATGCAGGATGCGCCCGCCAGTGTGGCGGGCGCATCCTAATGGGATGTGCGGGACCGCCGCAGGCATTTCGGGTGGTCCCATTTCCCGGGGTATGGCGGGCGGACAAAGTCCTCCCTCCATGCTAATGACCCCCTTGGTGTTATTATCTTGAAAAATGATAAATAGTGAGTATAAATTCCTTATTCATTAAAATGCATTGTACTCTAGTGTATATGAACTCTTGTGTACTGATGGTGACAAATATTACAATGAATCTATTTAAAAATTATTATTTACTATAAGGAGGAACTTTCAATTTTTATAAAAAGTATTTCCATTGGTTTAGTGACAAAATATCAAAAATAAGAAATTGTCAGACTTAAATATTGACTTCCTAAAATTTTCCTTCATTAAAAATATTGTGTGCCAAAATTATATTTGGGCCCTAAATTGCATCTATCTAAAGAAATTCTATTATTTATTTATTTTTAACAAATTTTTCACTTTAATAATACATGATACAAAAAAATCCTAAATATTAATATACTTCAGAACAATTTATTTTTAAATGTTATTTTTTATTACACTGATTTAAAACTATCTTTGTAAGATTATTAAAAGTATTATTAAAATTTTTTGTATAATATTTAGTAGCAGTATTCATGTTTAATTTCAATATTTTATGGATTTTTTATCATCGTTGGGCATTTTCGTGTTTATAAGGTTGAAATTCTGGTGCATTTTTAAATAGTAATTCAATATTAATTCATGTTTATTTTGAAATTTAAAAGCAAACTTGATAATAATTATGTTTATTCTATCATTTCTTTATTTATATTTTTGTTTTTATGAGCACGTTGAATGTTTGCTGGTTGAAATGTGAGGAGCACTTTGAATACAATCACATGCTATTCATACTGTTAAATAATATTATGGGCATTATTACAAAGTCAGACGTTAAGCCTCTGAATGCTAGTTGGAGGCTTGCAGACCGACATGGCAGCTTTACAGTGTGACTTTGGAATTATGATGTTGGCTCTTTGAGTGTAAAACGCCTGATCGTTCCGGCTTGCTTTCAACGTGATTAAGCAGCCCGTCGGCCAGTGGTTAACGCAGTCTAATCCCTTAAGGGCGGTGTTTTCATTATCAGGATTACAATGTTTGACATCTTTTCCATTCATGCTTTTCTGACATTGAAGGGCTGTCAGAAAGTTGCTTTTGTGGCCTGTAGCAGGGCTCCCTTTACTTGGAGGCGTACGGTTTTTTGTCATGTGCCCCCCTTGAAATCCCTGCACTGTCTGCCTGGCACCCGATGGTCCTAGTCACACGTTGCAGATATTCCCACAAATTCCCATTTCTCTATGAGACATTCTGCTACGCCCTGTTTTTGAACACCGTGCAATCTACTCTAGGGATATAGGTTTTTGCATCCTCACTGTGTGTGCTCGCTATGTTCTCAGGCGATCAGAACTGCGGTGCCTGTCACGTTGTACTGTCAAATGCACAACTTGCATTTCTGGCATTGCGGCGGGCGGTGCCACAATGTCAGGAATGCGGGATGCGCCCGCCAGTGTGGCGGGCGCATCCTAATGGGATGTGCGGGACCGCCGCATGCATTGCGGGCGGTCCCATTTCCCGTGGGTATGGTGGGCGGAAAAAGTCCGCCCGCCATACTAATGAGCCCCTAAATATTTGTGTTTAATTTTTTAGGTGCAGGTTATGTCTATTGTAGGTGTATGGGGTGGAATCTACATAAGATATTAATTTAATATATATTTTTAAAATATTTTTTAACTTTTTTAAAATTAAGATTTAGATCGTCTTTGGTACTATTTTATAACTGGTAAAGACTGTTTAGAAATGTACTAATATTAATTAAGTTGAGATTGAGATAAAAAAAATTCTGTTTACTATGTAATTAATATATATTTTGTTTTATGTAGTAAGTGTGAGTTGTACCATTTGTTATAGGAAAGTGTGGAAATTTAATAAAGTACATTAGATTTATCGTTGTAATTTAAAAAAGTTTTTTTTTACATATTTTATACACATCATGGTGATCAGATTTGTTTTCATTTATATTTTTGGTGTGTTTGTTTTGTTTTATCAAACGGTCTTTTTGTACATTACATTTATTTATTATAGTAAAAATCCAAATTTGTTACTATTATTATTAATATTCCATTCAGTTATATGTACATATGATTATTTTTTTTGGGGGGGGAATGTGTTATGTGGTTTGTAGAAATGTAGGGTATGAAGTTATTGAAGTAGTAACAATTTTACAAATGCTTATTTTATTGTAATTAATTTAATTTTTACAATGAAATTTTATTTTTTATTTTTATAAATGTTAAAAATATGGTACTTATCGGCGGTTTCTATTTTTAGAATTCGGATTTATATATGTTTAAAAATATCGATTTTAATAAATTTTTATGTTTTTTAAAACTTGTTATTGGTGTTCAGACATACTATCGAGTACGAAATGTCGAACGACATAAATATAGAGTACTAAGGGTACCATTACGATGGCGGGTTGACTAAGTCTGCCCGCCACCGTAACAGTAAGCGGGACCGGTGGGGGCGATCCGCCCAGCATACTAATGGTCCCCTAAATGTTGTTTTTAATTTTATAAATATAGTTTTTAAAAATATAGAAATCTTCAATATTATTTTTTAAAATATGCTCTTTAAATTTTTAAACTTCTAATTAGTGTTATGTATTTTAGTATATATTTTAAATGTAAGTCCCTTTTTTTTGTATAATTGTTTGTTTTTTGGTACATGTGTTATAATTTTATTAATGTATTTTTTGGTAATTTTCTTTCGGTTTGCGTTCTTGATTTAATGGTGGAATAGGGTGTGAAGTAATTTCATTATAATAATTTATGGATTATATTTTGGTTTTTAATACTTTTTGAATTAAGATGTCATATTGTGAATATTGGTAATTAATTTTTTTATTAATTACTTACAAATTTATAGTTTGTCAATATTAATTAACTACTTCCTAATTAATAACGTTCATTGTGTAATATTTTTTAAGATACACATTGTGTGGTTTATAGGGAGTGAAGTGTGGGAAGTAAGGTTTTTATGATTAATTACCAATTCGTTGTTCATTGCTATTAATTAATTAATTGAAAATGTACTACGGAAATTGTGTAATTAATTTTAGTCGCGGCTTAAGGGTTTTATAGGTGTAAATGGCGGAAAGTAATTATTTTTCATTAATTAATAATTAATTATGAATTAATAATAATTATTTCAACATTAAATTAGGAAATTATGAAATGTATTTTTTTGTGTGGGTTGTGGTGTTTATATGCCTTAAGGTTGGAAAGTAAATCATGTTTAATTTTATAATAATTTTTGGATTGTGATATTAAATATTTATGGATATTTAATTAGTGTAATTCTTTATATTTTTGGGGTGTGTGTTGCATTTTTATCTGGTAAAGGGTGTGTAGTACATTAATTTTACCTCCTTTAAATTCTTGTTTTAATACTGTTTTTCTTAAATGAAAAATAATTTAAATTGTATTTATTTTTATTTCAAAAGTTTAAATTTAAATGTGGTTTGTGTTTGCGATACTCCTAAATGTGGTTAAGATTAATGATTTTTAAGAGTTTTAATTATTACTATTTCTTGAATTAATAATTATATATCCTAAAAAAGTGAGTTTTTGTATTTTTGATTTACAGCTGTTATGTAAATTGTGTGGTGTTATACTTTAGGAAATATAAAAAGTAAATTTAATAAATACGCTTTTTATTTGGAAATAATTTCAAAGTAAATATATGTACTTTTTAATTTTATTTTATTTAATATAATAACGCAAGGTTTGCGTCATATGCTTTGCACAATAATATTTTGTATTTACATCTCAAAGATTAAATATATTTATATTTCAATTTTTAACATATTTATATTTTTTTACCTTTTTTTTGTTATAAGAATATTTTGGATGTTAATACTTTGTTTATATTTACTTTAAAACTCACTGTATTGAGAATATTAATTGCTACCCCTCAGCAACACAACACTTGTACTACTGTTGCACTGGTTGGAGTATGAATACTAACTTTTACACCTCCACTATCCATAACGTTCACTAATGTTGCACTCACTCAAGTGGGAATATTAATTTTTAGTCCTCTGTATCAAACACTTTCACTATTGTGGCGCAAGCTGGAGTGTTAATAGTTAGTTGTATTCCTCCGGTAGCCAACACTTTCAATACTGTTACACTTATTGGAGTGTCAATATTAAATTTTAACCCTATGATATTCAACACTTTCCCTATTGTTGCACTCAATGGAGTGTGAAGAGTTGATTTTACCCCTCCGCTATCTAACACTATCCATATTGTTGCACTGACTGGAGTTGTTATAGTAAATTTTATCCCTCCACTATCCAACAGTTTCCCTAGTGTTGCACTACCTGGATTGGGAATAATAATTTTTACCTGTCCGCTATCCAACACTTTCCCTACTGTTGCACTCACTTTAGTGGGAACAGTAAGTTTTACCCCTCTGCTATCCAACACTTTCCCTACTGTTGCACTAATTGCAGTTGTAATAATTTTTACACGTCCAATATCCAACACTTTCCCTACAGTTACACACAGTGGAGTGATAATAGTAAATTTTACCCTAAGCTATTCAACATTTTTCCTACTGTTGCACACATTGGAGTTGGATTAATAATTTTTGCCCGTCCGCTATCCAACACTTTCACCACTTTTTCAATCACAGGAGTTGGAATACTAATTTTTACACCTCCGCTATAAAACACTTTTACCATTCTTGCACTAACTGTAGTGGGAATACTAATTTTTAGCCCTCTAATATTCAACACTTTCCCTATTGTTAAACTTTTTGTGAGTGCCAATAGTTATTTCGTATCCATCCACTATCCAACAGTTTTCCTACTGTTGCACTGCCTGTAGTGTTAAATATAATTTGAAAGATTGTTTAAATAGCTTAAGGATTTAAAAAAAAAAGTTTTTGTTAAAATTGCTTTTATGTTACTGGATTATATATAATATATATATATATATATATATATATATATATATATATTCACTGAAAAACCATAGGTTTTAGGGACAGTTATAGTTAGTTGGACATTGCACTCGTACAAAACCCGTGAAATTCCCCCGTTATAGTTAGTTCAGCTAACTATAACTCGCGCCCCCGCAATGCACTGCTGATGACGTCACATATTACATCACTCATGACATGGTCAGTGACATCACTGATGACATCACTGATGACATCTCAAATGACATCACTGATGACATCATCCAGTGACTGTGTGTTTCTGTAAAGTTTAAATATGTTTAATATATATAGGGAAAGGCGTATTGAAGAATGAGTGGGTGTATAAGTGTCTGAATGGATGATTTAGTACGTGCGTGACTGACTCTACAAGTGAGTGATTAAACGTATCTTACTGAATGCATGGGTTAGTGACTAAACTGTGTGAATGTCTGTATCCGTCTGTTGGTGTGTAAGTGGATGCATGGATTTGCGAATAGCTACATGAGTGTCTATATGGGTTATTGATTGGTTCTATGAGTATCTGTATGGGTGCCTGAGTGTTTGTGTGGATGGGGTGTGTGCGACTGTGCATAGATGTGTGAGTGGGTGATTCACTGGGTGGATGGTTTCAAGAGTGCATCTGTGATAGACTGTATGGGTGGGTAAGTGTGTGTAAGAGTGTGTTAGTGAGTGAATGTATGTCCCAGTGGTACATGTGTGAGTAACTACATATGTGAAAGGCAGTATATATGTGTATTGGAGTATATAAATAGCTATAAGCGAGAGTGAGTGATTGTGATAGTGGCTGTATGGATGAGTGTGTGCTTGTATCAGTGATTGTATAAGAGCGTAACAATGTGCTAGTATTTGTATGATTAAGTGAGCTGGTGTGTGTATAACTGTATAGGTGAGTAAATGGCAGTGTGTTTAATTATTTGCATGACTGACTAGGTGTGTGAGTACCTCTATGGATGAGTGGCGGTGTTTGAGTGTCTATATAGGAGTAAGAGTGCATATGATAGTCCTGTACTGAGTGACCATAAGTATGAGTGACTGTACGGGTGAGTGAGTGGATGTGTGTGTGTAGACCTAAGAATCAGTGAGTGGGTATGTAGTTATTGGTGTTGGAGTGTCTATGGTTTTGCGAATGGCACTCTGTAATTTAGATTGGGTGTATCAAAGGTTATATTAGGGTGTGAGGAGCTGCATCAGATTATCACGTGGATGATGTCATCAGTGATGTCATTTGAGATGTCATCAGTGATGTCATCAGTGATGTCACTGACCATGTCATGAGTGATGTAATATGTGACGTCATCAGCAGTGCATTGTGGAGCGCGAGTTATAGTTAGCTGAACTAACTATAACGGGGGAATTTCACGGGTTTTGTACGAGTGCAATGTCCAACTAACTATAACTGTCCCTAAAACCTATGGTTTTTTCAGTGAATTTCAAAGGTTTTTTAAATGCTAATTTCTAACTATAACGTGTCTGAAACCTATGGTTTTTTCAGTGAATTTCAAAGGTTTTTAAAATGCTAATTTGTAACTATAACGTGCCTGAAACCTACGGTTTTTTCAGTGAATTTCAAAGGTTTTTTAAATGACAATTTTTAAATGTATTAATTTTTATATTAATTTTTTTCACACTGATTTACTACATTTTTAGAAACAATTTCTTTTACATATTTTATTTTTTAAATTACATTGTAATTACATTATACATTACATTACAAAAAATACTTTCTCAGAATGAATTACTTTAGTTTAAATACTTTGCACATAGGCAATAGACTTTTAAGTACAGTAGTTACAGTTGTTGCAATGGGCAACACATTTTCATACACAATGCAACATTCAGCTCAATGTGAATTTCTAGTTAAATGCAATTAGTTACTTTATGGATTACTTTTCTAACCACAGGACTGGATCCTAGATTCAGTCCTGGTACATCTCCTGTAAACAGTTGAGTAAAAGCGTTTTGGTTACAGTCGTGATTTTTAAGGAATATTATTGTATTTTAAAAGTTGACACTTAGAAACTTTTTCTCATAGAATCACCAATGTTATCCTATGGAAGGAAATTCACTTAGCAGGTAAAAACTGTTATCGTTACTTTTTCTTACTCAGTGTTGGATCCTGGATCCAGCACTGGTGCATCTCCTGTAAACAGTTGAAAGAATGCGTTTAAGTCATACAGGCGATTTTTAAGGAATATTTGTAGTTTGTGAAAATCGACACTTTGAAACTTTTCTGCTGAAAACCAGACAATGGATTCCTATGGAAGAAAATATAAGTTACTGGTAAGTACGGTTAAAATTACTTTTCAGGACCAGTACTGGGCTGAAAGATACAGCACTGAGGTCTCTCCTTATAACAGGTGAGTAAATCGGAATTCGTATTTCGGCTGATTTTAGAGGAATATTTGTATGTTTCAAAATCAACACTTAGAAACTTTTTCAGCAAAAAGCAGGCAATGATATCCTATGGAAGGAAATTCAAGTTACTGGTAAGTACGGTTAAAATTACTTTTGAGGATCAGTACTGGGCTGAAAGATGCAGCACTGAGGTCTCTCCTGATAACAGATGAGTAAATCGGAATTCGTATTTCGGCTGATTTTAGATGAATATTTTAAAGTTCCAAAACTCCACACTTAGAAGAATTTCCAAGTGAAACCAGTCAATGTTAGCCTATGGAAGGAAATTCAAGTTACCGGTAAGTACGGTTAAAATTACTTTTGAGGACCAGTACTGGGCTGAAAGATACAGCACTGAGGTCTCTCCTGATAACAGGTGAGTAAATCGGAATTCGTATTTCGGCTGATTTTAGATGAATATTTTAAAGTTCCAAAACTCCACACTTAGAAGAATTTCCAAGTGAAACCAGTCAATGTTAGCCTATGGAAGGAAATTCAAGTTACCGGTAAGTACGGTTAAAATTACTTTTCAGGACCAGTACTGGGCTGAAAGATACAGCACTGAGGTCTCTCCTGATAACAGGTGAGTAAATCGGAATTCGTATTTCGGCTGATTTTAGAGGAATATTTGTATGTTTCAAAACTCAACACTTAGAAACTTTTTCAGCGAAAAGCAGGCAATGATATCCTATGGAAGGAAATTCAAGTTACTGGTAAGTACGGTTAAAATTACTTTTGAGGATCAGTACTGGGCTGAAAGATGCAGCACTGAGGTCTCTCCTGATAACAGGTGAGTAAATCGGAATTCGTATTTCGGCTGATTTTAGAGGAATATTTTAAAGTTCCAAAACTCCACACTTAGAAGAATTTCCAAGTGAAACCAGTCAATGTTAGCCTATGGAAGGAAATTCAAGTTACCGGTAAGTACGGTTAAAATTACTTTTCAGGACCAGTACTGGGCTGAAAGATGCAGCACTGAGGTCTCTCCTGATAACAGGTGAGTAAATCGGAATTCGTATTTCGGCTGATTTTAGAGGAATATTTGTATGTTTCAAAATCAACACTTAGAAACTTTTTCAGCGAAAAGCAGGCAATGATATCCTATGGAAGGAAATTCAAGTTACTGGTAAGTACGGTTAAAATTACTTTTGAGGATCAGTACTGGGCTGAAAGATGCAGCACTGAGGTCTCTCCTGATAACAGGTGAGTAAATCGGAATTCGTGATTTCGGCTGATTTTAGAGGAATATTTTAAAGTTCCAAAACTCCACACTTAGAAGAATTTCCAAGTGAAACCAGTCAATGTTAGCCTATGAAGGAAATTCAAGTTACCGGTAAGTACGGTTAAAATTACTTTTGAGGATCAGTACTGGGCTGAAAGATGCAGCACTGAGGTCTCTCCTGATAACAGGTGAGTAAATCGGAATTCGTATTTCGGCTGATTTTAGAGGAATATTTTAAAGTTCCAAAACTCCACACTTAGAAGAATTTCCAAGTGAAACCAGTCAATGTTAGCCTATGAAGGAAATTCAAGTTACCGGTAAGTACGGTTAAAATTACTTTTCAGGACCAGTACTGGGCTGAAAGATGCAGCACTGAGGTCTCTCCTGATAGCAGGTGAGTAAATCGGAATTCGTATTTCGGCTGATTTTAGAGGAATATTTTAAAGTTCCAAAACTCCACACTTAGAAGAATTTCCAAGTGAAACCAGTCAATGTTAGCCTATGGAAGGAAATTCAAGTTACTGGTAAGTACGGTTAAAATTACTTTTCAGGATTAGTACTGGGCTGAAAGATGCAGCACTGAGGTCTCTCCTGATAACAGGTGAGTAAATCAGAATTCGTATTTCGGCTGATTTTAGAGGAATATTTGCACAATGGTGAAGGGAGGGGCGGGGCCTGAGGTGACATCTGTGCAAACACGCCCGTGGCGCGTTTTAAGTTGGGGGATTAAGTCCCCTTGAATCATGAGGGTCCCTACGGGCCAACTAGCCCACCAGGAACCTCCAGTATGCGCCAGGGGCTGCGTTGCAGAGACATGTACAGAGGCCACACCCCTTTACACCTCTCTGCAACGCAGCTCTGTGGCGCTTTCTGGACGTACCTGTTGGGCTAGTTGGCCCCCAGGGACCCTCAGGATTGAAGAGGATTTAATTCCCCATCTTAAAACGCGCCACGGGGCCTGTTTGCACACATGTCACCTGAAGCCCCGCCCCTCCCTTCACCACTGTGCAAACGCGCCCGTGGCGCGTTTTAAGTCGGGGGATTAACTCCCCTTGAATCCTGAGGGTCCCTGGGGTGCAACTAGCCCACCATATACCTCCAAAAAGCGCCATAGAGCTGCGTTGCAGAGAGGTGTAAAAAGGGGCGTGGCCTCTGTACACCTCTCTGCAAGGCAGCCCCCTGGTGCATACTGGAGGTTCCTGGTGGGCTAGTTGGCCCCCAGGGACCCCCAGTATTCAAGGGGAATTGTCTTCCTCTGCAAACGCGCCAGGGGGCGCGTTTGCAGAGTGGTGAAGGAAGGGGCGGGCCTATGGGCCCGATCGTTTTTTTTTTGTTTGTTTTTTTCTCTCTGAAGGGGGCTGTGTGGCCCCCTTCCTTTTTCCTATTTTTAGGCCCTGGGGACCCCATCCCCCAGGGCCTTACCCCTTTTTTTAAATTAAAATAAATTAAAAACGGGAAGGGGGCCGCGTGGCCCCCTTCCCTGGGCCTGTATTGGCCCCGGGGACCCCATCCCCGGGGCATGGCCTCTTTTTTTTTATTTGGAGGGGGCTGCGTGGCCCCCTTCCTCAGGCCATTTAAGGCCCCGGGGACCCCATCCCCGGGCCGGCCTTGCACTTTTTTTTTATTTTTTTTCCTTTTTTTACTTTGGGGAGGGGGCTGCGTGGCCCCCTCCGTGGCCACTTATGGCCCCGGGGACCCCATCCCCGGGCCTGGCTCTCGCTGGGGACTGTGGGGGTCCCCAAGCCCCCACAGTCCCGCCCGGCTCCCCGTGTCCTACGGGAGCCGGCATTGCTTTACACATGGGGAGCAGCTAACATGCTGCTCCCCATGTGGAAAGCAATCGGCTTTGGATATTGGAAGAGAGAGCAGGTTTCCCTGCTCTCTTCCAATATCCAAAGCAAGTTTGCAATGACAGGACGGGAGCCGCGAGGCTCCCGTCCTGTCATTGCAAACAGCAGTGTCCCGGGGTAGGTACCCCGGGACACTGCAGGAGCCGGCTCCTGGGGGTGGCGGTCCCCAGGGCCACCACAGGCTCCAGGAGGGGGCCGCACGGCCCCCTCCCTACATTTTGAAAGCCCCGGGAGGTGGTGGTCCTCGGGGCTTGGGGTCCAAAACGGACCCCCATTTTAATTTTTCTTAGTGCCCCGGGGAGGTGGTGGTCTCGGGCGTGTGGGGCTGGAGCCCCCACACAGGTTTTTAATTTAAAAAAGAAGCCCCGGGAGGTGGTGGTCTCGGGGCTGCGGGAGGGCTCAGAGCCCTCCCGCACCATTATACATAAAGCCCCGGGGGTGGTGGTCCCTGGGCTTAGGGGGCCCTTAGAGGCCCCCACACATAAAATTAACCCCCCAGCATGCCCTCGGGACTTGGCCCACCCGGGGCCAACTAACATCGAAGCGCGGGAGACCGCGCTCGATTTCTCGGCAGGATTCGCGCACCCTGAGCGCATCCTGCCGATTTTTATAAAACATTATTTTTTTTTTGCCCAGGGGTCCTTGTGGGACCCCTGAGCAAACCTAGGGGTCAGGGTGTTTCTACCCTGCTCCCTTTGTGCGCTTTGCGCACTTGTTTCTGTCCCTCGGTTCTACCGAGGATAAAATGGCTGCCAACATTTTCTGAATCGGAATGTTGACAGCCAGCTGACAGCCAATTAACATGCAGCTCGTGATCGGGAGGGTACGCGGACCCTACTCGGCCATAGATATCACTATCTTTTTACTTTTGATTTTCTCAGCAACTACTGAACGGATTTACACCATTTAACAAAAAGGGTTCTTTCTGAACCAAGAACTACCTCTTTGCCAAATTTGGTGTAATTCCGTTCAGCAGTTCGGGCTGTAGCCGTGTCTAAAGTTTCCTATGGAAAATTGCATGGGGAAAACGCGTTTGGGACCCCCTTTTTCTCGGCCCCGCTGACGAATCCCCCGAGACTTTCAGGGTAGGAGCGGACCGGAGCGGGCCACAAAGTTTGAAAATTTTGCGAAGATACGTCAACCGGCAAGAGAGTTATTTCAAATAGAATGTCGCGGATTTCCTATGGATAATAGGTTGTAACTATAACTATCTACTGGCGACCGCCAGTAGATAATATATATTTTTATATACAGTTTTTTAAAAAATAAAAAAAATTACATGTTACATTTGCTACAATGTATAGTAACTCACTACTTATTTTAAAATATTATATTTGAATCATTTAATACTTTTAATATTTATTATTTAATTTTATATATTTAAAATTAATAAAACAATATTTTGGATTTACCTGCGTAAGTACAGGGAGTCATTACTTTTGCATTTTAAATTTTTTCATCTATATTTTTTAGATCGACATTTTTTACAAGTATATTATGTTATTTAACCATTGTAAGCTATGTTCAATATATTTTTATTTTATGACAATATTTGGTTAATTAACAATTACATATATATTTTTTGTTTTACGATGTATTTTAATATTTTTTATTAATTAGTAGTGTATTACTCATTTAATAAATCTGAATTCAATGGTGTATGAATATTACATAGTAACATTCCGCATCACGAACATTTATATACTATTGGCCTCACTTTTGTGTGAATAGAAAGTATAAACTCATTTACAGTTCAAAAGTTTATCATACTCTGGTACTAACTATAGTTATTATTTTACCCCTCCCAATTCAACACTTACTCTATTGTTGCATTGAAAGGATGTGTGTGAGTTAATTTTACCCCTCTGCAATCGAATACTTCACATCGGGCATCATTATGATATGCGTTAGAGTTGCCTTCCAACGACACCTTCCCTGGTTACGCGCACTGGATTATGATGCAAACGCAAATGTGGGCTCAATAGTATGCCCTTTTGACTGCCACCGTCAGCCCGTCGGGGCCTGAACCAACTCCATCTGACCCTTCAGGATTGCAAAAATGATTATGATGGCGTGCGGAGAGAGGGCGGCCAGATACACTGACCTCCATGCATCCGACAGGATCAATGAGGTCGTCAGAGGGACTGCAATACCTACAACAGTGGCAGTGACTGATCGGTCACCACCGGAGCGATTATAATGTACTTTTCTGCTTGCCCTTTCATGGCAGTTAACACACCATAAAATGCCAGTCAGATAGGGTGTTTGGTGCCTATCCTCGACCCATTTCCCCTTGTCCCTCTAAGAAGGGAAATGTGGTGCACCTATGGTGCTCCCTTACATATCCCTGCACTGCTGGGCCTGCCTCATAGTACATGGATATGTCAGATGTTTTTTTAAAATTTTGCGGCGTGTGCTGCAGGCCACAGCACACGCAGCAATACAAAGAATACACATTGCAATTCTCGTGAATGTGGATGAAATGTAATGCGGCAGCGGTACCTCCAACTCCTAGTCGGGCGGTACTGATTCCACGTTGTTGTTTGTGAAGACGTAAGTCCACCCGACATCATAATCAAGCCCATGGTGCGGTCGCAAACTCCAGTTTGTCTATGGCTGCTTGTGTTGTGGGTGGGCAACAGCCCGCAGCACAATCACCAACATTGAAATGGAATTGTGTGTAAATCCCTGCACTGTGTGCCAGGCACCTTATTGGTGCCGCAACATAGTGCATTTATTTTTAAGGTGGCACCATAGGTACCCCCAAAGGCCACAGCCGTAGGCCGACTAAGGATGTTGGCCTCTGGCATGGCCCCAAAAGACACTTTCTAAGAGCAGTTATTTTTGGGAAAACCTACATGAACTGCTGTGTGGCAGTGTCATCATAATGCCGACGTCGGAAACACTGTCTGTTAAGGATTCTTAGGCCCTTCTGACTGTGCAACGGGCCTCATTGATCAAGTCGTAACCGAGTCATATTTCACAGCTAGTTTGGAGTCTATCTTCAGTCATTGCGATATGGCTGCCGGACTTCAAACAACCCATGTCTGCATGAAAGTCTACGATTAGCGATTGGAGGTTTTCTCATCCCACAATGAAATAAGGCTCATAATGTTCAACTGATTGGAGAGTCTATTATACATTTAAGCCCTCAGATATCCAACACTTAACATACGGTTGCAGTCACTGAGTGTAGTGGGCCAATTACATTTTACACATTAAAAAACCAAACTTTTTACTATGTCAGTATTTACTGATGTTGACATAGTTAATCTATCCACTCTGCAAGCAAACAGTTACCATTGCTGTTGCACTGCGTTACACTACATTTGTACATGTAAGTGCTTTTCAGCTCCACCCTTTCAGTGACTTTTGTATAGTTTTTTAAGGAAATAGGCTATTTTCACATATCAGCAACGTTTATATTTTTGCTTTTTTTTTGCAAAATGTTATAAACTTGTAAATTTAAAAATATTTTTCTCATTCACAATTAACAATATTTTAAATAATAATTATTTTTGTTGTAAATTGGATTATTTGATTACTAAATATTTTAATATTACATGTTTTTTAAAATGTATATTTTTTCTTTAAAATTATATATATTTATTTGTGATATTAGTTCATTTTGAAAAAAACTTCAAATATCAGAATTATTAATTATTTTTTTACCTTTTTATATATTTGTGAAAATTTTAAGAATATGTGCAGATTAAAATATGTCTTACTTTCAATTACAAACTAAGGGGTCCATTAGGATGTCGGGCGGTGGCACCACCGCGTTAGCCGGCGGTGCGGAAAAATGCCTTTTTCCGCCCGCGAGCAGCAGTACTCTCGTCCGCCATATTATTATGGCAAAACATAGACCAACTCTCGTCCGACAGCGGTGCGACGCGCACCGCCATCAAAGTGCGCCCGCCGCCGCGGCGGTGGGAGCCAATGGAGACTCCCCGCCGTGCGGAATGACGTCCGCCCCGGTCCACAAATTAGGATGGCCCAAACAAGCAGACGCACCGCAGCGGAGACACCGCCCAACCAGAGACGGCGGAAGCTCGACAGCGGAGCGCAATACCAGAGCCCCGGTCAACACCACCCGGTCAACACCGCCATGGACCCAGCTCTACACGTCTTTCCAGTGCTGTACCTGCTACATCACCAGCAACTCATGGACTGCCGCGGACGCCGCCGCAGGTACGCAATTACACAACACACAACACACGGGCTGACACAGGGTCCAAATCTACATTAGACACCCTGCTGGGGACAGGAACACATCCACAAGGGCACCCACACATGACCCACCTGCCACAAAGTCACCCATCTGCATCCTGGACACACATCTACCACCATCTTGCAGCAATGTCCCGGTCACGTCACCGCAGCGGAGAACACAAGGGAATACATGCGCACAATGCAGAAGGCAGGGCCAGTCCAAATCATGGGCAGGGCACAAAGACCCCAGGGCCACACCTCCTCCCACCACACATTAGCACACCCCATGAAGGCACATGCCATGTGCTCCATCCTGTGCACTACCATGCACAACTACAAGCCAGGTCAAACCACACCCTGCACCACACAACAAACAACAAGGGAGACAGCAACAGCAGGAATGGCTGCACAGGAACACACAACACACAGCCCAGTAGCACAGGGCCATGGAAACACACACACCACAACAACACCACACACATGGAAACAAAAATGAGTACAAGCACCAAATGAACACATACAAGGAACAAACATACAAATGGACACACAGCCTGCATAGTCACAACGCCCATTACCTCATATCACTAGAGTACTGTCCATAAAGGGTATTGTAGCAGTAATTTTAGCACATTATGATGGCGGGAGGATCGCCACCGCCGGCCCGGGGATAGTGATCCTCCCGCCATCATAATGAGCCCCTTGGTGTTGGCATTAGCATGAAGAAATTGCACAGGCCATTGACAAGATGACAACTGTGAAGGCCCCAGTAGACAATAGTGTTCCATTTCATTTCTACAAAATCACTTAACACATCTTAGTGCCTTTTTTGGGGCAAACTGTTAAGGGATATATCAACAGGCACAGCTCCTCTTGACGAATTGAGTAGGGGGCTTATTTCATTATTTTATCAAACCTGGCAGAGCACCACTTCAAGGAGCCAACTTAGAACCGATATCCCTCGTAAACGTAGATATGGAGATCATGGCGAAGGTTTTGTTAATTTGAAAATTCACTTATATTTAATGATCACTTTAAAAGTTTTTAAACCCTCTGAATGACATTAGGATGTCATGTGGACCTCCGCCAACATGCCGTCGGTGGTGGTCCTCCATAAATCATAATAAAGCTTCAGACTGCTGGATTTTAAAAGAGACGGTCTGAGCGCAACGGTCCGCTGAAAAGACCTCTGACTCCAACTGGGTCAAGCAACCAATTGGCGAGGCAGTTGTACAGTAATGTATACAATGACGGTGTTGCCTGTGCAAGAGCCGTCATATTGTTTACAACGTCCATGTCCCATAGCCTTGTCCCAGTGGTCCAACTGCATCATAAACTGTAGCAAAGTGAGTTTGGGTGTACATAACAGGGGCAACACCAGCATTCGCAATATGCCCTTAACCGTGAACACTGTATTATTTGCATGCTATCGCTGAGGGTGAGAGTAGCAGTAGTATTTTAATTTTGGTAAATCTGTTATTTTTCATTTATTTCTTTATAAAATTGTACAAATAAGCATGTATTAATACTAATTACTAAATATGAACCCGCAAGATCACCCACCACCCATTCTTACCTTAAATATGGTCAAAAAAGTTATTGTGTGAGCATGTTTCCCACAATTGTAATTTAAATATTAAACTAAGAAAAAAATGTTATATTTGAATCTACTAAAATGAATAAGCATGAATTAAAGAAAATTATGAATTAATACCAAGGTAGTTATATTAACAACTGTGTTTTAAAATTAGTCATCCCCCAGTAACTCCGGTAAGCTTGCTTCATGTCCACAGACATGAGCATTGCAAAAAGTTTAAAAAAAAATAACTTAAAGAACCAAATTAATTTTTAAGAAATATTAACCATCTAGTAAATTAAAAACCAACTCTTGGGGGCCGATTCCGATTCAGTCGTAGGGCTCCCGAATCGGATTCGGCTTTACCGATCCGATTCGAGCCCTGTTTCCCGACCGAACCGTACGCTGGTCCCGCCGAGCGAGTACGATGCGAAATCGCCGACCGACTCGTCCGGGCGTCCCGACCGCTCCGACCGACTCGCTCCCGGCTCGAACCGCTCCGACCGACTCGCTCGGACTCCGACTCGCACCGCGCAATGGAGATGTTTCCCGGCCGGGTAAGTACGATGCGCGCCGCGAGCAGTCCGACCGAGCCGCGCACTCCGGCTCATAAGAGCAGTCGGAGCAGTACTCTGGGGTCCGTGTCGGACCCCCTGCATGCGTGATCCGCGCGAGTCGCACACAGGGGGACCCATGGGTCCCCCTACCTGTGCGTGCACGGCGCGAATCGCTTTGCCGCGCACCCGCTGTAGGGGGCGCCCTTGTCCGACTCAAGCACTCCATTGAGTCAATGGGAGCCCGCGCACGCGTTGTACGACCGGCTCCCATTGACATCAATGGGAGTCCGACCGACTCGAGTCCGATAACATACGGACGCATCGTACTGCCTTCGGTCGGACTGCACGGGTCCGATTCGGTCGGAAATCTCTCCGGGTCCGGCTCGGTCGGAGAAATTTCCGGCCCGAATCGGAATCGACCCCTTAGTATTAATAGCTGAGTGTTGATGCACTCTCCCTGCCATTTCCACTATTTCCCTAACATCATGTCACTAAGGGCACGATTACGATGCTGTACCCAAAGTCTTTGAACAGCATATTATTACCTTAAATCCCATTTGTAAACCGCATTTCAGATCGACTCAGACACTTTTACAAACGACCGATTCCGACGGCTGGAAAGCGTTTGAACTGTCAGACTCTGATTCGAATGGCATTGGGAGTAACAGAATCCTTGAAAGCCGAATGGTAGCTGTAAATGGCCTGCATTTCCAGCTGAGCTAAAAGGATCTCAGATTTTGACAGCATTTACGAATTGGTCTGTCCGAACATGAAAAGGGCCACGACAGGGTGCAAGGTTTTCAAGAGATTGTTTTCCCCATAGACAACAGTGTTGTTGCACGGAAGAGGGGTTCCCATAGGAGTCAATGGGAGTCCTTCCGAACGGTGTTTGGAAGCATTGTAATTGTTCGGGTTGGACCGCCAGTCTGTTGTATCCTGAATCCGAGACAGTGTGGGGACGAAATATTAAGCCCGACATCTTTGTGAGGCCCATAGTATAGAAGCACGTAAAAGTAACAACTCATATACATAAACTAGTTCCTTTTTAAAAAATTGTAAACTTTTTAATTGTAAATATACAATTTAGAATAGTCTAATTCAGCATTGAAAAAACACACATCTATATATAAATAAATATATATACATATATATATGAATATATGAATATATGCATAATGCCAAAAAAGAAATATCTTTTTTGAAAAATTTTAAAAGGCAAAGAAACACGTTAGTGATAGATTCATTACGTTATAATTAAGGTCCGAACGTCAGTCTGGATACGGAAAGTTTTCATCAGCAGTACCAATGCGCATCGTAAGGTGGCATCCTGCGGCTCTGCGTCCGTTGTTGTGGTCGTGGTCGCCAAGATGACATTGCGGCGTGTACTTAGACGCCGCCCTTGCACGCGGACGTCAGCTCTTTATTTTTAAGCCCTAGCAAGCGCAGATCCGGTGAGAGTGGTACCTCCTGTCACTTTTCGACTGAGTTTTTTCGAGGCTTTTTGTATCTATTTTTCAAGTCGATCGACTCCTGGTGCAGCAGGGGATGCCGGACTGCAAGTCCTGAGGGGACTGTCATCGCATGATGTCGGTGACGGACCAGCACCGCGTGTGTCTTTACATCCTGGGGCGCGACCAAGACCCCAAGTCGTGCCCCGACTGCCGGGCCATGGCCCCAAAGACTTTGCGGTAGCGGTACCGAAAGTTGCTAGAAGTGCGGCAGTCTGCTCCGCGCCGTTCAAGGTCCCGGTCCGGTGGGAGGTCGAGGGACCACATGGTGTGGTCAAATAGTCCCATTTCTCTATTGGAGCTTGTGCTTCGGCCGTAAACAGACTGTAGCACAAGCTCCCATTATGAAATGGGACTTTATGTTAACCAGTGCATTGTGTGGCAGGCACCTCAGGGTACTTGCCACACGGTGCAGGAATTACCAGGCCCACAACAAGAGGCCGCATGGAGAAGGGGGACCAGGTGGTGGCACCCAGAGTAACTTTCTAACAGGCTTTACATGTAGGAAAGGCCACCATAGAAAGCATAACTAAAATAAACATTGAAATCACAACGGCGGGAACATCTAGCTTACCGATTACGGCGCAAGGGCTGCTTGAGACGGTTAAAATCCAGCCTGAATCGCCTGACCGTTTCACTTTTGATCACCTGCATTGTAACGCGGCGTTAAAACCTATGATGTAACGCGGAAGGCCTCATATCTGTTATCTGACGCTTTCCGAGTCACATTGTAATTAGGCCCATAGTAAAGTAATGTAATATTTCCACTTCTAAGCGAAATAAAAATCTGTAAAAGTGCTCATCAATAAACATACAAATTTTACTATTTACAACACAATAAAAATTAAATCAGGGAAGGTGTGTAACAGTAAACATTTTAAAATACTTATTTGCACTAGCTAAATAAATTAATCTATGTAAAACTATTCACACTGAACATATCGAGTCTAGTATTTCCACTACAATGTAACTTAATTCCTGTAAGCTACTGGACACGAAAAACCGATAAATATACTAACCCCATTGCACAATTAAATTAATTAAGGTTAATGTGTTGTTACTTTGCATCAATATTTAAATATTCCACCTCAAACATTAAGTAAGACATGGAAGGTGCTTGACACGAAAACATTTAAATATCCAATTTTCATTTGAAACTTAAATTAATAGAGGTACAGTGCATAAAAATGAACAAACAAACTGTATTATTCCCACTCCTAAACAAATATAATTAGTGATGGTGCCGGACAGTAAAGACAAATAATTAACTATCAGCAATAGATACATTAATTAATGTAACTTAAGTGATGGACAGTCACAATACAACATTTTTTATTTTCTGTAGAGTATAACCTTACTCTGGGAGGGTGCTGTACAGTCCATAAAGAAATACTGCTCCCACGACAAATATAATTTAATCCACTAAAAGTGCAGGCAGTAAATTCTAAAATGAATATATAGATATAAAACACATTGGGGCCGATTCCGATCTCGGCCGGTAGGGCACCGAATCGGATTCGGCTTAACCGGATCCGATTCGGAGCCCTCTTTCCCGACCGATTCGTACGTGCGTCCGGCCGAGCGAGTACGATGCGAGCGCACGCGAAATCGCCGACCGACTTGTTCGCGGGTCCGAAGCGCTCCGACCGACTCGCACGGACACGACTTGCACCGCGCGATGGAGACGTTCCCCGGCCGGGCAAGTACGATGCGCGCCGGGAGCAGTCCGACCGACTTGCGCCGTCCGGCTCGAAAGAGCAGTCGGAGCCGCACTTTGGGGGTCCGTGTCGGCCCCCCCTGTACGCGTAGCCGCGCGAGTCACACACAGGGGGGACCCATGGGTCCCCCCTACCTGTGCATGTACGCCGCGAGTCGCTTCGAGGCGTACCTGCTGTAGGGGGCACCCTTGTTCGCCTCGCACCCATTGGGTCAATGGGAGCCCGCGTACGCGTTGTATGTCCGGCTCCCATTGACTCAATGGGAGTCCGACCGACTCGAGTCCGATTGCATGCGTGCGCATCGTACTCGTTCGGTCGGACTGCCAGAGTCCGATTTGGTCGGAATTCTCTCCGGGTCCGGCTCGGTCGGAGAGATTTCCGGCCTGAATCGGAATCGGCCCCATTATATTTTTAAAAAGTGTTTAACATTCAACAGAAAAAAATTCAATATTCCAAACCAAAACCTTAACTAATTCACAAAAATGACAGGGCAAATCCAAAATATGTATTTCCCCATTCAATAAACATAAACTCCGTTAAAGTAGTAGTCCTTAAAAAACGATCTTTAAATTGTAGAAAATAAACACACTAATAAAACACCATGTTCCAGATCATAACTATTATAAATTGGTATATAATTATACACAAAACATGTTAATTTTAGATATATATTCATTTTTTTATAAAAATACATTTAGTATACAGGTTATGAATAAAAAAGTTTAAACTTATTAAAAATTATATCGAATAAGTAATAGATTACAATTTTTTTAAATAAAGGGTCTGACTAAAATGCCAGTAGTAAAGTCTCCGACCACTGGTGGGGAGGCTTTCCGACCGACATTGCATGTTTAAAGTTCAACCGCCGCATTACAAATTTGGCAGAGGGAGTTTAAACTGGCATGGAGATATTAATTGAATCCAACGGTGTCAAGGAGCATGTTGTATAGTTGGAAAGGCCTCATGATCCATAAGAGAAGGCGTTTCCACTTTCGGGATTACGATGTTGGATTTTAAACAGCAAATGCATGGAGGAATTTCAGACATGGATTTGCTGATGAAGAGCGACTTTGGTGGCACCTATCAAGACCCTCTTCTCCCATGTCCCTCTGCATGTGTGTGGTGCCTGCCACACGGTGCAGAGATTTACACAAAGTCCTATTTCTATATATGAGGTAGTGCTGCGGTCTGTTTCCAACTGCAGCACAAGCTCCCATATGGGAAATGGTAGTTGGCGACCACACCATGTGCACTCGCATCCATATAACAGTGTCGTGACCAACAAATGCCGATCATTCCATATTGCGCTCAGGTCCAGCCGACATTGTAATAATCACCTAACTAAGAAAAAAAGACTAATAGTAATCACCTATTGTTTAAATATAAGTAATATATAATTATTCAAACATATAATTTTTTTAAATAGTAAATGGAAGACATAATAATCACAAAATCAAAATTATTTTATTGAACTTATTTGCGAAAAAGAAGTTAAAAAAAATCACCTCACAAAAGTATGTCATTTGTATATAAAAAAATGTTTTCACTTTAAGTTGAAAAATGTCATAAAAAAAAATTCATTATCGACGATAATAAACATAAAATAATGTACCTTGCGTTCATATTTCTAAAAACAACTATTTTTTAATATAATATTTAAACAACCTGTCATATACAAAATATTAATGTCAACTATTCAGACCTATTAATGTAACACCTACATCCAAAAAGTAACTTTGTACATTTTTAAATATTAATATTTTGCAACAACATAAAATACAATTTTTTAATTAATCTCGAAATAATGTAACTAAATTTTAATGAAAACTAAAGGCAAAAAAATCTTTAGCACAACAATTCAAACATATTTTTTTGCCAAAAATATAATCAATTATTTTTATAAAATTTACCACCAGATTTTAATTGTAAACAACAAATATCACTACTTAAACTTAATGAAACAACAAACATCCCACTCTGATATTTAAACAAAATCTATATAAATGTAAAAATGTCCAATGAAATGTGTGTTCATCTTTACACAAATTTTAATAATGTATTTAATTACTACCCATGCTAATCCACTATAAACCCAACATCCAGGCACAAATGTTCTCAAATTCTATTATTAATTTCAATAATAAATGTATATATCTTATTCCACTTTTTCTAAAACTTTGAAATTTTTTATCGACACTTATTAACGTTTAAACCCAACAGACTGTTGCTTTAAAAAATCATTAAACATTAGAAAAACAAATAATTTTACAATTTAAATTGTTTTCAAAATCTAAATTATAAACCCCAAAATTATATATTTATATTAATTTAACATAAATAAGAAAACATAACAAAATTAACACTAACTTTTTTTAAATTTAAAAATCAAGAATTAATTTTAGAATATTTTTAGAAAGACATATTACCCATAACAACTATGAGCTCATTACAATGTCAGTCAGAAATATTGCGCCCAACACCGTTTCTTATTCGGTATTTTACCGACTAGTGTTCGACGGTTGAATCTGACTGAATACTATGCTTCAAAAACAGTGTTTGGAAGGACTCCCATTAACTACTATGGGAGCCTGTGTTCGCACCAACAACACAAACTCCTATGCGGGAAATAACTGTCTGCGGAAAACCTTGCACCAAGAAAAGTGACCTTGTAGGAGCCCCGGAAGTCAGTTTCCAACAGCCTTTTTACGTGTTGGACAGACAGAGTAAGAAAGGCTGTCAGAATACAAAATCGGAATGGGTCAGTTGGAAAATGTATCTGCAGAAGTGTATGGATCGCCTCCGACCAAATTGGTATCTTCGATTGCCATTCGTGACCGATTACAAATGACCAAACAGTTACCCTTCATACCGCGATCATTGTAATTGGTCTGGCTGATTTGATTACAACCGACTCGAGCAGATGGGTTCGGACTCAGGTGATGGGAACCCGAGTGTAGGTCAGAGGCTTTCAGACCAACATAGTAATGAGGCACTTAATTTTGATTATTTTTACATTGATATTTTGTACCACAATATTTTAACATTGCAATATTGAAAACACTATATTTATGTCACACAAATTTTTTTCCGTAAAGTTTGTTAACATACCAATTTCAGGCCCAACTTGTGTTTCTACGCTGTGGGCTTCACGACGCTGCCTTAAGCCTCTGTTTGCATGCCCCCTATACCGTGGGCATTCACAGTGACGAAAAACCCAACGCCTTAGGACAACTCTGAACTGGTCACCTCTGGACTGTGGAGAAGAGGACCAAAGGTGTTCCCAAATTCCTGTTCATCCTAATGCCTGGCTTTGCCTACCAGTGAAACCTTCAGCCTTGTATGACAAGACTGATTCACATTGACTTGCATTGTGAATCAAATTTTGATTGGAAAAATTGCATCCGTGCGGCCTACTGCCACTGGAAGTAAACTGATGTTGCTGCCATGGAACTTGCCCATTTTAAACTTAAAGAAAGCGGTTTCTGTTGTAAGTTACATCAAAGCCCTTATATGCCATATCTGTTTCTCCTCCCATAGGACAACTTTGCAGACTCTGTAAACTGCATTCTCGACATTGTAAACGTAAAAATGTTTATCTTGCAAACTATACTTAACTGATCTTATTGATTCTTGGGCAAAAATATATATAAAGGTACATGTTTTTTATACATTCGTATAGATCTCCTTGAGTCATGTAAATCAATTATTGAATATTGTGTGTGTTTGCAGTTGTCTAACACTACTTGCTTATAAGCATTAGGATACTCAACGACACTACCACGTAAAAGAAACCTTTGGATTGGTAAAGCAACCCATCCCCATTTATAAGGGAATACTAGGACTCTTTGTACAAGATATCTATTTGTGATATACTATATAAGCATCCAGCTTCCTAAAGGAAGGCACAAGGTGATCCGGCTTCTAAGCCAAGAGCAAGGCCAGAAGCACACCACGTACCCGTCTGCTGAGAGTAGCGTGGACACGGGCCAGCATCTAATTCCCAACATTTGTTTGGCAAACTATTTTATAAAGAGCCTTAGGAGACATTTAGACAGGCCACCCTTAACCATGTGGATTAAATTTTATTAAAGCATTTGTGGGCACCTGAAAACGTGAAAGCCTCTGCTTCGGGGCACCAGCTATTGTGTCCAAACAGCATGTCGAGCGCCTAGGGGCTCTGAGGACGGTTGTAGACCGCAGCTGGAGCCGCTTGGCTTGTTAAATGCCATCCCCCTCTGAAACAACATGTAAGGGGACTGCAGGAATAAGGTTTACCTCTTTTCAGCCACCACACGTTGCATTGCCCTAAAGGTCTTGCAGATTTGATTAGCAGTTAGGCCTGGATTTGAGTGTGCCTGTCACAGGAAGGATCGCCACCAGGTAGGCTGCTGCTGACGGTCAGTGGCACAGGGCGAGAGCAGTGCAGCCACAATGCCAGGGGAATTTCTAGAAGAAACTGTTTAAAGTTCACAGACTGTGACCAACAGCGTATGTATTATAGTCTTCTGCCACGCTGAAATCAAAACAGAGTCTAATGTCAATGTCAACCACTCTTCTCTTGAGACGGGGTTGTCATACATGCCCTACTTCCTTGGATTGTGTGCAAGCACAGGGGTTTATGTACCCTGCTGACACAGTGCTTTAGTGCACCTTGAGGCCAGCAGTGGTGTTCCACGCCAGGAATGCACCCCTATACCTACTTCTGTTGGTTGGGAAGTGGAGGTTACATTACTGAACATATGATTGACAAGGTCAGCTACTTCTTACCTCTAGATGTGACTTGACTGTCGTACATGTCCAAGCTCAACTGGAAGTACATGCACCAACTCTCATTATGTGAGGCTGTCTCTAGTGTGACTATGCCCACTGTCTCAAAAGCAGAATACGTGGTGCTGGCACCACCATGTTTTCATCTTTGGTTGTAGACAACCTGCTTCATAAGCACTGTGATATCCAATTATCCATGGGTTCAACTTTGTCATAAGTGTTAATTCTTTTGCTAGGCTTCCAAGCTAAGTTATGTACATTGGTTACTTTGTTTTTGATGAAGTGGACAGTGGCATTTGTTTATGACTTATGGTTCCCCTTTAACTAGACAGCAGTTATGCTGGTGTTGAACCGCTTTTGTATGTTGACTGTCAATTTATGAACCAGGGCACACGACCGCAGAAAAGCAACTTTACTAGTTGCCGGGTCTAAAGCTTTTTTGCTACCACTAGAGGTAGAGAGGGCCGTAGGACTACACTGCAATGTGTTAAAGTTTAGTTATAATAATACCTGCAAGGGGACTAGGTAAAGGAATTTGGAATAGTCACTTGTTCTCCGCAGGTAACTGAAGTCAGGTACCTTCTTCCCTTGTAATACCACCCTTTCCCTTCCCTCCCACAGAAGCCTTACATATTTTCTCTCAAAACATGGTCTAACCAGCCCTTTGTTGATACTGCTACCAGTTCTGCAATTGCACCTCCATGATGTGGAATTGCTAAAGGGTACCTGTCCCACACAGAGCATGACAAACCCAGGGCCCAATTACGATGAGGCCTGTCAGGGCTCCGAACATCGGTCGAAGACCTGCAGCCCGCATAGTGATTGTATGGTCCAATACCGTCCACACAGACCCATTTCAATGTAGTTGGTCGGAAGGGAATCCGATTCACTTTTCAGAATGTCTTCCGACAGGCATAGAGAGCAGTCAGCCATTTTGAAGGCCTGAAGTAATCACTCTCCCAGCTTTATTTCGACAGAGAAATTACAATGGCATATTACCACTGCCATTCTGTGGAGGCCTTTCTGACACAGAAAAGCATTGTGAATATATTTTTGGGTGCCCAGAGCATGGACACCATGGGTGAAAGGCCGCAGAATGGCAGCCTAGGGGATACGTATGGCTCACCCCTTTAGATCCATGCATACAGTGTACGGTACCTTAAAGTACCTGCCACCAGGTGCAGAGATGAACTGCACCCATGCTCTTTAGAATGAGAGCATGCATTGCGTTCTGAATGCATGCTCACGTTGTAAATCATAGGATTGCGAGCAAACAATGTTCAGTCGCATCCTACTTGCGGAGCTGTAACCAACTAGTAAAGGTTATTCAGTTCCAGTTCACAATCAATGTAGGATGGGCTCCGGTCTGTCAGGCATCGGAATTGGCCCATCAGACAGGTTTGTGTGAGGGTGCTGTGATACATGGCAGTAAGTCAAACCCCAACGACCCGAGTAGCCACATGGCACCGAGAAAGAGTGGGAAGACCATCCTGTTTTAAGGAATCTTTGGTGCTCCGCACATTGTGGACATCGATAGAAATAATGGTTAGATATGCCTTAGGAAAAATATGGACACGCACTAAGGTCTTGAAAGTATGCTAAGTTTTCTGCTTTAGTAGGTGAGAAAGTGGACTTCCTTGACAAAATCAAGAAACAACATCTTTTTTTATGCAAAGGCCATTTGCAATGGCTAGAGTGCTCATGGTTGTGTGTATTGGGGGGAGGGACCTTGACAACTATGGTAATTTCATAGTGCAACCGCAGCGGAACTGATTCCTGCTATCTGACATTACAGCTGTTAATGCCATCACAGATCCCTGGTGCTTGACACACCATAGAGACAAATACTACCCTTTGACCTTATGCATCCATGGCACACATTACCATATTTACTACTTTTTGCTGTTTGTGAGACTGCTTGGTAAGCTATAGTTTACAGAAAAGATATCGACCAGCAAAATATCCTCATCTTAAAATATTAAGAAAAAAATAACTATATGTAAAACTTCATCATGTTATACTAGCAATGAAAATCAAGGTATCGTTGAAGACAATTTTTCGTTATTACTAATAGCATTTAACCAAATATATATTTTTTAAATATAAAAATCTCAACAGTAATAATTAAATAAGTCAAATGAGAACACAAATGTAATAACACTAAAAATTCTATAATGGTTTATAAAAATATCAATCTAATATCCTTCTTTTCAGAAATTCAAACACACACACACATATCTTTCTATATAGCTATCTAAATATGTAAATGTATATATTTATATTTATATGCATCTATATATATATATATATAAATATATATATATATATAAATATACGTTCAGCAAACGAAGCAAAAAAATAATATAATTATTACTGTAAATCCAATGGTAGAATAGTATCCAGTAACATGTTTCAACTGTCCTACATATATCTCCAATAAGCAAAAAGATTTAAAAATAAAACAATTTAGTTTGGTATTAAAATGTTTATTAAATACAATAAAACACGTTAGTAAAAAATGAATACATAATAAATATATTAAGAATTGTAGATTTGCTAATTCTATGTAATCATAAACATAATCATATACATTTAAAAAATGTAGATTAGAGTATAAAATATTTCTGTTATTAGATATTATATTCACAATAAAATCTATTTAATAGTAGGCGAAATGTTAAAATCATAACGTGTAAATTATACGATACCCACTCCAGACAATAGTACTTTAGTGAGAAAGTTGGATTGTGGAGGGGTAAAATAAATTTTTCCAATTGCAATCAGCTTAAAAATTATGGAAAGTGTTATTTGATATGGGGTAAAATGTAGTGTTGACACTGTAGTAAGTGCAACAACAGTGAAATAGTTGTATTGCAGAGGGGTACATTTTTTTTATTAATACTACATTAAGTGGAATATTAAAAAGAGACTAATTTACTTAAACATAATAAAACAGTTTTTAGAAAATAATAAATACACAAAAAAGTTTTATTTGTAAATACATAATTTCAAACTAAGGGGGTCATTAGCATGGCGGGCGGACTTTGTCCGCCCGCCATACCCCCGGGAAATGGGACCGCCCGCAATGCATGCGGTGGTCCCGCACATCCCATTAGGATGCGCCCGCCACACTGGCGGGCGCATCCCGCATTTCTAACATTGCGGCGGGCAGTGCTGAAAGCACCGCCCGCCGCAATGCCAGAAATGCAAGTTGTGCATTTGACAGTACAACGTGACAGGCACCGCGCGGTGCCTGCCACGTTGTACTGTCAAATGCAGGGGGGTACCAAAGGTATCCCCCATGTGCACCCCCACCCCCAGAATCCCTGGGGGCCGCTATGGGCCCCCAATGTTGAGAACCGCATGGCTTTCCGTGGCGGCAACGCATGTCCCTGCATGTATTCTAATATGGATGGCGGTGTCTACCAGACACTGCCACCATATTACCAGCTTTTCCGCCCGGTCGACTCATCGACCGGGCGGAAAACCGGCAGACGGACTTTCCGTCTGCCGGGGTCCCCCCCGCCATGGTAATGTGGCGGGGGGAAGTTTGCATGCGGGCGGGGGAATATGTTGGGCGGATCGCCACCGCCATGTGGGCGGTGGCGATCCGCCCGACATACTAATGGGCCCCTAAATATTTAGAATAACAAAAAAAATAATAAGCATTTATTTCAAATAATAATACAAAAAAATAAGTATAAATATTTTGAAAAGTATAATTTACATATTTTTAATAACTCTAAATTCAATGGGGCCAATTATAATATCGGTAGGACCGTCGGTGTCTTTAGTACTGAGATCTGTACAAGCGGTCAGACAGATCCACATTAGGCTGCAGCCGGTCCGTGGAATTGCAAAAAGGATGAACCGAGCAACATCTTCCAATATCCTCAAGGAGCCCGATGTTCGGTCGGATTGCATTCCACCACAATGGATTACGATGCAACATTCCTCCAACCATTTCACGTAGCGTATTCTGAATTTAAAAAGCTGGTAGAAAGTTTTTTGTTTGGGTCACGATCAGGGGCTCTGCCACCCATAGACCTACGCAATGGTGAAATCCTTCCATTGTGCACCACCTAAACAAACCTGCATGCCGTGCCTGCCATGGGCTGCAGGGATGTTTAAAAACATGCCTCTTAGGATTTAAGCTTATGATGCAGGCCTTTTCCAGGCTGCAGCACAAGCCTTTATAAAATAGACATGTTTACAAATGACTCAAAGGCAGTCGGATCTCAAATTTGGTGGGTGGGACTACTGACTACCTGTCAGTCGGTCACATTCTTTCCACAATGGCGGTAGTACAGTCTTCCAAATGCAATCCTAATCCGAACAAATGTTAGTTACATTCCAAAAGCAGAACACAATCAAAAAATACACTAAATTGTTTTTTTTAAAATAGTAAAAAATCAAAATAATATTAATAAATGTATTATTACTTCAAAATATGTATACCCTTTAGTTATAGAAAGTACAGGACAAACATCTCAAGTAAAGTATTCAAATAATATAATGTACACATGTTTTTTAAATTTAAATATATGAACATATTAATAACAATTAATAATTTAACACACTATTTCGAATTATTCACATACATACCAATAAAGAATAGAATAATGAATCAGACCAAAACTAATATATATAATTAAGATAATATTCTGTGCTCTTTTGATAAATGTCAGTTAAACACTATTTATTAATGATTAAGTATATAAATTAAATTATTAAAAATTAACTTAATTTCCTTTATTCATACAAATGCCAAAAGTCACACCAATGATATCAAATAAACATTATCTCAAGTACATATTAAGCATAAATGTTTAACATTTCATTATTTATTATAGATTAACATTCTATTTAATGATTAAAAATACATCCATTCACAGGGTTTAAACATACAAATCTGACAAACCAGAAATAACATATTGTATTACTGAATAAACTGAATTAATTGTCAAATTAATATTAATAAACAACAAATAATAATTATTTAATTACAAATATTTTACTACACATCATATACCACTGCACAACAGAAACCACTCAGCTATAACATAGGGGTCTAGTAGGATGGCGGAAGGATGTCCGCCGCTGGCTGGCGGTGAGACCCGCCGGCACGGCAGCGGCCATCCATCTGCGAATGAACCCAGGAAAACTGCCAATCGCATTAGCATTGCGGTGATGACCGCGGCGGTGATAAATCCCACCCACAACTTTTACGCCGGTAGAAGTACTCACACTTGCCTGCTGGGCAGAGCTGGACAGTGAAAAAGAGACGGTGCAGGGCCAGCCTACGCCGTACCAAATTATGATGCCGGCGGAAGCCAGCCTTTTCCCTGCGTTGGAACCGCCATTGAAAGGCTGGCAGAGACAGGTTCCGGGGGCCCATTGCGGGCCCCCAATATGTTGGGGGGGGTGAGTGCACTGGGGGGGTACCCATGGTACCCCCCTACCCCCTACATGTCCCTCTACCAGGTGGCAGTGACTGTGCAGTGCATGCCACACAGTGCAGGAAATGCAGGACATGGTCCTTTTGACATCGCGACGGTGCTGCTGGCAGCAACAACCGCCGCAATGTTAATGGCCGTGAACGTAGCGCCGCGGTCTGATTTGGACTGCGGAAAATACTAATTGGACCGGCGGTTATGCTGTGGCCCTTGCGGGTGGTCTTTTCCCGCTACCATGCCGATCAGGGTGATTATCCGACCGCCATCCTAATGACCCCCATAGTGCTAAAATTGTATTTACAATTGACTTACATCTTTCTCAAATAAAGAAGTAATAATAACCAAAACCTAATAATTAATTATAATTCATTAATTTCCTTCACTGTCTATACACCAACAAAACATATGCTGCTCCATAATCTTACATCAGAAAAGACATCGAATTATAGAATCAACAATTAATTATTAGTTATATTTCTAAAATATTATATATTAATTGTTTGCAGATGAATTATATTTTATTTAATTACCACCATAAATGCTTATGAAAGGTATAACAAATAGGGTATTCTAAAGTAACAAAAATAAAAAATGTATTTTCAAAAATTAATAACATTTTAAAAACAATAATAAAAGAGATCCAAATTAAACAAACATTTTATAACAAATAAAATAAGCTAACAGATTAAAAAAGAAAGAACCAATTTAAATAGAATATTCTTAACTTTGATATTTCTGTAAAATATAGTAATAAATTCAATAATACTAACAACTGTATTACTTACCTCAAAATCAATATTCTTGATTCGGATAATGTTGGACACCTTGGGGCCGATTCCGATCTCGGTCAAAGGCGCACCCAATACCATTCGGTCGGGAAAAAAGCCATGCGAAAGCCTGTTTCCCGACCGATCCGTACAGCACACCGAACGAGCAAGTACGATGCGCACAACAGCAAAGATTCCGGCCGAGCCGTACTCACCCAAACCAGGTCCTGTTCTCCGACCGAGGCGATTCCGGAAACGCCGAATCGAGTCGCACGGAAGGAAAAATGCAGCCCCGTCCGGCCGGACAAGTACGATGCGCTTTCCGTAC
The DNA here is from genome assembly GCA_963921515.1 of Calotriton arnoldi. Taxonomy (NCBI): domain Eukaryota; kingdom Metazoa; phylum Chordata; class Amphibia; order Caudata; family Salamandridae; genus Calotriton; species Calotriton arnoldi. Next base: position 1,178,639 of record CAWUFW010003242.1, read on the forward strand.
GCGCCGAACCCGTCGCTATGCACGGCACGTCAAAGCATCCGGGAGAGGCGCACATAAGCTCCGATTCGCGCCACAACACGATCCACGGCTACGAGGCGAACACGCCAGCGACGAGGACGAGGCGAAGCGACGAGGACGAGGCGAAGCGACGAGGACGACGCGAAGCAACGAGAAGGACGAACGACACGAACCAACCATGAATCCCTTCGTCCCGATCATACCAATATTCTACATCTACTACCGGAACAGGCACGGACGCGTACGGCGCAGAAGGTAAGCCAGACACCAACCACAAAACACATACAACACGTACACGACACATCACAAACACACACAGGGATGCAGAATATACTTACACCAGCAACAGCAGCACCATAGGGGCGGGATGCCCATCACCAATGCCACATATGCACACAGGGGCCTGAATGCGCACCACCACCCCTACCCAGGGGTGGCATGATGCCTACCACCACTACCACCCTCACCCAGTGGGGGCAGGATGCTTACCACTACTACCACCCTCACCCAGGGGGGGCAGGATGCCTACCACTACTACCACCCACAGCCAGGGGGGGCAGGATGCCTACCACTACTACCACCCTCACCCAGGGGGGGCAGGATGCCTACCACTACTACCACCCTCAGCCAGGGGGGGCAGGATGCCTACCACTACTACCACCCTCACCCAGGGGGGCAGGATGCCTACCACTACTACCACCCTTAGCCAGGGGGGCAGGATGCCTACCACTACTACCACCCTCAGCCAGGGGGCAGGATGCCTACCACTACTACCACCCTCACCCAGGGGGGCAGGATGCCTACCACTACTACCACCCTCACCCAGGGGGGCAGGATGCCTACCACTACTACCACCCTCAGCCAGGGGGGCAGGATGCCTACCACTACTACCACCCTCACCCGGGGGGCAGGATGCCTACCACTACTACCACCCTCACCCAGGGGGGCAGGATGCCTACCACTACTACCACCCTTAGCCAGGGGGGCAGGATGCCTACCACTACTACCACCCTCAGCCAGGGGGGCAGGATGCCTACCACTACTACCACCCTCACCCAGGGGGGCAGGATGCCTACCACTACTACCACCCTCAGCCAGGGGGCAGGATGCCTACCACTACTACCACCCTCACCCAGGGGGGCAGGATGCCTACCACTACTACCACCCTTAGCCAGGGGGCAGGATGCCTACCACTACTACCACCCTTAGCCAGGGGGCAGGATGCTTACCACTACTACCACCCTCACACAGGGGGGGCAGGATGCCTACCACTACTACCACCCTTAGCCAGGGGGGCAGGATGCTTACCACTACTACCACCCTCAGCCAGGGTGGGCAGGATGCCTACTACTACTACCACCCTTAGCCAGGGGGGCAGGATGCCTACCACTACTACCACCCTCAGCCAGGGGGGCAGGATGCCTACCACTACTACCACCCTCACCCAGGGGGGCAGGATGCCTACAACTACTACCACCCTTAGCCAGGGGGCAGGATGCCTACCACTACTACCACCCTCAGCCAGGGGGGCAGGATGCCTACCACTACTACCACCCTCAGCCAGGGGGGCAGGATGCCTACCACTACTACCACCCTCACCCAGGGGGGCAGGATGCCTACCACTACTACCACCCTTAGCCAGGGGGCAGGATGCCCACCACTACTATCACCCTCACCCAGGGGGGCAGGATGCCTACCACCACTACCACCCCCACCCATAGGATGGACAATGCATGACACAACCAGCACACCACAACCTAGGGAATGCAAGAAGAAGACATCCCCCCAACACCATGACAAGCGTGTGTAGACTGTGTCAAATGCCTACAACACCGAACATGACTTCTAACATACAATGTGACCCCCTAGCACATGTGCCACACAAATATGTGTGTGGCACACACAACGCAAGCAGGCCATGACCATTGTGGCAATGGGGTCCAAACCCCCATCATCACAGTGACCAAAAGGTAAGTGTGGGGTCCATAGCTGAAGCACCTTTTGAACATTGTGGCAATGGGGTCTAAACCCCCATCATCACTGTGACCAAAAGGTAAGTGTGGGGTCCATAGCTGAAGCACCTTTTGAACATTGTGGCAATGGGGTCAAAACCCCCATCATCACAGTGACCAAAAGGTAAGTGTGGGGTCCATAGCTGAAGCACCTTTTGAACATTGTGGCAATGGGGTCTAAACCCCCATCATCACTGTGACCAAAAGGTAAGTGTGGGGTCCATAGCTGAAGCACCTTTTGAACAGTGTGGCAATGGGGTCAAAACCCCCATCATCACAGTGACCAAAATGTAAGTGTGGGGTCCATAGCTGAAGCACCTTTTGAACATTGTGGCAGTGGGGTCTAAACCCCCATCATCACAGTGACCAAAAGGTAAGTGTTGACAAAGAAAGAGCTGCAACTGCCAAACTGCATGGATGATTCCTGGTCACAGAACAAAAAACACATCAGTGGCAAAGTAGTGTATGTGTCCCATTGCAACATGAATTGGGTGAGCCAAATACTGCAGTGCAAATAAGACATACCTTTGGCCATGTGCAGACAAACCACACCCATGGGGGCTGACACTGTCAACATTCATCAATGACACAATGACAGAAGTGACCATCAGAATGCAGACCCACAGATTTGCACCAATGGGCACACAAATGCAGATACCCTGTGGAGACTGCAGATGTGAGGTGAACAGATACCATACCATGGCAGCAATGGGACACACAAACCATGATCATTGTGCTGACCGATGACCTAGGAGTCCCAGGGACAGCAGGGGAAACCCACCAAACTACATACAGCCAATGGCACACCCAAGATATGCCAATGCAGCGGTGCAGATGCACAAACACAAACAGGCAGACCCACACTGCACATCATACACAACAGGTGGGGGGGGTGCCAGTGTCCCCAGGCAACCACACAACACATGAGGAGACCTGAATATCAATCATACAGATGTGCATACAGTGCCACACAAAGGTAACTCATGGATCCAAATCCCCTGTGTGGGCAAGTAGGCATTGTCAGATGAGAGGGAGCACAAATCACACATGTCACACAGGCACGTAGGAACAGCAACTGACACAGCAAGACACAGACACACCACAGCACCACCCCCAGGGCCCCCACAATGTGGTGACCCTGGGCTGCATTACAATCCCACTCTGATGACAAAGCTAAATGTCGTTCACACTGTGAACCACATTCATGTGTCCTGAGCAACAAACTACCATCACACCTACACAAGCACAAATCAATCAGCATGGCCAGTAAGCCAAGGCCAACATGGAGGCAGGGGCCTAGCCGGGCAACAACTCTCATCTGCACACACTCAACACCACACCCTCGACCTCCAACAATGTGCAGCAGTGAAGCACACATGCACTGGTGACATTGCACATGCACCCATGACTATTCCAGGGTGGTGGGTGGGAACCAAGGTGCAGAAACACATCACACATGGACACTCAACAAGACTCCTGAATGTCTGACACACTGCACACTACGCTGTACATGGACATGACGGCAATACCACACAAACCAATGGGATCCCAGCCACAGTCACACACCAATGAAGAAGCCAAGGTCACCCACAAAGAAAACACATAGACAACAACCAACATTGCAGCCCGGACCCTGAGGAGTGCCAGAAGTCACACACACAACGTGTCACAATCACTGAAAGATAACACAAACTGGAAATCACATGACAGGGGCAAACAACAAGTGCCAAGGGGAAACCTGACTGTGACCCATCTGCGTCTGCACACAAACTCAGCCCTGACAGCAAACACACCTATGGGTGACACCCTGATGACCAGTAATGTGCCATTCACCAACATCACAGAGAACCCAGGGAGAAGACTTTGGGGGAACATAGGTCAACTCAGCAAGCATCACAAACAGGTACAACACTAGGGATCACAGCATGCACAGCTAAACGGAAGTGAACACACAGACATGCACATACAACACACATCTTGGGCGCAGGCAATGTCACAGGAGTACACACTGCCATGAGGGGACTCCACTCCTGTGTGAGGAAAGCTGTGCCATATGTTGCCTCAGTAGGGCCCCATCATGTCAGCTGAGCACTTGGTCACACAATCAACAATTAGCACCAAATGAGGGATCCCGTCACATCAGCCTGGTCATGGAAGTGCCAACGGAATCATCAGCACAGATCCAACACACATGTATAGCAATGTTGCACTGACTACACGGATGAGTCCTTCCCCATTGATGCCCAAACCTGCATGTCCAGTGGAGATGGCCACACGGTCAGGGAAGTAGACGAATTGAACAATGGCAGGCACAACAGATGTGCAGGGGTGGAAGCCACAGATGTGAAATAGCTAATCTAAGTAGGAAATCCCATTGCCAAATACTGAACACATGACACCCTCAGATGCTGCTATGGATGACATGGATACACCACAGGATAGGACACATAACCCCTGGACCACATGGGTTCCTGCACAGTAACACTTCATAATCATGAGACCAAATATCACCATCACTGCAGCAAGGGCATTGTTAGCATCATCAACATTATGTACATCAGAAGCAAAAGCACTAGAGAACAGAAAGTTGCTTTATTCAGCATATGTGGCATTAAAAGTAGAAGTCCGGTAGAACATAAACAAAGGCCAATGGCCAGTCCATCAACAAAGTCACAAGTGGGTGACAGTGGCAGATGCCACCCTACACATGCCTGCACAAAACCAGGGACAATCCACTAGGAGGGGCAACCAGGGGGTAGGCCAGGCACCGCAGGGACAGGATCAGGGCTCACCAGGAGGAAGCAGGGAAGGGGTGGTGGGTGCTGGAGAGCCACTGACAACTGCAGTGGAGGTGTCTGACATGGTGTGTGCCGGCACAACTGGGGGGCATGGCTCAGATGTTGTGGGTGCCGGCACGACTGCAGTGGACCCTGCAGATGGAGTGGACAGGTCCGCCACTGCAGTGCCCAAGTCAGACAGGGTGGTAGTGGACTCCACTGCAGTGCCTACCACCAGGGGAGGAGAATGGGGAACAGGCAAGGTGGGCTGGACAGAGGGGGAGGACACCCTCACCACATCAGTGGCACAGACAAGCGCAGCGGGGGTGTGGTGCCGGGAGAGCAAGTGGCAGGGGGAGAAGGCCGGAGCCTCTTGGGGATGGTATATCTGTGGGTGGGGGAACCTGGGGCAGGGTGTGGCGGGGGCACCTGTGGAGTGGGGGCCTGAGGGATGGAGGAAGGTGACCTGGTGCTTGAGCTGCAGGGCGGCGGCGGGGTCTTGCTCTTACCACTCCGGGGGGACTTGCGGGTGGGGGCCTCAGTCTGTCTGCGCCTGGGGGAGGGTGTCCGGGGGCGAGGGGCACTCTGCTCCGTGTGGGGGCTTCCTCTTCCCCCTGGATGCTGGGGCAGCTGGATCGGAGGGGAAGAGGCCGAGGTCACTGAGGAAGAGGCGCTGGGTCTTTGGGGTTGCAGGTGAGGCAAGGGAGGGTGCTTTGGAGGGAGAGGCAACTGAGGACTGTGCAGTGCCCGTGGATGCGTGTGTGTGTACCAGGGCCCCATCCCCTGTGAGTCTGGTTTCAGTCCCCTGACTGTGCGTGCGTGTGCGTTTAGTTTGTGGCGTGTGTGTCTGTGTGCTGGATGTGTGTGTGCTGGTGTGTGCCTGTGCCGGTGTGTGTGTGCTTGGGACGGGCAAGGTGCTGGGGAGTGTGGATGGAGCAGAGGCAGGAGGGGTGAGGGACTGTCTGAGGAGGGACACTGCTGCCGTCAGGGAGGAGTCCATGGACCTGTTGCCCCTCTGTAGGTCAGACATGCCCGATGAGATGCCCTCCATGAACGACACCAGCTGAGTCAACAGTGCGGTGTGCGCATGGAGGACACTCAGCATGGCTGTCTGCCCTACATGGAGCTGGCGAAGGAGGTACACAGACTCCTCACTCAGGGCAGCAGGGGACACAGGGGCAGGGGGTGCGGTGCCTGGGCCAAAGGAGACACGCTCCCGAACATGGGAGCCTCCACGGACCTGGGGAATGGGAGCCGATGGGAGGGCGGTGGTGGTGCTGGTGGTGGCGGGGACAGCAACACTAGCTGGGGTGTGGTGGCTGCTGACACCCGCCTCCACAAGGGAGTCATCCTCCGAGTTGCTCTGGTCCTCAGCTGAGGTGGATGGTGCTGAGGATTCCTCGGTGTGGCTCCCCTCGCCCTCCGTGCCACTGGGTCCCTCCAACCACTCCTCGGCTGCTGACCCAGTCTGGCTCTCTGGCTCCTCCTGGTCCGTGGAGCTGTCCCCTTCCGTGGCCGTGGATGTATCTGCAAACAATGGGGAAACAGACAGACATCAGTCACCTGCACCAAACGCACACACCACTGTGAGCACAGCACATTACAGAGCAAGCCCTGGCATCATTAGTTGTACATTGCTAAAAGTGCCCTAACTGAACAGGAGAAGCCAATTGTCAGTCTGATGCCAAGCATGGCACTCACATCCCACATGGCCTTGCACCCATCTGCCTGGTGTCTGTTGGATTGCAACACCCCAGTGTGGACACATGCACCAAGTACACAGTAGTTGGACACTGCAGAGGACACGGTGTGGACACATCACAGCTCTTGCCACTGAGTGAGTACAGGTTTCCGGATGAAAGGGATGCCCAGAGTCAAATAGGAAATGCATGTGATGCATACCAGCGACAGACACCATGATGCACCCATGTCCTGATAGCCAGCGCCACTATGGTGTGCATGTAGCACATGTCACTCCCCTGCAGGACCACAAATAAGTTGACACATGCCATGGCAGAGGCATGACTGCTAAGTCATACATCACTGTCTCAGTGATGTATGACTTGGCAGCCAGACAACAACACTATGCACTGTGTCACAATAGTAGGTCATGGGGAATGCAAGTCCTGGAGCTGCACAAGTGCACATGTACATCCCCCACACAACACATCATCTCAACCCTCATCTGTCCAGGTCACACCTATTGGACATATGGGAGACCTGTGACACTACCCTCTGAACCTGAGCCCCTCACAATTTGCTGTGAATGGGGAACAGCTGCCTGAACATCACATTCGCACACCCCAGTCTGCACGGGCAGCTGATCAAACACCTATGTGACACACAAGTATCGTCTCCTATGGTCACATCTCCAGGGGCATGCTGAGCCCCTACCAAGAAACACCCCAGCAGTCCTGGCAACTAATCCACAGCACACTGACACAGAGGCAGACACCGGAGGGGTCAAATCACTGTGCACAATGTGTCAGCTGATACACGGGAGTGGGAGTACAGAGTGCATTGCATGGCCTGGAGTAGGCATGACTGTCCTGCTCCACATGAATGAGGGATGTGCCCTGGACAGTGGACAGCTGGCTATGTATGTGTGACACACGTAATCTGCACACTCCTGGGGCCCAAACATTGTTCCCACCCGCTGCATGGGCGTGTGCCACATACCCCAGGCACATGTGGGGGCTCAGCTCAGCAAGTGGACCGCATATCAAAGCAACACGCAGATCACATGTCCAAACACAGGCGTTGTGTGAACAATGGACCCACACATGATGCCCACAACAGAGTTAGTGAAACAGATGCTGTCCCCCACCTTTAGTGAAGCAAACTGCAAGGACACAGTCCCAAGTGACACAATTCCCTGACTGTAAGGGCCACACCTGGGTATCAGATGAGCAGTGGGCAGTGCACAATAGAGGGACATGGCTCCTGGACAACATGACTGCTGCACTGTGGCAGTTGAACCAGGCCAGAGGAGGGCACAAAGCATGTAATACAGAGTTCACAGTGCAGTCTTTGACTCACCCCCTCCTTGCTGCTGTCTGGCCTTCAGCTGCCCATCCAGGTCTGGAAACACCACCGCCAGGATCTGGAGCATGTGGGGGGTCAGGGTCCGTGTTCCGCCCCTCCTGCGAGGAGGCGACAGCTTCAGCTGGACCCGTGCAATCCTCCGGGTCCAGCCCCGAAGGTCCTGCCACCTCTTCTGGCAGTTGCGGATCCGGCGCTTGTAGACCCCCACGGACCGGACAGCCCGGACGATGTCCTTCCAGATTTCCTGCTTCCGATGGGCATTAACCTGTCAGGATGACAAAGTGAAAAGGCCATTACCACACATGCAACATATCCGTGCATGACACAGTTGTATATACATGTCTCAATCACAGGGGCACATGATGTACACAGGCAGTGCAAAGCTGCCCATGGACAGTTTGCCAGACGTCACTACATGGTATCATTGCATGGGAAGTAAAACCATGTTCAAATGCACTGTCACTGCACCATACCTGTCCAGTGCAAGTCACTACACACTATGGGGGGTGACAACTACTCAGTGAGCCTGCTAGCCAGTGGCGTGCAGACTCCCAGCCTTGCTAGTCAGACAAAATGCACATTCAGAAAGGCAGTGCACAGAACACTCACCTGCTCCCCTGGTGTCCCATACAGCTTGCTGTACTGTGGAAGTAGGCTGTCCAGCAGGGCCTGGTTCTCTTCAAGGCTGAAGGCTGGGGCTCTCTCCACAGTACGTGCCATTGCAGGGTCCAGAGGGGCAGAGACAGCAGCAGTGCAGTGGCAGATGTCGTCCTGGAGCATGTAGTGCAGGCAAGTGGGCTCTCAGGGGAACAGCCAGCAATATATATGTGCTGGAGAGGCAGATACTGTCCCTTGTGTCCAAAGTGATAGGTCCAAGTCGTTTGCATCTTCTGAATCTGGCCAATCCATGGAATAGCAGCACCAAAACACGCCCACAGCATCCTTCAAATCTCCAACTTCATGACATACATGATTTTGCAACATTGTTGTGGGTGACCAACTGATTTTCCAGCAACCGACTCGTTCGAAATTCGAAAACGCGTCCGTTGCCAGGCAAGGCCATTGTCAATGGGTGCGCACCGATCGGTCCATTGCGGTACAACGCGCACAGGGGTACAACGCGTACCCGCACACATTGAAAGCAATGGGCCGGCCGGAGGCACCGATCGGTCCATTGCAGTTCAACGCGCACAGGGGTACAACGCGTACCCGCACACATTGAAAGCAATGGGCCGGCCGGAGGCACCGATCGGTCCATTGCTGTTCAACGCGCACAGGGGTACAACGCGTACCCGCACACATTGAAAGCAATGGGCCGGCCGGAGGCACCGATCGGTCCATTGCTGTTCAACGCGCACAGGGGTACAACGCGTACCCGACACATTGAAAGCAATGGGCCGGCCGGAGGCACCGATCGGTCCATTGCTGTTCAACGCGCACAGGGGTACAACGCGTACCCGCACACATTGAAAGCAATGGGCCGGCCGGAGGCACCGATCGGTCCATTGCTGTTCAACGCGCACAGGGGTACAACGCGTACCCGCACACATTGAAAGCAATGGGCCGGCCGGAGGCACCGATCGGTCCATTGCTGTTCAACGCATCACTGTACATGTGACTGGCATATGTCAGCATGCCTGTCTCAGATGGACATATGCCAGCCACAGATAGCTCCCAGGGAGTGAGGGGCACACCTACATCACGACAGCCTGTCCAAACTTTATCATAAGGCATGTAAGGCTGCATTTCCTATTGTGTGTATGTTGGTGTACATGTTGTCCTGTGGGTGTCACCTGTGGGCAGCCACCCCCAGGCTGTGCACGTGTTCATGGGGACAGGATCCTGGGTGTTACGTGTACGTGACCACTGTGATGTGCAACTGTTCATATCTGTGCATGTGCCATGGTCACATTTCACAGTGGTGTATGTGTATGTCATGTCACATACCCCGTGAGTCCCATGTGGGACGGTATGTTTGAGCCAGGGTGTCCCAGTGGCACAATAGTGATGGTCCTCCACAGTCTGTGTGCATGTAGTGTTTACAATGTCTCTGATTTCATGTGCACAATGGGAGACAGTCTCCACATCCACGTTGTGTGTGCATGGACTCTGATGTTGTGCGTGTGTGTCACAGACGTCCATGTCTGTCCTGCCGTGGCAAGTGGGGACACTACCTGTGGGGGTCATGGTTGTTTTGCTGTGGTGTATACATGATACTCCATGTAATGCCAGTGTCCATGTGGCATTACAGGGTCCCTGGGAATGTACCTGTCGTTGAGCCGTGGTGCCTGGGGCACATCTGTCCTCACATGTCCCTGTGGGGGGTTATTGTGACACGGCAGCAGGAGATGGGAACTGTGACACGGCCTCATGATGTCCAATGGGCCAACCTGGGACTAATTGATGCCACCTGTTGGACCGTGTTGACAGATGTTGGCCATGTATGTACCATACATGTCCTTCCGGTACTGCACACTTCATGTAGTTGTGCCTCATAATGATGTATGTTGGGATCTTGAGTGTGTTCAATGCCGCATATGTGGGGTGACTGACAATCTTGCTTACTTCTCCTCTGCACTGCAGGGCTCCTGCTGTCCATCGGCCATTCCCAGACCTGGCAACGATGGTGGAACGGGACAGCATCTGACGGTACCGCTTCACCAGGCAGCTGATTGAGGATTTGGCAGTGCAGTTGTCCCCACATTTGCAGCCTGGCCGGCCGTATCCTACAGCGCTGACCCCCAAGGTGAAGGTGATGGCAGCCCTACACTTCTTTGCCACTGGTACCTTCCAACATACTGTGGCGACTGCAGGTGGGATGTCACAGACCATGTTCAGCCGTGTGCTCCGCGATGTTTTGGCGGCAATGTTGCTCTTCCTGAACCGGTACATCTATTTCCCTAGACTGCGACGACTCACTGACGTGAAGAGTGACTTTTATGCCCTGGGGAGGATGCCGCATGTCATTGGCTCCATTGATGGGACACATGTGGCTTTGGTACCACCACAGGCCCAGGAGCAGGCCTACAGGAACCGCAAGCACTACCACTCGGTCAATGCACTGGTGGTGTGTCTTGCAGACATGACCATCACACACGTGTGTGCCCGTTTCCCTGGTTCAGCACACGATGCCTTTGTGATGAGGAGTAGTCGCATCCCCAGGATGATGGCACAGATGCAGAACCAGCGTGCCTGGCTTGTCGGTGTGTACTGACTTTGTGCCATTGTGTGTGATCTGATCTGTAGTATTCCGCCCACTTTTCCAAGTCAGCTAATGTGCACTTGTCTGTCCGTAGGTGACTCGGGATACCCCAACATGCCGTGGTTGCTGACACCCCTCAGGAACCCTGTGACACCTGCCCAGATGCGCTACAATGAGGCACATGGTCAGACCAGGAGAGTGATTGAGCGGACCTTTGGTCTCCTGAAGAGCCGCTTCCGCTGCCTGGACAAGACCGGAGGGTCCCTCCCATATGCCCCTGCGAAAGTGTGCAAGATTATCATCGTCTGCTGCATGCTCCACAACCTGGCAGTGCGGAAGGAGTTGCCTCTCATCCAGGATGACAATGACCAACATCCGCCACCTGTGGAGGATCCTGGCCTGGACCACGATGCCAGTGACGATGATGATGATGATGGTGATGGTGATGTCCGCACACAGCTCATCACCAACTTCTTTAGCTGAATGTGAGTATCCTGAGGTGTCATGTCAATGATGTGAGTTGGCATGATGTGTGGGTGGTGCTCTGGTGCTGTTGGAGTGTGTCCATGGGCCACTTGACTGGATGTGTGTTGCGATGTGTGGTGACAGGTGGGCTGTACTCCCCAACAGTGTTGACATGCTAACTTGGTTCTGGGTGGGTATCTTGTAACATGTATTGTGCATGTGTTTTGCTGTTCTGTCCTGTACTCCATTGCTTTTGACTGTGTGTCATGTCTGTCCTTCACAGGGTACTTTCAGATTCGTTTGTTCAACTGTGTCCACCGACGACGTGATTGCACATCCAGGCTGGTAGCTGTTGTGTCCCTACAGGTGATGTGCCCCACACCCATGGACTTCCTTCCGTCTACAGTTGTTGACTGTGTGCCCGCTGCCAGGTGGGGTTACCTTGCATCTGTAGTGGTTAGGGCATGTTGCAACTGTGTAATAAACCTGTGCTTCACTTTGTGATGTGCGTTGTCTGTGGTCACACATTTGACTGCCATTTGCTTACTGCACCTGTGGGCTACTTGACTACAACTGGGAATGGGTGTGGTGTCTGTGCATTGCACCGTCTTCCCTGGCAACATCAGTGTAGGCAATGAGTCAGATGGCCTAGGTGTGTATGTGTCGTGTAGCCCTGGTGGTGTGTCTCCCTCATGTGTGTCACGTTTCCTGTACTCACATGCCTGTGTTGTCCTTGCTGTTGCAGTTCGCATACACAGTGTAATTTTGCAGTTCATCATCCCCATAACAGCACCCACGTTGGAATCACGACAGAGGCAAGTATGGTGTATTAGTGTGTTTATTGTGATACATTTGTGTTAATAGTGCATAGGATGGGTTGTGCTGTACATGAATCTTGCAATCCCAAGTTCCTAGGTGAATTGAAAGTCCGGGTAGACAGGATCCCCAGTATCGGGGCCACAGTTGTCTGACACATTGGTCCAACTTGTACTCCCCATGCAATGTGTGGGAGTAGTGTTGCCGTCAACAGGGTGAACAGTCTGTGCACAAAGGCGAACATCCAGAACAGGTTCAGGCTTCCTGGGAGTTGCGCTTGGCCATCGGCCTCTCAATTTTCCCTCCTCGGACGACCCCTCTTCTTGGGGGGGGGCCCTCAAGTGCAGGCTGCTGCGGTGCAGGGGACTCTCCGCCAGAGTCCTCCTCCCTCCCTGTGGCAGTTGCAGTTTGTTCGGCACCAGATGTTGTTGGCACACAGGGGGTGTGGACTGGTTGCTGTTCATCTGGCGGAGGCATTGTAAAATGTCCCTGTGCACCGCCGTCATCTCATGCAGTGCATCCCACTTGGACTCCACGCGGGACATGTGTGAGTCCACACGGGACATGTGTGACTCCACGTGGGACATGTGGGAGTCCAAGCGGGCATGATGGGCAGCCTGCTGCTGTTTAATGTCTCTGAGGAGCCCCACTACCTGGCTGAGCTCTCCGGTGCTGGACTGGTACGCATCAGCTATGCGTACCAGTTGTGGGTCATCATGCACACCAGCAACATCTGCAAGCAGCGACCTCTGTCTCCCACCCTCCCACCACCCCTGCTGACATGTGCAGTGTGTGCAGTGGCACGCACAGATAACCCTGGTCCACCTTGGGGGTTGGTGGTGGTGGTGGTGTCCATGGCCCCAGGTTGGTCCAGGGTCACTGTGCTGGTGTTGCTCCTTGTTCTGTCCATGTCGGCAGGGATGGTATTCGTGGTGACAGTCGTTGGAGGGGTGGGTGCAGGGGGTGCAGCTGGTGGTCCTGCTGGTGCTGCAGCTGGTGGTCCTGCTGGTGCTGCATGTTGACTTGCACCGGATGTGCCAGGTTGTTCTTCATCGTCTGAGGAGGACAGAGGCTGTACGACGCCAGTGAGCTCGGCATCCTCTTGAGCCTGGGACTGGGACTCCTCAGCGTCTGCTGCTGTGTCCCCATCATCACCTGTTTTTGGGAGACACAAACAATGTATGTTATGTTTCTGCAGGCATCAATGGTTGACACACATGACAGTTGTGACTGTGCCTCTGGGTGCGTGCCTGTACATTGCATTGTCCTAAGTCGTCACAGTCAGGGGTTGATATTGTTGTGGCACATTGTCCTGCATTATTTGGGCATTTCTATGTATTTTCTGGGGTGTGAACATGGTCTGCATTGGTTGTGTTTGGTTGACAGCCGGCCCTCCTTCCCACCCACCCAGCCAGTCAGTTATCCCACCATGGACTGTGCTTGCATTGCAGGGAGTGTAAGTTGTCTCTCAGGATGTCAGTCAGTGGTGTCCTGCTGTTTGTTGGTGCACAGTTGCCAGCAGGGCCTTGTGCTCCCCACAGCAGTAGCCAGTGTCAGCCATCTTGTGAGTCCTTCTCCACTTCCTGTGATGTGAGCATGGTTCAGGGTGGTGTTGATGGGTCAGTTGTGGGGGTGACCAGTATCAGTGACTACGACTCCCATCATGCTATTGCCTCCACCCCCTTCCCAGCATGCCCATGCTTCCTTCCTTTTGATTCTGCTTCCCTGTGGGGTGGGCTGGCTGTGCTGACAGGATGGCTGGGAGTGTTGTCCTGGCAGTTGTTTGGCTAAGAGTCCCAAGAGTGTCCCTGTGCTTCACACAACATGACCCAGGGTGGTGGTTCTTTGTGGGATCTTGTGTTAGGATGGGGGGCATTGCATTCTACCAGGTGGGTTCTGTGGAGTTTGTGTTGGGGGGGTGTGAGGGGAGGTGCTTGTGACTATGGTCAGTGCTGCAAGTCCTCCTTCCCACCCAGCTAGCCAGATATCCCACCATGGAACGTGCTTGCATTGCAGGGAGTGTAAGTTGTCTCTCAGGATGTCAGTCAGTGGTGTCCTGCTGTTTGTTGGTGCACAGTTGCCAGCAGGGCCTTGTGCTCCCCACAGCAGTAGCCAGTGTCAGCCATCTTGTGAGTCCTTCTCCACTTCCTGTGATGTGAGCATGGTTCAGGGTGGTGTTGATGGGTCAGTTGTGGGGGTGACCAGTATCAGTGACTACGACTCCCATCATGCTATTGCCTCCACCCCCTTCCCAGCATGCCCATGCTTCCTTCCTTTGATTCTGCTTCCCTGTGGGGTGGGCTGGCTGTGCTGACAGGATGGCTGGGAGTGTTGTCCTGGCAGTTGTTTGGCTAAGAGTCCCAACAGTGTCCCTGTGCTTCACACAACATGACCCAGGGTGGTGGTTCTTTGTGGGATCTTGTGTTGGGATGGGGGCATTGCATTCTACCAGGTGGGTTCTGTGGAGTTTGTGTTGGGGGGGTGTGGGGAGGTGCTTGTGACTATGGTCAGTGCTGCAAGTCCTCCTTCCCACCCAGCTAGCCAGATATCCCACCATGGAACGTGCTTGCATTGCAGGGAGTATAAGTTGTCTCTCAGGATGTCAGTCAGTGGTGTCCTGCTGTTTGTTGGTGCACAGTTGCCAGCAGGGCCTTGTGCTCCCCACAGCAGTAGCCAGTGTCAGCCATCTTGTGAGTCCTTCTCCACTTCCTGTGATGTGAGCATGGTTCAGGGTGGTGTTGATGGGTCAGTTGTGGGGGTGACCAGTATCAGTGACTACGACTCCCATCATGCTATTGCCTCCACCCCCCTTCCCAGCATGCCCATGCTTCCTTCCTTTTGATTCTGCTTCCCTGTGGGGTGGGCTGGCTGTGCTGACAGGATGGCTGGGAGTGTTGTCCTGGCAGTTGTTTGGCTAAGAGTCCCAAGAGTGTCCCTGTGCTTCACACAACATGACCCAGGGTGGTGGTTCTTTGTGGGATCTTGTGTTGGGATGGGGGGCATTGCATTCTACCAGGTGGGTTCTGTGGAGTTTGTGTTGGGGGGTGTGTGTGGGGAGGTGCTTGTGACTATGGTCAGTGCTGCAAGTCCTCATTCCCACCCAGCTAGCCAGATATCCCACCATGGAACGTGCTTGCATTGCAGGGAGTGTAAGTTGTCTCTCAGGATGTCAGTCAGTGGTGTCCTGCTGTTTGTTGGTGCACAGTTGCCAGCAGGGCCTTGTGCTCCCCACAGCAGTAGCCAGTGTCAGCCATCTTGTGAGTCCTTCTCCACTCCCTGTGATGTGCGCATGGTTCATGGTGGTGTTGATGGGACAGTTGTGGGGGGCAATATGTGTGACTGCGACTCCCATGATGCTATTGGCTACACTGACTTGGCCAGCATACACAGAATTCCTTCCTTTGAGTGGTCTTCACTGTGTGTTGGTGTTGTTGTGGTGGCTACATGTGTGGATGTGTTTGTTAGTTCTATTTGTGCCACTGCCTAGCTGTAGTTGTAGTTGTGTTTGTACATGTGTTGGCACAGTTGGATGTGACTTTTTTGATGGCATGTGTTGTGTTTATCTGACTGACATACACATTTTGGGATGATTCTGTTCTGGTTGCTGTGTAATTGCTATGAGTGCATGGTTTGACTCTCCCCTTGACAGTGATGTGTGTGTTTTGTGGCAGTATATTGTGTACATTTGTTGTGTACTCACCAGGCTCTGGGATGTCCTCTAGTCCATATACGCTCACTGGCGGAAGGATGGCCCGCACCTTCTCCTCCCAGGGCCTGAGGTATATTGGCTTGGCAGGAGGGCCACTGCCGGTGTGTTGGCTGTTGATGTAGTCTTTCTTCAGCATGTCCCGTACCCTCCTGCGCACGTCATACCACCTGTTCTGGATGTCGGTCTTTGTGCGCCGACATGGTGATTGGGCGTTCACCCTGTTGATGATCCTCTCCCACATCTTGGTTTTCTGCGACATGGGGGTCTGTTGGACCAGTGTGCCAAACAGCTGTGGCTCCACCCTGAGGATCTCGTCTACCATGACTTCCAATTCACTATCTAGGAACTTGGGATTCTTCTTGGGGGGCATGGTGATGGGTGGTGATGGTGTGTGATGTGTGTGTTGGTGTGCAGGTGAGGGTGTGTGAGTGTGTGTTTTGCTGGGTGTATGTGAGGTAGGTATTTGTTGGTGTGCTGATGGTGTGTGGCTTGTGTGAGGGATGAGCTGTGGGTGTGTGGTTGCTTTCTCTTGGGTGCTGGCAGTGGAATGGCATTTGCAAAGGCTCATGGTAGTGATTTGTGTCCTTTATATAGGTGGAGTTGTGGGTGTGTCTTTGTTCTCTGTCCCCACCCCCACCAGTATTTATTGGCTTGGTAATTGCTTGTTTGGCCTTTTTTTGGGTGATTTTTCCTTTGTGCTGTTTGTGTATGTTGGAAACGTTCTTGTGACCGAGTCGGACCCTGCATTGGTCTCGTACGGTGTTCTCCGTTTCGTTCACGCTGTGTTTGTGCAGTTTTGTATGCTGCGTACGCGTCGGTCGCGGTGTATTGTGTTGCTTCGGCTCGGTTTTGTATGCGTGTCGGTCGTACGGCTTGTCCTCCGTCCGACTCGGTCGTGGTTTTCGCGCCTTGCATCGTACTTTGCGGTTTGGAGTTAGCGGGTACGTTTCGGGCGGATTTGTTCCGGGTGCGTGTCGGTCGGTTGGATTCGCGTGTTTTTCCGGCCGGATTGCTGCTTTCCGTGCGGCTCGGTCGGTCGACTTTGTTTCCGTACGTGTCGGTCGGATTTTTCGCGCCTTGCATCGTACTTGGCGTATCGTGCGCCACGGGTACGTGTCGGTCGGTATTTTTTCCGGATCCGGGTCGGTCGGTGCTTTTTCCGGCCCGAATCGGAATCGACCCCCTTATATCTGTGTGAGAATATTGCATACACAATATTTATGCATGGCAGTATTTAATGTAAAAACTTTTTTCTGAAAAACAAGATCTACTGACTGCCTCGTTTGTACTGAAGCATACATCTGACAAAGTCCGTGTGTTGCTGTACCTTGACCTCTGTCTCCTGCAACACCACCAGGAGCCCTGGCTTATGACCACAACACAGTACAAGGCCCCTGAGGAGAAGCATCAGTTGTGCCACTAACTGAGATGGAATTTGGTATGAGAATGCTGTATCAGTTTCCTCTGAACAGGTACTCTGGACAGACAGAAAGTAATCCGTGAGAGGAAATTTGTTGAGAAACTCACCATCCTTCAAGCGCTGTTGGGTGAAGCAATGCAAGTGGTTAACGGGCATGATCATTTGCCTGACTACGGCACATAACACTTCACCAACACCCCCCACACATATATAACTTCTCCTCACCATGATCAATATAATCCCTTATTACAAGGAGAAATAAGAGAACATTGTTTTTTTCTTAAAGCAAAGACATTTATAGAAAGGATTAAGGCTGGATGCTGATTTGATGCGCAGTTGTGTCAGGCACAGTCACATGCAATGATAACAACAATCAAATCCACATGTGATGTGCCACTCACTGGCCAGCACGAAATATTAAAGGATAATGGAAATTTTAACAAGGCACTTGCCTCCTTAAATATGCCGGAACATTCTTCCACAAAACAGGCGCTTCAAAAGATTGCACAGGTCATTTACAAGATGACAACTGTGAAGGCCCCAGAAGACAACAGTTTTCCAATTGAATTCTACAAAATAACTTAGGGGCCCATTACGATGGCGGGCGGAAGCACAACCGCCGTGCTGGCGGATGCAAAAAGCACCAGTTACCGCCGGCACGCAGCAGTCCACACGCCCGCCCAATTACGATGCGAAAAGCAGGCCAAACACCGCCGGCAAGCCAGCAACACCGTCCGCCATCAAAGTGCGCCCGTTCACGTAGCGTCGCAGCACAACTGACACACACCGTCCGACGAAACACGTCCCGCCCGGCGCATAAATTACGATGCCGCAAACAAACGGCTCCCACGGCCAAGAGACACCGCACGTGAAAGAGAGGCGGTAACACGGACGCAGAGCACGGACAACGAAGAAGCGGCACCCCGGGCATGAATCCAGCACTGCAGGCCCTTCCCATGCTTCTGCTGATGCACCACCAAGGACGCAACGTACCGCGGAGACGCAGGTAGGCACACACACAACAAGTGCACGCAAACAGCGCACACAGTGCAAGGGCGGAAAAAGCGGACAACCCCCCACCAGCGCGTGTACACTACACATCCACCATTGCATCCACATATGACACACAGGCCAAATCCTAACATCGCGGAACACATGTGTACACACCACCTGGGACTAGGAACCAACCACCCCGTCACGGCCACAAAGCGCCGATGACGCCGCCACACATGCGCACAACGCAGAGGCCAACCGCAGCGCCATGCATGCGTCGCACACAGACACAGGGACACAACCAAGCAGCACACACATCAGCCCCACCCCGAACGCACATGACACGTGACAGGCCTGCCACAGACATGTCCCCAACGCCCAATTCACGGACAACACCCAACGCCACACAACCGACGCACACATGTCAGTGAAGTCACGCAACAGCAGGACACACCCCAGTGTAACAAACATGGCGAAGCACACAGCGGCGGCAACACCAACTAGGAGAAGCAGGGCCCCTTCGGGAAGAGGAACGCCAGTACCACACTGAAAAACCCATACCACCCTGCACATATGAACAAGACACATGAAACGGAACACCAAAGAGCCCGGGGACCGACAACAGGTGGCCCAAGAATAACATCCACACACAAGGCCCAACGCAGAGCGGAAAGGCAGCCTGCCGCCCACACAAGGGAGAGCAGACAGCACTGAATGACCTTCCATTCCAACTCCGAAACCACAGCCCTACGACAGAAGCCGGTGAATACAGCCATTGTCCAAGAATAGACCAACACAGGCATGCCGAGGAGACCGACCACAGGGCAGATAGCGCATATCACAGAAGCACACAACGGACGGGGAAGAAAGAAGAAAACACTCCCCCATGTCGGCCACATGCAAGTTAATTGGAAGGAGTCACACAGCACTGACCTTGAACTGTCTGAGAAGCATGTGGGAAGAGGGCCCGTGTCCTCCAAACAAGCCAACAGAACACAAGTCCTGTCTCCCTACGACTACACAGAGCTCACAGCAACCCCGGAGCGTGCACATTGCAGACTGCACACACAGCCGGAGCACGCCACCTCAACGAACCGCTGCGAAATGGCAACCGCAACACACCTACCCAACTACGCCGAACAGCTCAAGCTGTACAAAACCAACACGATACATACATTGGGATGCGATCTCCTGTCCCTGCTGAACGTAAGTTACCGACTGACTTACCGCATCACATTGTTCAGCTGCGTCATGCCCGTCTTCTACTGTCGGAGGTGTCCCTACCAGCATCCCGTCGAGATATGCCTCTCCAACCCGGCATGTCTGAAGGCGGACCTGCTACCACTACTCCTCCCTCTGGACGCACACGACAGGGCCTGCTCTGCCTATGGGGGCATGGCGTATGTGGCCAACATCGCACGCGCACTGAAATGGGACCACTGTGCCTCCACACGACGGATCATCGAGAACAGCTACATCGAATGTCACCCAGCATGCCCCATCATGGTCCTCCAAGGGACAACTTACGAACAACACCTTGACAGCCACCATCCGCTTCATTGGCTGGCAAACATGTACACCACCAATGACATGGAAGCCCTGCTGGACGGCATCGCATACCTGACAACCTGTAAATACGTCGGACCACAACGCAGGTTCCCCGAGTGACCTATGAAGTCCAACCCCGCACCCATGCTCAGCTTCCGCACGGACTGGCCAGTCACCACCACAACAGCCATACCAAACGACCGGCAACTGTAACCACACCATCAACGACATCGCCATGACATCGGATATGACCGGGACATGCACACTGTTCCCCATCACATCCAGGAACACCGCATGCATCGTGGGAGGCAGTGGCATGGGCTCTGTGTATCGCACCCACATGGACGGAACTGCACGAACAACCAGGACACGACATGGATCCAGCGCCCATGGACACACACACCGCTCAGTGGACATGAATAGGTCGCCTGGAGTCTGTGGGTGCTGCACCCCTCCCACCCCCGCCCCGGGAATCCCATACCAGGACCTTTGCATGGACGACAAGTGCATACAACAACAACACGACCCCAGTGACTGTGACATGTCCAGTAACCACCACAGTGCAACAACAAGTGGCACGCCGCTGCATGCACGCAAGCACATGCCCTGATGTCATCTCACATGCACGCGTGCATGAGGAACAACCGCAGCAAACCTGTCACATGGAACTGAGATGGACTGTGCCCATGATGCCGAGCGGTCTGGTAGGCTACATGTATACCGTCTGTGTCAAAGTCCGCAGCTCCGCAGCTATACGTAAATGTACATTAGCACAGCCTTGGCCAAGCAGATGTTACCCCACACCCTATCCCATTTGTGATCATGCTCAGTATATCCTCAACATGTATTCCGCTGCCAGTAGTGTCCACTATACTGCATCACAGAGGACAGAAGACTCAATATAATGTTTGAAACCAAAACTGTCTCCGCTGACTCATTTCACAAGTACGAATGAGAGAGGATGAGAGTATGTGAAGTACACGGCAGTCGTGACATGACCATGTAGTCCACTGGTATTGGATGTCAACGCAAATGAGTAGCACTACTGTGGAAGACACACATGTGTCGTGTGAAGTCGTATGGACGCAGTGCTCAGGTGGGTGGGTGCGACGGGTAGATGCGCACATGCCAAGTTGGAGCACGCCGTGTTGGGAGGGGTCATGAACAGTACACCACCGCTTCCCTGGGCATTGTGAGAGGACACCTGTCGGGGGGAGTGAACACGTGTGTGCACAGCAGCCGGGCACACGTACAAAGCGGTACCAGGCGCACCTCAGCCCACCCTCTGTGGACAAGCTGGATCCTGTTGTGCGCCCGCCATGCCCCTTGACAAGGCACACACAGCCCCAGTCGACCA